>OZ037785.1:10705299-10865299 GCA_964035525.1 Porites cylindrica
AGCCTATTCTAAGTTGTGTCCTCTGTTTAACTACTTACTCTTTCAACAAAAGGATCAGCTGCAGAGCAATAGGGGAAGTCTAACAGGCCTTGGCTTGGACGTTTAAACTTATTGTATCCTAAGGTAGCGCTTGAGTGCCGCGCCTTTTTTAGCAACTAATTTTATTTGAGACATGGACAACCGGTGTTTACAAAAAAAAAATCAGAGTTGTTTGAAAGAAAATAAGCCAGTATATTTGCGTGAGAACGCTGTTAAATAATAAGAATTGACAATTCCACTAAGCTGAGATTTCCTTTTTAAATAATTCGTCATATATTCACAGTGCAAATAAGTTGGATGTTTCTCGTTTTATAGTATACTGTACCAGAAGCGTTATATGCTTCCGGACTCTACTCAACGCGCATCCGCAACATGGCACCATTCTAATTTGTACTATGCTCAGTTGTAGCGTGTTACATTCAGCTTATGCTACAGTGCAAACATCCGAAAGATGTTAGTTTTTGCTTGGACATCTGGCAAAGTCATCACACTGTCTCTACCCGGCTGCAAAACTTGTTTTTTCTCTGCACTGTGTATTAATTTGTTTTCTTTTTCATTTTTGTTGCATCAGCTTTAGTCTTTTGAGATAACAGATTATGTTTGACAAATATTTTTGAATTGGCATTCGACAATTAAAATTCTGATCAGGGATGTTTTGTACCGACATCAAGCTTCACGATCTTTGGTGAGTTATGTACACACCATAACAAGCTTTGTGTTGACTTATTTTAAAAAGCCTTACAAGACAATTGCTCAATGCTAGGTCATCTGATCACACGTATTTTTTGATAAGCTTTTCGGTCTTGACGCAATTTTTTCCCTTTGTTTTCTACTCATTATCATACACCTAAAAATTCTCACGAAAATGTTAAAGTCCAGGGTCTGTTGCCGGAGGTACTGTCAAAGTCTAAAAATCTATCACGGGTCTAGATATTAAAAGCATTTTTAAAAAATAATTTGCAGGCCAGAGTACAAAGAAAGAACCATTGCCGGACGTTGGTTCTTAGAAAACGGAGGACGTTAGTAGCAATAATACTTGAATTGAAGAGTTTTATATAGTTCTAAAGTGCAGATAACAGACATACGAACCTCTGCTCTCTCTAGCTCCCTCCACTCTGTGATTCCAAACCTTGGGTCGTCATTTAGCTCTCTAGTGTCAATGGAAGTTTTAATATTTCCTGATGTTACCTTCCATAAAAAAAATCATGACCTGTCTCTTCGTTTTTCATGTAATTCAGTGTTTACTTATAACTTATACAGTGTAAATTCTTTATTTTAGTTTTGTCACGTGATGTTCCTTAAATCGCCATGTTTGTTTTGTGATTTAAGGGCGCTCATGTTCTAGGGAAACCAGCATACGAATTCTGTCAATTTTAAGTTGTGTCGTCTATGCAGTTGAGAATTTTGGCCTTGAATAATACTAGATTCCACGATAGACATGGTATGAATCTGATCTTGGCCTTCATGGATATTCTACTTTATTTTTCTCAATATTGTAGGTGTGTTAGTAAAGTTCCAACTTGGATTTTACAAGTTCTCACGGTCCATAAACACAGGTGTTGACGCATTAGGTCAGGATTAAACTTCAGTAGAAGCTCTGTGGTTCATAAAAACAACAACAGCAGCAGCAGCAGAAACGTTCGTTAGCCCTTGTCTTGGCAGGAGATGTATGGGTCAAAACTACACAGATCTATTGACGCATAGTCTCTTATTGTTGGATGGTCTCGGATAAAAGACAGACTTCTCTTTACCAGGCTGACGTTATCCAACTTCTCCTTTCCACCTCAGCAACAGGGAAATTTCTCCAGGGCTGGTTTGACACTTTCCGCCGTTGCCAAATGCCATGCTTTACAGATTTGCATTGTTGAATTTGCTCTGTTTAAAATCGGGCTCCCGTTAGGAGCACTCTGTGCTCGGCTCTGCGAAGGAAGACTCAAGAGCTTCATATTTTTCTCCCCCAATTCCCTTGTTCAGTGACACAGCATCCAGTTTGAACCGTTTGGTAATCAATTGCTGCTGTCAATTCTTAATGTTAGTTGTTTTGTCTATTTAGTGGAGTATTTTAGTTTTTGAACAAAAGGTTCCACGTTAGGCATACTTCGGGGGCGCTTTCCATTTGTCAGAACTGGCCGACCGGCCGGCCGGACCATTGCCGAACCAGTCAGTTAGCAAATGAAATCTACTTTTTCCAAAGGTCTTTGCTGAAAAAACATCTCCTTCCTGCATACTATTTGGGACTTGACTGATCGGGCAGAAGTGAAATTGTTATTACGACGGGAACGCTCTGGCCGGTCAGTTCTGACAAATAGAAAGCTCCCTTGGTAATTGTTAGAGGCCTTTTCTCGGACCTCCGTGAATAATCCAGGTCGGTTTTTTCCCCAGTCGACTTCTGTCGTGATTTACGGGAAATTACAGAACATCTGAGTGTCTTGAATGGAAAAAAAAGACTGCGAAAGCAAAGGTTGATTTGCGTGAGAAGTTTGTTACCTAATCATGACTGAGTAGATTGAACTAAGCTGGGATTTCCGCCTGAAATAGTCGGGCCGTTATCATAAGATAACGGAACAAAGAAATCTTGTTTGTGGTAATTATAAGTAAGTTTGATTTGTCCCGCGTTCTCTTGTAACCAGACGATATACAAGCGGTACATGTTAACTCATGTTTCATGACAAACAAACTTGTTAAAAATAATACGAAACTGGACCAAAAAAGGGGGGGGTGGTGTACGGTCCCCTCAGACCACCTTTAAATTCGCCCTTGGAGGGGTGGCAAACCCCGAAACAGAAAGAGGCTGACTATGGTACAGAGCATTTTTACTCACGTGGCCAGCATCAATGCAAATTTATTGGAACAAAAAAACGGTTACATAAGGACTTGTTTGGAATACCTGCATGGCCGCCGTTTCGTTGTTTTGGAACACCAATATGGTCGCCGTGACGTTTTGTGAAAACGCTGTTTTAGTGCGTCCTGCACTCGCGCTGGAAATCATCAGTCATTAAAAGATCCAAACTGAAAAAAGTAAAGAAAGAATTATTTGGCTACGAGTGTAGTGAAAAAAGACTGACAGTGTGGAGATTCGCATTTTGCTGTATAGAATAAAATACACCGACTGTGGAAAGAGATGTGTCTGAATCAGTGCTTCTGGGAAACTGTCGGTAAGGAAGTATCCTCCCACGCAGGCGCGCGTTTTTAGGGGAGCTCATTTTTCATCCCTCCCCTAAACGAGCTCCCCTAACAACGCCTGCGTGGGAGGCTAGTAAGGAAGTTGAATATGTTAATTTTTGAACAACGTATGAACGGAAATATTGTGTATTTCATTATGGTGTGATTTATCGTTTAAAAGTGCAATTTTTGACTTCTTGGAAAACAAATCTTAATGATTTATTCATTCGTCGCAAATGCACGCAAGTCTGTAGACCACAAACGGGAGGAATACCGTTTGAAAACTTACGAAAATTTTAAAGCACAGTAGAAAAAAAAAGAAAGCAAATTTTATTTCACAGAGTCCTATGTTAAACAGTAGGAGAAACGTTACCTGTACAAGGAGCTTTTCACAAAACGTGGATCAAAGGTTCTTTTATAAAACTCTTTCTGAAATTCGTACGTCGGAAAGAGTACACATAGTCCCTTTCTGGTAACTTTTTGGGGAAAATGTCAGCTGCAAATGACACAACATTTGAAAAACTAGTACTAAGAAAGTAATAATCCGTTGGTTCTGCTCTTTAAAGGGGCTATGCCAAGGTTGAGTAGTTTATTTTGTTGATAATGGCAATCGCGCATCCTTATGTCCAATTGTAATTGCTATTGTTTGAATCATGATAAATTTTGTGAAACAGCTCATTTAAAACTGAGATGCTTTGATACTCAGATGAACAGGGTGAAAACGCTAACAAAACCATGGACGTCAATAGTTTCGCTCCCATCACCGTCTGTATGTTTGTACTTCTGATATTACTGGCTGTTTTGGCAATTCTTGGAAATGGCTTTGTTCTTGGTGTTATTGCTCGGTTTAAGAAGTTTCGTACCTTCCCCAACATTCTGACTGCCAACCTGGCGTTGGCCGATTTTTTGAACGCGCTTATCAACATACCAATCTACCTGCTCTGGGCTGTCCTGAGAGTTAAATGGTTTACAGGAAAGACTTTGGCGATTATTTCGTTTTTCCTCTCCAACCTCAGTAACCTCCTTAAAATCGCCTGCATGATGGTGCTGCTGATAAACGTCTTCCTGGCGATAGAACTAGAACTAAAATATTTCTCCTGGAAGACAAATAAAAAAGCTTTGTTAATAAACTTGGTTATATGGTTGGTCTGTGTTACTGTCACTGTCTCGCGGTCAATTTTTCATTCTGGTGACGATTTTCAAGATGCCCCTGTTTTCAAATATCGCCTTGCATTTGCAGCTGAAGCCAGATACGCCCACATAGCAGCCACTTCAATTTACATCTTCACTTCAGTAGTATTTGGAGCCCTGGTTTTCTGCTCAGTGCAAAGGAAGAAACGACAGGTGAGACAAAAAGTTAGATTGGAATTGTTTACGTTTCGTCGATTTTCTCTCCGGTCCGGGCTGAATATTCTTATTTTTCTGCTGATCTTGGGTTGAAAGTATTCTTGGATTATTCTTACGTAATAGTTTGATGACTTTTTCGTTTTAAAATATATTGGGGTACTAGTTAATTGCGGTTAAAGTAGGTTATTTCGTTTTGGTGACCAGTTTTGCCGCTTAGAGAAAAGAATAGTGTCATTGTATTGTATTAACAGATTTTTCAACACACAAACCTATATCCTTTTCAAAATCTCAGCCTTGAGTTTATTATCATATTCGTAAAATTCGCTAATAGCAGCCTCGATATTCTCATAAAATATTTATTGAAAACTGAATCATTTGATAATGCAATTCTAGCATTTTGATTGGCTTAGCCATTATGGTATATGAGCTATTAGTAAAATCCAACTAGTGGTCTATTATGAATGCTGCGTTCTGATTGGTTGAGCTACTACTAGGCCGGGGGGCTATATGTTATAGCCCACTAGTAGCGAAAAGCGCCGGCAATTTGGCGAGCAAAAAATGATTTAAGTCTAGCTTTAACCAGCTTCGATATTTTTGACCAACTAGTCGGATTTTACTGAAACAATAATTATTCCCCTCGCCCTCATGGCCTCTGAGTCTAAGGAATAATTGTTAATTATACCATGCTCTCCATATATGCTCGCGCTTGTTGGATATGAGATGATTATAGCCAACTCGGTGCTAAGCGCCTCGTTGGCTGGAATAATTGTTAATTATTCTTATATAAAAAATGAATCGGATTACAGGAAAATAACAATACATTCCGAGAAAGTTAGTTGTGGGCCAATCAGCAGCTCGTAAAAAAACAATGAGTTACGTGGAACTTACTTAAAGCACAAAATTGATAATAATGACAGCAAACGTTTTTCAAGAAGCAGAATGTTTCACCAGGCAATCGACACTTTACATACAACACCCTGGAGACATATTTATTTGACACAAGTTTGCCGCGCTTCACAATAACATGCGATCTCAAGTCAAAAAGATAACTGACGTTTACGTTTTTTGCCGCCTTCATTCACTCTAACGGACCTCTCAGGAAACATAGGCTTCCTTCAGCGGGTTCAAAAGGTCACTTCTGTAGGTTGTAATTGGGTGATTTCGATCATAGGCGTACGGGAAATTATCGTATACCGTATACTGGGGTTCCACGGTACATGATTAATGATCACTCAGCCGTCGACCTAGACCCCTGCTTTCAGTAGATGAACTTATTGTACTCGATATATACCTAACGTTTTTACTGTAAATAGGGCTCAAAATTACTACTATTATGAAGATGTTAACAGATGCATTTTAGGCGTGTTGCATTCAAAATGAAAACGATAGTATTCCTTTTATTCGCAGAGAAAAAGACTCAAACTGCCTCGACTCCAAGCTGAGGCCAGATTCCAACTGCATATCCAGGCTGCCAAAACTGTGGCCATCACTATCCTTGCATTCATTGCGTGTTATACTCCACCTGCTTTGATTGCAGCCTGGCTAAGTCGTCCCGTCGGATCCACTAGTGTGGCTTGGCCTGGTCACCTAGCCTTCTCTTGCATATTCTCAACCAGCGCGATTAATCCGGTCATCTATTGTTTTAGAGCTCGAAAGTTTCGCCGTGCCCTGAAACAGCTTCTTCAAGATCCTTGCGGAAAAACGGCTTTCCTAAAAACCAACCACAAGCAACAAGTCAAACAGAATGTTCCACGTATGAATGCAAGAGGGGCTGCAAAAGGCAGGAAAGCTGAGAATGAATCTGAAGATGCCAGAAATATACATACAGCCTATGCATCTCTTCACCAGCTGCCTCGTAATCCCAACCACTGCAGAGGTGAAATAGCTTGCAGAATATGTGCCTTTGACAAAGGGAGAAATGGTCTAAGTAAAGAAGAAGAAAATGGAGCATGCTTGCGGAATCAAGTCATGCCTTACTTAAAACGTCCCTCAGACTTTGCAGAGACAAGTTCCAGAGAAGAAAATTCAACAAGCTTCAACAACACGACACGATCACAAGCGACTCTTTTTGACTGTGGAGGTACACCCAGAACCTAATGACCGATCATCAAAACAAAAGAATACAGAAGCTCCCCGGCAACGCCCAATGATAGTTCCCTGACTAGAACTGAAAACTTTATGGTAGTGGCTCAAAAGCAATTCACCAAACGAGAAAACGATGGAAAGTCCAAAACGAAAAGCAAGTACTAACACTGGTGACGACATCGTGGAGACATACGCAGATGTGAAATGCCAAAAATCAAACTCCCTAATCATGGGCAGTCCTATCCAGCTTGATTAAAATGTAAGGAGAAAGGAGTGCGATCACTGAGTTGTTGGTGGTTCAGGATAGATCGGCGGTGTTCTCCAAATCTTTCATTTAGTTGGCGTTTGGTCTCTCCGATGTACTGGCATTTACATTTGTTGCATTGAATTAAGTAGATAACATTTTTTGATTTGCATTCCGTAGGGAATATCTATCGGTAATTCAATTATTCAAGTTTATTAATGGTTTCTCGAGAGTTAAGCTTGACAATTATTTATCTTTCTCTCGTGCTAGCACTAGATCAAGAAATAGTAGGAAGATCTGGAAATCTTTTTCAAGAACTAATATTTTAAAATTCTCTTTCTGGCATAGATATATAGATAAATGGAACTCGTTACCAGATTCTCTAATATGTGCCGATTCATTGTCAAAATTTAAAAAGGGCTTAAGAGAACACTTTTTCACTAGTACGTAATGAACATAAAATTGTTGCGATTGCATATCTAATTTGATAATTAGATAATTTTAATAACTCCATTATTAATAGATATATTTTAGTGATATCTTTTACATTTCTTCTTACATTATAATAGTCTTTATCTGACTTATATTTCCTTAATAGCTTTGTAGATATTTTTAGGGGGTCATCTTACATGAGGATTCAGTTCCTCCCTGATGGCAGCCTTTTTGTATTGATTATTACAAATATAGTTGTTATAAATAAATAAATAAATAGATAAGTGGTCAATGATTTTTCTTTGTTTTTGTTTGGGAGATCCAGCACTACTCATTGGTTTGCTGCTGTGGTCTTGCTTACATTTTAAATATTACAAAAAACGCGCATCGAAACAAGCTTTTACTGTGCTGATCAAAATGCGTTTTGCATTTACTGGTTTGTAATTAAGCTTCAAAACGTCATAATAAATCGAATTCATTTCAATACAAGCTAGAGAGGAGCTTGGGGTGCATTTTTTCGTTTGCAGGTACATGGGCCCATAACACAGGGGAGGCTGTTAAGTGGGGGATCTTATAAGCGGCAGTTTACGGACCAGGGAGGGGGGTACTTCCTTATAACAGGCTCATGGGGATGTGCCGCTGGATGGGGTCGCAGTTCATGACTGTATTGACTATAATGGGGTCGCATTTTCAATAGAGTTACTAGAATGGGGTCGCACATTTTCGGATTTTTTAGGGTAAGACAGTTCTTCATATCTAGGGTTAGCAAACGTATACTGCAGATGAGAAGTAAAGTGTTCTTCGTTCAATCTAAAAATGGCTCAATTCATAAAAATAGAAAGTGACTAAGTTGGGATCGCGAAAATTACATATTTGCCCAAAAGTGACTAAGATGGGGTATATAATTGGCCACAGAATAGACTATAACCGGGTAGGGGCTTAGAGAGGTCAGTGGCACATACCCAGCAAAATAAACCCAAGTACCCCCTCCCCCCCCCCCCCACCCGGGTTTACGGAATATGGAAAATCAGCTGTCTTACCCTTTTGCGCAGGGTATGCCTAAAAAAAGACTTACATGGTAAGAAAGGGTAAACAGACAGACTTTATTCCATGGAATTCAATGCCTTGATAAGCTGGTTGAGAGTTTGTTACAGAGTGACTGTAATGATTGTAGTCGTTGCTTTAATAAAGATTTGAATGTAAAGGGGAGATTCGACATCGATTTTGTTATTCTTTGAGTAAGAAGTCTCTGTTGAGCAATAAGAAATTTTGTAATCTAAAACTAAAAAAAATCATTACAGCAGGACGGAGGTTAGTTTTACAATTCATCATGATTTTCATCATTCGGTTCATCTTCGATAAAGACTTTGTAGTTGTTCATAATTTCATCCATGCTCAGCTTTCCGTCTTTATTGTCGTCTGCTTCTTTGATCAATGTTTTTGGTTCTTCTTGTGAGAAATCGTCGTCCGGGAAAAGCCAGCTTTTCATCTCCTCTTTATCAAGCTTTCCATTTTTGTCTTTATCGAAACTGTCGGTGAAATCTTTTTCCATTTCTTCTTTTGCATCATCATTGACATCGCTAAAGGTGGCTGAAAGAAATATTTAAAGCGAGGATGAGGGAAGAGACGGGGAATAATGAGCCCATTTGATATGGCATGTTTTAAGAGCAAGCACCATATTTAACCGCATATTGAAACAATTATTCACTGAAGTTTTCGTATCAAAATGAGTTCTAGCCAGTTAAATTATCGGTTGACAAGGGATCAATATGATCTCTTGCATTTGACCAATCGGAAGGCGCGAACGAAATTCCCGCGAAATTTTCCCGCCTTTTAGCGCCCACGGCTTCTCGCCTCCGTCATTCAACGAGACAGGCTTTTGCATGGAAGTTTGATTTTTTTAATTTTCTCGTAGAAAGTCTGAGGCTATCAAAAGGTCCCGATATTGAAAGGGACAGCTTCGTAAACCCCGATTTGAAAGAAGAGGATTTTGGAGACCCTACAATACTACAATACAATGGAAAAAACAGAGCGAGACGTAAGTTTTGTACCTCGTGCTAAGCATTACTCTTCTGTTATTTAAAGACCTTTGCAAAACGAGGGTTTAAATACCAGATGGAAGATTTTCTTACCTAAAAATTCTTTCTTTGATATCTCGCCGTCCTTGTCTTTATCGTGTTTTTTTAGACTGTCTTGAATCGTAAACTCGGCCATCCGTGGATTATCCTGCAAGCCACAGCAAAATGGCGAAAAATATTTATACTCTCTTGACTTTATATAACGGTGAGATTTTCCCTAAATATTAGTCTTTCAATACTGCTATAAAGAGGAAGTAAGAAAAGAGAGAGAACAACTCGTTGGCTTGTAATTAGGTTCTCCATAAAACGTTGAATGAGGACGTTTCAAGTCGTAGTCGTGTAAAGACATGTACCAAAAAGTGTGATGCAAGTGCAGTGTTGTTGTTGTTAAATGAATCTATTGTTTTTTGTTTGTTTTTTTTTTTCTACTTTCTCGTAGTCGTCGCTTTCGTCGTTGCTTAAGTTCCTTAGCAATTAAGAATAGAGGCTGGAACGTTAAAAAAAATAATTTCAACAATTGTGTAACGTACAGACAGAAACATGGTGTTTGTAACAATACTTCAACCCCCACCCCTGAGTTCTGGATTCCATTATATACCATATTTGTAGACCAAAAACGGACGTTCACCTATTTATATACCTATAGAAGCGTTTTGGTTAATAACTGCATGAGCAACATAACTGAACCGTTTTTCCCTTGAGCGGACTATTAGCCAGTACTTTTTATATAGCTAAATGACAATTGCTTTTTTTTCCTGCTTTTTACAATTATCTATATTGCAAACAACTCGTGACTGAAATACTTAAGATTTTAAGCGATTTTAGCGAGAGTAGGGGGTAGGGGAGGGTGGGGGTTGCAGAGAATTTTCATAACTCGCTAACCCGAAAGGTGCCTTTTCGAGTAACTATCCTATTGTAGCCCCTTTTAAAGATTTCCAGTCGCTTAAGTACATATATGCTTTTAAAACGTCTTGTTCCCCGTTATGAATAAATGCAATCCTCAATTCCCACCGAAACATGCAAAATGTTGACGCGGAGCAAAGTCGAGTAACTAATGAAAGTATACCACGTGTCATTTGCCCTTATTTTGATGTTTACTAGTAATGTCGTACCCAGATCTCTTCGGCTTCGTAAAAAAGAGATCTAGGTACGAGATAAGTTTACTAGACTGCAAAACGGTGGGGTTTTTTTCTCAAAATCAGTTTAGCGTAGCGTTAAAGTTTCTCCTCAGTCTCGCTCTCCGTTTTCAGCCTTCTCCAGACCTTTTATTTGACTGTTCGCGCCTACTTGAATACGGAAAAATACGAACTGTTTTGCAGTCTACACGTTTACTTACTCCAGGATGGTAGAATGCCATGTATTCTTCTAAATCTAATTTGCCATCTCCATCTTCATCAGCAAATTTAAATTTCTCTTCGTCTTCTTTCATTTGTTCTTTGCTGTCTTCGTCCTTGCCATCATCAGAATAGTGCCCCTTTTTGAATTCCTCCCAGGACACTTTGCCATCTTTGTCTATGAAGTGAAAAAACGGCCCTTTTGAAAGAAGCTAATAGGCTAAAAAACTTTTTTCACTAATCGACAGGTCTATTCACCTTGTTAAATTAGATCAGGGCTGAGCTTGCAGACTTGCTCTGATAATGTGTCGTTCGAATCGAAGCCGTTTAAGTTTTTCAATCTTTTTACGTTGCCTAATTCACCATATTTGAATTTTTTTTTTTTTCAGTAACTCCTTTTTCACTTTTTTAGTTATCATCACTTCGGGTGCGCAAGGGAAACACGCTCCTTTTCCCCATGGCTTGGCGTCTCCCTGGCGCACTTATGACCCAGGCTTTAGTAAATCGTGTTTTATGTTCACCGATTCACTTATTTTCTGTTATTTAAGCTCGTATCGTGCATCTAGTATGTAATATGCAATCCCGGTCCAATTCTATACAAAAATGAAATTTTTCATGTAACTTACCCTCGTCATGTTGTTTCATGGTTTCCAGGACTTCTTTTTTCCTGTACTCTTTGTTGGTCAGGTGAAATCTTTGCCTGATCTCATCTTCCGTTAGGACGCCATCTTTGTTCAGGTCCACTTCATCTTTAATCAACTGCGCTAGTTTCGTTTTCGCGTCCTCGGGAGAAAGTCCTTTAAACTCCGTGTAGTTATCCCCTTATAAATAAAAAGAGGGTTTATTTATATAGCCTGTGTACAGACGCCCACCTCCCCTCCCCGAATTTTAGTGAGGGGAGGGGGGCGTCTGTAGACAGGCTAGTTTAAAACGCAACTCGTTTAACCGGCGTGAATGTCCCTTATACCCTTGGCTACAACGATATAAAAACAGCTAATACTTTTCAGTGCGTGTTTAATTAACTGTTATTCAAAAGAGAGCTAAAACTCTTATGTTTAATATGAAACGAAACTTAAGTGTTTACTGCTTGCCTACAAATTTAACTTTCCGATGTCAAACGGGCTCAAATGGAGTGTTACAGAACTCAAACCCTTAGATACTTAATATCAGTCCTCTCGTTTGTGTGTTTAGTTTTCGTACCCAGAAGTCTCTCTCTCGATGAAAATATTACGCGTTTAGGAAGGCAGTCCCTTGCGCTTCATCACCAGTCACTCGCGTGTCACTAGCGTTTCGCGATCGTCTCTGTGTGAAAAACGATGCGCCTAAGGAGGGCGCTGATATCATTTTCATGCATTCGACTACCGTGATCTCTCAATTCATTCATTAGAGTTCAGAACAGAAAAGAAAGAAAAAAAGAAATTTAAAACAAAATGAAACAACAAGAAAATAAAGGGATGTGTCCTTAAAGCTAAAAATAAAAATGATCAAGAAAGAGGAGGCGATTTGCACTTGCATGTACCTGCTGACAACTTTTTTATTTCTTAGAAGACGCTTGTTAATTGAACTTTGAATTATTAATTGCGAAGATATGTTAATAAAAGGAATACACTGGTTTGGTTGTTACAACTGCGCTTCCTTCATTCAATTAGAAAAATCTGTGCTGTCTCTGGGAGGCGGTGCTAATGTGTTTCTTTTCATTTACACCTCTAAATGAAAACTGCAAGTTTAACAGTAACATTTGTCTAACCTTCTTTTACCGCTTGAGTGGTGGGGTGCTATCAGATGTTTTCCACAGGTTCTTAACTATCCAGAAACCAAAGTATAATTTCTGGAATAGTCGGTCCTTTTTATAGTCAAAAAACAAATGGGCTGTATCAGGCGACGATTTTTTAAAAAACTGATTACCCTACTTATGTTGATAGGGCATCAAGATTTGTTAAAAGTGGATTTCAGCTTCAGACATAAACTTGGCCATATCTTAAGCAGTGGGACCTCCATCAGGTCTTGTCGTAGGCTTTCTAGTTTGATTCCTTTAAATATTGAGTCGTTGGATCCAGAAAATTGTAACCAAGCACTTTGAAATTCTAATGTATGGCCACTCGATACGACAAAAAAAAACTAAACTAATCTCGGTGCCTACTCAGATGTAGACTAGGTTGATGTTTTTGATCTTGAATTGTAGCCATAGTATCTTTTCGCTCTTTATAGTGATAACAAAAAACGTGAGGGCAAACGCAGTCCCTATACTTACCCAAAAACGCGTCATGTTCCAAGTTGTTATGATCTTGTTCATCGTCCTCATCTCCTTGACTTTCGTCTTCTTCCTCATCTTCCTGACCTTCATCTTCAACATCCTCGCTTTTATCATCGTCGTCCTTCTCTTCGTCGTCTATTTCCACTTTATCCGGGTCATTTTCATCTGCCTGGTCTTCTGGTTCTTCATCATGTTCGTCCTCAGAATGGCCGGGCGGTAGGTCATCATGTGATGACACGACATTGAAAGTCAGTCCAACAACGAACACTGTTATCCACCATAACCGAAACATCTTGATATCGAATTTTAAGCGAGATCGGCGCTAGCGCACTACAGAAGGTCTGGGCTTTGTGGAAAGAATGGCAGTAACCCTTTGTTCTTTAACGTAGCTGAAATCGAACCAGTAATTATGAAACATAACACACGTGTTTTTTAATCGAGAAGAGTGCGTGCCTTCATTAGAGTGGTACGTTAACCAAAACATCACCGGGATTGCTCCTTTTCAAGTAAAGTGTTTTAGTTACTAAGCACACTAAATAAAATCAGTCGCTTTATTTTGATATCTGTCGAGTTTTGATTGGATACAAATTAAAAACTATGTTTAAAAGAACCAAGAAGAAGTAAATTGGCCACTTGCATTTTGTTTTCTCCATTGGACATAATTGATATTCTAATAGTATTTGGCGAATTCTCAGGCCCTGTACACATGAATCCGTAAATATTTTGAAGCCACATACTTTTTTACACGATTAAAAACCCTCCTCTCTCCAGAGTTGTTTAAGGCCCCGTCCACATGAATCGGGGTAAAAAAAATGTGTGGTTTCAAAAATGTCCGATTTCGTGTGGACGGGACCTCAGACTGAGGCACTTTGGAAGAAGTTCAAAAATATCATGATATCTTTTACAGTTTAGAATTATAGAAAGTAGTGTTTAAGTCTTTGTTTTAGAATGTCGCAAAAAAAGAAACAAAGAAAGGTCTATTGTTTATAGCGCTTATACAGGTACTTCTAACAGGAATTCGAATAAGAAATCGCAACAAAAAATATCTCCGTACGCTTCCGGTAGCACGTGCTCGTCAGTTTTATTATTCTTTTTTTTCTAGGACTGTTGTTTTTTTTGTGCCTTTTTTCTGACACACAAGCACTACTTCTGAGTCTTGTATGCAACTGCAATCTTTGAAATATTATTTCCACTTGAATGTAATTTCGATGGGTTAGAAAAAGCTCCCAAATATTTTCTCTGAAGAAAAAACTCCATAAAGGTCGAAGAAATTATTGTAATGATTGTGAGACAGAAAGAAGACGAAGTTAAATACCGGTGTAACCGGTTACAAATAATGGAATCGTCATTCTGATTCATTGTTTTGGCCTCACACTATGTGTTTCAATCTGTGGTAGCTTGTTCGATTTAAACTCCCAAGATCTGATAAGAAATTCTCCTTTCTGGCTGCTATACATGTTTCTGCACATTGTTTAAGAGAATTCTGGGTTATATCAAGACAACTTCGTCTCGCTGATATATTTGCTTAATCTCATAACCTGTCTGCTGGACAATGTATGACATGTATTGATGTTACAGAGAGAAGTTACGTACAAATCACTTCTAAATTTAAAGGGGTGAAAGTATAATACATATTTTGTTTTTGCGTGTTGTTTCATAAAATTATTCAGTCCTCGAAAGAAAGACCAGTCAGTTTGCGAATCTAATAAATTAGTCTACTCGTCAACCAAACTTGAAGCAATATTATCAAACCAAAAGAACCGATCAGTCTAAACAAGTTTATTTTCAATATGACAAACGTACCTCTTTGCTTACACTCGTTACAAGAAACTTTGTTGAGGAAACTGAGGGTTCGTCTATCACTGTAATTATGTACCGTAAAATTCCGAAAATAAGCCCCTCTATGTATGAGCCCCTCCAAATATAAACCCCCCAAACCGGTAACGCAAAAAACCCCTCTATTAAATCGCCCCTCCAAATATAAGCCCCCCGGGGGTTCGTACTTGGAAAATTGCCCTCAAATACAAAGTAAAACAAAGCAAAAACGGTAAATTTACTTCCAACTATAAGGCTAGCCCAATAGATTACGAAACGCAATTTTCCCTCCGTACATAAGCCCCTCCGAATATAAGCCCCTCAAAAAGGGCCTTTGAAAAATATAAGCCCCGGGGATTATTTTCGGAATTTTACGGTACTTCGTCATTTAGCACAATTGTCTAAAAATAATTGTGTAAACTGATGTATTCAGAGTAAAACTAAAGGCACCGGTATCGATTCGTAATATCCTTACAATAATATAACTAACGGGAAATTAGAACGTCTTTTAAAAAAGTGAAAGAAGGTAAAAGGAGGCAAGTTATTTTTCTTCCACTATATTTGATCAAATTTACTAACTGTGCAATGAACTGCAAAACACGCAGTTCTTTAACTGAAAAAAAAGGCAACTTAATCTTCTGAGAGTCTCGACTACTTTTATTTTGATTACATTTAAAACTCTCTTAACAGACACCTCCCTTAAACAAACGCAGTAGCCTTTGTCTCTGCCGTTGTTCAGTCATTTTCTTTGAATCTCTATAAATAAGACACTTCCTTAAAACGTTAAAAGTTATTTACGAAGGTCTACAGTCATTCGGACACCTCCCTAAAACAGACACCTAGAGATGTTCCTTGTCGTTCTTCAGTCATTTTTTGGGACTCTCTGTAAGGTATAGTAAACACTCTCATATAAGAACACAAGATTTCGGGCTTCAGGGTGATCTAGTTCTTATTCATAGGGTGCTTATTGAGAAATCACCCTGAAGATGTTCTTAATATGTTCTTAAACTTTGTTTCAGAAATACTACACATAACATGTTATTAAAGGTTTAGTTAGCATAATTATTTTATGATAAATAGATAGGTAAGTAAGTTAGCAAATCAGTAAATCAATAAATAAATTAAAACTGTCAGCATAACATGATCGTCAGCTGGAGATTAAAATCCTAAAGACACCCAGGCAACTGTTATGGTTTTATAATTGTCTGGCAGCAACCATAGTTACATTGCCTTCTTATTCCGATTCGTTCTCCCTTATTATACGAAAACATGGTTATCAGGCTGAACTGGTTCTTATATATATGGTGCTTTATAGGCCAAATTTCAGCCTGATGTTCTTAATCGATTTGTTCTTATACACGGGTGTTTACCGTACTTCTCTTAGAAGAACATTTACGAACTTAGACGAACATTTATGAACGGTGCCCATTTTAGTGCGAGAGGACTCAGGCCCGGTTCAGACGCCTCTCCACTCCTGTGCCGAACCTAACTGATGAATTAAGTACCTGCAAAAGAGCTGCGTCTGAATCAATTTGGTACGACAGTTTTAGTTTGGTGCGGCAAAAGCGTTAAGTTCGACAGAGAGTGTCGAACTTTTGTCGAACTTATTAACTTAGGCTCGACACACGGTGCGACGTCTGAAGCAGATGTCGCGCCAACGTCGCTCCAAAGTAAAACTTATTCAATTAGGTTCGGCACATGAAAAGTACGGCGTCTGAACCAGGTCTCACATCAAGGGAGGATAAGCCCTTTATCCTCTCTTGCTCAAATTTAAATCAGCTGAATCGAAATTATATATAAATTTAAAAACAACAAAAACGTTTTATACCAGGACTAAAAATTTCTCCAGAGTCAGTCCACTTTCGCTTTAATCTAGAACAGTTATCCCGTTAACTAGATACACATCAATCCAATCCTTTACAAACTTCACTCATGTATCAGATGTATAAATTCTAAAGCTAAAAACCCTCTGTTAAAATCTCTGAGCGCTTATCCACGTCGATTGAGACGCATGTTGGATTTGCCGGGTAGTCATAGTCATCGATAAAAAGTTTTTTCTTTGGATGTTGCAGCCATCGAATAAAGGAGGATGATATTGACCAATCCTTGGCAGCTGTTTTGACTTTTATCTCATTCCATCGATTACTAAAGACTACTTGGCCATGATCTATACAGGAATCCGCAAATAGTCCAATATTCGATCTATTCAATAATTCTTTCATGGCTTTTAAAGTGGCTTTTTTGAATTTTTTTATCTGCTTCACTTCTTTATTTGTACATGTATACGGGTTAGAAGCACATCCAATTTCCCAAATATTGCCCAACTGCCAGGAGTCGTACAGAGGGTTGACAATGAATATCTTACTCTTGACATATCGTAAAAAGTATTGTGGAAAGATGCATTTCCAAAGATCTTTTCCGGGCATTTTTTCGACACATTTTTGAGGGACGCCATCCGTGCAGTCATGAAGCTTGAAAACAGATTGCATCTGTTTTCGGAATTTGCGCTCACCCTTGCTTTTTTGGGAACCTGTGTCCAGAAAAAATCCTGAATCTGCTAAAGTGCGAAAGTGAACTTTTCTTGGTAGTCTAGAGCGCACAAAGTCCGCGTGGAGCATAACTGCTAGTCCACCAGCCGAGGTACCAGAAAATACAACATGGCTTGCTGAATCCAGATCTTTGTCAGATAATAATTCAGATATAGTGGAATTCAAAATTCGAAATCCTCGGAAGTACAGTAGGGATCCTTCTACTTCCACGGGATCTACTCTGTTGCCTGAGAACGACGAGCCATCGCAGTAGGGAAGATAAGCAATATTCCAGTTGTAAAATTTCGAATTTTCTTCTTTGTCGCTGGATAAAATTCCGCCAGGCTCGCCAAGAGATTTTAAGAAGAGCGTGGAGCCCAGGTTTGTTTGACTTCTACTCAAACACGACTCCTTGGTCTCGCACCAAGCCCCGCCCTGCAGATAGATGATCCATTTCCTGGTACCTTTACCCGTTCCTTCCCTCAAATAGTAACCAGGAGTGGATCCATCCAGACACACAGCGCCTTCATTATCCGCCTTCTGCAATGAATGGTACGCATACTCGCTCTTTGGCGTCGCGTCATAGGACTGATAAGGGGACAACTGCTGTACTGCCGGGTACTGGGCTGGGTAGGGGTAATATATGGACGGCCGGCCGTACGAAGCACTGGAATTTGCCTGATGTACAGCAGCCTTGTTTTCTCCAGCGTTGTCTTTTTGTACTTTAGTTCCCTTCTTATTGTGATGTTTATCATGATGGTGACGTCGACGATGATGATGATGATGGCGATCATTGCGACGATGATGATGAGGAGGATGACGACGAGGTTGATCGTTATCATGTTTTCCCTGGTGATGATGTTCGTCACGACTACGTTTGTTCGATTCTGCTTCTAAAACTACTTTGCTTACACTCCCATTGAATATTCCACCGACAGCGTGGTGACTCAACGCCTTGGATTCATCGCCCTCTTTGTTCAGTGTTTGGTTTGCTACTTTGTCGTAATGATTATTAAGACGAACTGTATGATCTGGATGTTTTTTCCTGTAAAATTTCTCGTGTTCTTCGCTGTTATTTCCCCTAAAAACATCAGTGTCGAGTCTGGCGAGGATCTCCTTCGTCTTCGATGACTGCGATGATTTGTGTTTAACTTTACTCTTATCAGCAGGTCTGCTTATATAACTCTTGCTTTCACCACTAGAGTCTTCATCTTCGTCAGATATCAAAAGTTTGGTGTCCTCGTCGCTCAGCGAGTCATCCAAGTCACTGTCATCATCTTCAAGGCTCGGATCCAGGTCTCCTTCTGTCCCGAAATCTCTAAACAGTTTTTCGTATTCGCTGTCACCATCTTCTTTCTCCACCTTCGATGTGCGGGAAATTTCACTTCTTCTCTTTGGGTTTACTACTTGTTTTTCAACAGCAGGTGCCGTGATTTTCTCCTCTTTATAGTTTCCATTGCTGTTGTCTTTACTACTGCCTTCTTTCAATAACGCCTCTTCTTCACCATAAGCACTCTCACTGCTAACTTGTTCATTTGTTGTTTTCCCTAAAGGTTTATCTGCTCTTCCAGGAGATATCTCAATTTGCTCTTCTCTGTCTTGTTTAATTTTTGCGGGTGCCTTATGTTCATCTAATGAAGCTTCGCCAGTAGGTTCTACTGAACTGGTCTCTACATTTGTGTTTTCTTGAATGTCCACCATGTAACTTGTTGGATAGCCGCCACTCCCCGATGTCTGTAAGTTGCCGGTGTCCTCGCCCGAAGATTCTGCACTTCCACTGATGTCCTCCTCTCCGAGAGAAGGAAGTGCTCCACTTTGTTCACTCTCCGTTGAATCGTGTGATTTTGCTATCAAACTCCTCGCAAATTTGATTTCTGCTCGCGAAGAGTCAGTTTTATACCATAAGTATTCCCCTGGTTTTCCAGATTTTGAGGCATCTTGTTGAATCTTCGAGTGAGAATTCTGAATGTGTCTTGACGGTACCATAGAAATAAGCGCAAATGTAAAAAGAATTGTCAATTGCCACAAAGTCGAGTGTCCCATGTTAAGAAGTTTCAACGTGGTTTCACGCCTGCCAATGTTTAAGGCGATATTAAGAGGCAATGGTGTCGACTCTCCTGAGGTAATTTGATGTCACGTACATCCAGGTACCAGCGTTCCCACTTTAGCTCCTTATCTTGTTTGTTTTAGCAACAAACTTTCAGGGCAAAGAGATATTGACGGCAATACACTCATATGTTATTGAACGCAAAAGGAAAACAAGATCATCAAAGACCCTGCCTTGATTTACACAAATCACCGTATTTATAATTAATCTTGAATCAACTGGGCTGGTGTTTTGTATTCTCCCATAACGCTTCACTGACTTGCTAGAGAATCGACAGTAATCAACTGGTGCAATCAAGTCTTGTTTTACGATTGAAGCTCGTCGTTGACTCTTTTGACATATGATGTCCAACACAGCAGGACCTGTTTGAAGTTTGTTTTTTTTCTTACCAACCGTATCTTGCCGTTCTCTTTGATTACGGAGGTTCTGTTTTTGCGATCCGTGTCAGTTGTTTTCATATCAAGTCATTCATGGAAAAAATTCAATCAAGACATAAAATTTACTCTTAGAAGACTCAAGTATATCACTCACTTCGTAACTTAGTTACAGATAGGGTTATATTCCTGCTGACAGGTAGTCAGGATGGCCACGCTTTATAATTCTTTCTTTCGGTGGGAATTCATATTTTAGTGTATGTTATTAAAATAATAATAAATAAATTTCCTCGCTAAAAAAACTTTTCTTTTTTTGCCCATTTCTCCATTTATTAGTATATATTATTTAAATACTAATAAATGCATTTTCTCGCTAAAAAGTCATTTTATTTTTTGCCCATTTCTCCATTTATTAGTTTATATTATTTAAATACTAATAAATGCAATTTCTCGCTAAAAAGTCATTTCTTTTTTGCCCATTTCTCCATTTATTAGTATACATTATGTAATTTAATAAATTTGTTTCTTTAACATTCTCTGTTAAAGGTTTTTGCTAAAGATATTTTTACTAGTACTAGTAAAGTTTTTTGCATACTTTGCAAACATCTGATGACCTCTTTCGGTAGCATACAAAAATAATAACATATATAGTTAAGAAAATGATTAAAAACCTAACTTCCATGGTAATAAAAAATCTCCGGAAAAAATCTTCCAAAATTAAGTATACTTACAATAGTTATATAAAAATTTTTCAGTTGTCAGTTAAATGGTTATTCCTGATAAACCATGAAACTTATTTGTATATTTTTGAGGCGAAATTTAGCTTAAAAGGCACATATAATGCAAATTAAACATTAAATTCGAAAACTGATGCAGTGGTTCCTTAATTTTTTTTTATCAGTTTTGTTATTGTAAGCATTTCAAGTGGCCCTCCATTTCTTATTTCTTCAGAATATTGTTCACGCATCATGCGCGAGTCTCACGCCTGTAGACTAAAGACATTGATCTAACGCACCAAGGACAATTTCTCACGCCTGACTCACAAATCCAGACAAATTGTTCTTAACATATGATGACTTGGTGTCCTTTTTTGTGTTCTAACGAAATCAAAGCACGCTAAAATTGTCGTTTTTTAAGCACCTTCGGAAGTGCTCAAACATCTTCCGGAACATCTGCGGACATTTAATTTTCGGTAACGTTTGGAAATCTTCGGAACTCGCCGGGACATTTCCAGAAATCTCGATCACGACCAGTCTGGCCGACGACAAAGTGAAAATCTCACGCATTTGACTCAGAAAAAGTTGGGAGGTATAATATTAGGACGTAGGTCGTAAGAAGACCAAGAAAGACTGACTATCTGAATTATCTTGGTAAACCTTCCAATTGCTCAGGGGCACCCAACGAGGATATAGTTCAAAACCACTTAACATAGCATTGTTGAACGTATTTTAGTATTTAAACGGTAGATATAGGCATATTTTTATCCCCTAAAAACGTTTCATCTGTTCGGATTTCCTAGCTGAAAGTCTAGTGATCCGAAAATTATAGGGATCAAAACCTACCTTTTCGAAAATTTCAGCCAGGAAAAGGCTCCCGAAAATTCTAGGTGGCCTTTTTTAGGGTAAATATCCGATTAAAATGGGTAATTATACCATTTTGTAGATGTTCGAAAATCCTAGGAGAGGCAGGCAAGCAAGAAATTTTACAACAAATGTTCCGAAAATTCTAGTTCTCAAATCGTCTTCCGAACAGATATTTTCCCGAAAATTGCCGTTGGGTGCCCCTGATTGCTTTTCTACGTGTTCTCAGAGTAGCGTAAATTTGAGATCATACATGGTACATGACACACAGATGACACACATGGGTTTTACAGTAAATCATTAACGAAATATGACACTTAGGCGTCTTGCTGCTAAGATTACCCCTAAAAACGCACATTTGATCACATTGTCTGACGAAAAGAGTGGAACAATGCTATTTAAGGCCTCAAAAACGATTTTGTAGAAAATAAAGGACTATCATGTCCTTTATCAGTTATCAGTAAAAGCCAAGGCAAATGTCAGTAGTCAGTTACATTTTAGGCTATTTGTCAGTCGTCAGTTAACCCCATCCAGATTATTTAAAAATTTTTAGCGTGATTGCCGTTTAACCAATAACAAAAAGGTCCACATCTGGTCTGTTCACCTTATGAAATCAGCTGGTATGAACAACCAATAAATAAAAAACTAAATCTGGGAGAATAAAATTGAATAGGCCGGTTAGACCCCGGGGGGGGGGGGGTACTCGCAGAAAAATTGGGTAGGGGTGTGCGGCCCGCTTCCCAAAACCCTTACCCTATTTATGACCAAAATCTGCGATTTTCCCTACCCTATTTGTGACGTAACCAAAAATTTGATACCCTATTTATGACCTGGAACATAATTTGTGAAGGGCTTTTGTTGCTTGTTGCTTGTATTTTCTAGCCTACAAAGCAGCCGGTGGAGAGGAAGGCAAAGCGCGGATGGGAGGAGGGGGACATGATAAGGAAGTAGCTTCTTCTAAAAAAGTGCATTCAAGACTACAGTGCAAAAATCGTTACCCTATTTATGACCAAAATGGCGGCAAAATAGCCAAAATCGATACCCAATTTATGACCAAAACGGCTGAAAAACCCTACCCTTTGGGGCCGCACATACCTATATAGCCCATATTAGGGAGTACCCCCCCCCCCCCCGGGGGTTAGACTCAAATTGTCACTGGAAATTGCCGCGCAAAAGAGATCCTGTGATATGTAAATTTCATAAGGGCCTGTTTACATGGAGGTGGGGGACCCCAGGAAGGTGAGGTAACCCGCCAGTCCATATAATCTCTCATTTTAAGATCTTTTAATTTGATCACATTCACATGATAAGTGGGGTGACCCGCCACAGGTTATCTCAGCTACCTGGAGTCCCCCACCTCCATGTAAATAGGCCCTAATTCGTTGCTTGAAGACAAAATATATGTTAAACTACCATGCTGCCATCCAAAACTAACACACTTTTTAACTGAAGAGAAAAAGCCTAAAGTGAGAACTCATTAACAAGGAAATACGTAGCATCACCAAGGCTTTTCTAAGAACAAAGCTAAACAGCTCCTCTAAAGAGAAAGATACATTCAAAATAGATTACAAGTGCAGGCAAAATAAACTGCAAGTGCAGGATAGGATCATTCATTTTAAAAGATAAATCTAATTTATCAAAAGAAAAGGTCAAAGGATTGAACAAGGTGAAAACCCGACTGCTTTCTTTTTCAATCTAGAAAAGAGGAACTTCGATCGTAAGTCAATCAAGAAGCTGGAGCGACCAATGAGGGCGATATATTAGACGAAATTGAAACTTTCTATAAGCAATTGTATGATCTTGTTCACCTCCGACCGCGAATAAACGAATGTGAAGGTGAAATTACAATGGCGGAGTGCAAAGAAGAGTGGTGACTTCCGGCAGCTAAAGGTTGGCAGTAGGCGAGGACGGCTTCACATGAGTTCTATCATATCGTTTCTTCGATCGAGGACAAGATTTAGAAAATTGCTTCAATGATGCATACGAGACAGACAAATGTCGATGTCGCAGCGAAGAGGTGTAATAACTCTCCTCCCAAAAGAAGACTCGAACCCCCTAAACTAGCAAACTGGCGACCTATTACGCTGCTAAATGTACAGATATAGGGTGGGGGGGGGGGGGGGGGGGGAAGGGGGGAATACGATTAGATTGGTCGACAACGTCGTAGAACAAACAAATATACATAACATTCCAGGTATTCTTGCACAACTTGATTTTTGCAAAGCTTTCGATACTATTGAACGGAGCTTCATTAAAAAAAGTCTCGCACTCCATAACTTTGGAGACAACATACAACATTGAATCTTAACTTTTTCCATTTTTATTCGAAAAGCACTGTTCTTGACAAATAATTTTGTGCAAAATTCTTTAAACTGTCAAAGGAGTTAGACAAAGTTGTCCTGTGTCCCCTTATTTAGTTATTTTAGGGGATGAGATCTTAGCGTACAAAGTCAGACAAGACCAAGAAATAAAGGAATAACAATATTCCAAAAAGACCTGAAGCTAAGCCAGTTTGATCATCTTTTGATCCGTATAAGACTAAGATCAGTTGGAGGTACGATTTCGAAAAACCCCACTCTTCAATTTGTTAGTTAGAAAGAATTCGAATTACTGGAAAAATCTGTTGATTACGGGTCCAGTGTTATCGCATATTTTTTTACTCACAACTTCTGTATCATTCTTATTCTTTCTGATTCTTTCTCTTGTATTTTGGTCCAGTTATGACATTTGTCCTTCCGTTCAGTTTAACTATTTTAACTGTAACTTTTGTTGTGTAAATAAAGGAATACAGTAAATACCCGCGAGTAAGAACTGTTAGGCTTGAATTTGCCAGTTAGGCGTCCCCCTCTATACAAGAACCTATTTAAGCCTCAAATTTGAAACAGGTTCTTTTTTTCGAAAACCGATAAAAAAATCTCTGTACAATTGGGCAAATAAGATAGCTCAACATTCAGGATCCTCTTTGGAGACAGGTGCCTTTTCACTCCAACTGCAATGTAATGGTATGCAGATTTTATATAAGGAATAGCCTGAATACCACTGAATGCTCTTCGCGACAATGTATTGTTTTCTTCAGAAAATAAGAACCTACTGTATTTAATAACGTACATAGCTTAAATTTGCACTAATTAATATGCAAGACCCTGTTTAGGCTAACTTGGGAAAATGCAGGTTCTTACTCGGGGTTTTTTACTGTATCCAAAAAATGAATAGGCTCAAGACGAAGGATGTCTTGTAAGCAGGAGCAACGTTTTCTCCTGTCCTATACGAATAGAGTCTTTCGTCCTTTCTCTGACAAAAGATCTGAAGCCACATTACTTGGTACATGTAGCTATTCTGTCCAGCTTGAGTCTTCTAACAACCTTTACCAGGATCTCATAGTCTTGCAAGGTTATGTTTCAGTGTCGCATCAGCTCTGATCGATTTATTCTCACAGACGTCGGTAACTCTACCAAAGCCCAGAAAGCATGTCCAATAATCCGAATTGTGCATCTCACGCAGCAATGAATAACACGGAAACGGACACGATTGACCTTTCGAGATGCAAGGTACCGCCGTTAGTACTATCATGATGTTGACCATAGATTCTTTACCATATATGGTCCTTCCAGTTCATAACCAATCTTGCGATAATAATTTCTAGTTCCAACTCCTGTGAAAGAACCGCGACAGAGAATTAAATAGACCTTGTCACGGTTTTCGACGCCATCAAGTGTATGTAACGCCCTCAAATTTCTTCAGTACAATCCTTAAGAAGTGAAGCTTTAGTTTACAAATCATATTTTTTTCTGAACAGCTGTTCTACGGAAATTATTCGAAATTAGATTCTCATACAAACACTGTAATTTCTCACGCGTTTGCCTACTCGTCAAGATGGCGTCGAAAACGGTGACAAGGTCTATTTGCTTAATTCCGAGAGATTTTAAGATGGCTGGTGGCTGGTAGATCATTTATTTTTTTTGTGGGGGGCGGGGGGAGGGTAAGGGAAGCGGTCTAATTAATCTGGGAACTTGACAAAATTTTAGCCGATAATACTGACAAGTTCTGATACCAAAAACTGCGTTTTGTTTTAGACAATTTCAGTTTGTGCGCTGTATAATGGTAACATTTTTTTTCTAGAATATCAGCACGCATATTCTCGACAACATTCTCTGTGCAATTCCCACGCCACCAAAATGCGAGAAACTGGGAGGTGAACTCGAAAACTAGGCGGAGCTGAAACTCAACCTGAGGGGCGAACGAAAGGGGCCGATACCTCCCCTTATTGTTGTCGATCACTTGCTTGCGGATTATCATGCCTATACACTGATACGTATTTTTAGGGTTGCAGGGTTTCTTTTCTAGAGAAGATTCTTTAAACGTAAATCGTCGGCATACTTATCATTACACGTATTATAAAAAAGCGAGAACTGTTCGTTAGCTTACCTGAAATAACAGCGATTTTCATTGAACCGTGCTCATCACGAGCAATCCTCTCTGCTTCTTCCATTAACAACATTCCAAAACCCTGAAAGTCAATAAAAACCTGTGTAACCATCACGCAAGCAGTGTGTATAGGACTTTTCAAATTACTGTTACAAATTCAAGCCACAATAAACACAGATAACCTGTTTTTTTATGGCTTACTTAAAAAAAATCCTTCCTAAAATACAGTAACTTACTTGATGCTGAAATTTAGATGGATCACGAGCACTGACTGGGACCACACTTCCATAGCTATGACAACAATGTTAAGGCAGTGCACTTTTTTTTATTAACAAAGCCTTAAAAGAATCAATCTGTATATGACAACTCAGGTTGTCTTGTTTTACCAACTATACCCGTTAATGACCTGATTGTATAACCTGCGATCAAGTTAGTTTTTCTATTTAGGAAAGACACAATCGAGATGTAGAAAGAGCTGGATCGCAGGCTGCTGATTGTAGAACATTTTTTTTCTTATATTCCCAAAAAAACTACAATCTTGGACGAAATAGATGGAGAATTTAAACCCTCCCTCCCCGCCCCCCCTCCCCCCCCCCCCCAAAAAAAAATCAAGGATGGGAAAATGACGCGTTTTCCGTTTCGCTGGGCTTCATCCTTGATTTGGGGGGATGGGGGTTTGCTGTTCCATTTTATTCTGTTCAAGATGGTAGGTTTTGAAAGCTGTAAAGAGGTACTTCTACACTTTGTTACAGTCTGTAGATAGGAGAAGTAAGTGGGTTTAAAATGGATGAATATCATTCTCAGGCAGGCAGGCAGGCAGGCAGGCAGGCAAGTGGATTATACCTGAGCCTGATTCAAAGCAACAAAGGATACACATGGAGTTCTCTGACGATGGAACAGCCTCCTTTTAGCTCGGGTCTGAAAGTCTCCTCTGAACACTTTCTCAGTCGCAATAAACCAACAAGAATATTTAAACTACATTAAGGAAAACAGTTTACTTTTAAATTTAATAAGATTGTGGTGACGGAATCTTTTTAATTCTATAACGCCCATATTGAAAACACGTTAAGAAATAACAGCATAAAAATAATTACTGAAAACATGACGTATTCATTTACTACGTTAGACTATAAGAAAGGGCAAGCTCATTTCTAACATGAAGGGATTGTAGGAGAGCCAAGTTAAATGACTCAATGGTTTATACAATTCAATATAATTTTATTAGACAATATTAAAATCACTGTACTGGATATCTGTTAATTGACAATGTGTGACTGTAGACTACTTGCAGTCCGCTTTTTCTCTTAAAATTCGTCTGCTTCTTATCTCATCCATCGCGATTGCAAACCACGACGTTATTATTACAATAAGGGATTGAGACTAGCCCTCGTTTGTCGCGGCTCGCGGCTTTGCCGCTCGCGTCCTTAGGTTTCGGGGGCAGTAACTTTGCAAAGAAAAATAAGAGATTGCTCGCAGTCTAGTGACTGTTGCTTGCAATACATGTTGTCCTTTCTGTTTAAAATGGCTCAAAGGATATCTTGTTCCGGATCTTCATACGAAAGAAACGTTTCCCATCCTCCATTTGCCACATAATCACGGCGGATGAGTTCAATCTACATAGTAACACATCAAGTCTGTTCAATAAATAACATTATTTCATATTTTTTTATTTTGACAACTCAGTTACCCATAAATTGGTTCACAGTTGTGGAGGAGTTTTGTTCAAACATATTTGGAAGCTGACAGTATTAAAACTTCAAGGAACCACATATTGGCACAGAGCAATACCCCATTAATTTTGTAACGTATGGACAAGAAATAAGTTCCGTCTTCAAAAGACAAAAGTTTATAATAGATAGACTGATGGGCACAGTTAGAGAAAACAACTGTTCCAAGAAGTAAGAGCGTTTCATGATCTTACACAATCAATCCTTGTTAGCCAAGGGTAAGGGTTGGAGACATAAAGGGGTGGAATCTAACATGGACCTTAAATAAACAATACAAAATAACTAATAATACAATAATAATAATAATAATAATAATAATAATAATATAATAATATATCATACAAGGTGCTCTCCACTTAAACAGTACTCCAAAGAGTTTCATACTCATACATTGGCACTTGACATACCTCAAAAGGACGCACTTTATGATGAATCTCCTGTATGCCAACCTCACGTGTACGCACATCACGGCACTAAAAAACGTAATCAGTGAAATTAATAAATCTCTTGTCAATTGACAAACAATAGGAAACATTTGACGACTTAAGGTGCTTGGAAAAAACAGTGGCTTCTGAAACTCTCCTCCTCATTGCCTTGAGTTTTCTCATCATATATTTGGGTAGCACTTGACATGAGATATAGAGAAATTAATGTCGTTGAATTATTTCTTCTTAAAAAAAGAATTTTAAAATAACACTCAGTTACCTTTGTCCCTAGATCCTTCATCCGTGCTAGTGCCAGCTCTCTAAGGTTACCATGTTCCACACCAGAACTCACAAGGGGCATGGGGATGTCCCTAAAATCCAGGTATGAACATTTTGAACAAATTATGTAACGATGCTACCATGAGATGGGTAAGAAGTCAACCAATATCTGTACACTTTACTATTAAGTAATTTAATATGGAAGTTAGTTGTTCACAAACATAATTTTAAAAAAGGGCCTGGTATCACCACTGAATAACATTTTTGCAACTGAGACACTACAGGTTAAATCCTGCTTCTAATTTTAATTCTTCTAAAAAAATCTATTCCCAAACTCTTTAATAATAAGAAATAAAAACCTCAAAAAAGTAGTTTTAAAAAACAATAGTCCAGTTTCCCTTAGATATTTCAATTTTGGGAAAGGTGTTCAAACAACAACCAAAGAACACTGAATACAACATAAACAACTCCAAAAAGAGATATCATTTCAAAAGGATGCAGGTCTAAATACCTAAATACATAAACTATAAACCACAGCAAGAAAGGTTACTGCAAAGACATACAGCTCTGAATACCTAACAACATTGGAAGAGAAACTTTTCACAAAAGGAAGTAGAATGCTACACTTCTCATGCCCGCAGAATAAGTAGCCCAAAACTATCCCATGAGCACCAGCACACCTCCACATCATGTCATCAGAATGTTTTAGATTTTAGACACATTCTTTTCCGTACCTCTCAGTCATAAGAAATTATATTTTTTACTGGTATAAGGAACAATGATGATGTCATAAGGCCTTACCTTTGAACTCTGTAGACACGTGTCCAAGGTGGTACTAAGGCAAGAATTCTGGCAATCAAGTCCACCAGTGTATTGGGTGGGTAACTCTTGTACCTCCCTGTCTTCCACAGCTCATACAAACCTGTTTACAGTGCAAAACAACACAATAGGCATTTTTGAGAAATGAACATGTATAGGTTGTAGTTTTATCTTTGGTTCAAATTTTATTGTTGTTTGTTTTTGGGTACGTTAATGTATGATAATGAGCTTGAAAGGAGAAAATTTAGCCACAGCATGGACAGTTGTCATCTGTCAAGTGGTATTTTGCTATACTTGTTATGTTTTTACACAGTAGTTATACAGCAGTTCAGCTATTTCTCTTTGGATAATGTGTAAAATCTTCCACCATTGTCTACAGCTTTGCCAAAACAGCTGAGCTATTGCACCTTCAATTGTCCCTTTTTCCTGGCAATTATATTATCTTTAATAGTAATTGTTCTTTGAGGATATTAATTAGCAAACATCTTCCACATTTGGTCAACGGCTGCTGGCCATGAAGAATTAGCTCGGGTATTTAAGCCAATCAAAAATTGAGAAATACTTAGAAAGAATAATAATGAAAATAACTATTAAAATCTGGACCGTAGTCATTAGATTTCCAGTATTTTGATGGGCTCTCTGGAGCAGGGTTATTGGCCCTTCACCCTGCTGTGACCAGATATGGTAGATGAACTTGTCAGAGAGAAAGCTAAAAACTTTCAGAATCAGAACTTTAAGTTGATTCATTTTACACTCACAATAGTGACAGAGAAAAAGTAATTCAACACTGGGAAAATCACATTGTATAAAAAGAAGTCAAGCATGGGTAAAATTTCATTCACAATCAAGAAGTGACTCGTCAAAATACAACTGCAGTCAGTTTAGCCAACAAGCCATGTGTACACAGGCTAGAAACCCATCCACCTTAAATTTGTTTCTCTTTGAGCAAAATTTTAAAAAATGGCAAGCTTTTCCCAAGCTTGCAACCAAGGCAACCAAGAGGATCAGCAGGCCACCAAGTGGATCATTTTCCCACCCCAGTAATAAAAAACTTTTGTAAGTACACCAACATAAATATCCACAACAGCCTCACAGGTGCAGCTAGCTTCAAATGCTGCTTACACTCGTCTTGCCTCCATCACCAGTGGTTTTTTAGTTGTCAAACGATGGAAATCTTGAAATCTTGATCAGTTCAAAATTTTTAAATTAATCAAAATAGGACAGTTTGGCAGTTTTGTTAGATATGTGAGTTGTGAAAAAAGGACGACCTTCATCTCTTTACAAAATAAAGTTTTAGCAGCTTGCTTAGCTTGTTGTTTCAATCAAACAATAATAATATTATTCTAATCTGGCTTACTGGATATTAAATAGAGCCTATACCAATTTTTTTTTAAGTTTTGTATATTCAAGTATATTATTTGGTGGAATTTTCAAAAGATTTTTGGTTACTTGGACTACACTTCCGTTAGTTTTTGGGAATCCAGTGAGAGACAAGGAAAATAACACTTTACTCAAAACTTGGATTTTAAGCATAGGAGGTTTAAAAGCTCATCAACATCAACGACATAAACTGCAACTTACCTGTGCCACGGATAACCAAGGTTGGATAAATTTTTAAACCATCTGCTCTAAATGCAGGATTTTCGAAAAATTCCTGTTGGGAGAGCAACCATTATTATTTTCAAATGTTGTCTGATCACATTTACGTAATATTCAAAGTTAAGATGTAAAGATGAGTGGTCCACTAACTATAAACTGTTCAATGTCTCTCTCCAATCCCACATTTGGCAGATCAGGCATCATATGTGACACAACCTACACAGCAAGAAAGTTAAAATATCATTAGGTACCTTCCACACTTAAATAGGCAACACTTGAAAAAGATATAGTAAAAAATAATAACAAAAATTCCATGAAAGTAACGAAAAACATGTGGTAACAACAACAACAAAATTCACCTCATTATTTTAGACCTCACCTTGAAACCGGCATCTTTTGACAGATGAAATGACTCACTCACTGCCTTCACTGTATGGCCTCTGAACAAAATAATACAAGAAAAAATGCAGTAGAAAATATAATTATTTAAACATTTCATTGGCAATTACAACAGTCTTAACAAAAATTAGTTTAGTTAAAACTATGATTGGTTAAAATTATTATTCTTTTCCTTATTACTTTTGAGTGCTGGTCATTGTTTTGTTTGCCCTACCTGTTGGTATCTCGGGCTACATCCTCATACACACTCTGTACACCAATCTCAAGACGAGTGCAGCCATACATTAGCATTGAGCTGAAAAACAAGAAGCATATTAGGACAACAGCAGTAATTATGACTTGTATTATCCTTATAAGCTATATTTCTACTCTCAGCTCCGAAAAAGAGACTCACTTATAACTAAAGACCAACAATCTAATATATAACAATAAATTACTACCGTATTACTCCTGTTATATGCAACACTTTACAAACAGATAATATCCTCTTTGCACCCCTAAATTCTTCAGTATTTCAAAGAAACCAAACCTTCTCATCTACAAATTAGTTCGACACAAGTGCAATGTAAAACTTTACACATGAATGCCAACATTTTAGGCGCTCACGTAATCTGCCCAAAACTTTAACCATAACCAATACCTAAAGATGATAAGACAGTTCTGTTTATCATGTTCAAGCTGCAAGCATTCTAAAAGTTTGACTGCCTGCACCTCCTCCTTCTCAACTATGTTGCATTGTTTTGCGGATTGCATTTAAAAACTATTTTCATCAGCATTTGAAGGGGATAGAAGGGCAATACAACTATGTTTGAATGTGATCTCATTATTAAATAGCAATTAATGATTATACAGAAGAACCGTTCCTTCTGGTACAACATTCTTTTGGCTCAAGTATTACAGACGCTTGATAAGTCATTTTCCTATCATTAAACCTCATTAATCTATTTTCAAGGCCCCTGATTGGTTGCATTGAATTGGGGATTCTTTATGCTGGTGAAACCAAGGCTACAAAAATGTATATGTTCACACTATACCGGATATTATTATGTGCCGACACAAAAACCATACTATAGGGCTTCTGTTCGCAGATACAAAGGGTGCTTTTGGAGTGATTTCGGTAACGGAGCGAAGCTGCATAGTGTTGATCTTGGCATGATGTTGGATGTGAGTGAACAAGTTGCTCAAGTCTTGTTGCTGTTCATACCATACCAGACAGCTTGATAATAATTTATTTTGAGTTTGACTCAGCCCCACGAGTATAATGAAGTGTATGTAGGTGTAGAGTGCAGCCTTGCTACCTTAAATGTTTTTTCAGACAGTAGTCAGGTCTTGTTTCTATGGTGATTCCAATACACTTTGTCTTGCTCCTCTCAGAATATCTACAAGATACATCAGTGAGGGTGACATAACACTTGAATGTCCATCAATGGAACAATAATATTAATGCTTTCTAAAACAAAATGATTCCAGATTACACCAAATCCACTAATAATAGTTTGAAGGGATGCCTGGTATTAAGAAAAATTATTCCCACTTGACTTTTGAAAAGCTGATAGATTCTTCTTGCAATCTGCCTCGTAATTAAGCTTGTGATGCCAAGAAAGTTTGATTTTAGATCAACAGTCAGTTAAGGCTATTTTGTCCTACACCATTCAATAACTTATACGAAAATGAAAAATATCCAAAGACAAACTAACCAAAACAAGGTGAAATGGTCATAGAAAAAGAGTACTTACTTGACAGCCTCATCTACATTGTTACTTGTGTGACCTGAAAGAGCATCATGAAGATTTCTAATGAAAAAGTCTCGGTAACTTTCATCCAGACACATAAATGTTCCTCCCATAACAATAAACTCAACCTGTGCCAAAAGAAAGGTAAAGAACAAAAATTGTGTATTATTTCGTCAGCCTATACCTAACAGGGTGATAAGATGAAAATTGACCAAATTTGAGTACCACAATATAACCTTTAGGTTAACCATTTGCTTCTACAAATTTTGCAGAAAAACACCGTTTAAAGGAAGTCATGCTGCAGAACTTTGATCTAAGGAAAATTCATGTAGCATGCAAGCAGTCAGTTCCTTGTTCAATTTTCTTTGAAAATTATAGGGTTCCTTTAAAAGATGCAGGAAAATTAGCTCAATCACCCCACTGATATGAGGGGGGTGGGGGGGGGATGACCTCTTGCATTCTTTCTATGTGGAAAGTGCTACTGGTTACAAACCTAAGACTGGGCTGTGACCTTGTATCATGCAGGCCTACAGCTATAACTATGATCACTCTGCTAACTACTTTTGCCTTTAACAGTAGGTTTGAGACTTTAGATGTAGATAACATCAGGAAATGGATTTTCCCACTGTTGTGGATTCTCAATATTTTGAAATATCACAACGTTATCCACATCTCAAGTCCAGTGATGCCAACTCTCCCGCTTTTGGCGGGAGACTTACGCTTTTTTGCCTCGTCTCCCACTCTCCCGCTCTCCTGCTTTGCTACATAAATCTCCCGCTTTTTACATCCCCTATAAATATTGAATACTTAGTAAAAAATAAAACAGACTTAGTTTGAGATTTAGCCCATTTTTAGCTCAAAACTTGAATTTTTCTTATTCGCAGTACGGTTTCTGGGGCATTTTTGCACGTTTTTAGTCATTGACAAAGATTATTTCTAGCATCAAAACGATGATTTCGAATTTTGATAGTATGTACATCATGTAAGACGTCATATAATGTCCTAAGTCATTTCCATTGGGGGCTGGGTCAATTTTTTTTTGTGGGGGGGAGAGGGGGGGTTCGTTGAAATTCGGGGGGGGGGGATAGTGAAAAAAGACAGTCTCCCGATTTTAGGTCTCCAGAGGTTGGCATCTCTGCAAGTCTCAAACCTCTAAAACCTGTACCTTGATATAAATGGGAGACAAATGAACACACAATGCTGATGAATATATAAAGTTCATCTTAATTACCTTGTCAACACTGTGACCAAGTTGCTTAAGCTGTAACAAAGAAAAATCAAATATTCAGTTTTACAATTTAAACCATATTCACCAAACATATCGTTTACAACATAGGGAAACCACTGGTTTTCAAAATGAAAATCCAGCATACACAAAACTGATGGACTGCAAATGTCAAAAGCAACCTGCGTGACTAAAACAATAATATTGTATTTAAAAAAAAAAAAATTTTTTAACAAGTAGTAGGAGTATCAAGTTAAAATGGCACAAAAAAATGAGCACATCTATATTTTGAATATGGTTACAGACCTTGTTTTCATTATAACTGTCTCTGTGCAAAGTTATCAGGAGAAAAAATTCTGAGATTATTAGGATACCTGATCCATCCGGTGCCTGGTTTGCAAATAAGGATTGTACCGGGCTCGGATTGCTCTCATTGATGTGGGCTGAAAGAGCAGATATAGCATCTGTAAATTTTTTTTTACAAAAATACTCAACTATTTCAAGAATAGTCAATTTGCATGTGCAGCAAACATTGTTGAGTAAAAAAATAATGACTGTCTAGAGGAGTGAGAAGTGATTACTCTGGTAGGTTGCAAGGATTTCTTGCTCTCTAAGCAAACTATATAAAATAGTATAGAGGCAGATAGAAGGATTGACGTAGGCCCCATACAACCAAGAATAGAAATATGCTCCACGAAATATCCACACTCTCTTCCCCCACCCCAGTAGGGGGTTTAAAGGCTTTTTACTCCTCCAACCTTCTGTAAATTCCATTTTAGGTTCATCATTTCTGTAAGAATATTTAGGCCTTAAGACCCTCCTACCAAAATAACAACTAAAAACCGTGAACACCTGAAATATTCCCTTAAATAATGTTCCTTGTGTTGTGACCAATCACATTGATCAGAAGACAAGAGATATCTGCAAGTCTTAAAACTAATCACCATATTTACTCCCACGAATAAGCGCCGTATTTGGGAGAATAAAGTTAATAATCTCGGCATCCCTAGTATAATAAAAATCAAAAGACAGCTGTTATATTCAATATCAATTCACACTTGTTACTTCTTTCACTAATTTCCTCAGAGGAAATAAACAACCAGTCCCTTTTAATACTGAATGACTGATTTAAGTGAACACTTAAGTGAATGACTGACTGAGTACAAAAGTACTAAAGGCTTACCTCATATCCTGTATAGGACTGGGTGGAGTATTCAAAATCAGAGTCTGGTCCTCCTGGGCAATACCTTAACATTAAACACATGCATTGGGAAAAATAATGATGAAATACAGTATGTGCAAAAATGCCACAGACACAATACTATCACTGAAAAAATTTACATATTTTGAGGGAAAAATTGTTGGCATAATTTCAAACTAAATCAGAGATAAGCTCAAAATTCAATTTAATGCAGAAGGTTTGGTGATTCGTATGGGAGACTAGGTGATTAGCACCTTATCTCGGAGGGTCCCAGATACTCCGGGAGAGTAGGCATAAATGTATTTCCCTGACATCTTATGGCATCTATTGCTTATAAAGATCAGCTATGTTGCGTAGTTCAGCTTGCCATTGGTTAAACTTGTGATGTCAGAGCACTGCTTTGTTGAAAGAGTTTACCACTAACTTGTGATGGAAAGGAATCATTTTTCTGTGCTGTCTATCGTAAAAATTGAAGACTCCCTGTTCATTTTTAAACTTTCAAACCAGAACAAAACGGATGTTGTTCTTTAATGACTAAAAGACTTCTTCTTCAAGGGTAATAAATTCAAGGGAAGATCTAAATTTTCATTTTTCTAGTGAACATGAAATAAGCACAAAAACTTACACACAAATATTTCCAGTCATGTTAATATGTGGGCATCTGTGAGGTTTACACATCACTGCAACAACAGCTATCTATAAATGCAACAGCAAAAACATTTTTCTGAGCTTAAAGACTTTCAGGAAAACTTAGTTGTCCAGGTGCCAAGTGCAGCTTACCAAAAAAGTGGGTACATTTGCATTGTTTTTACTTTACTAATCATTGTGATGTGTGTGGTTGTGGGATTTCTAAGACTGTTCAATATTTTTGCCTTCTAGAATAATTTTGTGACGTCCTATGTATAAGTCGACCATAGCTTTCTTAAGTGTTTATGGTACTAAGGACTTTATCCTGCACTTTGCTGCCAATTTCACACTTGACTCACATTTTTCTTACTCCTTACAGGACTTTTGTCAAGTCCATAAAGATTCCAAAGACACTGTCTTGCTACTTACAGTTTTCAACCCTCTCGCAAGATGAGAGTTTGTCTCTCAAGACGAAACTTTCATCTTGCAAGATGAGAGTCTCGTCTCAAGAGATGAGAGCCTTGTCTCAAAAGACAAGACTCCTGTCCTGTGAAAGGGTGGTAACTTACCTTTGACTAATACTATAACTTGATTTTTTTAAAATTTCAAATAACTTGTAAACATACACATTCACTGCTTTCATTCCAATGTTTTACACCAAAAAGGGAAAAGTAGTAAAACAAAAACATTCCAGGCTAGTTCAAAAATTCTTTTAGGACAGAATGATACTTACACCTGATGCTGTTCTAACTGGTTTGGCTTTAAGCTTCGGAAGTAAAACCTGTGAATGATGATGATATTAGGTCGACCACTATGTACTATAATTATATTAATTATTTATGATAAGGAGAAGAAGTTAAAGTAACAGTTTACACAAATACTGACCTTTTTATAAGCCGGAGGCACAGCAGCAATTATGTCAACAAGTCTGGGCTGGGATGTCAAGCCATACTTGCTTGCGGTTTGTCCCTTTATTCTGATGGAATCAAAGAAAAAAGGTTCATGTTACATTAATTTTATTGTTTTGTCTTTGGTAAACATTTGGATGGTCTAACTGAGATCTCCTTTCTTGGGATCAGGTCACTGATATATTTCTATACATTCTATGTAGTGAATTCTATTCATACTGTTTGGTTGTGGTCCATGATCTGTTAGAGTACAGAAACAAGAATAATGTCACAGAAAAACTTTTTTTTTTAATTGTGTCCAATGAGACAAAGAGTCTTGAAATGTGTTTGATTACATTGTATTTCCAATTTATTGAGCATTTTAAGAAAAATGGTGGGCAGTTCTTCACAGTGTATCTGGATCTCCTGGCCTGACCATATGCCATTTGCAGCTTTCCAATGAAAAAATGACAAATGCCCCAGCCGGAGATGGGCACACTTGACTTGAGACTTAATGGAGTGTGAGAAAATCACAGTGAGTTACCTCTCTCTTAACAAGCACATCTATGAGATACACACTTTCTTAAATGAACAACTTGAATTTCTCCTTGTGATTTTATGGCTTTCTCTGAGACTATAAGTCTGCCAGGTTCCAATGTTGAATGGACACAAAATACTCAAAGGGTGGCCAGGACACTTGCAAGGGTTAGGGTACTGAGAATTCTTTTAGAATAATAAAGCCCTTGTCTTAATTTCAAAACCTGTCGTTTTGCACCTTGAGGAGGAAACCATGTCGCCGTCAGTATATATTTCACTATGTATTTGTGCTTTCCTCTGTTGCTGTCTCAGTTTCAACCCATCTTTGTGTCATTTGTCGCCATTTCCGCTCTCCTACCTCACTGTTTCAAGGCCATGTCATATGTTGAACATTTTACCCTAACTGGGCCTCAATAATCCAAACTCCACAGAGAAAGGGGGGTCCCTGTCCTGTCAGGTCACTCTTGACTCTGCCCATTAATATTATTGTATTATTGAAGTCTTACAGAATTTAAAAGCAGTCAAAAGCCACTGGCAGATACACAAGGAGAAATTTAAAAATTTATAAATGTAACTTACTTGTTAAGATTGACATCATTTCCCTTTTCGTGAGCTGTGATCAACTGGTTGACAATTTCTGACACTGTCATCATCATCAGTTCAGCTCGAGATGCACTGGGGTGCACTGAAGAAAAATAATGAGGAAAAAAAAAAGAACTAAGCTTATATCTATCAGGAAATAATTAAGTGACGCATATGGATAATATATAAATAGGCTCTTTGCATGACTTGATCACGTGATAAACTTTCAGTAAAAACGAAAACAGTTCACTTTTGAAACATATTGTTAGCACAAGCTGAAAGAGTGTATTAAAAATAGGTAACCTGAGAATCTCAAAAGTAGCGATTGCAACGGCCGCCAAAAGTTGGAAGCATTTGTACGAGAAAAACAACTTTTGCCATCCAGTCACGCTTGCATGGTTTTCCATACAAATACTTGTAATTTCAAAATTTTTGAAACTGTCATGAAATATTTCCTTAAGCATTACAGGGCTCAAATCTACTTTTAATTCGTAATAGAGAATTTGAGCCCTTAAATGCGTAAGAAAAAGATTACATGACAGTTTAAAAATTTTAGAATTTACAAGGATGATTTGTATGGAAAACATACAAATGCTTCTAACTTTCGGCAGCCATTGCAATTGCTACTTTTGAGATATACGGTTGAAAATGCTCAGGTTACCTAATTTTAGTATGCTCTTTCAGCTTGTGTTAACAAAATTTTTCAAAAGCGAACTGTTTTCGTGTTTACCGAAAGTTGATCACGTGATCAAGTCATGCAAAGGGCCTATTAAGCCTCAAGCAAGATCGAATGGTTGAAAGTGTGACTCTGACAAAGAACTATATAGGCCACGTGCAGTGCGTCAATAACAAGACAGGAAGGCTATAGCTACAGTTAATAAATCCCGGTTAAAACCCGTGATTAAAAAAAAAGAGCATCAAAAGTTTCATGCATGCTTGATGCACGAACATTTTTCAAAAGTTTCATTCTAACTTACTACAGATCATAACTCACGGGAGCTCGTAAATCGGCGATCATTGTGTTCACAATATAAAGCAATCTTCATTACCTTTCTTGCGATTCTTTCCCATTTTTTGTTTTTCACCAAAAAAGCAAATTATTCTTTTTTCATCTGTTGTTTCCTTCCCAGTGATGCAATTTTCTACATCGCCGTTGTGTTCATGCTTCATGTACAACTCTTTGCAGTGTCCTCGGAAAGCGACATGGCGGCGTCCATTCCCTTGCGCGCCCTTTCAGTACCAGGGGAGTGGTGTAAGCAATTTTTTTGGGACCCGAGGTCTGTCATTTGCCAAGCCCAGGACCAACAATGTTACGTCTCGTGAAACATGGAGAATTTTACTGGAAACACAAGCAGATTGGCCGATTCTGCTCCCATAAGAGGGAGAGTTATAAACATAATCAGGAGCCATCAAATGATTTGATGGGCTCCTGACATAATTAATAATTTCAGAGTAACTGTAAGGGAGTTGGGTTTAAGAGGGAGCTGTTATATATGGGAGGGAATGATATTTTAAATAATTTGTAATTTTATATGCTTGATTTCATTTCCATAATTGACGCTGAAAAGCCCCAAAGGGGAAGTGTTCAATAAAGCATGTATATATTTATGTATCTTTCAAGGAATGGAAAACTTTTGGAGGTTTTTGAAGGTGTTTCCACCATTTTACAAATTTCTTAGTTCCTTATGAAGCCAGAACTTAGGCCCAGGGCAAACGGACGCAACATCATTGGCCAACAACTCCCAACATTGGTGGATGTTACAAGTTGCGTCCGTTTGCACGAGTTGTTTCTCAAAGTTTGAAACCGATCAAACGTTTAACCGCGTGCAAATGGACGCAACAACTCCCAACATTGCTGGCCCAACAATGTTGGGAGTTGTTGAGTCCGTTTGCACATAGCTTTACAAGTAAAGTCAGGAGCTACGAACGTGAATCGACGTTTTTTTTTTTTTGGTTTAATATTGAATCAAATTTCTGTTCATCAGGATTTGAATGAATTTAGTCGTATCAAGAGAGGATAAAAGCCCCTTTTTAAACTCTTGGTCGTATAGATTCCATTTTATCATAGTCAATTACTGAATTCTAAACATGTTTATGGGGTCTTCGTTTTCTATATTAAAATATTCAGAGCAGACTTCTTGATGTTAATTAAATTTTTTAACGAGACTACTGTAATCATGTATTGACGTGAATCAAGTAGACGTACAGAAACAAAGAAATTGTTCATTAAACTTGCTGCAAACAGCAACCGAGAGTTGATTGGCTCCGGGGCATTTTTCCTCTTATTTTATCCCAACCATTAAGCTGATTTCATGACAGCTGAAGTATCCCCTTGACATGGGAGCTCATGGGCGCATCTGGAATTGACTGAGAGATGAAATAGCGACAAAACGTGAACGACATAAGACTCTTAAGATGACTACCGCGCAGGTTGTCGAAACGACAGTCACTGTCAACAACAGTTCTATTCAGGACTAGGTTCATCGGGACGATCATGCTCAACTTACCGATGAAACGACACAAATTAAAGATGGTCTGATACTACGACAACGAGCTAAGACAACCGTACTACAACAATAAAATGGCTTCCTCCTCAACAACGTGAAAAACTCACTATTAAAATCGGAAAGTAACTGAGTACCGGCCCAAAAGGCTTTAAAACTGTATAAAGTTAACTAATCGTTTAAACATGTGCGACAAAAAGAGCAATCAGGGCCTCCAGCGGTTAACCCGAAGACCACTTCAGATTAGAGAACGAAAGGGGAGGTAGAGTAGGGTAGGGTAGGGTAAAAGGAAATAGGAAAAAGGCAAAAGGGTGGGGTGGGGTCAGCGTTATAGGTAGAGGGTAAGAAGACAAAGGGTAGGTTGATATTTCTATAAGTAGAGGAGAGAAGAAGCGTTCATTGCTCGTTAGTCCTAGGAAGGATTTTGCCGCTCAGCACAATTTTTTTTGTCTTGAGTTTATAAAGTTCTTGATATAAAATAGGTAGTTTTAGAAAGGGACGCGTTTACGTAAGAAAAGAACAAGAAACGACGTGTGAAGAAACAAGCAAAATTTATGATTACACTTGTCTTAACATGGGATCAACTTTTCAACATTTTGATACCCTCAGAGCGTTTCTTTCATATTCCTTCGAGTTAGTCTTATATAGTATTTTATTTTCTTTAATGCAGTGGATAAACAGGCCATGAAGTTCCAAACTGCACTTCGTCTAAAGTTAGAGAATTTTCTTCTTTGGTCATGGACCTTGGGGATATTTAACAGCCTGATTTTAAGACTGGATTGGGAAGGGAGTGGGGGGGGCGACTAGCCTGCGAGCAAGGTCTCTTGCTGCCGAGTTTGGGGGGAGGGTTGGGTGGGGTGGGGCAGTGAGAGAGCTTGTTCGCTGGCTAGACCCTGGGACGTAAAAGCGCTTGTGCTTTTGTAAATGTACGAGCGTTCAGAAAAATACAAAAATCCACTGAAACGGAGCGAGAAGGCCACCCCTTACATTATGTTTGGTGAACCTTGGTTTGTTTTGGTTCTTGAACCTCTGGGCCGAAGGTTCATGACGTCGTCGACGTCATGAACCCTTCTAAATGGCGTCAGGAGCCCATTTTTGGGTTCCTGATGGCGTGGATTAATATGAACATTCACCAATCATTTCTTTACCGTTCATCGGGTACTAACGAGGAGAATTAGATTAGAAATCAGAATGGTTAGCAACATCAGCAAAAAAGCTGGCCGTGAAAAAGGTAAAAGCGAGGAGCAGAGAAAGTGAAAAGGAAAATTTGAGGGGGCGCAAAATCGACCCCAGAGCTCTTCTGCGCATGAGTCAGATTGCGTAAGCACTGGGGTCGAGATTGGAGGGGGCATCAAACCTAACATCAAACCCAAAACTTGAAATTTTGTCTTTTGCGCATGCCCGAATTTTAGCCCAGTTTAGGAACAGAAATGTAGTGTTGTGCTCGACTAATAAACTGAATTTTGGTTAGCTTTTTTTAGCTTTTTTCCCCCAACTGGCATCAAAGGGCGTTTAAAGTAATATTTACGGCTTTTAACGAATGGTTCGGAGTTTTATAGATGCGCAATTTTTGGGAAGTACACTGTTTTGGTGTCACTAATCTACACCTTCTTTTAAAAGTACGAAACCTGTCAAGCATTTATAATAGCGATAATATAAAATGAACATGGTTTCACGTGCTGTTTTTGCAAATTTTGAACATTCAGTTTTTAGCTACCAGAATGTGACCATCCCTGAAAGTAGCGATCCTCCCCCGGGGATCCTCCATGCTCCAAAAGTCGCAATATAAAGGAAAGGTGACCATTGCCAAGGTTTTTTAAACTTTATTTTTATTTGTTTTGGCTAAAAATAAAAGTGAAGACTTCGTAAAACCAGCTAGCAAGTGAAGATCTGATAACACTGACAAGATCAGTATATTTGATGAATTTAATGTTATTGCTTTTTCATCCTCGCGTCGATTTTATTTGCAGCAATGGTAAGCTGTCGCCTTTCTTCCCACATGTCTTTAAATATTTAAAAAAGTCAGCCAAATTGGTCATCTACCGTTAATAATTTATTATTGTCTCCATAAAACGCATGGTAACCATTAATAAGCTGATATGAATATACATAAACAAAACTCTACATTACATCAGAAAGCAAGATAAGGTCAATTTCTATTCAGCGAAATGTGTAATGCCGTATGGTAACAGGAAACGAAGAGCTAAAATACAAGAAAAAGTGCGTTTTCATTTTAAGAACAGCTGAAATTATTTCAGCGAAGTATTGCATGATCTTGCGTGTAAAACAACACGTATACCCGTGTAAAGTTTGCCATGCTGCGTGGTCATAATGCATGTCGGTTGAACGCTTTATTGCCTATATTGTCACAGGAAGCGTTAATGAATTAATTCCAACGGCGATGCTAGGAAACCAATTTCTTGATAATTTTTTTTATTAATTTGCGATGACGTCAGTTTGTTATGTCTTCAATTAAAAGTTTGTAGTTAATAGGCTTGTTTCTCGCTCTCGGCAAATGGTTTCGAAAGTTTACCCACTTGGAAAACGTGCCTTGTTCAGTAACAGTTATCCGTGGTGATATTGCTTTCGCATTTTGAATTCCACTTGAGTTTTCGATATTCTCTTCTACTACAGTCCCCTCGTCTTCTTCTACCAATGTAGCATACCCAAATATGCCGGCCCATGTATTGATAATATCTCTCTTAAGGCGACATCTAAGGCTTTGTTTCCCATTATAAAACGGCGCCGCTGGGGCATTGTTAGAAGGATTCATATCCCACAGATTATGTACCACATGCGAAATAGCTTCAATCCACCTTTCGCAACTGGATTTGCAGTCCGTTTTTAAAAGGTGAACCCCTCTTTTTGCATATAATTTAAATTTACAAGTTTCGTCTCCATTTTGCATATGATCAACCGTTGGTTTCGTCCCATGATCAGGAACATGCTTGGATGACTTTCTACCAACAACCTTGCACGTTGTTTCCTGTGACAGTTTAATCATTCCAGCGACTTTTCGTTCACTTGGGCTCATGAAGATAAGCCTGTCATTTCGTAAAGTCACCCAGTATTCTCTCCAAGTGTTTTTCTTCATTTTCTTCCGTAAAATTTCTCCAAAGATTTCTTCGTCAGGTGAATTGACCATGACCAATAACTATAGGAATTCAACCCGGCAATTTGATCAGACTTGTTTATGTTTAGAAGAAAATGCTGCTATAGACGACCCGGATATCGTTTTCCTCGTTACCTTCTCTGCGAGGAAAATTTTCGCAAAGTAACTCTTCGTTTTGCTTTGAGCGGCAGTCCTGGATTAGTCCTAGCTCCTTACAGGACTTCGTCGTTTGACTAGTCGACTAGTATAAATAGCACAAACTGTCTTGTCGATAAGAAGTGTATTTCAAGTATTGATTAGCCAATAAGCACTCAGCTGTTGACCCTGTCGGTCGTCACCCTGCAGGTTTCCATTTCGTTGAAAAATGTCAATAATTTAACATATGTTTTTTGTTATGGTGTTCAGATAAACACAGGATACCCAAGCCTACCACAAAAAACGTCGTGGACGATTTCACGCTTTCTGTCGATATTGACTGGAGCTAGTGGACACAGCAAAAATGAGAATTATTCATATAGGTCAGTTTTGTCAACTGTGAAAATTCTTAAACAAAAATTCATTAGCCATTCTATGTTTCAAACTGCACAACTAGTTTAAAACTCAGAGCCCTCTTGGTCGCCTAAAGCTTTTTTCTTTGAGTTGACAGAAGAAAAGCTAAAGAGAAGACCTTTGTTAAACCATTTTACGAAAATCTGTCAAGTATGCCTATGGTCGATTATGCAAATTTCTCCAGCCTTCGTATTTACGAAGCAGAATTTATCAGAGAACTGAACGTCAGAGTTTTTCTATATTTCACTTGCATACTGTTTTAAGCTTCAAAATCTTTAGTAATCGGATAGTAGTCAGTTTTAATTCATCGGATCAGTATTTGATCTCCATACAAACGATTGTAAAATTGATCATACTTTTCAAATGTTATGATCATGTTATCAAGATTTACAAGGCGTTCCAAGGGGGGTAGCCCTAGCCGTTTTGCCATGTCGCACCCTTTTTTAAATACCTATGGATCTTTTACGGTTTCAGTGTCACTTCACGCCAGCTCTAACAAAAACTCATGATGGGGTTGTTCAAAGACCACGGAATTGTACTCCTTTATACAAATGCCCATTGTAATGTCTGTAATAGATAGTCCTGACAAGCCGATACCATTTTAATTAGACGTGTCTGTGACTAGCCGCAGATGTATCATCCTGTCGTAGTAAAGCTTGGGTTCCCTTTGATACAAACAATAAAGTACATTTTTTGGTGTGTAGAGGAGCCTATTATATTGACCACAGTTCGGTAAGAACTCTAAAAAACTTCCGTCGTTGCTTCATAGTATGATGTGCGACATACAGTGAATGTCAAGAATTTGCAAGAATTCATTGAGTAATCATTTCTTTGGCCCAAAGACACCCAAAATGCCCATGCATCGGTTTTACATTACTCCGATCCTCGATGATTACTTCCAGTATCAGTAAACCTTTCTAAAACTTTTATATAGAATTTATAGGTATTTAGAATAAGCCAAAAACATCTTTGTATCAAGCTAAAAATTTCAAATTTAAGGTGGAAGTTCGAGTGCATCGATAATGCATATAGCCGAGAGACGACAAGCTACAGGCTAAGGGCCAAATAATCGAGTTGTGGAGGTTTCCTGTTTAAGATAACAGGCCCCTTTTTTGAGGACATGATAAAGTGCAGCCCAAATAGTATTGATTAAAGCATTTTCTTTTTCATATTCTAGATTTTTGAAGCTAATTTTTTTCCAGTTATGAAAAATATTGAAACGCCATAAACCTTTATAGCCACTTGGCTCAGAAAGTCGTCCCAGTGTCATTTGATTCATGGGCGCTGAAAAGAAATAGATGTCTGTACCCTCTGCGTGCAAGCTAGACCATGTGCGCATGCAGCTCTAAATGCAGCTCATAGCTTGTAACTCCCTTATTTTGCCTAAACGGGTACTCCGGTCAAGGAGCAAGAAAACTGGAAACGAGTCAGCTGCGCTATGAATGCTGGGACGGTCCATTCTTCGCTCTCTTTTCCGGCATCTTTGTTTCACGTGTGTGTAGAGTCTATAGAAAGTCCAGGTAAAATAGCATATCCCACTTTTCAGCTGTAAAAAAAAATGCAATAAAACTGTAAAAAAATCATTAAAATTATGTATTACTTATTTAGATCACAAAAGAAAATGCAGAACGAAGCTGGAGAATACGTTGATATGTACACACCACGAAAATGGTGGGTGAACCATTATATGCTCGTGTTTGATCTTTCAAGTTAACTAGTTTCTGAGTCATTTTACTTTACCGCCTTGCGCATTTACATTTAGAGATAGGTAAACCTTCGAAGGTGTTAAATTTTTGCTATCGAACCTTTGTATCCCTTGAACTCCGAATGGAAGTGGCAAATTTAGAAGGGAAAACTGTCATTTTGCACGTGTTTTATACACGCATGTTGTTTTCTCTTCAGCTCCGTCACCAACAGTGTGATTTCAGCAAAGGATCATGCTTCTGTGCAGATTAACATTGGAGAGGTAAAACTTGCAATACTGTTAGTACTGTGTCATAGTCTTTAGAATGCCACTTATGACAAAAAGATTAGTAATGGTAACAGGACTGAGTGGAGTCCAATTCGGTCTGTAATCATACGAGTGATTAACAAAATCGGATGACCGCGTAGTGGGAGTCCGATTTGTTTAATTACGAGTATGATTACAGACCAAATTGGACGACACGAAGTTCTGTTACCAATTAATCATAACTGTAACAAAATTTGTGATATATAAGGCCCTTTTTTGAAATCAAAACAGAAGAAATTCCAATTTTTTTGCTAGTAGTGAAAAAAAAAAGCCATTTTAGCGCACGCTTGATGGCGCGTACTGTCCAATTACTTAGGCATGACGCGTACTGTCCTATTAAATTGTCCAATCAAGGCTGAAATCAGGGCAGTTGATAGCCAATCAGATTTGAGAATTTTGTTATAGTTATGAGTAATAAGTAAATATCAAGAAGAACCCAAATATTTGCAATAGACCATGAGTATTGGTATCAAGATAAGAATATGGGTATTATAAAACCAACCTAATTATATTTTCGCATCAATATATGTACGTTATAGGCACGATGCATACATACCTATACGTAAGAAACCATTACGCCATAACATGAACAACACATCCTTTATTTAGAATGCGTCTGTCAGTCGTCTGATGCAGTTGTATCCTAATAGAAGGATGCATCACGCAGTCAGTCATCCGATGCAGATATTAAATCAATGATATCCCTCCAGTAAAATACTAATAAATGTTCTAAGCTAGAACTTGTAGTTAGATATGAAAAACCACTATAAAACCACCCCAGAGATGTGGCCAAAAAATATATGGAAACATATTCCCCTACTAATGCAGTGGCATATAAAACCCCAGGGAAAGGGGTGAAGGAAAATACATTACAATGTTACAAAAACTACTCCAAAATTATACTAATGGAAAAGGGTGCTCGTCTAAATACCTAAATTCATAAACTATGTACTAAAATAAGAAACGTTATTCCAAAACATACAGATTTGACAGACATAACAAAATAACATGTAGCAAAGGAAAACTATCAGAAGGGCTGAGCTGATGTAGAATGGCACTAGTCTCGTGCCAAAACCATAAATAGCCGGATACTATCCCAGGAACACCAGCGCATCTCTATACCATGCCGTCAGAATATTAATTTTTGACTAATTCATTCCCATGTCTCTCAATCGTCAGAAATTACATATTCTGGCATGGCATACTGACTTTCTAAAATCTTTGTTAAATACAGATTGATGAAACTGGACGGTACACTGGCAATTTCAAAACATATGCCTTGTGTGGAAACATCAGACAACAGGTGGGGAAATTAATTGCCTTTCAAAATTGTGCTTGTTATTGATGTTTCGTGAGATCGCACCAGCATTTTTTCAATTGTTGGAGGGCATACTCTTGCCCTCCAACATGGCAGCCAAAACTACTTTTTGCTTATATCTTGTCAAACGTTTGATAGTTATACTCAGGTGTGCTGCAAATGTTACCACATCATCTTTTCAACACTTTCCTTGAAGTTTAAGTCCAACATTTGTGTTTAGAAAGAGGTAATTCATGATTTTAAGAATCACATTTTGGTCACATGACCAGCTACGAACTTACTCAATTTTAGAAAATCGTGCTGGTGTGAAAAACCAAATAACTATTATTTCGCTTAAGATATGACCCACTAATGGTTTTTCGAAGGCAAAATCATATAACTTTCATTTTCATAAAAACAATGCCACATGACCTCTTAGTGCAAATGGCCTATTGTGCAGGTGTCGAGACAAGTGCTGAAATTATCCAAATTTGTTTTCTTTAGTATAATTATTTTATTATTATTATTATTATTATTATTATTATTTATAATGTATTTCTCCCATTGTTCTGAAAGCTAGTTAACTTATTGTTTCATTTATGTAGGGTGAGGCTGATGATGCTCTGACCAGGTTGTGTTGCAAACATGGCATCATAAACAAGTATGTTTATCCTCACTCTTAATATTTGTGTCAGACCTGTTATGGCTGGAGAGCATTTGCTAAACATCATACTGTATTTAGTCATGTATAATGTGCTCTTTATTTACCATATCTTGTTTCGAATTTCAAGGTTTTGGTTGGAATCCTTTGTTCCATGAAGATGTTCTTGCAGTTAATATCTATACACACATACAGGAACTTTATTTGTACTCAATTTCAGAGTAACCTGAAAGGCTAATACCTTCAAGAACATAAATAGTATTAAAGGAAAAAAAAGGAAAATCTATTTACATTGGATTGTGTTACATACATGAAAAATGTATAAGCTGTAACTGTTCGTCAATAGGATGGCAGTCTATTGGGCCGTTTGTTGAAACAAAATTTAGTGGCTGCTTAGCAAAGCTGCATTTCAAACCATCTTTAATTCAGCCAGAGCTATTATCTAGATTTTTTTCTCTGTGGAAGAAAAAGTCTAAGAAAAAATAAAGCTTAAACTCTAAATAACCCCCTTTTAGACAACTTTTGAACTCCAGCTATTGTCTAAAACCCCTGTCCATTAAATGTTTATTCTTTGTTTAAATAGTCAGCCCTTGTGATTGGAAACAAATAGTTATAATGTTAGGAGATCAAATTATTTTTTTTGTTATTGTTTGAAGTAGTTACTTCTAAAGTGCACAGTCCTATTGGGCTCTCTCATCAAACTACTCTCTGATTTTGATGCCACTTTAGTCAGGCCTTCACCAGTTCATCAGTGTTTTCAAGGAGCTTTCTGTCAGCATGATAATTCACATGAATGATCATGCACAGCAGTAAAAACACTTTCTCACTCCCTGTTCATGCTGGACGCTCTTCTAATTAATATTTTGTAATGTTACTACTACAAGTATCCTTTGGAGAAGCTTGTATTACTCATTTTGATATTTCTTTTTCTTTTGACAGGAATTTTGATTCTTGAAGTAATGGTTATCAGTGTAGAATGCTGTCATAATAAATAAACTCTTGTGAAAAGTGGTTGTTTTCTTTTTTAAAGTAGTCTAGGGTGTGGGGAGGGGGTATCCTATCAGGATGTGGTATTTGATTTTATTAATAACATTAACTTAAATAGTTCTTGGAATCTGAAGTTGCTACTTTGAAGTAATCACATGCAACTTTGGCCTGGTAGCATAGATCAAAATTGCATTGTCCTCTTAACTATAAAATACTGTATATTTATTTTAATGATGGACTTGTTCAATTTGCAGAAGTTTGACTTTCTGTTGTGATTAGGTGGTCTAAATAATGTGGTAACACAGATATCATGAGTTTGGAAGTAAATACTGTAATATGCAACTGTGAAGAAGGGTGAAAATTATAAGCTGAAAAAGAATTTTTTTGCTGTAAAACAGCTTGATCTGTCTGTAAAAGTTAGGACCCCTTTTAAAAACAAAGAAGGGTTTGACCTTTATTTTGCCTGAAGAATAAAAATTTCAGGTTTTATGTTTGTCTGTCTAGGAATAGTATAGTGGAACCTCAACAAACACAGTTCAATAGTAGATATAATGAATTATAAACTCTACTTTCCCTTACATTAGTGTACAGTGAAATCGATGACAGGGACCCTGACATAACCTTCCCCTTTTACAACAAACACACTTTTTCTGTCCCTTGGCCGCTTCATTATAGCTGGGAACCTGTAAGGGGCTATAGGCGTTGTTGCACCCCATGTTACGAGTACCTCCCCAAGGGGACACACTTCCTTTCGCTCTGGCTGAGTCCACACTGGCAATTTCCATTCTATCCAGGTTTCGCCTTCCACAGTTGGCAAAAGATGGGGCCTTGTTTCATCTGACTATATACGTTTCTCCACTTTGGGATTTAAAACAATGTTTGAGGATTTCTATGTAGAGATAAAGTAATGAAGCTCTACCCAAAGGAATTTATATCAGCATTCTATTTAGATTCGTTTCAAACTTTTGATTATAGAAAGCGCTTTATTTGATCCAGGATCAAAGAGCTCAGTTCTTTAATAATTTATAGATTTAGCCAGAGCTAAAAGCGAAGCTCCAGTTTATGCATTGATAATTTACTTCAGACAATGATTTGGGAACCGTTGCAAAGATGGTCAGCAGAAAAACTGAAAAAAAAAACGTTACCTCGATGCGTTGGTACGTGAGCACGTGATCGGGTCATGTGGTTTTGGCCAGCAGATACCCTGTTTTGACAGCTATCAATTGACCATAATATGGATGTCTATTATCAAGTTAAACATGGTACAGGCTCCCTATTGACCATAGACTGTTCACAGTCTCCTATTTTTTCGTGAGATCGTTTAGATATACCGCGTCTTACCGTCACGAGTATCTTGATTTTCAAATGTACCGAGGGGGGCGGGCGTCGGGGATTATAGCTCTGGGGGTGAGGGATGAGGGGCCGCCCCCTAAGTAGTTTTGACACTCATGCAAGATGGCAGCCCATAACACAAAGCGCCCGATCTCTTGGTTTCACTGTGGTGGGACGGATATTGTACAAGAGTCTTCTGGCTTTTTGGTCAGCGGGGCAACGCCAGAAGCCAGGAGACTTGTCAGGAATATGAAATCGATGTTGTTTGTGACCAAAAAAAATGCATCTATAAATTTATATGAACAAATTCTGTTTCTTCTACCAGTTGGTCATAATGTAGACTGCAACACAGTCCGTATTTTTGCGTATGCAAGTCCCGGATTCAAGTACGCGCGAGCAGTCAAACAAAAGGTCTCGAACGAGGCAGAATTACTGACTTCGAGAAAAAAACCGACTGTTTTGCAGTCTAATCTATAGAGAAGGCAAAGGAAATAAATCGAGATTCTGCAGAAAGGAATAAGAAAAAAATTTTTCTGGTCCGTGAGAGGCTCGAACTCTCGACCTCGGCGTAACGGTAAAGTGTTATCAGCACCGCGCTCTGCCGACTGAGCTAACGGACCACTTGTAAGCTACGCCGGCGATTTGTGACTAGAAAAACATGTCTGAAAAACTAAACCGATTCAAGTAGTGTCATTTTAAACGCAGTGACGATTAATGACTATTGCAAGATACAGAATAACGAAATGTTCCAATCATTTGAAAAACAAAATACTATTACATCAGCAGATCAGAGAGAGAGAGAGAGAAAGAAACGAGAGGAAGGGGGTGGGGAAGAGGGATGTCAGAAGGTAGAAAAACAAGAACCAATCAGAGCGTGAGATTTGGTGTATGACGTCATCGTGCGTTCAAGTATTCCCGTCGCGTTGTCCTATTTGATCCTGTTCTATTTAGGTGAGTCTAAACACTAGTTTTAAATGCGTATGTGCTATTTTTGAGCTGTGTACAGTTTAATAGAGTGTTCTTTGGAGGTTAAATCTGAACCAGTGCGTTCTATTAAAATCATGCGAGCGAGATGAACCAGTGTTTTAGTGTTTAGTGTTTACTAGTGTTTCATCGGCCATTTCGCTCGCGTGCCAGTCCTAGAGTCAGACAAATCTGTTCAAATTTAAAAGCGAGCAAAGCTGAGAATAAACTGGTACGTTAAACCAGCTAGCGTGTCAGTGTTTGGACTCTTGTTCATTAAGGTTTATATTTGAACCAAAATTCCAAGCTAGTAAGCTCATAAAGTGAACAGGTTACCTTGCAAGACTCGAAGTAGCAGCCATCCTCGGAGACCCAGAGGCAGTTAGTCGGGTCGATAAAATGTTCGTAACTTCCCCGTGGGTCTCCGAGGATGAGTAGCAGCCTGAAATGGCCAAATGGCAGGCAAAATTTTAGGTCCGGCAGGCGAAAACAACAATGACCTGCCAAATGGATGAAAGGTAGTGAGTGATAGACGAACAATCGACAAGCGAACGTGAGTATTTTCACAGTGAACTCGAACGTATTAGCTAATAGGCCATTTTACAGTTATGGATAGAAGCGAGGCTGGAAGCTGTGACCTTATTTTGATACAAACCTTCCTGCTTTACTATGAAAATCAAGTTATTCTTATCCTAACTAGTATTTTTCAAGGAAAATAGGCCATTCACACTAAGAGGTCATGTGACATCGTTTTCATGAAAATGAAAGTTATATGATTTTGCCTTCAAAAAATGATTAGTGGGTCATATCCTAAACAAAATAAAGGTGATTTGGTTTTTCAAACCTGTGCCATTGTCTTAAAATGAGTAAGTTCGTAGCTGGTCACATGACCAAAATGTGATTTTGAAAATTACTAATTACTTCTTTCTGAACACAAATTTTGCACTTAAACTTCAAGGAAAATGTTGAAAAAATGATGCGGTAACATTTGCAGCACATCTGAGCATAACTATCAAAAGTTTAACAAGATGTAAGCAAAAAGTGGTGTTGGCCGCCATGTTGGAGGGCAAGAGTATGCCCTCCAACCACTTTGTTGAAAAATCAAAGTGCCATAAAATATCTCCCTTAAATGCTTTTCCTCTCAAATTTCTGGTGTAAGATAAGTTTTATGTGCCCTGTCAATTTTTGGCATCAGCAGGATTCCAACTAACTGTTTAAGGGAGTATTGGTCACGTGACCTCTTAGTGCAAGTGGCCTGTTTCCATAGCAAAGCAAAGGAGATTTGTATGAAAACAAGGTCAACCTCAGCCTCACATTCACTCGAAGGCTAGCATGCTAAGTCCACAACTGTAAAATGGTCTATTAACAACTGTGTTACTTAACCCGTTGACCGGCAGCCTTTGACATGGACACAAGACGTGTATCAATCTCCTGTTCTTGGTAACAAGAATGTTGTTTTAAATTACTGGTGAGCCAAATTATTTTTTTTTGTGTGTATTTTCCTCAGTTGCTTTCCAGATGTAAGAGAACAGAAATTATAATAATACAATCATAGCATATTTTTACCAAGAGATTTTTACCAAGCGGTCCAGGTCAATATTTTTGAAAATTTTTCCTTTTTATCAGTTACAAAAAAAGTAGCCTCTAAAAACAATGCAAATCTAAGTAGAAAAATGGGCGTCAAAACTACTAATACAACCAACACCGTATAATAATATTATTGAACCTTTAATCAATCGAGGTGTGGGATACTAGCCGATTTTGTAACATGTTTCTTGACTCGCGCTATTTGATGTTGTCCTTATTTTTCACTATATTGAAATAGGCAGCTGACTGAATGGCATGCTGAGCAGTATAAATGGTCACACAGACATGAAACCTCATCAGTGCAAATATTGTGACAAATGTTTTGATCGGCCATCAAATTGCAAGCAACATGAGCTTATTCATGAAGGAGTGAAACCTTACCAGTGCAAGTACTGTGGCAACTGCTTTAGCCGGTCATCAAGTTGCAAGCAACATGAACTGGCACATGAAGGACTGAAACCGTATAAGTGCACATATTGTGATAAATGCTTCTCAAGCTCAAGAGATTTTGAGCGGCATGGACGTACACACACAGGAGTGAAACCTTATAAGTGCAAGTATTGTGATAAGTCCTTTAATGATTCAACACATTTCAAAGAGCATGAAATGACACACACTGGAATAAAACCTCACCAGTGTAAGTATTGTGAAAAGTGTTTTACCCGTCGATCAAATTGTAAACAACATGAACATACCCACACCGGGGTGAAACCTTATCAGTGCAAGTTTTGTGATGAGCGCTTTACTGCATTCCAATATTGTAAGCAGCATGAGCTTACACACACTGGAGTGAAACCCTATCAGTGCAAGTATTGTGACAAGTGCTTTAACTGGTCTACAAGCTGTAAGCGACATGAACTTCAACACACAGGGGTTAGACCTTATCTGTGCAAGTATTGTAATAAAAGCTTTAGTGATTCGTCACATTGTAAGCGGCATGAATTTCAACACACAGGGGTCAAACCTCATCAGTGCAAGTATTGTAACAAGTGCTTTACAACATTCTCAGATTGTAAGAGGCATGAGCTTACACACACCAGGGTTAAAACTCATCAGTGCAAGTATTGTAATAAGTGCTTTAGTGATCTGTCACACTGTAAGCAGCATGAACGTACACATAGGACTGAAATCTTTTCAGTGCCTGTGCAAGTGTTGTGATAAATACTAGGTTATTAGGCATCATTTTGCAAGTGACATAGCAAATTTACATATGTGAGTGAAATGGTTTAAGGAAGTCGCTGGCCAGCAAAACATACGTAAGTTTTTGAAGCTTTTTCAAGTAGTCAGGAACTTCTTATGGGACTTAGCCTGCTTCAAGCTCTCCCAAGGCACTCTGGCAGCTGGACAAACATTAACCCTAACTGCTAACCTTCCCATCTTCCCTCCCCCACAGCTCTGGGAACCCCAGGAGAGCTTGCTCGCAAGCTACATGTGACTTCACCCCAAGTTATGAGTACCTTCCCAAGGGGACACACTTCTTTCGCTTTGGTCGAGTCCACACTGGCAACTTCCATTCTATCCAGGCTTTGCTTGCCACAGTTGGGAAAAGATTGCACCTTGTTTCACCTGGCTATCTAGTTTGTCCAGTTTGGATAAACAAGGTGTAAGGATTCCACGATAAAGAAATGAAGCTCTAACCAAAGGAATTTATAGAAGCATTCTATTTAGATTCGTTTCAGACTTTTGATTATAGAAAGTGCTTTGTTTCATCCAGGAACAAAGAGTTTAGTTCTTAACAATTTATAGATCAGTTTAGGGTGACCATATGTCTTTTGAGGTCGAGCTGAGTCCTGTTAAAAGCTGATAAGTGGTCAGCAGAAAACCTAAAAAAAAAAAACAAGTAAACTTGATGCGTTGGCACCCGAGCCCGTGATAGAATCATGTGATATTGGTCAGCGGATACCCTGTTTTGACAGCTGTCAATTGACCAGAATATGGATGTCTATATTTAATGTCTATATATTATCAAGTTAAATACGGGCACCAGACCTTGTCACGGTTTTCGACGCCATCTTGACGAGTAGGCAAAGGCGTGAGAAATTTACAGTGTTTATATGAGAATCTAATGTCGAATAATTTCCGTAGAACGGCTGTTCTGAAAAAAATATAAATTGTAGACTAAAGCTTCGCTCCTAAGGATTCTTCTGAAAAAAATTGAGGGCGTTACATGCTCTAGAAGACCTAGAACCACTTTTTTGAATTTTCTATACATTTGTCTGAGAAAGTCCCGGGAAAAATTACAGACAAATACATGGAAAATCCAAGGCGAGCCTCTGGAGAAATTTTAATAAGCACAGGTAGGCCCCCCAAATTTTTTAGTGCAATCCTTTGTTTCGTAGCTTTAGTTTACAAGTCATTTTTTTTTCGGCGGGGCTAAAGTGCAGGTCACAGGCCACAGATCAGGTTACAGGTCACAGGCCACAGGTCAGGTTACAGGCCACAGGTCACAGGTCAGGTTACAGGTTACAGGTCACAGGCCACAGGTCAGGTTACAGGCCACAGGTCAGGTCACAGGTCACAGGCCACAGGTCAGGTCACAGGTCACCCAAAAAACAATAGGACACTGGACAAAACTGTTCTGGACTGACGTTTTACTATACAAAAATAAAATAAGTCAAGGAACCTTGATGATATTTTTGTCCTTTAAACAATATTAAATTCCACACATGGAATAACATTTTCATGCTGATCATACGGCATATCCAAAGTTCGTAACGAAATCACAAAGGTGTGCAAAATCATGTGATTTGTACGAAAAACAAATCACATGTTTTTCACTGAAAACGAAGTGTTGTCGTGTTATTAGAATGTCATCTCCAAATAAACCGTGCAGCCAAGATAACTTGGAGCGAGTCATTGAAATGCAGCACTGTAATCCTTTTATACATCAGCAGTTTACAGAGTCAAAGATTCAAGTTGTAATGGCGGAATGCTCCCACCTAAAGCCCACGAGGCAAATCCAACAGAGGTTTTTCAAGCTGTTGTGCGACAGAACGTGAGAAAATGGCAAGCTCTTGGGAGAAGAGCCGAGAAATATGGTCCAGCAACTATTCGAGAGGCCCAAATAGCAGTGTCTGAAGTTCTTAACCGACTACACTTTAACACAGCAGTATTTAATGACTGGTACGAAGCGCGAGCAACAGGCCGCCATCTTCAAACGAGATGGAAGACCGATCTAGTGGCAAGAAGAGTTTAGGACGAGGAAAGTCTGAAAAAAGTTGCCGTATTTCAGCGGTCAAATAAGTTTTAGACTGTCCTTAAGTTTTTCTTCCGTTTTCCCGTCGAATGCTTTTCAAAACATCCACAAACACGTCATGATATTCTTAACGCAACAGCCCTTCGTTTTGAGATTCGTTTTTTTCTCAAAAAACACGTGATTTTGCGTACCTTTGTGATTTCGTTACCAACTTTGGTTACGCTGTAACGCAAGTCCTCCTTGCGTGATCAACAATGAATATATTTTCTCATGTGTGGGATTTGGTTTAAGTTCAGAACAGAAAAAATATAATTGAGGTTCCTTGGCTTTGTATAATAAAATGCCAATCAAGAACAGTTTTGTCCAGCGCCCTATTGCTTTTTGTGTGTGACCTGTGATCTGACCTGTGACCTGACCTGTGGCCTGTGGTCTGACCTGTGACCTGGCCTGTGGCCTGTGACCTGTAACCTGGCCTGTGGCCTGTGACCTGTAACCTGGCCTGTGACCTGACCTGTGACCTGTGACCTGCACTTTAGCCCCGCCGTTTTTTTTTTTTCAGAACAGCCGTTTTACGGAAATTATTCGACATTAGATTCTCATTCAAACACTGTAATTTCTCACATGTTTGCCTACTCGTCAAGATGGCGTCGAAAACCGTGACAAGGTCTATGCCAGAAGCCAGAAGACCTTGGATACCCATTGTGCCCCGCTGCTCGAGAGCTCCACCATAAATTGTTTGCTATTGTTTGTGAAAAAGATATCTGTACATTTTTAATAACAAAATCCCTTTTTCTTTTTCTGTTTAGTGTGTTTTCGTCCAAAGAAGGCAAAGGAAATAAATAGAGAATTTGGAAAAAGGAATAAGAATAAACCTTCCTGTCCGCGAGAGGCTCGAACTCTCAACCATTAGAGTGCTATCACTGGGTTATCAGCACCGCGCTCTGGTAGCCTGAGATCATGCCCTCTCCCTATTATCCCTCAATGTCTCTCACGGGAAGAGAAAAGAAAATTACACGGCAATGTTCAGATGGCGCTCGTCCGCCCTTGAAAAGAAAAAAAAAACGCCTGATCGCAGGTTACGCTCTGCCGACTCAGCTAACGGACCATCCCATTTAGTAATGATATTTTTTAACGCACTGAAGATCAATACAGAAATAACAGAATTACGAAATGGCTTTTCTCAAAAGTTCAAATCATTTAGAAAACAATACACTATTACTTGTATGACAGGCATCACCAGCAACTGCAGCTAGGGAGGGAGAACGAGGCCAGTGGGGAGGGTGCTGAAGGTGATAACACACGAACCAATCAGAGCATGAGATTTGGTGTATGATGTCATCATCATGCGGTGGAGGTTTTCTTGCCTTTTTGTAGAAAACAGCCGACATTTGGCGACGCTACCACTGGTTTTCTATGTGGTTTCCCTGCAGGGAAACCAGTGGTGGCGTGCCAAATGTCGGCTGTTTTCTCAAGATAGCCTTTTTGTTGCCTAGTCCATGTAAGTACGGCGTAACATGACGTATTCGAGGAGGACGGACCACGTGACCTGAAACGCTTCGGCCGCGACGAATAATGACGCCAAGCGACTAGGCAAGAGGTTTTCATACGTTCATCCGGCTGTCGTTGTCAGACGTTCCTGGTCATTTTTGGTGAGTCAAAACACTAGTTTTAAAATACTTCCGCGTTATTTTGAGCTGTGTACAATTTAGTATATTGTTGTTGTTCTTCTTCCATTACTTGGCTCCATCTATAAAGATGATTCTTTCAAGCACAGGCGGCCCAGACGTAGTATGTGTCACTGAATGAATATATTAATATCCACATGGACAAATTAATGCGATGAGTCGTCGAAACTCCCATGGACTAAAATAGTTTAAAAGTCAAAATATAACAAAACAAAGCTAAGATACCTTCAACTGAACGTATCCTTGTCTTTCCTGGCCGGTTTAAGTGGCATTTTGTTGAGTTTTGAAATTGTAGGTACTATCCACTAAAGAATAATTAAAGGCTGGCTACAAAACAAACAGACCATCTCCACGCGCCTTCACACGAAGCGCTATAAATTCGAGAATAATCGACGAATCCGCTCCAAATAACCATCGGCTAATCTGCAGGTAACGTGTGCTCCTGCTTCTGGCTCGCTTGCTCCACAAAACCCATCGCAACTGCACAATAATTGCTCGCTCATCAACAACCACTGTTGACCTTTACGCTTCGATATAACCGCAAACGACCAGGTTTAATACGCGACGTGAATATTCAAGCTTAGCTTAATGTTCGCGCAACAATGCAGTACTTGCTATGGGAGGGATGGTACTATTGCGTCTAGGTCAATCGACTGACCGAAGGTACGCTGCATTCGTTTTGACCAGAAAACAAAAGGCGATCGCGGGACCGTCTGTAAGTTTTCAACAGGGCAGCCCTGGTTTTCAAGTTCGAATTCTTCTAACGTTCGCTGTCTCAGCTGCTGTCACATTGTTCGTCCAGCCGCTTGCATAGGTTCTTGACTCTACCAGACTTATTTGCTTAGATTAGCAACGTCTTACTCCATAATATGTTGTCCAAACTGGTGAAGGAGGACGAGAATTTTCCCCCCAGGAAAAAGGCAAAATCTGGCTCCTGCTATGCAGCTGAATAGAAGATACAGCTGAAGATATCGTAAAGTAAAATTTATGTGCGCGATATCTTTTTTTATTATTGTTATTGTTCTCAAAACTCAGGGGCACCCAACGATGATTTCCCCCTAAATGCATTGAAAACACATTTAAGGCTGTCCAGAGTACTTTTGATCGAAAAATGCATCCTAAACAGCGCTTACATAAATTTAGTCAGGAGGGCTAAAAGCGAAGCTAATGACTATAGTTTGCTCATACTAAATATGAAATATATCGTGTAATGCTAAGCGGAGAAGGCAACGAGACAGGGCCACCCAACGACTGTTTCCTCAAATACTTTCAATTGAAAACACTTTTGTAGCTATTCATAAAGTACTTTTAGCTCCATAGAAATGCATTCTAAGTGGCGCTATAAAATTTGCATCTCAGTGTTCGGCCATTCTAGAGGAACTTGAGTCTTTTCGAAATTACGAGGAATTCAGAATTATTTTCTCGAAAATTTTAGATGCAATTTAATGTACTACGAAGGAGATAATTTTTCAGATACCTTCTTTCATCACATTTTTGAATCCGAAAATTTTAGGATTCCAGTTTACTCTCTACGAAAAATAACCTAACCCGGTGAATGAAATGTGAAAAATTAAAAGTTGGATGCCCTTGACCAGAACTGTGAAAAACAACAATACAGTCGACTCCCGATAACTCGAACCCTCGCTAACTCGAACCTCGCGCTAACTCGAACCAAAATCGATTTCCCCTGGATTTCCGTCATACATTCACTGTAATTTTACCCTCGGTAACTCGAACTCTCGACAATTCGAACTCCCGCTTACTCGAACCAATTTTCGTTTCCCTTCAGGTCATGTTCTATATAATTTTGCCCTCGATAACTCGAACCATGTTTTGAGCCCTTAAAAAGTTGGGAAAAAAGCCGTCTACTGGCGTCCGAAACACTGAATTTTGGACTTCCTATTGACGTGTTGTAGGTGTATAGTTTACTAGTGGAGGCTGATATTGATTGTCACAGGCTAACGTGAAGCAGCTTTACTTTTCAAAACAGTAAAACGCATGCTCTATTTAGGCTATAAGGTTAGGAGTATCTTTTAATTTTCACTTGACATTTCTACAATTAGATGTGATTAAAATGTTCACTGTGCAGTAAAACCTGTTTTTTACCTTACTCTCGGCTATTTTCTTCGAGCTCCCGATAACTCGAACTCCCGATAACTCGAACTTTTTTCAATTTCCCTTGAAGGTTCGAGTTATCGGGAGTCGACTGTAGGTCTAACGGCAGCACACTTTCTTGTACATTTCCTTGCCGTTGATTTGCATGACTGCAACGTGAAATGTCCAGAAAACTTCCTGGTTTTCACTTTTTATGGAGAAAATGTGGTACATGTTCTTGTTCACTTTTTCCACTGCCGCTCATTTTTTTTAGCTCCACTAAAAGATTCGTATCTGTTCGGTGTTCCTCGGGCAAATTGGATCTTTTTAAAAATTACAAGGGCTTCAATATTATTTTCCCGATTGATTGACCTGGAAGCAATAGTACCATCCCTCCCATAGCAAGTGCTGCATTGTTGCGCGAACATAAAGCTAAGCTTGAATATTCACGTCGCATATTAAACCTGGTCGTTTGCGGTTATATCGAAGCGTAAAGGTTTACAGTGGTTGTTGATGAGCGAGCAATTTTATTATTGTGCAGTTGCAATGGGTTTTGTGGAGCAAGCGAGCCAGAAGCAGGAGCACACGTTACCTGCAGATTAGCCGATGGTTATTTGGAGCGGATTCGTCGATTATTCTCGAATTTATAGCGCTTCGTGTGAAGGCGCGTGGAGATGGTCTGTTTGTTTTGTAGCCAGCCTTTAATTCTTCTTTAGTGGATAGTACCTACAATTTCAAAACTCAACAAAATGCCACTTAAACCGGCCAGGAAAGACAAGGATACGTTCAGTTGAAGGTATCTTAGCTTTGTTTTGTTATATTTTGACTTTTAGACTATTTTAGTCCATGGGAGTTTCGACGACTCATCGCATTAATTTGTCCATGTGGATATTAATATATTCATTCAGTGACACACACTACGTCTGGGCGGCCTGTGTTTCAAGTGGTTATTGTTTCCACAAAAACATTCAGCTGAAACATTTCAAAGCATTGCCATCAGCACCGCACTTCTTTGGAGGTTAAATCTGAACCAGCGAAAAAGTGAAGCAGTGTTTATAAGTCTTCACAGGAAAAAATAACCGATTCCCATTTTTGGATATTTTGGGGTATTTAAAGAATACCCACAAAAATCCCAAATTTGGAAGAGTGAGACGAGTCCCAATCAGGGAACTTGGTTGGGAATTCCCTGGTTGGGACTTGCCTCACTTTGCCAAATTTGGGATTTTTGTGGGTATTTTTTAAATACCCTAAAATATCCAAAAATGGGAATCCGTTATTTTTTCCTGTGCTTATACTATCGGCCATTGCGCGTGCGTGCCAGTTGTAGAGTCAGTATACTGGCACATTAAACCACAGGCTACGCAGACTCTGTGAAAGTTCGTTAGACTTTGAATTTATAAGGAAAAGTATGAAAATACAAAAAATGCGTCCTAAATTCCATTTTTTGACAAACGTAGAAATAAAAATGACGCACCCTGTGTTTTTGTTTTGTTTTTTACTGTTTACATTTGGAAGCTGTTTTATCGATGTTTAAGATTTTGAGTTGTACACACTAGCAATAAGGAAAATGGGAAGGCTGGTGAGTCTGAAGCCGACCGTCTCTGCTGGAAGCTCCATAAATCCCATAAAAATGGTTCAGACTTGCCAAAATTGCCATAATTAAAGGATTTGTCGATAATTGGTGTTTCTCTTCTATGCTTCTGGAGTCTCGGGTTTCATATCAGCCACTAGCAAAGTGCTTGACTTTAAGCTTTTTCCATCAGAGTTTTCTTTCTTCCGATGTGTATGACTGGCTGACGTAATTAAGGATCACCCAAAGCTTACGTCACAGCGACAATTTGCCTCCGTCCAAGAGCGGGTACTGTGTATCGCAATTAACACGGTGGGAGGGTCCCTGCGTCCATTTGACTGTGACAAACCACGACAAAACATTACACGAGCATTCAGCTATTTGCAGACAGAGAATTCTTCTTCACTTTGGTGGTCTGACTTTGCTTCGCCTTAAACCTTCCAGTCTTTAAAACAGTTCTCCTTTTATAAAATTAAAAACAGTGCTTTTAGGTGCTCTAATCAGCTGAGTCTGTAAAGTTTTATTGTTCTGAAAAGAACAGTTTACATAAACTTTAAAAATAGAACACTTAAATCAATGATTTGAGTGTTCTATTTTTAAAGTTTATGTAAACTATTCTTTTCAGAACAATAAAACTTTACAGACTCAGCTGTTGCCAAGTATACAAAATTAAACAAAACTGTGACCAAAATTTCAAGCTAGTGAACTTATCAAGTGAACCACTTGTTCATTGGCTAGCGTACCACATTTGTGCCTTAACTGGAGTGAATAGGGCCCCTTTACAAGAAGGAAGGGTAAACCTGGTGCTAGGGTTACCCTTCATGTTTTGCAAGAAGCCTTTGCCAGGCAGGTAGGGTTACCCTGAAGGGCTCGAAGTAGCAGGCAGTTTTGGAATTGACCTGGTACATTATAATTATATAAGCAGACATATAAGCATAATAAATCTATGGGGTCTTACAGAAATCTTATGTGCGGGTAAATTGGAAACTTCAACATCCCCCCCCAGGCACATTTGAACTGTTTAAGACAGGCCTTTTCAAATTCCTGTTACTGGCCATTATAGTCCTCAAATGCCCTACCCTTATGCCAGAAAAGTTTTGCAGATTGTGTGTTTCAAAAATAATCTTTGCACATATTATAGTGAAAGTTCCATGTCAACTAAAAATAAGGCAGGTTTGTGTTTACAAATGATAAGATGCTTTGTATTAAAAAGGCAGTTATATTGGGGTCATGGTAACATGTTTCTTGACTCTCTGTTTGATGTTGCCCTTATTTTTCAAAATACTGAAATAGGCAGCTGACTGAATGGCATGCTGAGCAGTATAAATGGTCACACAGACATGAAACCTCATCAGTGCAAATATTGTGACAAACGTTTTGATCGGCCATCAAATTGCAAGCAACATGAACTTATTCATGAAGGAGTGAAACCTTAACAGTGCAAGTACTGTGGCAACTGCTTTAGCCGGTCATCAAGTTGCAAGCAACATGAACTGGCACATGAAGGACTGAAACCTTATAAGTGCACATATTGTGACAAATGCTTCTCAAGCTCAAGAGAGTTTGAGCGGCATGGACGTACACACACAGGAGTGAAACCTTATAAGTGCAAGTATTGTGATAAGTCCTTTAATGATTCAGGACATGTCAAAGAGCATGAAATGACACACACTGGAATAAAACCTTACCAGTGTAAGTATTGTGAAAAGTGTTTTGCCCGCCGATCAAATTGTAAACAACATGAACATACCCACGCTGGGGTGAAACCTTATCGGTGCAATTTTTGTGACAAGGGCTTTACAACATTCCAATATTGTAAGCAGCATGAGTTTACACATACTGGAGTTAAACCTTATCAGTGCAAGTATTGTGACAAGTGCTTTAACCGGTCTACAAACTGTAAGCGACATGAACTTCAACACACGGGGGTTAAACCTTATCTGTGCAAGTATTGTAATAAGTGCTTTAATGATTTGTCACACCGTAAGCGGCATGAATTTCAACACACAGGGGTTAAACCTTATCAGTGCAAGTATTGTAATAAGTGCTTTACAACATTCTCAGATTGTAAGCGGCATGAGCTTACACACACCAGGGTTAAAACTCATCAGTGCAAGTATTGTAATAAGTGCTTTAGTGATCTGTCACACTGTAAGCAGCATGAACGTACACATAGGACTGAAATCTTTTCAGTGCCTGTGCAAGTATTGTGATAAATACTAGATAGGTATCTTTTTGCAAGTGACAAAGCAAATTTACATATGTGAGTGAATTGTTTTGAAGGAAGTTGCTGGCCAGCTAAACATGTCAAACATAAGTTGTTGGATTTTTCAAGTGGAGTTAAGGAGTCAAGAACTTCTCATGGGACTTAGCCTGCGGCAAGCTCTCCCGAGGCACTCTGGTGGCGGAGCAAACCCTAACCCTAACCTTCCCCCTTTCCCTCCTCCACCCTTGTACCTGCGAGAAACCCAGGAGAGCTTGTTTGCAGGCTACATGGGACTTCATGAGAACCATATGATACTGAAGTAACACCAATGCATGATGTTCAGATAGGTAAATTTCCTTTTTTGAGTGATTTGTCAGTACAGGGTAATGTTATGTAAGAACACGATTGCAATAATTTATTTTGAAAAACCTGCCATTTCTCAAGTTACCTGAGATTGGGTGGAACCTCTATTCAGGGGACACCCTGGAGACCAAGGCAAGTGTCCCCTGAATGGAGGTTGGGCTGAGGTTTGTTAATAATTAACCAACAAATAAAATATTTTTCATTTTTTCTACCTTGGAATCTACTGCAGCCTTTTTAACTTCAGTCAGCTAGATGATGTATAAAAAATCATGATTAACTTATCTCTGCGATGTTGTGTGGTTAATTCCCACAAGTGCAGTGCAGCAATTTGAGTGACACTGTTCCTGTTTTGAAAGCTGTCGCCATTGTGACTAGTAAACACTAAAACTTAACAATGAGATTTGTGGTTAGTCACTTTTTGAGGGCTAAAGTTTCCCCTGAATGGGGGTAAAATGCAGGTGTCGGGACCCAGGGTAAGTGTCCCTTTCCTTGATTAGAGGTATCCCTTCAATAGAGGTGACAAACACAAAGATTATGTGAACTTTGTGTCCCCTGAATGGAAGTGTCCCCTCAATATAGTCCAGTTAATCTAGTTAATTTTGAGGCTCAACATGAAACTAATTGCAACAGAATTTGCTGCAACGCCATTTAAGTAAAGGTCGCGTATTTAGCAATATACTAAAAATCCTTTCTGTGGAACATGTCAAAATTGAACGTTAAACATTTTGAGCTTTTAACATAGGACACCCACGTTAGTTGAAATTATACGTTCAAATGATAAATGCAAAGAATGTTTTTGTTACTCTAACATAAAACACAAAGAGTAAAGGATAGCCGCTACCTGGTTTTTGGCGGGAAAAGGAAGTGTTTCTTTTTTTCGAAAAGGATAAATCTGAAACACGGTTGGCTATTGCACAGAAAGCCCATGCTCTATTCAAGGAACCCCAAAACAACAGGGAGCTTACAAAGTAATAGACTGAACTCGTAGCTGTAAAGTTACAACAAATTTAGTCGTCAGGCCTTAAATTTACAGTCCAAAAAATATATTTTTTGTTACCAATATTTCGGAAGGCACGACCTTTCTTCTTCTTCAGGGTCTTAAATAGAGCTCTCCTCGGGCGTCAGAATGTCAAAAACTATAGCCAAATGTCAACATAAAAAGTAAGAGTGCAGCCATTGCTTTTTTCCTTCTCATCTCTTCGTTTTCCTCGCTCTTTCTCTTTTTTTTCCGTTTCCTTTTCTAGTTTAATTTTCAGGCTCATCGGAGGCAACAAATTTGCCTCCGGCTTTTGATCTTTTCAGTTTTTTTATGTACGGCGAGTTTCAAAAATCCAGCTAGATAATGTTTTGGCTTTAACGGTTACCCATACGTTATCGACATCTGCAAATATACAACTTTCATTTTCATTTTGAGGCTTTTCGTTTTGTTCTTGTTAAAAGTGAATTGGAACGGAGGGGAGTATACTTTTACTAATTCTTTACAATGCACAACAATGCATCGATACTGAAGGAAATACGTTTTCATTTAAGGAAAAATGTTGTCACCTTCGCCACGAAAAGAATGAAGGATAAAGGAACGTTCATCGCCATGCTGATCGCATGAGAACTTCGGTTCCAGCAAACGTTTTTTTCAAGTAAACGAAATAGTATAAGAGGGAAGCAGTTTATTAAGGGAAAGATTAACTGTGGAAAGACAAAGCAATGCATATATAAAAATATCTTGCAAGAGTCTACGGAGTGATGGTAAATTCCTACCCAAGGCATAATTCATGCAACCCAGCCAAAAGGTTATCATGCAGTGAGTTGAAGTGTTACGCAACGCTCATCCGAAGGGAAACACAGGCTCCCCCAAAAGCGGTGAGCCAGCAGTTGTCATTACATATGTCTAGTATTCATCGACCACTGGAATTATTTTCAGACATATAGGATCCCATGATGACGTTGTAGAAAAAGAGGTCTTCATTTGCCGCTAGATTAAAAAAACTGGTCATGGTTCAAGGTAGTTTTCACAAAAAAAAAAAAGTTTAAGGAGGGAATGTAAACGCCTTGAGACGATAGTGGGATTAACCTACTTATTCATTTCACCAGGAAATGTAGGGCTGCCGCAGAAAATACAAACTGAACACACAGATACCCTAAACTTCGATCAAGCAAAAATCAAATAAACGGAATTCTTAAGCAAAATATTTACTCACTCATATTGTAAGGTATAACAATTCGAAAGGAGCTTGCACGTGTCGCAAGAGAAAAATAGACTGAGAATCCCAGTTTTCGATCGCACAAATCGTGTCCAAGGTTTGAACGTACCTACTTGACAAAACTCGATTATAGAAAACAGGAAAAGGTTAAACAGTTTGTACTGATACTGAAGACATCGTCTGTTGCACACATCTAGTCGCACGTATCCTGCAGCACGGATGCAAATTTCGTAGCTAATTGATGGTGAAGAGTTTGATGTGATATTTTAAACTGACTAGTCATTAAAACTGCTAAAATACATACTGCATTTCTGCTATTTAGCAGAAAAAGCTGATTTATAGAATGAAAATAAAAATTATTCATATTTTTAACCTTGTTAACACAGACTGTCTAATATTTCCCTGTTAAATACCGTCATAGAAAAAATCCAGGCTTCGAAAACTGACAGTGAAGACAGACGCGTGGCTGGGTAACCTGTGCAAAGTCGTCAAGACGAAACACTCACCCAGGCGTTTCTCACACATTTATTCGGCGTCTTTTAAAGCAAAACTACCCAAAATACATCAGCGAAGTTGTATCTAAGATTCTTAAGAAAAAAACACAATTATCAGACCTTTTGTCTGAGTTTGTGATTTTCCTCAAACTGGGTTTCTTGTGGTGAAAGTTGAAAATCTTTATTGCCAATTTTTTTTCATGTTTCACCAAACCTTGGCGGATTTTTAGTATGTTAAGTAGCCATCCAACAATTAAACGGCGTTGAAAACATTTCTGTTACAATTAGTTTGATGTTAACCACAATTTCATTGGACCAATAGGGGTGTCCCAAAGGAGAGGTGCCAATATATTTTCGGTTTTTCCTTATTCAAAATACGCTTGGTAAGTTTCTTCTGAAAATTATGATCCCAGTGTCACTGGACTCAGGGGCACCCAACGCGAAATTTTGAGAAAAAGACATAAAAACAACAAAAAAGCATGAATAAAACTTTGCTTTAAACATTTTGGGAGATTGCTGGGAAAAATTTATCTGTTCCCCAGTCCCAGTCAGACTGATGGAAGAGTTCCCAGCCAGCAAGGTGCACCTACAACCTGCAACCTCATTACTGGCCAGTTGGGGTGTGGTCATAGGGCAAAATTCAGTCCTTCAGTGGAACGGGGGGGGGGGGGGGGGGAATGCAAAGAGCAAAGAGTTTTATGACAAACAGCACATAGCAGCTAAGCTATTTTGACATTAAAACCCCTCAGACACCCAGAATTGTCTATTTCCAAGCAACACTTTTCTTCCAAGCACATACTATTTTTTCCAAATCTCTCAGCCAGCAAAACTTTGCCCAAATAACAAATATTTTAAGGAACAAATCCATTGGGTCCCCCTGTAGGCTGCACTCTGGCTATATTTTCCACAAACGTAGGGGTATAACATGTATAAAGGAAAAAAATAAATCTGGCCACTTCGTGGTTCTTGACAGTTTCACTCTCTGGAGTGTGTCGCGAATTTATCTTAAAATAACCCGAATTTTGAAATTCGTCTTTTATGAAGCGTAAATTTCCATAGCCTCTGTACAGCCGCTACCTCCCCTCAAACAAAATCGGGAAGGGGGCGGCTGTACACAGGCTAAAATTTCGCCTATAATCGGGAAAATCAAAATGCGTGTACGCCATGTATGGGGAGCGATTTTTCCTCAAACACGTTTCCGATCGCGTTATTAGGGAGCTTAAGCAACCACGACGACGTACGACAACCACATCGGCGACTTCAAAAAAAGAATAGGTTTAATGATCAAAACAGCAGCTCAGCACATAATCTCGTACCCAGATCTCACTCTGTTTTACACTGAAAAACAGTTACCAGATCTCCCTTTCCTTTGGCCGTGGGAGATCTGGGTAGGAGATTACTCAGCACATGCATCACGCTTTTTAGTACATTTCTTTGACGTCCACTGCCCGGGGTCCACTGCACGACTACGACGTGAAACCTCCTAATTTGACGTTTTACGGAGGACGTGGAAATACGACGACAAATTTTCCTTCATCTTTTTGCACCTGAATAACATTATGAAGAATTCAACTGCAGGAAACGTTGCCTGTATTTACATATTAAGCGGGCCAAATAGACGCAATTAAGTTTGAAAGATCGCAAATTCATTTTTTTTTTACCGACGTTTTCACTGCCGTCGTCGTCGTCCTTGCTTAAGGTCCCTATTGTGCCAACCCGTCGTGCTGGCTTTCTTGACGAACACGCGTGGAAACGGGGTAGACTGCGAGCAGTCTCGCTTTTTCTTCAGATTTAGTGGGAGCAATGCACGCGCACGGAGCGGCGAAGCCGTGAGACGCGCGAAACGAGGGCGGCAGCCCGAGCCATCAGTCACGCGCGTGGCCATTTGCGTGTCTCGCGTTTTGCTCGATGGGCTACAGAAAAAGACTGCTCGTAGTCTAATAAGGAGTAGCTCGTTTCAAGATTCAAGATTTCCTGTCCTTTACTTTGTCCTTTGTTTGGTTACACGCATTGGAGTGATGGATCAGACGGGAAAATTTCAACCAATGGTCTGGAATCGGGCCGTTTTTCAACTTTTGTGTACTTTCATTTACGAGCTTTTTCTTAGTCTTTGTAATATAAACAATCCTCAGCGTCCATCTTAGGCTTTCCAAAGAAAAGGCTGTATAGGTCTTAGCCTACGTGACCTGTGGTTCATCTTTCACTGTTACATGGACATTATCCTTCTCAAATTTGAGCTTGACTTCTAAAAAAGTCTACGTGTGCATATGCATGCATTGATATTTCCACATGTGACCCAGCCGCCGTTTCATCAAAACAATAATAAATAATAAATAAATAATTCCAGGGCAAATATATACGTCATCGTTCAGCTTGACACGTTTCTTTCGACGTCACTCGCTAGTTTCGAGAGACTGATTTCCGCTTCCGCCTTGAAAAGAGACATGCAGCGAAATAAATAAAATCAGAGCTAATAGAAAGGCTCCTTAAAAAGATTTTTCTACCCTGTTCAAGCCTTCATGTAAAAGCACTGGACGCATACGCCAAATCTTGGTTGCATACTTATTTTGTTACGCAGATTTGATTGTTTTTCCGAATTTTTGCAATAAAAAATATATACTAAGTTGTCTGTTTTGTTTACGAAAAGCGTCTATCCAGCAAATTAGTTTCATTCCAGACAGGAAATATGGCACGTTTGGAACGTGCTTTTATAGATCATGCAACGATTATTATTTTCAAATTATTAATGCATTAGCCAACAGGCTTTTAAGAGAATATCTGCTTTCGATTGGCCAATGTTGATCACGTGAGAGCCAGACACGTTGAAACAAGAGTACCGAAGAGTTGATAGTCTCTTGATCGTTTAATTATTGAGATCTTTTTTTTTTTTTCGCTTGCTAAATAAAAGTCTGGCGGGCAATGCGAAGTGTGACCACGTGGGACAGAACACTTGAGAGAATATTATTATTAATTCGGTCTCATCTAAGGGCTGATATTATATTCAAACTGTAATAAAATGGATAGACGCTAATATGAATAGACGCTGGTTAATGATTTCTTATGTCTGATTTTACGAGGAGCGTCTCCAAAATTGAAACGCATTGATTCTGTGTTAGACAGGAAAGATTACGTTTCAGAACGTGCTATCAAATGCAAGGACTTCATATAATAATTATTTTAAGCCATTAATGGCTTAATATTAAAGTAGTAGTAAACAATAATAGTTTTTAAGATAAATAAAGTTTCTGATTGGTTGAGTTTGATCACATGACTAAGTTCCATGTTTCAAAGTCGTGCCGAGGAGTCCGCTGCCGATAAAAGAAGAGTAACCGGCATGGCGTACACAGCACCCGGCGGAAAGAAGCGAGTTTGCTACTATTACGATGGTAAACGTCACATTTACTCTTAACATCACATAAACTAGCTGATAAATAACTTAAGTCGAGTTTTGCGAAGTTTCAAGACTTTTCTTGGCGTTTAAGTTGGCTAATTTTGTCTTCATGGTTTTACCATCTTTTTCGTGTTCCAAACAAAGGTGACATCGGGAACTACTATTACGGTCAAGGCCATCCGATGAAGCCGCATCGTATTCGAATGACCCACAACTTACTTTTGAACTATGGCTTGTACAGGAAGATGGAAATCTACGTAAGTATATATGCTGGTTCTCTTTATTTTCTGAGTAGAAATAATTTTAAGTTGATTAGGCTGTCAAAATTATTTCTTCCCAGCTAATTTGCATACATTGAAATGAACATCTTCACGCTATTTTTTTCTTCTACTCTTAAAATTTAGCGCCCTCACAAAGCAAATATGGACGAGATGACTAAATACCATTCAGATGATTACATCAAGTTTCTGAAGACCATAAGGCCTGATAATATGTCTGAGTACACCAAACAAATGCAAAGATGTAAGTACGGAAGAAATTAAAATATGACTAGCATGCGGTTTCCCATTCATTCTTCCACTCACTTTTCGATAAGCAGAACGGAAATTGTTCGTCCAGGTTTTTTTCAGGGACGATTTCACGAAAACTGTGTTCAGCTGTACATGATATGCCATCGTACATTTATCTATGGAAGCTAAATCTGGGGAAAAGGTGGACTGGACACTGTAATAATGAGATAGTCTTCCCATTTTAAATGTCTCCATTGCCTTGTAATGAATGGCATATATTGATCTTGTGTGGTCTTTGATCTTTGGTTACCCATTAACTGCAAAATACATAAGAGGAAATTCTGAATCAAATTAGGTTAAATGCTTGTTTTATGTATAAATAGAACAGAGTTTACCCACACAATTTATCTTGTGGTTCAGTTTATCTATGGTTCAAATTTTATTTTCTCTTTATTTTAGGTATGGCAATGTATGATACAAAATCAAATGGAAAAAATTTTAACCATAGATAAAACTGAACCTCAGCATAAACTTTATGTATTGGAATAAAGTAAAATTATAACATCACAAATATTAGAATTTGTGAAATTATGGCATTTGTTGAGACTACCTGAGAGAGAAAGACAGAAAAAAAGCCTCCTAGCTGAAAGTTAGGGTATCAGTGATTGATGGTAAGATATTGGTACTGCTGTGATCTGATGCATGACCCAGTACAAATACTTGTACATTTGACTTGGATCAAAGTGTTATGATCCAGTGTGTTATGATCCAGGTTTATATATTGAGAGGCATTTTTGTATGGAATGATGCTAATAACCCACCCAAAACTGAAGGAAATACTGGTTTTTGGCTGGGAGTTATTTTTTTCGTGCTCTTTCTAACAGATCCTATCATTTCACAAATTGTTTTTATGACATCATAACCTCTTTACTTTTTCTAAGAGGTGAGACTATTTGCATCATCTCTTTGCACTCTAAGTATTATGTCAACGACAAAGTGAAGGTATTTTATTTTGTCGTTTCCATTTTCAGCTTCAGATTTATTCAGAAAAAAAAATAGTTTTACGGTCAACTGGCCTGCTTGTAGCTAATCAAGTTGGTCCAGAATTTAAGAGATTAAGGGAAGGAAATATCTATTAAATTCCTATAGTTTTTATTACTATTGTATAGCTTCATTTTACAACTAATGAAAATGAAGATGAAATTGATAGAAAGTAGGAATTATTATTTTTCCAGCTTTTTTAATATCTTGTGTTGTTGTTTTAGTTAATGTTGGAGAGGACTGTCCAGTTTTTGATGGCTTGTTTGAGTTTTGCCAGCTCTCAACGGGTGGCTCTATAGGTAAGCAGCAGATTATGATTCTGATCAATAGCTAAATAATTCTGCTGGAGTCTTTCTTGAGGTGTCAATAATTTTTGCCCTCTTTTTGTAGCTGGAGCAGTGAAACTCAATAAACAACAAACAGACGTTGCCATCAACTGGGCTGGTGGCTTGCATCATGCTAAAAAATCAGAAGCATCGGGATTTTGTTATGTTAATGACATTGTTCTGGCTATTTTAGAGCTGCTCAAGTAAGTAGCTTTGTCTTTACCTTCCTGTCTTTTTCTCTGAATTTAATTTTCTCTCCCCTATTGCATTTCTGTTTTCCATTTTTGAGTCCCTAAAGTAAGCCATAGTGACAGAAACAGGAAGCAGAAAGTTTGAGCAGACCACAAAGTTCTTTCATCCCCAGACAGCACAAACAAAAGATGGAAATGATAAGTTTTTTTTCTCCAGATATGATTCTGTGTCTATCATGAATTTTGCATGGAGGTAAACCAAAATGACAGAAAAAAAATGGAAGTGGAGAGGTTTAGCTGATCATGCATAGTATACAAATATTTATTCTAACATTTCTATATGGTCAACTGTCTCATAATGAAAAATGCTATTAGATAGACATTTCCCTGAAGTGGACTCCTAGAGATTGTCCCTGCCATTCTTTAGTCATTTATTTTGCTTTCTATGAGTTGGACATGTCTCTAAGATTGCCACTTAATACTGGTGACAATGGTTTCTCTCTTAGAGACAGCCGACTGTACAGCTGTATATGTAACTTAGGATGTGCAGGTTTGGTTTTTGTAAAAAAAATATGAGGTCATAAGATTAGTGGTTTAATTAACCTTGCTGTCAGATCAGAGTTCCAAGATAAGGTACTTGTCGTATTGCATGTTAATTAACAATTAGTTCATGCGGCAGCGTGCGTATGTCGAGATATTGAGCACGCGGGAAGTTTGGAGAGCACGAAAGAGGCGTAAGAGTTGCACGAGGCGCAGCCGAGTGCAACTCTAGCCTTTTGAGTGCTCTCCAAACTTCCCAAGTGCTCAATATCTCGACATACGCACAGCTGCAGCATGAACTAATTGTTTTATAACATTATCAAAGCGATCAATGCAGCAGTTAACTGAAAATTTTATTATTGTAGGGCGCGCTCAAAGCAGTACGCGTCAATGATTACGTGACTATATTTTTTTTCCTCACAGTTAATCTTATGTTTTTATCCTGAAACTGAGAGAAAGTGTACTCTAAAATGATTGCAAAATCCATATTTAGGTGCCGGAAAACTTTTAATTTACCGAAAAATTGTTATTGAGAGAAAACAACTTTGCAAAGAATGATCTCACGCCATAGCCCGCACAGCTCGCCGAGATGACAACAACAACAACAACACTCACCTCTTTTCCTTACTATCGGTTAACAAATTCAAACCTTTCCTCCTAAATTTCCTTATAAAACACAAGGTAAACGCTTCATTGTCTATTGCTGAGTTATGGATGCACTCGGGAGACTCAGGATTGCTAAGCTCCCAACAACTCGAGGAATTACGAATAGTTTATTGACGTCATCAGCGTGCTCAATAGGAATATGAAGCACGCTCGCCCTATTGAATTTGATTAGGCGAATTTTCTAGCTATGTTATAATACTGAGTTGTAATATTATTTGTGTATTCCAATCATATATTTCATGACAAAGCTTTTTATTTCTTTTGTTAGGTACCATCAACGAGTTTTGTACATTGATATTGACATTCACCATGGTGATGGAGTTGAGGAGGCATTTTACACCACTGACCGTGTCATGACAGTTTCATTTCATAAATATGGGGAATATTTCCCTGGTACAGGTGATCTTAGGGTGAGTGTGTCTGAAGCTAGGGACTTCAATTCTAAATTTTTCAGTTCTATTTAAGGTTTTCAATATTCTAATAGTCGTCTCTTAGCTGAATAAGGACTTTTTGCACTACATGTCAATAAATTTACCAATAATTTGTAAAAGAATGCCTTTGGTGTAGGTGATTACATGAACTATTTTATTGTTTTAAAGTTTTTTTGCCATGTGCCTTTCACATTTTGTTTTTTTAGTTACACTGTAGTCTACTCATAGTTAAGTGAATAATAATCTTTTCAATCCTTCCATGTGTTTGAAGACATTGGTGAAAGGATAAATAGCCACATGTTATGAGTTAACACATGCAAACAAAGGCTGTTGTAAATTCTACTGAGATCACCGATTCTGCTTCGTTACTTTTGAAAATATATATGATATCTGTGAGAAATTACAGGATTATTATAACATTCTACTTCATTATTCACAGGATATTGGTGCTGGAAAAGGCAAATATTATGCTGTGAACTTTCCCCTGAGAGATGGAATTGACGATGACTCTTATGAGCAAATCTTTAATCCTGTAAGAATCAGTTAAAATGTTTTTGTGACATAGAAAGATAATTTTCCCCTAGATGTTAACAATAATATTATTGAAATGGCTTTTTTGCAATGATGCAGTGGTTAGCTATGTGTAAAGTTGAATACCTTAAGTTTTAATTCACCTTCCTTCATTTGGTGTTGTCTATCAAAGTGTTTGGTATACTTTGTAACTAGTTGACGGATTGTTAGTGGATACTGGTCTCTGTGCATTTACCTCGGTTCCTCCATTTGAGGAATTTGTGTTTGCCTTTTAATTGATCCCTTGCATTGCTGTTTCATATCAGCACTGCTATGGCTGTTGTTATTCTTTCAATAATGTACTGTCTATGAAGGTGGTAGATACATGTACTTGTTTATAACTTGGTTGTGCTGATATATATTACCTTGTTATTATGGAATGTATCAATAATTTCTACTACAACCACTTTGAACCTTCAGTTCAGTGACAAATTTTGTTAGCTAAGGCCAACGTTATATTTTCATTAATAATATCTGCACTTGATGCTTCTGAGATTTTGTGCTTTTCATTGAACCACAAATATTATCATTTTCTCTCTCAGGTTATTTCCAAGGTAATGGAAGTATACAAACCAAATGCTGTTGTTCTCCAGTGTGGAGCTGACTCTCTTGCAGGAGACAGACTAGGATGTTTCAACCTGTCTCTTAAAGGTGCAAACTACATATTCATACTCTTATAGAAACAGTTTATTATTTTATGTTATTTAATGTGAAACTCAGGAAACTGTGAACTCCAGAAACATTTCTGGAATGATAATAAATTGTGTTGCAAGAAAAAAGCTAATCAGGGGTTAGAACACTAAAGTGCAGGCAACAACGAAAATAGACAGTATTTGTATTCTCCGACAGTCCTGGGACGAGCTGGCCTTGATCATGAATGCGAGGCTCATGCGGGGACCTTCTCGCCAAGAGGACAAACAAATATGAGAGAACTGCGGCTGAGTTTGCCGAATTTAAGGAAAATTTTTAACATTGTAAAGTTCCGAAGGGCTTACATACTTGAGAGGTCATTCAAACAACAAAAGGAAGAGCGAGTTTATGATTTAATATAAACAGAGATGTTCTCAAAATCCCCCAAACCATTTTAATTGTAATTTTCAGTGTCCTTTAAACTTTTTGAAGAATATCTTTTATTGACATGGACGTAATTCTCGAAAGCCCGCGATAAAGTTAACAGTGATGTTATCACACCTACTTTGCAGTTGAAATTTTCTAACAGAGCAGATGCAAAATCTTGAATGTGTATTTGAAGTAAACCAAACGACTCATTCAGTAGATAATTACTTATCAGGACGAGGCTTAGCGTTCTGCACACAGTCCATGTGCATTTTAAAGAAGTTAAACCAGTTTGTACAAAGATGACTAGGTAAAGTTTATTTTTAAATTTAAGTACATTATCTTCGATAACAACTGTGCGAGAGTACAAAAACGTGCATGCATTTAAACACAGCGTTTGGTACAGACGATAACCCTGAGCAGTTTAAAGTCCACACTACAGATACACACAAGAGAAAAAGAATAATAATAAGAAGAAAATTATGTAAAAAGGATTCGAGTATTGACATTTTGACACAAAAGACCATTTTCTTGATTACTTCTTGTTTCTTCTTTTGGCTTTGTGGCTTGTTAACTTTTGCTGTTAGTACGACCAGCTCTTCCCACAGTTTTGTTTTTTGAAACTGATATCCCTTTAGCTTACCCGAAAGGTTTCAGCTTCTAAATCTTGCAGTTTTTTTGCTGATTTCTATCGTTTTGCAGCGATTCAGCCGTGACTAGCCAATGTTTGTTTGTGTGTTTGCCAAAAAGTTCCCGGCTTTAGCCTCGTAATCATGCTGTGAAGTCTCTCGTCCCAGGACCATCGGGGAATACGAATATCGTCTATTAGTTTGTGATTTTGAGGCTTGCTTGCATGTCCTGATCTTTGCTGTAATGGGTCACTACACAATAAAACTTCCTGAGATATTTCAGGTGTCCACAGTTTTCGTAGTTTGACAGGAAATTCAATTAACAATAACTCTTCACGAAAACTATGTCAAAGTCTTATCACCAGACAGTTCCCTTTAAAATATTGTTCTCCTCTCTGCCACTGTTGCCCCCCCTCCCCCACTTTCCACCCCTAATTGTTATTAGTTTTTGGGGGTGCTTGGGCCTTCTCTTCCTGGAAGTCAATATTGAAGAGCAAGCAAACATCATTTGTAACATTAAAACTACAAATAAATATCAGTTAAGATGAAAAGAAAGAACGGGATTTAAGGGTGCGGAAGATAATAGTTATTCATGTAAGTTGTGAAATTAATTATTTTTTGACATTATGAGACTGTTGGGTTACTTACAACATGGGAAATTACTGTGTAGTTATACTAAATGATGAAGTTAGCTCATCTTGAAGAAAGGTTGGTTATTAAATGAAGCTTATTTGGAGTTTATCGTACTGTGGCTCAAACAGGTTTACCATTGTTCTTTAAGAAGAAGTTCACTTGTTGGAGGTGGTGTTCATGATTTCCCCATGAAAATGTAGTAACAAACTACAATGATATTGATGTGGACTGAGTGCGTGGTATGAACAGTCTTAAGGGGCAACTCTATATTTTAATCTTTTATTCAACTGGTGCACCTTATGACCATGTTAAATCTAAATTATTTATTCATCCTAGGTCATGCGCAGTGCGTTAACTTTGTCAAGAAGTTCAATCTTCCACTGCTTGTTCTTGGAGGTGGTGGGTACACAATCAGAAATGTTGCCAGATGCTGGACATTTGAAACAGCAGTTGCGCTGGACTCAGATATTGCAAATGGTATGGTAACACAAATAAAATGGATGTTGTTTATTTATAGGGATTTTGCACTGCTTATTAAGTCCCAAAGTTTACCTTATAACAAGACTTGGTGAAAAAAGGATAAGGCACTTGACAAGAGGACTATGAGCAAAAAACAGATTGTCAGTTTGAATTCATGACAGATTGTTATTTAAATCTGCTTCTAGATATTTCTAAATGCACCTGCAAATTCTTTTTTGTTTGTTTGTTTGTTTGTTACACTGACCATTGCAATAAGATAAAACAAGTAAATCCTTTCCCTTTTTTGTCATCATGAAGACAGAAATTTAATATGTACCTTAGTTCTAACCTCTTATTCTGTGGACAAAATCCTGTGATGCAGGTACTGTAATTATCAGAGGTTTACTGCTATAATGTTCTTGATTTGCTTATTTTCTCTCATCTTTTCTTTAGAACTTCCGTACAATGACTATTTTGAGTATTTTGGCCCAGACTTCAAGCTGCACATTAGTCCATCTAACATGGCCAACCAAAACACAAATGACTATCTGGAAAAAATCAAGTAAGAGCTAACAATACTTTTATTCCTAAATTGACTCTTCGTATTAATACCTGGTTAATTGGTAATATTTATGTATCCCTAATGAAAAAGGCTTTGAATACAATAATAAAGAAAGGTGGGAAATTTTAAGATTGGTAATTGAAGGTGAAAGATGAATCCTGTCAGTTTTTCACTCCCAAGACTTTTTTGTTTTGTAGTCTGAAATGTCATCGATTTCTTTGCCCCACCCCCCATTGGGTGGCACGTTTGGGGGTAGGGCAAAGAGACATGATATTTCAGACTATCTTGTGTTGTTTAGTTATTGAGACATTGACATTGTATTTTAATCGTTTTTATTACTGTTATCGTAGACAAAGATTGTTTGAGAATCTCCGTATGTTGCCACATGCACCAGGAGTTCAGATGCACCGTAAGTAAACAATACCATGTGGACACTAAACACACTTTTATTCACTTATTTACCAGTTAGGTCGTTTGCTCAATACTGAGCATTTTAGACTGCTCTGCACTTCAAATGTATTTACACCTTATTTCAATAGTGAGATATAAAAAAGACAAATACTGATGAGAAGTACCTCGAATGTCATAACCAGTTTTGAATGGTGAACTCCAAAACTACTCTAGCATCTTTAGTTTCATCCGTTAGCCATCAATAAAATATTACACCCCTGGAGAGCATGTGATTTCAGTCAATTTGAAATAATCTAGACAGTGTACATTCTTGATAGTTATTAATTCCTATATTTAGGCCGTTTTTGGCCTTCTTAAATGTTTGATGATACCCTGTGACACTGTGTCCATTTTGTTAGCTATTCCTGATGATGCACCAGCATTGGAAGAAAGTGATAATGAAGATGAATACATGGAACCTGACAAAAGGATTGGCAGTGAGTACAACACATAATGACAATAATCAACAGTTGGTTAGCTAAATTGGTTGGGTGAAAGACTATGGGGCAGTGGGCTCAGGTTCAATTCTCAGACAGGCCAACACTCAGGGCCTTAAAGTTACTGAGGAGAAGGTGCTGCCTTTCTTTAACATGTAGCCTGCAAGCTGGCTCACTTGTGTAAGTTCTGTTGCCAAAATTTTTCCCGAACTCACACAATAATTGTTGAACTTGCTCGCAGACAATTTCATGTGCACGTAGGCGCCTTCTCAAAGCACTTTCAGTGATCTGTCTCATAAATAAGTGCCCCCTCCTGTTCCCTCTTGTAATGAGTAGCTGGGAAAGAAACACCTCTGGGAACATATTAGAGAGATGTTGGTATCCATTATCTTGCAATCTCCTTTCTTTGCCTTTCAAAATAAATGGTGGCTACTAGCCTAAGATACTTGCTTTTCTCAATTCTTGCGGTTTCTTGTTGTGTTGTCCTTAACCTGCCCCTACGGATTCTTGTTTCTTGGTCCTAAACCATCCTCTTTGCGGCAGGATTAGCTCAGTCAGTAGAGCGCTTGACTGCAGAGCAGAAGGTTGCAGGTTCGATTCCCGGGGCGGGACCAATACTCAGGGTCTTAAAATAACAGAGAAATGAAGAAACTCCCTTTCCACTGCAAGCGGCTAGTGGCTCGGATGACCACGTAGAATGGCAGGCCCTTCTCCAGTTGGGGACATAAAAATAGTGTTCCCAATTAGTACTTTCGTGCTATTAAAATACCTTGGCACTCAAACAAAGTCCATATTTTTCCTTTGCAGTTCGTGATTCAGACAAACACATCTCAAATCCTGAGGAATACTCTGACTCAGAAGATGAAGGAGACAACAGAAGAGATAACCACGTGCCCAAAGAAAGCAGGCGAAAAAAACGGAAAACAACAGCAACACCAGTCGAAAAAATGGTGACAAATGGTGTTGAAAATACTGACGAAACAAAACCACCAAAAATGGTGAAAGAATCTAACCCCAGCACCTCCCCCGTGGAGGAGAAAGAAAAAGCCAAGAGCTCAACTGAGGGGACCCCAAACGAGGGTTCACCACAGACTGTAGCTAACGCTACTACAGAGATGACAACAGAACCTACACCTGAACAGGAGGCTAGCAGAAAAAGGTAACATACCCGCCTTGCGGTGGTCATTTTCAGAGTCAAAGTGACTTTTAGGGACTACGTCACGCTTTTTGCTATCGACAGGTATTCAAAAAGCTTGCAACTTTTTTCGCATCGATTTAATTCCAAAAATAATGGTCCAGTTTTGTTATTTAAGACTATGTAAAGGAATTGAAACTGTTTCGTGTCGTCTGTTGCAACTGATGGCAAGGAACTGAGACAGGCCCAGCTTGTCAAGTTTTAATGTTATGCCTTCAAAAGTCACCAAGTAAATTATTATGGTTAGTGCTTCCTGATGAAATTTGTCTGATAACTTCCTTATAATTGTACCTCTACCGGAGCATTTTGTGTTTGGGTAAAGCCACTAAGTACTGACTTCAGGGTAGAATCGATCCAAAATTAATCCAAAATTAATAAAAATAACATCATCCTCGTCACATCGTCTAATAGACCTTTTCGACCTTATCGCGGTTTTTTTTTTCAACTTTTGACATGGACAAATTCGGAAAAATCCGTCGACACCACTGGAAAGAGTGCCGTAAGATTAGTAAAATTGCCAAGTTTGAAAGTGATTTGTTGAAAACTAATGATGATACAGCTCCTCAAAGTCGCGAAATTTTACAGACGTTTGTATAGTGGAGGGCAGAAACTTGTTCCCCAACATACAAATGTCTGTAAATTTTTGCAACTTTGCGGAGCTTTGTCTTCTCCCGCTAAAGACGTATTACTGTCAAATTTGGCAATTTTACTAAATTTAGGTGCTCTTTTCAGTGGTGTCGACGGATTTTCCCTAACTTATCCATATAAAAAGTTGAAAAAACCGTGAAAAGGTCTATTAAGGTTATCTTAACCTGACTGGTCAGTTAGGTGTTGGTCGCGATGTTATCGTTCGTCCGTCCTTTCCGGAATTTTACAAAAGGAATTGTCACATCTTTCTTTGATTTTTAATTCTTGGAACTTTCGTAAGTCGAAGAAACACTTTATTTGCTTGTTCTCTGTATTTAGCCCCGAAGCTGCCGAAGAATCAGTACCAAGTAAAGGAGAAAAAGAAGAACCAATGGATGTTCAAGAATCTGAGACCCCCGCAACCAACGAGTGAGTATTGGAATTACAATAGATTACCCTTTATTTCTAGTCTTATTTCATTACTGCGTCTTGAGGCAATAAACTAGTCCAAACAGAAAATTAATTAAATTTTGGCAAGGTTTGTGAAATAAGATGTACATGTATACGAAAAGAATATGTTACCAGCATAAACAACAAGAAAGTTTGACAAAGTGTCCTCTTCTTTATCGTAGTAGTTATTCCTGTTCGTTTTTAAAATGGTAGTTTTCCTTTTTCAAACTTTTCTTCGGATAGTAGATCTAGTTTGAAATTGTGCTAAGCCGAGTTAACTTTGTCAAAAAAAGGGAGAGGTGAACCCATTTTCTGCGCAACGAGGAGGAGTTGTTCCGGAAATCTGTATTTAACTCAAGCAGGGTAAAGCCGGGTAAAATAAATAAGTAACTGCCTGTTTTTACTTTCTTTTTTATTTAGTGATACTTCCTCGAACACAGAGAAGCCGGCTACTGCAAGCTCAGGTGAATTTTTGCTTTTGTGTTTGCTTGTGTATTTTCTTAGAAGTAGTCATCAGATCGGCTGCACAGCAGAATTGGGTTTTTAGCGAAAACTCTAGAAAAGAGCTTATTTCATTCAGAATCATTCTCAATATGACCGGCCAATTCTGACTCTTGGTAAGCTCCCTTAGAGTTTCCAAAAGTCCGGCAAGGCTGGCTCATCTGTCTTCAACGCTCAAAAAAGTTGTTTGTAAATTCAGCTCTCTCTTTGTTGTATTCGCTTGTTTGGGATTCCTCCGAATGGGGCCCAAAGATAGCCGAGATAGCTTCCCGCCAGGCTAAACAAACGACTTTTTTCCAGTCGGCCCACGGCACTTGTTTATATCGGAGTTTCATGGCCCGCGTTTTGTGTTATAAAGATGAAGTTTAGCACTTCATTTGAAAGGCTAACGCGCCGACGCGCCAATCTTTCGCTGCTTGCTGGCGCGCAATCTTCGGCGGCTCTCCCGATATCCAAGCAAAGGCAAATTGTATGTAGGTTGAGCATGTTCGGCCATAGAAAACCGCACCTGAAACAATTTGATTTTGTTTTCCAGCTAACAGTAATTCACCTAAGCCCCCAGAGGAAGAAGCGAAAGAAAAGACACCTCGAACAGAAGAAAACCCAGCAGAAGCTGAGAGAGAAGATGAAGCTAAGATGGATCAGTGATTTAGCGTGCTTCCCGTCCCCTAAACATACCTCACAACTTATTTTGTCTTTGTATGGATCCGCGATCTTTTTTTTTATTTTCAGGCTACTTTACTTTAGTTCTAAGAACTGTGACATTTGCTTTGTATATGTAAAGAATTCCATTATGAAGGCAATAAAATCTTAACTTATGTACTAAGTTTGAGTTAATTAGAATTCTTAGCCTGAAGATCCTGATTTTTTCAAGTGGAAAGAGAGGAAAAATACGTGAGGAGAAAGACATCGTACAACCCGGCTCACTGGAAAGAGAGAAGCCTTGGAAATGAGTTTTGTTGTTTATTATTTACAGCATTAGGGATCGTGTTTTGGTCTGCTACTTACCGAAATTTCCTACTCCCCGTTACAGTTCGTCGCTGTTTTGTAAAATAAGACAAGAACACCACCGTTCACCGAGATTTGCAATACTGAAAATTTTAGGAATTTTTTTCCCACTGCTCTAGATTTCTTACGTTGGACTACTGCTGATTGGACTAAGGTGATGTCCACACAAATCCCGACATTTTTAAACCCGCATATTTTTTATCCGGATTCGTGTGGACGAGGCCTTAAACCTCTCTGGAGAGCGGTTTCAAAACAATGCGGCTTCGGTGTCTGGATTCACTGGTTTCGTGTGGACGGAGGGCCGAAACGTGTAAAAAAATATGCGGTTTCAAAAATATACCGATTCGTGCAGACGTAGCCTTGATGAAGGTTGCGCGTTCCGCGCGCTCCTATCGGGCTCCTGGCGAGCGCGTATGTCGCGCCCATCGTTTTACTCTTACGCACAGTCAAGAAAAGATGCTACTACTACATTTTTTCGCCGGGAAGTATATATTCGTATTACGTGCCACAAAGCACTCCATCAGCCATAAAATGTTCGAGTTCTGGGTCCTGGAATTTTCGTGTGTGTAGATACAGTCAAACCTGTATGAAGCGAACCTTGGCCTGTCTACAGTCGTCCCCTCCTTTCAGAAAAAATTGGAGAAGGGGGCGTCTGTACACAGGCTAGCCGTAGTGTCATCGCATATTCGTGACAATTTAATCGCAGTCAACCCCCTGAGTGTATTTGAAGACGTGGGGGGTTGGTAGTCCTGGGTCTTTTCCTTATTTTCTACTCGAGTTCCGCCCGTTCTCTCTAACCTCGTACCTAGTATAGGGCTCCTGAAGTATGGGTTTAATTAACCGCGCGACAATGGTGATCTTCGCTTTTGCCGTCTATTTTGTTACGAAGATTTCAAAAGAGAAAATAGAAGGTCTGTGAATGGGCTTAACTCAATTATCTTTCTTTTGAGAATATCTTTTATTTACATGCTATAAATAGTGCCATAATATACATGTATAGAGCAGGCCCCAGTTGTTCAAAAGGAGGATAGCGCTATCCACAGGGACCCCTCAATTAGCCTGCGAAGCGCAGCCGTATATCCGGTCGTCGCTTCTCTCCATCTCTCCCTCCGAAAAAGAGAGAAGCGACGACCGAAAATACGTCTGCGCTTCGCAGGCTACTCCTCAACACAGAACGGGAAGAACGGGAACGTCAGTTGACAACGGCGCGCGCAAACAACTAGCTTGACTAACGGCAGAGGGTTGGGCAGAGGGTCGCAGAGGGACAAATTAGGCACCGGAAGTCGTGTTTAGTCATTTCCGCGCGCTTTCCCGTCGTCAACTGACGTTCCCAGCCTAGCCTAATTAGGGACCTTAAGCAAAGACGTTTTTGAGCGACGCACGTCAACCGGAAGTGAGGCCTTCTCTCTTTTTATATGCCTTCACGCTAACAAACTTGTATTGCTGAGTTTCTTTTCTCTTTTAAAGACGATTTACCCGAGTGTTTCAACCAAACCGCTCCCCAATGATGCAAAAAGTCCACTTCCGGTTGACGTCCGTCGCTCAAAAACGCTGTTGCTTAAGCTCCCTATTATACAGTTGATAACGCAATTAGTTCTTATCCATTGGATAGCGATTTATCCGGTGCATAGCGCTATCCAACTTTTTAACAACCGTGGCCAGTAGAAAATGTGAAATAATATATGGCTCACACCCAGGCGTTGACAAATGCTCGCCTTGGAAAATCACAACGGTTTAAATTCCAGACAATCGCTTAGAACGGAGCCATTAAAATTTTTATCCTGGATCGTTCCCTGGATCGTTGTATAACGAATATCATGGATCACATGTGCGCTACCATGTGATTTGATTACATAACATTAAACCAAACAGAAAAAGTTATATAACAAAAAAAAAGCTCCAGTAAAAATTAAATTTTGTGGGTAAATTTTGTCTTGTAAACTATGAAGTATATTTTGAAAGTGATTTTGCATTTGTCGTCTTTTCTCATTTTCAGTCAGTGAACTTGACGTTCTAACTTTATGGCAGACGTTATCACGTTAACCGGAAATAGACCCTCACGCGTTGTACATTTGTGACACGTGGGAACACTCGTGTCGCGAATCTTGAACGTGAGTCCTGAAGTAGATTCACGCAACACGTGTGAACGTCCCTCATTCAACAGATGATATTACGCGATGCGGTCACTCTCGGTTCTTTACAGCTAATAGTTTATTTCTGTTGTTGTGGAAATTTTTAGATGGAAAATAAGAATGGAAAATCTTTTAGCGCCGGAGTGGGGTTTTGGACAGAACTGGAAAATTCTGAAGTCTCTGTTGGAACAAGGTGATTTGTTTGCACGGGCTGGCCGGCTAGATCAGTCATTTAAAGCATATTCCAATGCTTTTCGGGTCGGTTTTGTTCCGAAAGAACGTATCACATCGTTAGTGGAGGCCCTTCTAGATTTTCAACGGAGCAAGTTAGTAAGAGAGAGGAAAGATGGACCAACGACTGGTGATGATCAAACGTGCAGTGCATTCACTTGTTCTTCATGCGGCTGTGTCTTTATGAAACCAGTCACCCTCCCTTGTGGACATACATTCTGCCAAGTGTGTGTTTTGGAAGAAAAGTCTTTAACTGGCCTTGCCGAGTGTTCAAAATGTGGTAACGGTATTCAAGAAGATTCAGTTCATTCGATCAATTTGCTCATCACGAACGCTATTCAAAAATGGCTCCCTCTAGAATGCCAACGGCAAGAAATTAAACAAGAAGGACTTAACTTCCTTGTTGGACAGGACATGCCAGCAGCTATTGATTGTTTTAACAGAGCTCTTGCTTTGTCTTCTGAAGACCTTCACTGCCTTATCTGGCGATCGGATGCTTTTCTACGGTCAAATCAACTAGAGTTAGCTTTACGTGATATTGAAAAAGCGTGTAAACTTCGCCCCAGTTCAGCGGGAACTTTCTATAGAAAGTCAGTTATACTGAGCAGGTTTGCCAGAGTAGAAGGTATCCTGTCAACAAAACACGAACAGAGTGTTTTAGCCTTACTTCGCTGCTGTTCTCTAGCGCCAAAATGTGAACGTTTCCGCCAAGAGTTCATGGAAAGCTTGTACCAACTTTTAAGCCCTAAATTCACCAATGTGAATAGGACGTTGTCAGTTTTAAAGCAAGGTCAAGACCGTGATGGGTATTTCAGTGTTGCTCAACGCAGTGCTGCTGTTGACATGGATGTCGATGATCTTAGCAATTTTATTAAAAGTCCTGCTACCGAAGCAAGTGCCAGTAAACGAACGAAAACAAAAGCCATTGTCGGAGTCTCTCCGAACTACGAAGAAGACTTACAGGCGAGCAAGGAAAATACGATCAAGAAGGAGATTTTACATTTGAGAGAAACTGAAGATTTTGAATGTAAACTCTGCTTCAGTTTGCTTTTCCAACCCATAACTACAATTTGTGGGCACACGTTTTGCCGGGAATGCCTTGAAAGATGTCTAGACCACCGGCAGGAATGTCCTTGCTGTCGAACCACCCTGAATCAGTACCACACAGGAAAACGAAAGATGGAGGTTACCCAAGATTTGGAGTCGATTTTAGTGAAGTTCTTCCCTGGTGAATATAACGAAAGAAAGAAAACTTATCAAGCAAAGTTGAACGCTTTTGAAGGGTAAGGTAGCTTTATTTGACCGTAGAATGCAATTATATAATCTAGTTATGTAATAGACGTGTTTTTTTTTTTGTGTAGAGTCAATGATAATTTACAGTAGAACTCCGGTAACTCGAACTCTAAAGGGAAACGAAAAACAGTTCGAGTTAGCGGGAAATTCGAGTTATCGGGGTAAATTTCAGCGGAATTTTGATCAAGGGAAAGGAAATTTAGTGTAAGTAAGCGAGAATTCAAGTTATCCGAGTTCGAGTTATTGAGGTTCTGTCCTAGGAGTTGTTTAGTTTAATGGGTCATGATAAAACGTAGCAAGGAAACTCATTAAATTGATAGTGCATTGACGCAAACAACAGAGCAAAAGAATTTCCCTTTGATTTTTAACAGATGACATTAGTTAACAAATTAGGCGATACTCAGTCACTGAAGAGCAATAAATTTTGTTTGATTTCCGGCCAAAACTGTTCCTGAATGCTATTTTATTACATCACTGCTAGAAATACATGAATCGCAGAATCTCGCACCGCTCAGCAGAGGCTAGTGGGCACTAAAGGAGGAAGAAAGAGAAAGAGGCCAATTGAATAGCAAAAAGAAAATGTGTGAAAAAAAAGCAGACCACAAAATAGTAATAACAACAACTAGCAGTAGCTGTTGGCTAGGAAGTGTGGGTGAAACCGCTGTCATATATAGGTGAATACCCTTTAGTTATAGTGTCAACAAAAGGAATCGTTCCAGAACGTGAAAAATGGACTGAACAACACAGAAAACAAGATTCATATTAAATTAAACGACTTTATTCGCAGTTGCTTTGATATAATTAGCCTGTTAGAAATTTAGAAATGTAGTGATTTTCAATCGGCTTCCATAGTGTAAAGCGCATTGAGGATAGAAATGCGCTTAATAAGAGTCTATTTTAGTATTATTATTATTATTGTTATTGAGGAGCGAGGAGTAACATCTGAATTTGCTGGCAAAGATACATTGAAACGATAATGCATGACACGAGTATTGTGCGTGTAAACAGTCATTCACGAAGTCTTATTATTCAATCAAATATTCAATCCATGTTCAATGAGTAAAGCCCATTGATTTGCAATACAAAATAATAAAACAGCTTAAATTACCTCTGGAGTTTAAAGCTTATTGAAGCTTTCAGACAACAAGTGTCGTAGGATGCTTGGAAATGTACAAAGATATAAAAACCATGCACTGTAGTGAAACCTGAATAAACTTAATTTACATCGATTTTTAGACTTTGCTAGCACTCGTGTCTTGCCGAAAACTTGTCCCGCACTAAGCTGAGGTCAGGCTCTACTTTCATTTTCCTGGGTAAATAGATTCCAGGCCAGCAAGCTTAAGTCTCGCATTTAGTACAGTACTTGTGTACTTGAGTTACGTGTGCTTGCAAATCAATTGTTGCATCACTTGCATGTGCATTCAAGGCCACATACCATGGATATTAGTTGGTACAACATAGGAACGTGGACGAAATGAGAAAAATCTCGCTAGACAGTGATAAGAATGCCGCTGACCAAGAATAGGTGGCAGGCTTCTTTTTGTCGCTTGCAAATATAAGAGAAAAGGAAATACAAAAACAAGATTTTCCAAGAATTGAACCCAGGACATCCTGTCTCCAGGGTCATTCCTTTACCTCTATGCTACATGAAGACATCTATTTTAACAGTTAAAAATATTTTATGTCTTTTCCATGGGACTTTTGGTGGCAAGTACTGTAGAAAGCTGATTGAACCGTATTCAACACAAATTCAAAAGGTATCGTCAGGAAAATAACTGAGCCATTGAGGGTGTAAAACTGCACGAAAATAATCTCAACGAACAACTTGTCTGCAAAGTAGGATACAAAGTAGGGTGCAAAACAAAATGTTTTCTTACCTCAATTTTTGTGTATTGTCCAATGTGCTTCTGCGGTCAAAATTTATTGCTTTAAGAATTTTTTGAACTCTTTAAATGGCCATTATAAAAAGAACTGGGCCAAGTTTGAGGTGGGTTTGTTTACTTGTTACGTTGTTGCTCCAAAACTGCAGATATGAAACCGATAGAAAGGTATTTTAATTACCAAAGATCACACTTCTGTTAGCTCTCCTCTTGGGAGTGATGCGGAGTGTGCGTTCCCACAAAATTATAAACTTACTACCCAAGGAATTATTATTATTATGGTTACTGTTATAATATTACTATCATTTATCATCACTGTTGTTTTTATCATTAACGTAATTATTTATATATAAATTACGCACAACCAAGAATGTGCCTTGAGCTTGCCTTTAATTATTTTGTATGCTGAGAAAGTCAGTTTTAATTGAGGCCCCAGGGAACTAGCCTGTTGAGTCACAGATGTTTTCTAACCCTGGTTAGTAACGTCTGTGAAGCATCACCGAGACTGAGATCCTTGTTCTGGACAAGGATTTTGGTGGCAACTTGTAGACTGGTGTAGGCTACAGGGAAGCAGATTGTCTGTTTTATTTTAAAACAATGACAGCAACAAAAGCTGGTACACTATACATTTTGTATTTATCATGCTATGACACCTATGCATGAAATAGTGAATACCAGTCTTAATTTTTTTTTTGGGACATTTGTATGAAATCCATAGCATATGAATCTGAACAAGATGAGCACTTAAGAGACAGAGCGAAGCATCTGTCTCAGTCTGTATCAATATAGGTAGAGATTTTATGACGTCTACTATCAATTTATTGGAGCATAAATATCAAGTACCTGTAACAGACAGACTGTAGTACATCAACATTAGAGTACCAACTATGTTTCATTGTAAGAAAATCTTCTCTTTTATATTCAACAGTTTGGCCAATGAACAGAATCCAGAAGTGCCCATATTTGTTTGTACTTTAGCATTTCCAAAAGTCCAGTGTCCACTACATATATTTGAGCCAAGGTATCGACTGATGCTACGACGTTGCCTTGAGTCAGGTTCCAGGCAGTTTGGTATGTGTGTAGCAAGTGAAGATCCTGAGAAGGGTTTTGCAGATTATGGCACCATGCTTTGTGTACAGTCAGTGGATTTTCTTCCCGATGGCCGTTCTATTGTGCAGTCGATAGGAGGACGGCGATTTCACGTTATTTCAAGGGGTATGGTCGATGGTTATCACACTGCGACAGTGGAATGGGTGCAAGATGAACGCGTAGATGATGTTGATGAACTTAAACATCTTATTGAACTAAACAGAGTGGGTTATCTAAAACTACAGGCCTGGTTTAGTCAGATGAATGTAGGACAGCGTCAGTGTATTGCCAATGCTGTTGGGCATTTTCCAGCTTTTGATGAGAACCTTCATTTGCTTAACGATGGGCCTGAGTGGATTTGGTGGGCGCTGGCAGCTCTTCCCCTCATGGACAAACCCAAACTGATCATTTTGAGTATGACCTCCATTTTGGAACGTCTCAAAAGCGTGATCCGCTTTGTTCAACTTCTGCTGAATTCACTTCCGAAGAAATCCCCAGTTACTAGTTCATCAGGTTCTTGATTTGTCAGTTTCCCTACTAGGCAAATTTTCAAATTTATTGTTTTCTGACCATGGGAAATCCAGGGGCACCAATTAAAAAAAAATTAATTTATTGCCATCTTACATAGGATCGGATTTCAGCTATCATTTTATTGTCAAAATGATGGTTATTAATTAAGTAAGGATTTGATTGGTTGCTGTTGAATTTCAATGTAAGGCTATGTGAGAAAGATGTTAGCCCAGAAGACAAATGCTTCTGTAGGAAAAATGTAAAACATATTTGTTGTATGGCTACGTAAAAAAATAATGGCACAATTAACATTCACACTATTCTGGTCAGAATATTTTGCTTTGTTTTTACAACTTGACAAGACAAGCCTTTTGTTCATACATGAGGTGCTGTTTTTGACACAATCTTTTCTATTTTTTTGGTCTTTTACCAGGCAAATTTCTGCCCTGGCTCATTTGTTATAAGTATACTGGTAGCCTTCATTAGTTTTGTTAGGTCTTCATCACCAGCTGCAATTCTGTGAACATGAACAGAAAAGGCACATTCTTATTTAAACCTTACAGCCATATTATTTTGGATTGGTTTGTAATAATTGTGAGGCTAGCCTGCCTTACATTCAAATCCATGCTTCCAACCTCTGTAAGTTGCATCTATTATATAACACTGCTTTGGGAATGGGTCATGTAAAGGTTGCTGTGACAAACAGTCACTTTGAGTGTAAGAGAGCATCAGACAGTAGATTTGCAGACTAGCTCTGACATAATCTCTGAATTAATCAACATACTGCTTTCTGCCGACTCGATAATGTGATGGGGTTTTTTTTAATAGATTACGTTTCACAGATCAAAGCATGCTGAAGCTGTATGCTTAACAAGTACATAGGTGTCTCCTAGTTTTAATTACCTTCCAAAATGTTGTTCTAAATCTTGTCAAATTGGTTCTCTTTTCGTAAAACACTTATCTGTTCTATTATCCTGTGAAATGTGAACTGTAGAAACTTCTATCTGAAACATTACTCTTAGTAGTTGTTGTTTTTTTAGCCATTGAGAACTTCAACACGAAGCCACACTCGGCTCTCCAGGAAATGCAGAACTTTTAGTGAAATGAAATGTAGAAGCACTTTAAATCACAAATCAGTGTTGCTGGTTTCTGATTTATAAACAATTTGAAATGTCTTGTTTTAATAAATGTATTGTAATAAGCTTAGATTCATCTGTCTTTAAAAGGACTTACAAAATGACAATGTTATTGGTGTTCCCTGCATTGAATTTACATTGAATATAGTTGTTTATTTTGTAGATAAATATTTAACAGATTTAACCATTAATTCGTTTGCATGATAATGCAAAGGTAACAAAGCTTAGTAGGTTTTTAGTGGCTTTGTTGTGTTTGTTTAGTACTTGCAATTCACTACTTTTTATTTATGATAAAGCCGTTTTTAGGCCCACGTTCACATAATAGCTGTTTTGTTTGCAATTGATCAATATTTCGGGACTGAATTTGCTGCTAATTCTGGTCGATCACCAGGAGAGTTTTTAGTTCAATATCAGGGCATCATGTAAAGTGCTTGAAGTGCTCAGGTGAGCTGCGACTACAGTGGAAGTTCTTAAGTGACTGGACACCCTCTGGACACAAAAAAGGTGTCCAACAGTAGCTGGCCACTTACAGGAATGTAAAAATGCAGAGTAACGATGGGAGGTGAGAGAATTGGGTTTTGTGATGGTGGCTGTAAGTAGAGCTGTCCACTTACTAGAGTGTCAGTTAGGAGAACTTTCACTGTACCCACTTGCAGAACTAATTTAATTCCTTGAAGCGTAAGGTGAACATGGGCCTTCTTCTCGGCTGGACATCTTTAGTTTTGTGAAAGATGTTAAGATACTTCGAGGAAATGTGTTGCACTGGAAATAAACACTAATAGCCAAATAGGCGAGCCTTTGAATGAGTCGGTTATTTTTCTTCTCGATACCCTTGGTTTAGCCTCCCCGCAGACGTCCTTTGGGGTTCGTTTGTGACGCATTCAATATGTGACGAACGAACCCCAAAGGACATCTGTGGGGAGGCTACCCTTGGTTGGGACACCTATGATCTAGCCAGTTTGGATCCTGTGATTCAAGATGGACCCCTGGAATGGTATCCAAATACAGTGGCACTGGCATTAAGGGAACGGCCACCAATCGGTCACCCTCTATTAAGCGGTCACTTTCAGAAAATTATTTCCTTTAATTTCTTTGAAACTGACTTGTGTAAAGCGGTCACCTCTATTACGTGTGGCAGTGACCTTTTCCGTGGTCCCAACGAGTTCCCGACCCGTAGGCAAAACAACCAGTTACCCTTCGTATTGTCTTCACCTTGGGTATGCTCAGACCGTTGGAACCAGGTTGAATAAGGAAGTTCTAACAGGGCCAAAAGACTCGAGCAGTCAAATAAGATGAAGAAATTTACCTTCTTGATTGTAGGCTTTGAGAAAGTTTTGTCCTCTCCAAATCCGAATGAAAGGTATAGCTGCTACCAAAACTAATCCAGGGGGTTTAAATCTTTTCTGTCACCACAATTAGGCTAAATTATTTTGTAAATTATTAAACTATTTCTTTCCCATTTTGTTGACCAATCTAGTCTTACTTTCTTAATTTAAGTCTAAAACATTTACATTTTGACCATGCAACCCAAAATGTTTTAATTCATTCTTACAAGGGCTTGGGCCAGACAACAACTTTTCACTTGCACTCAGCTGATAATTATGAAAGGCACACGATACCCTGAGTTCCAGAATTTTCTTTTCCTCGTTTACGTGATGGAAATCATGTCATCATCGGTTAGAATGTATTCACGTATTGGTGAGTAACCCCCTCCCCGCTAAATACAGCTTTTTGCATTGCGGAATGCCCCTATATTGACCTTCTCGTCTGGATTCTTCATTTCCTCATTTCCCCAAGGCGTTGAAATTGTGGCATCTTTAAGAACCAATTAATACTATTATTTCTTTATTCGGTGCTTCTCAATTTCACATCCTCTAGCTATTGGTAACTATAAATAGAATTCTCTTTCAACTCCTCCTTTTTGTGAAATTCAGAGTTTCATTTTCAGCCCCCCCTCCCCCCGACGGGGAGGTATTCCCTTGGCCTATGCGGGGATGTGCCGCTGGAAGGGGATGGTTTTCGTCCTCTCTGTCCTAAACAGGGTATATAATTTCTCAAGAGTCTGTCCTAAACAGGGTGTACAATTTCGTGCAAGTCTGTCCTAAACAGTGTGCATGATTTGTGTGAGTCCGTTCTAGTGATATAATTGAGGGAGTTGTCCTAAACAGGGTACTAAGGGATGAACCATTAGAAAACTTATGGGGGGGGGGGGGGGCGGGCGAAGTACAAAAAAAAAAATTCATGCAAGCCAATTAACCCTAAAAAATATTCATGCTACGGCCTAAAAGAAATTCATACAAGGAATTTGATAACGAAAAAAAATTCCTGCGCCTCAAAAATTCCCCACCCTCCCCATAACTTTTCTAATGGTCCATCCCTAAAATGGAGGATGTCGTGCTAAACAGAGTATGTATTTTAGGAATTTTTTGTCCTAAACAGGGTCAGGGTTTCAAGCCCTCAACGGCTCACCTATACCCAAATATTGGTCGACTACCCCCCCCCCCCCCAGCCCCCCATCCGGCGGACTAGACCTAAACAGAGTAGAATTGGACATACGGACTGTGTACATAAGATACACTCAGTCCGCAGTCCGTGGTCCGCAGTCTACGCGTTATACTAGTCTGCTCATAGACGCTCCATTTTCTCTTCAAAGTCAGTCGAGCGCGGGTGATAAAATACAAACCGCAGGAGATTTATTGACCGCCAGCGCAAGGGGGTAGTGGTGGAGGAAGAAGAAAATAGAAGAAAATCACTAGCTCCTTGCTCGTTCTCGCGCGCTCGCTTCGCTCGCCGATGTTTTTGAAAAGAACGAAAAGAAAAATAAAACAACGTCTGTTTACAGACTAGCTTTATACCAGACCGGTTTACAATGTACAGTTGTGAAAAACTACTGTATATTTAAGGACCAAACTTAAATGTCTTTATTTTTCTGGCGCACAGGCCATGCATATAGAAAGTGACAAGTCACACTCAGGTCACGAATCTGATGCTTGGAAGGCCTGGCTGCTAGTGCGGGAGATAAGCTCGTGAATGCCCTCGTTAGATGAAAATTCTTATCATTAGATCGTCGAGTGGACAGTGTGAGTCGTGCGTACAGTCAGTGACCGACGTTCATCTTAGTGAAGCACCCAAAAAATCTGCACAACAACACTAGAAACTAGGTAAGTTATACCGTTCTTTGATTAGTAAAAAAATTAAAATGGTGAAGAAAAAGTGCAGTTTTTTTTATAGACTAAATGCAAGAATCAATCTTCTGATCGGTACGATCCCAAGTGCCACGTATAGTCAGCTGGTTGCGTGGGCAAGATCATACCATGTATATCAAGATCATGTAAACCCACTGGTAGAGTTAAAGCAGCAGATTTTCTTATTTAAGGTCTTCTGCTTGTATTTAAATCAATTTGGTTACGGTATTATATAATTGTTATAATTTCGATACTGTAGAGCCAGTTAGTAAGTTTATATACAAACCCAAGAAATTTAGAATAGCCACAATATCAAAGAAATATAGCATGCAAAACAAGCTGGAATTCTAGTCTCCTTCATCCTCCCTTCGCCAATGAACTTGAAGGGGACATAAAAGAATCTGCACGTTAAAATATTGGTCCCAGCACTATCGGATAAAAACATGTGAAAATGCTATGAAAAACGTGTGAATTAAACTGTGAAAAAACATGGGAACTGTTCAGTTTCACATGTTTTCTCACATGTTTTTCACACTTTTTTCACAGGGCCAAAGTGCATGTTGGGGAAAGAAATTAAAGATTCAAATGCCCTATCCCAGGACCAACAAAGACAATCATATGCCCTGTCTTTCCACCCCCCCCCCCCTCCCACCATTGATAGATGTATCAGAGGTCTAAATTACATTCAGGTTAAAATTTTTTAACCAAGGTTGATTCTCAGCTTCTTTTGTCTCCCATCCCTAATACATGAATACTCAGGGCTAGGAAACAAAGGAAATTGAGAAGCAACGGCCTGGGTTAAAAATTTTTATAACCTGAATTTAATTTAGACCTGTAACATGTATGTCCAATATGTCAGAGTCTTGTTTTCTTATAATCTGGGTGTCCCCAAATGTTCCTTAATGCCTTCTAGACACAGCCAAAGATGCTTCATTTTTATTTGCCAATGATTTTCTGACAACTTTCAGTGGTCTCCAAAGATGAGTGAAAACTTCTTAAAGTAAGGTTTCAATATAGAGTTCTAAAGTGTGACGCCATAAAAAAATAAATTTGTGAAGTTATGGGATTTGTCAGGATGTTCTGAATGAACAGCATCCAAGAGGCCTACTTGCCAAAAACTAGCACTTCAAGGCAAATTATCTCTGATATATTAGCCCAGTTATGCTCTTATGACTCCAGGACTCATCGGAGCATAACTGGGCTAATATTTCAGAGATAATTTGCCCCAAAATGCTAGTTTTTGGCAAGTAGGCCTCTTGGATGTTGTTTTTTCAGAATATCCTGACAAATCCCTTAATTTCACAAATTTAATGTTTTTTACGTTGCACTTTAGAACTCTATTATTGTAACATTTTGAATGTGAATAACAGGGTGAAGTCACACACATTATCTGAAAGATGACCAGCAAATGTATTTTGGTGACAGGAGGAGCTGGTTATATTGGAACTCACACCGTTGTGGAACTCATAAATGCAGGATATGATGTTGTTATAGTGGACAACTTTGTCAATGCTTTCTCAGGTCAGTGAAATTTAGCTAGAGTATCTCTTAAGGATGCATGCCAGAAGGCACATCTCATCCTGCACAGGGAACCCAATATATCACAGTGCCAAGAGTTAAAATAAGAGGGTATTCTGAATCATAATAAATTTATTGATTTTTACAGAGAGTGTGAAGAGAGTGGAGGAAATCACTGGCAGAAAGATTCCTCATTATTCTATTGATTTGTTAAATAGAGAAGCTTTAAAGGAAGTTTTCAAAAAGGTAAGTTGCAGTCTTGAAGAAACAACCACCACCACTGGCACAATGTTATATAAGCAGTGCCATAGCAAGGTTAGATTTATTGGGGGGAGGCCAATCATGAGCACCAAAGGCGTAAGTTGCTAGGGGGTCTAGGGGCATGCTCCCCCGGAAGATTTTGAAATATAGGGTCTCTGAAATAGCATTTTCAGCCTTTTGACAGCATTAAGTTCGACCCAAAAATTGAACCGAAAAGCAGCTGGAAGAGCCTGGCTGCTGACCAAATTAGATGTGCCTGTCAAAATTAATGGGGGGGGGGGCAGGCCCCCCAGCCCCTCCCCATGCTATGGCACTGATAAGTATCACTTTGTTTGGCAAAAGAATTAAAAATTCCTTCTTTCTTAGTCAAATGTACTCTTTGTTGAGCAAAATACCTTTTCTCTTTTTTCTTCTTCTTTTCTTTTTTTTACTTTTAAAAATATTCCATTTTTCATTCAGTACCCTTAACTCACATAGCATGGTTCCCGGCCTTGTCTGGAACCCAGGAACCTTCAAGTGTTCATTTTTTTTGGGGGGGCAACAGACCGACCCACCATCACAAGAGATGGAGCAATGGGAAATGAAACATTTTATTGGGATGGCCTAATAGCAAAATAAAATAGATGAATGAATGAAAGTAAATCAATTGTGCTGAAAAGTACATGTTTTATACGAGTGAACTTCGTTTGACTTTGAAATGAGTACACACTGATTTTGCAATGATTTGGATTATTTTGTTATTTCATTTCCTACGAATGTAGATTATATCGATCTATTGCTGCCCCCTGGAGAGAAGCATCTGCAGCCAGAAATATGTTTGGGTTGCAGAGTACTAGTCTTGTTTTGTTGTTTTGTGATAGTCGATAAATATGCCATGGGTTGTCTTCCCAATCAGAATGTCAACAAACTTGGGAAGAGATTTTTGACCACAGCAAATTTTAACCTTTGTTTGTTTTTTTTTTTGTCTTTCCAGCATGAATTTTATGCAGTAATTCATCTGGCTGCTTTAAAAGCAGTTGGAGAGTCTGTAGAGATTCCACTCCGGTATTACCACAACAATATCACAGGTTCTGTCAATCTGTTAGAGGTAAGAGCATTACTGGGAGAAATTAATGGCCTCCATGGATGATAAATGAAAATTCAGAAAGGATCGAGCTCTTTTAAGCCCTGCAGGTGCCAACTGGGTATAGGTTATGGTTACACATCTGCCATTTGTGCCTTAAATTTGGAACTCTATTTAGAAGAATTTGGTCTCAATAGCAGAGTAAAAGGCACAGGACCAATGTCTGTATTACAGAAGTATCTGTAAAGAAAAAGTGTTTCATTTAACGCTGTACCAAAAACTCAGACCTACCAACTCTCATGATATGGTCTGAGCATGAGACTCACAGTTTGGGCTATCAATTCACAGTCTCACAATTTAACCTCCAAATGTTATGGAGAGTAGTCAGAAAATCTTAGGTAGGAATGAACTTAGGCTCGATTTCTGAGTGCGATTTCCTGAACAGCGGCTGGTAATCCATATTTGACACATATTTTGGAAATCTTCACATCTGAGGCCCCAATTTCTAGTGGTTTTTGGTAGGCTTTTTTCTCTCAAAATTTCCAGAATTGTATAGTTTATTAGTTTTCAGGTCTGCAAAATATTTTACACAAACCTCCATGTGTGACCTCCTATCATAAAGGACCATCTCCCATAGGCAGCAAAATTTTTCCATTCAAATCAAAGCCCTGCAGTTAGAACCTCTCATAAATGGCCATCTCTTTTAAGTGACCCCAACTATTTTTTTTCTTGTACCTTTTGTAAGTAACGGGGATTGACACTTGGGCCCAGTTGTTCAAAGGCCAATTAGTGTTAAGCCAGGATTAAATTTAACTTTAATACGGTTTTCTTTTTCTTTTGTTCAAAATCATTTTCTCGGATGATTTTCCTTATTCTTGTTTTAATTAGAGCATCCAATTATATCAAATTGTCAACAAAAAAAGGTAAACTGAATTTGCTTTTTTAAAGCTTTCGTATCTGAATTCAAATTTTGTACTAACTTTGGATTTTCTTAACCCAGCTTCAAACAACTGGGCCTGGGTCTGGTCTCTATATTCACTTTACATACAAAGCTACTCAGAATATGCAAAGAACTTTTCAGTGACAAAACGGAACTACCCATATAACTTAGAAACTGCTTGCAGTAAATTCTCTTTCAAAGAGTAATCATGTCAAGACCTCTACTTGTAAAGGATCCCTTGTGGTTTGATTCTTGTAAGCAACCATCTCCTCAGTTTAGTAACTACCAAGGCTTTGAATTTTGGGTGTCCCTTATGGGAGGTTCAACTGTTACAATGGTTCATTAAGCTTCATTATGTATAAGAGCAACCATTATTAATGGAATACAAATGTAGGTCTTTAAAAGTGATTTCCAGAGAACTAAAAGTTTATTATAATAGTATCTGCTTGTTCATAAATGATGATGTAATTATGCACTCCTGTTTTTTCTGCCTTTCAGTGTATGAAGGAATGTGGTGTTTGGAAGTTTGTGTTTTCATCATCAGCAACCGTTTATGGAACACCACAGAACCTACCCATCAGTGAAGACCACCCTGTGGGTATTGGCATAACAAACCCATATGGCAGATCAAAATTCTTCATTGAGGAAATCATCAAAGATTTATGCAAAGCTGAAAAGGTATTAAAAATAGGTTATTTATGACTAATTTATGGTTTAATTAAAATTATGGTTAACGAAACGTGGCTGGAGACTGATTCAAAACTCTTTAGGGACGGACCATTAGAAAAGTTATGGGGGGGAGGGGAATTTTCGAGCCGCAGGAATTTTTTTCGTTATCAAATTCCTTGTACGAATTTTTTAAAGGCAATAGCATGAATATTTTTTTAGGATTAATTGGCGTGCATGAATTTTTTTTCATTTTAATTTTCCCTTGCACGAATATTTTTTTTGTACTTTGCCCACCCCCCCATAAGTTTTCTAATGGTCCGTCCCTCAGTCACTTCATTTTTTTTTTTTTTTTGCACTAAAATCAGGGTTTATACGACTCAATCATTGCAGAAAAGGGAAAACAGGCACCTATATCTCTGCAAAATATCAATGGAGAAAAAAAAATTGGAAGGGGATTACAGTAATTTGGAGTGGAAGAAACTGGGTGAAAGAACCCTTGTGGCACAAAACACTGCATGTAGAAAACTCCACAAGACCACCAAATCACATGAACAGTGTAGAACAGTACTAGGCATGGGCATGTACAGACCAAACACTTACTGAAAGCACTGAACAAAGGTGCTCTCTGTTGGTTAAAAAGTGCATTCAGTTATTCAATTTGATAAAATGTTACCCAAATATATTTTTAATGTCTTTTTGATTTAATAAATATTGTTATTTTGTTGACAAACAGAATATGAATGCTGTGCTGTTGAGGTATTTCAATCCTGTTGGAGCTCACAAATCAGGCAGAATAGGTGAAGACCCTCAGGTTAGTGACATGTAAGGAAAAACATACCAAAAATTAATTGATTGGCCAATCAATAATGTATGTAAAGGGGACATCAATGAAAGACACATAGTGGTACTTTTTTTAATAAAGATTTACAGTGAAGCAGATAGTTAATGAAGCGTAATGCACCAGAGCTTCAGGGGATTGTTATTGTTATGAGTGGAGCAACTTGTGCCATGAAAAGAGCCATGAATGTACAATAGTATGATATCTTTGTTTTATCATAGTACACAGTAGTTACTTGATACATAGTTACTTGAGTGCTTGCTTGATAGCATTCTAGAGAGAGTTCTCACAGTCTAGAGATTACCAGTTTTACAATGTATACCAGCAATAATAATAATTGATTTTTGTACTTGTATGTTCCAGGGTATTCCAAACAACTTAATGCCTTATTTGCTACAAGTTGCAGTGGGCAGAAGACCTCATCTAAATGTGTTTGGAAATGATTATGACACTACTGATGGCACAGGTAGGGCAATAATACCACTTGTGTAATAGTGATATCATATATATTTTGTTTATTGACCTTAACTCTCAGAAAATGTTCAATACAATGCATTTTTCCTTATTTTTTATTCAGCTCTTTGCTTTGAGTTTTAAGGGTTCATTTTTAATTTTTTCCCAAGGTGTGCGGGATTACATCCATGTGGTAGATTTAGCTGTTGGTCATGTTTCTGCCCTGAAAAAATTAGAAGAAAATTGTGGATGTAAGGTAAGACTGTCTTGGATTTTTAAAGAAGAAGTGAATTGGAAACAAAATCCCCAAGTGTCTCCTGTGAACGTGACAAAAGTATGTCCAAGAAACTGATTGAGGTACTCAATTGTCTGAGTAATTAAATAGTCCAATAATTATTATAGTGTTAAGTATTATTTTGTTGTGCCTGCAGGTCTACAATCTTGGTACTGGAAGAGGATATTCTGTTCTTGAAATGGTGAAAGCTGTTGAGAAAGCATCAGGAAAAACTGTAAGTAAAGGTACACATGGTTCTCCAAAAGCTCTGGTGACTGGCTAAAATTGCCATCCAGTTGACACAGAGGTGCTGGCTACTCACAGAAAATAATGTTTTAAGTGAGGCAATAAATCGGTTGTATTTCATATTGTTTTGGTTCCCATCTCTTTTGTCCAGGTGATAAAAATGTGTGTAAATAAAGGTGTCATCCTCATGGCGAAAATTTCTTTCCCTAGTCACTGAAAATGCGCTGAAATGCACTTGTCAGGAACCCCAAAATAAAAATTGTCCCTTGGAAGGCCCCAGGATTTCCCCAATAAAAAGGGGTAACCTCCTTCCCATACCTACCCCTACACACAGTTCTGCCATGTCAAAGATGTCTCTTGTGGGCTTTAAATCCGTTGTTGCCTACTTAAGGTTTTTCTCTGTCTACTTCAAATTTTCTGGAAAGCCCTGGTTAACAGCCTGTAATGAGGGGATATCAGACTCATCCACTTCTGGCTCTAAAACCTGAGTTAATCAAGATTGTTATCCCTGAGAGAAAGGCCAATAAAACGTTTATTTTTATAACACTGGTGACGTTTTCTAGAAAATTCAAGAACTGAGAATGATTTTATGTCCACAATTAAGTTAAGTGTGTTTTTGATCGTTGGGGTTGAATGTTAGCCTGTTCACAGATCTTCTATTGTCCCCTCAAAGTCCATTGAGTGCGCGTCATAAAAAATAAAAACTGCGGGGGATTTATTGACCTTCAGTGCAAGGGGGCAGGGGTGGGGAAGAAGAAAATAGAGGTTCTTTATTTTTCTTTCTCATGCTCCGCGCTCGTTCCTGTGCTTCATGCTCGTTCTCACCAATGTTTTCAAAAAGAAAAATAAAAGAAAGTCTGTGTACAGGCTAGTTGAATGTGGGCCACGTTAGTGTGATCATCAGTGCTCTTTTTTTGTTCTAGGCCAAAGAAATTTCATATGAGGGTACTGGGCACCAATCCATGTATTATGGGATCATACATTGCAAGCCCTACATAATCAGATAGAGTTCATGAAGCTGTACCAAATCCTCAATGTTTACCAAGCCAAAATTGAACAAACTCCAAAATTAGTTATTAATACTTCTTGTTCTAAGAAATAAATAGAAATAATTTTATAAGTCTGTATCTGTAATCCATACATTTTCTAGTAAATTCTGAAGTTTTATATTGGCTATATCGTGTTCAATATTTTTCTGATCACATTGGTGTGCTCTTTAATCTGATTATGTGCCTCTTGTGTTAAACAATCACATATCACACATAGTTGTATCTGGTATATATGAAATGCGGCAATCCTGACTAAACTATTAAACTATTCTTCATTTATCACAGGTTGAGTACAAGATTTGTCCACGCCGTGAAGGTGACGTGGCATCAATGTTCTCTAATGCTTCTTTGGCTGAAAAAGAATTGGGATGGAAAGCTGAACGTGGGCTTGATGAAATGTGTAAGTTCTCAGAGATCTGCTAAGGGTAGCCTGTTCCAGGTGTTCGGATAGTGGAGTGCGGCATGAATGAAGAGAGCGAGAAAAAAATAAGGTGGAAAAGAGGGAGAGGGAGAGAGGAGGGAACTTGCTCTCACCCCTACCCCACCCCCTCGCTGTTGTTTTTTCTGCTCACATCTTTTTGCGCTATCCCCATGATCTGAACACCTAGAACAAGCTATGCTAAGGGAGGGAACATTGCTTGCTCTTTCATTCTGCTTTGTCTTCTGAAAGTCTGTTCACATTGTTTTGTATGGTCAAATGTTCCAACAGCTGTCAACCAACAGATTAAGGGTGTAGGGCTGTTCTTTAATTTTTGAACAAAATTTACCGACTGTACCTATACCAGTAAGTTGCAGAGGAAGAACTTGATTGCCGAGTAGAATTGAAAAGGAAGGTTACATTATAATTAAGTACTTAGTTTTTACAAAAAAATCCCTTAAAACCCATAAAATAATTGAGACCCGGCCCACCATCAAAGATAACAACCCAATGCAATGAACATGTCATCAGCTTGCCCCAGGGTACTACCCCAGACCAACGTGGGGAATGTGTCAGGGAATACAAGAGGATGGATTGGATGGGATGCTAAATTTAACCGTATTTATTGGGCTAAGCATGTACTTTTTAATGTGGTGTTAACAATGTTGATTCCTCAGGTGAGGACTCCTGGAGATGGCAGGTACAGAACCCACAGGGATTCAACACCGCAGGTAGCTAACATCAACAATTTATCGCCTGGTGGTCCTGTGGTGAAAGTTTAAAAGTGATGCTATTTTTGAAAGAAAATGTTCTGCAATTTAAAAATATTGAGTCAAGAGTGAAGACAGTCTCTCTAACAGTGTTGTCACTGATGATATTATAACCAAATTAATTTAGTCCTTTTTCAAATTAATTAGATTATAGCACAAAATAAAAAGTGAGTTTTGCTGACGATACTGATTGTGTGATTGTTGAAGGTTGTTCCCTGCTAGCAAAGGTCTCTCACGGCAAGATAACCTCCGCCAGCCTCCGACGCGTTCTTTCATCCAAAACTTTTTTCATCCAAAACATACTGGTTTTCAAAACCGGTTTTGTTTAATGTGGAATGCTCGTGCCCTGTTGAGACTGCACGCTGGAAATTTTTGAGCCCACAGTTATCATGCAAACCGGTTCTGTAAGTTGTGTCGCACATGACTAAAATGTTATTGGGTTTTAAGGAAACGCCAGTACATGCGTGATGAAACGCATCGGAGGCCGGCAGAGGCCTCTGATGCAACAGTCTTGATGTTCGGCCGTTATCTGTAGAAAACGAGGCGCTTTTAAAATAATTTCAGCTTATAGTAGTTTCAATCTTTTTAAAACAGTGTGTGAAAGATCATGGAGATACCTCCAATCTATTGCTAGAAAAGAGGACTTGATTAGTATGTATCAAGGCGCTCTTGTTTGCCTGAAAAACTCTATCGAGCCACCTTAAGTGAATTTTTTGAGGGCTCAGTAATTTAAGGGGTGGAGGGGTCAGTATTTTGTCTAAGCCCGATCTTTGCTGTTATAATCATAATAGTCTGGGACTGTGACTCAGAAATAACAGTACTGTACCACTTCCAAGTGAAGGGCTTGTCTGATCTTGACCCCACTTGAAGGGCGTTATGGTAACTTCCAACAAATTGTGAATTTTAATTAACAAAAGGGTTCAATGCAGGACGTAGAATGCGTGCGCGCACGTGCAATGCTTGTTTTTGATTTACCTAATTAGTTCAACAAATGGCACGTTGACAGCGAAAACTTGTTTTCGGGGAAAAGAAAGTCAGAACGGAACGAAGAGAGTCTGTCAGGTAAGCTTATAGTCAGTGTCGCTGTTGTATCAATGCATTCGCCCTTGAGTCTTTTACTGATAGTGAGTGGTTTTGAAAATCCTGACTACGGACGGGATTTACACATGCAAATTAACATAACAAGCCGTGAAAGTTTTCCTCCTGAAATATGGAAATCGTGACAAGTTTTGCCTTCACAGGGACCGCGCAGAGGGAGGGGCTGGGGGGGCTTTAGCCCCCCCACTTTTGTGCAAGCAAAAATAAATTAAACAAAAAATAATTTAACAAAAGTAACGGAGTGAAAAATAGCAAAAAATCGTTAATTCGAAAGTGACCAGAGTTACTGGCAAAGACAAACGCGCAGATAAATAGACAGAATGAAGCATTAGTCGTTACAATTGTAAAATATTTTTTCGCTTCTAACCTAGCAGAGGTTTCCTGCGGACCTCTCAGGAAAACGCGTTGTTTCGTAATTGGTCAATTTCGATCCAAAGTAATAACTGGGTTTAGTTTATAAGGCGATTCTCAAAAAAATTGTTTATTAGTTTCAACCTTGATTTTTGGAAGATCATGAAGTTATTGTTTCTCTTGTTATTGTACGTCCTGATTTTAGCTTGATCAGCGCGAAGTCCGTCTTTTGATGTCAGGCTTCACGGCTCGTTGAGCATTCCAATTGCAAGTTTTGTTGAACGCGGTCTGTTTATTAAAACACTTTGTCATCGAAATTACTTAAATCGCAGAATTGTGTATAGCTCTGGTCATCAAAGAACATTCAACCGGCGGTTCCCTGCCTCGTCGTGAGAGACCTCTGCTAGCAGGGAAAACCGGCGGTTATTACGAACAAAGAAGTGCACAGGGTACACGGCAACATAAATATGAACAACGAGACTTCACATACCACTAGTAATGCAAAAAAGAGATCTCTTAAAATTTCTGATTACTTTTCCAAACAAAGTGGAAAACCTTCTTTATCTGGTGAGTAAACTCTGCATAATTTTTGCTAGAAGCCGCAACACAAACAGATAGCGTAATTTTGGCACTTTTCGAGTAAATGATGTACAGTAACTTTAATATCATTCACTAAATTATTTTCAGTTACCGTTTTGTTTTGCCGTGTAAATATTTTGAATGAATAATTAAACAATTATTGAACTCGGCTTTCGTATGATATGAAGATATAAAAATCTCGGAGGGTGTTATTCACCGGGCTCAAGCCTTCGGCTTTGGCGGATAACCCCCTCGATCTGCATAACTCTTCATATCATACTCAGCCTGGTGCAATAATTGCTCAGTAATTATACAGCCTTGAGTTCAAGGCAGCTCAAGCGAAATCGTTGGATTTCTGGCTTATTTATAGTAATTAAAGGTTGATATCAGTAGTAGAACATAACAATCTATGATATTTCAATTTAGTGACGGTGAATTTCCAGACCCGATAGCAACATCACTGAAGATGTGGAAAAAAAATCAATAGTTTTATCGTTATTCGCATTCTCCGTCACTTTAGAGAAATTGAATCGAAATCCACAAGCATGCCCCCCCTCCCCCCCCACCCGGTCCAAAAAAAAAATTTCCTTCACGCATTCTTCTTTAGCCCCCCCACTCGAAAACTTGCTGCGCGGTCCCTGCTTCAGCAAGTTTTCACGGCCTTACAAGTTTTTCTTGTCTGAAAACTTTGTCGAGTTTTTTCGCGTTCAGACGAAAAATTCCCTGTCCCCGCCAAGAATGGAGATGTTCATATAGGCAATTACCTTTTTTAAAAGCTTCGGTAAACTTTTGAAAAGCCCGTTTTGATAGGTTGTGCGCATGGAAAAGACCACAGTATTAAAAGTAAGCATGCTTCCATTGCGCCAGACAAATGATGCTTATGTAACCTGCTGATTGTGCGGCTTTAATAATTCCGGCGAGGTCAGCTGCGAAGTGATAGCGATACTGGTGAAATTTCTCACTGACACATGCACTGAGATGTTCTCAACGTTACAAGAAAAACGAGTGTACAAAAAGGCGCAATGACATCTCCTTTTCACCCTTCACCCTGCATTTTGTTTTTGTTTCTTTTTTTTTGTTGGTTTCCGAAGTTTCCTTTGCGCTTGTTTCGAATGACTAAAAGCCTGAACAGAACCGGCTAATTAATTCTTCGCATGCGTTGTACCCTAACATTCACTTTTTAACCAGCCATTTTCTCCTTTCCCCAGTCTGCACATCCACCGTCCCCAGTTCCAAGATCCTTGATATAATACGTTATTTAATCATGAGCCCGAAAACAGCTGCAAATTTTCAAAAAGCTTGGAACCCCCTTATCTAAAATTCCTGGATCCGTCCCAGATTGATTTGCCTAATGCTTGGTGGCTATTGGCAGTTTTCAGCACGGTTTCTTTTGAATTTTTGAAAAATTAACGTTCAAATTCCCCATTGCCTATACCCCAAAGGCCGGTTACAAATGCCCCATCATAGGTTCATTTTAGATGATCAAATGCCCCCAGCCCAGGGAAATTCAAAGGAGACCATATTACTCTTTTTAACTATCAATGCGCGGCTTTCAAGTGCTCTTCAAGCGGATTCTGCAGAGAGAACATAGCAGGGTGGATAAGGGTTGGAGCAAAGCTTTTATCATCCGTTGCTTCTTTTTGGCTAATCCGCCTAAAAGCCGCTATCGTTTCCAAACTCGTCAAGTGTTTGGTTTTGTTGTGGCAATCTCTTCTTTAGAATTAAAATGTTTTTTTTTTACCGCACAGATTTTGCCCAAAAACGCGTTTTGAAGCTAGTCGAGTGGTTTTCTGGTCACTGTCGTGCTATAAAGAGCTAAAACTTACCACAAACCGGTTTACAGGTTGTACACTTGGCGGCCTTCTGATCCAGATGCAAAATATTAGCTTGCGAAGTTCGGGCATGTGCAGAAAGCAAAATTTCGAGATTAAAAGTGACACAGCAGTCTTGACTTTTACTTTTCGCTTTCTCTCCTCCCTTCTTTTTTCGCTTTTCTTGCCTCATTTTTTTTTTCTCTTGCTGGGCATTTAGTAGGCTTCATTTTGGTGGGAAGAGTTTTTAGGAAAGCTTTTAGGATCTTAGGATTAGGTGAAAGGAAAGGTAGGTGGGTAATGGAACAAGATTTTCATGGAGATTTTCAGGTCCTTGTCACGTGGTTTTTTGCTTCTTTCTCCGGTGTCCTTGACTGAATTGTGCTCATTCTGGTATGGTTTGAAAGATCTCTTCACTCTGCACAAGTTAGCGAAGAAAGTTGTCCTTGACCGTTAAAACTGATGACGTCACAAAGGGTAGAAAGGACCTGGATCTGCACGGGCGGTTACGGGCGGTTCAGGGGCGAATGGGTTAATATCCAGAATCAGATGTATAAGGCCCAACAGACTTATCAGTAAGATGTAATTTTGTTGTTTAGAAGTTATTTCTTTACTAACATTAACCTTCATAGTGAGTAATTTGTTATTAGGAAAACTAAACAAAATGGACTTAACTTCCGTAACACACAGTTCCTTCAAATATTTTTGAATGATGGTGCCCCTTTAGGGGGTGGGGTGGGGGGGGGGGGGGTGACTCCCTATAATGGCTCATAAGGGTTGGCTCCGTCCAAAAGGGGTACCACTTTCAGGCTTCAGGTATATGAAAAGGTACGGGTCTCACTAGTTGAAGTTTAAGAAAGGGTAGGAAGATCTTTCATTTTGGTCTGTAAAAGGAGCAAAAAGGGCTACCAGACAAATTTTATGGATGTGAAAGAGACAAAAAACTTTCTGGTTTAATGATTTATTCAAATTGAAAAGACAGAGCATTCAAAACAGTTAAAAGGGATGCAGTGTTCTAAACAAAGTATATGAAAGGGGTACCATTTGTCAGTAGAAGGTATACGAAAGGGGTACCTCTTTGGTCAAAAATGGTGGAGACTCCCCATATAAAGCTTTCATTGGTGAGTACCCGAGGGGGGCAGTGCTGATCACACGAGCTGGACAACACCACACCATGAAATAGGCCACTGTAAAAGAACATTCAGTACACAGTTGATTAAAGATTAGTTTATTTTTAGTTACTTAGGGCAAAAACTGTCAAGTTCATCACAGTTGTTTAAACATACTTATCACAATACCACAATTGTAATACTAAGTTGGCACAAAAGAGTTAATTACTGGTACATCAACTGCTTTTGCTTTTGCCTCTTTTCATGAGCTGCACGGTGCACTATCTGAGCATTTTTTTGCATGGCTACAGCCTCTCAAGCCTAGACTTGCATCATTATTCCTACAAAATAACCTCAAGCTAAAAATAGGCTTCAGTTTTTTTTGGTTTAAACTTGGCACAAGCTTAACTGTAACTTTCTTACGGTGCTCAAAGATAATGACAGGTAGGACTATTACAAAATGTCTGACTGACAAAGCAAAACTTTCCAGTATGACCTACCACTAAGTACCTAAACACAGCTTTAAGACAACATTATTGAAAACAATCTTCCTTGCAGCTTTTCTGTGAAACCTCCTTTTTATAATACAAAAATATATAAAGAAACTAAGGCAGAGATCAGCACAAATGACAAACCAAGATTGCTTTCTACATGTTTCGCAAAATTTTTTTTAATAATATTGTACTCTTATTTAAAAACCAGTTAGTTCAAGCTGTCAGGTGCATTGCTTGGAGAAGGCCTTCATTCTTGATACAAGCACAGGTAGCCAAACAAATCTTTGACTTCTTTTTAATATTCATCCTGTTCATCACCATAGTCTTGTTCATATTCTCCATTATTACCAACTTCCTCTGGTGCAGCAAATCCCTCCTAGGGTAAAAAAAAAAACACAGCCTTATGGTGATCAAAATCCTATTTCTCCTTTAATCATAACTATACAAAATTCTCAAATCTGATTGGCTATGAGCTTCCCTGATTTCCACATTAATAGGACAGAATTAGGACAGTACATGTCACGCCTAAGTAACTGGCCAGTACACATCATCACTCGTGTACACTTGAATGGGTTTTCTTTTTTCACTTCTAGCAAAAAAGCTCTCAGAGTATTTTGTGTTGTAATTTTTAACAAAGCTTAAAATATCGCACATTTTGTTACAGTTATGACAAATTGGTAACAGAACTTCACAGTCGTCCAATTCGGTATGAAATACCATGAAAAATAAGCCAGAAAAATAGAAACAGAGAAATATTATTTTGAAATGAACCATAATAGCTGGCATGTTTAAGTGTTCTAACAATATTTATTGCAGTCTTCTAAGAAAAAGCAACAAGAAATGGCACCATGACCATCCTTCAGTAACTACAAAATGCTGCTTTGACATTTTTTTGCTAAAACAATATTGGCCGTCTTTTTATCCTAAGAGCACTGTTTCAGTAAAATATGTAAATAACACTAGCAGAGGTGGATAAAAAGACAAGGAGTCGAACCATGACTAAAAAATCTCTTAACCCTCCTTCTGCCTGAAGAGACATCTGTTGATTTATTTACTGGTAATTATTTATTCTAGTACCTATGAGCTAAACACATTCAAATCAGTGACCATATTTGGGTTTCATGAGTGCTATTTTTTTTGGCTCAAAAAACAACACATAATGATCAGTGGATACTGCCACCTAATGTCAGATACCTCCACTTCCAACTGCATTAAATGAAGACCAGTCACTGCCTACCTCATATTAGACCCATAATGAAGTTCCAGGTACATAATATTATTATAGAAGTATTAATATCAAAAAAAATCAAAAGAAGAAACTTAGCAGTTTACAGGAAAGTCAGCTAGGACTTTATTGTAACACTGCTTCAGTTGACCCACCTCAGTAGCATAAAGAGCATCCATAATCTTTTTAACGACAGGCAAGTCTGCACATCCTTCCTCTTGGCACTGCACTTCAATATCCCGTAATTTACCAAAGTAGAAATCTCTCTCTCTTTCTAATCCTTCCACTGTCAACTGCAGTTCTGTCAGCTGCAGAAAAAGAAAAACAAAGGGTGGAATTAGCTCTTAAGTCACTCTTGTTGCGATACCATTAGTTGCATCTAAGCATGGACATGAGACATAAAAAAACATGTTTTTATAGGGTGCCAAATATGGCAACAACCACAATGGGGTTGCATGATGAACAAGTGAAGACTCGAGTTACTTTATTAAAAAGCAACTCAACAAACCTTATTGTTTAATTCTTGTATTTGAGTATCCTTTTGCATCAGTGCAGCTGACGCTCCCGCGGCCCCTCCAGTAGAGCGTGCTGGTTGCTGCCCTGGTCGACTTATCCCTTGGGACCTTTGTGCTCCACCACCAATCCTTCCGGCCCCACCTGCAGCAGGTCTTGTGGATGTAGCCACTCTTGACGGAGTAGGATTTTGTCCTGTATAGAAAAAGAGCAAAGAAAGTAAAGTGTTGCACTTTCTATAGCTTGGAAAGAACGTCCATGATTTACTAATATAACTGTAATCAGGGGTTTTAATGAAATCTGAAGTAGATATAGAGTAGAGTATCCCACTGTATAAACAAGGTTGGAAAGAATCTTTCTTTGATAACTTCATGAAAGGGTAAAAAAGTAGCCAACTTCTCTGAAAGGAAAAGCTCATACTCTTCTTCTGCCATAAGTACTTATTAAAAACACTGCATCCTTCACTGCAAGGGCACACTAAAATTCTTTGAAAACTGCTGGTCCTTGTAAGTCTTTCTCCACCGATGTATTGCGGTAGGAGGTCCACATCAGCTGACAACTAATTGTTTCATCCAGTAATGATGATGATGATGATGATGATGATCTGACACCAAGTGTCCCAGTGTTAAAGCTTACCCATGGCTGGTCTGCTGAGCTGTCCAGATCCTTTTCTTGGTGCCACATTCATGGGGGTATCAGTTTTCCCATGCCGTGCTTTTACAGGATCATAGTCAGGATCAGGACCTTGATAGTTGGCATCAAAGAACTTTTTGAACCACTGCACAAATTCAAAGTTATCCTGAAATTTCCCTTTGACTAACTTTTCAACTGGAACCATCTAAAACATTAAAAAGGAAAGGAAAAGCCAAAGTTAAGTGTATATGCTGTCCAATTTTAACTCACTGTGGAGGAAACATTACTCATTTATTTATTATGGTGCCTTATGGTACAACTGAGCTTTTATAATGCAGGGTTTTCATTAGGCCCCAGAGATGGGAGAATTCTCCTGCTAATATTTGGTAGCCGATGACCGTTTTTTATTCAGACATGGAGCCTCTTTCATAATATGCTCCTGTAACCTTACACCTTCCTCCCGCTCCTAGAATTCTTAATAAAAACCTTGAAAATGGCTTACTAAGGTGGAAGCTCAATATCGGGAAGAACCAAGGGACAGGCAATATGTTTGCTATAATGAGGTTTCATTATATCAAGGTTCTTTTCCCTGTATTTTAATATTACTAGAGTGAAGAATATCAGTTTTGTTATAGAGAGGACTTTGTTATGTAATGGGTTTGTAATATCAAGGTTCCACTCTACTAAGTTGGTTTGCAAAGACATTATATTGATTCTTTGCTTGGTCATTATTTAGAGCGCCTAGGAGGGGTGGATCACTTTTGACCCCAAACAGAATAAGTCTACATCCCCTCTTTTACAGGTTTTAGCAGATGGTAACTTTATGTGACCCCTCCTTGAACTGGTTTAAAAATGCATTTGGTCTAATATCCCTAGACTTGCCAATTTTGAACCTAAAATGGGAAAAAGTCATGAGATGTCCCAAATTTCCTAGTGGAAGGTCTTTCAGCAGGGGTTACGGGTCTTGGAAGTCACATATCATTTTAAAGCTGATTAATAATTTTTTGTTGCTGCTGACATGCACGCATTTTGTTGGCAGCCACCTTGAAATGAGACATTTAAGTTTATTTCGATAGTGAGTCTGCATATTTGGTGGCAGCAGCAAGTTGAGGTAGGTTGAAGAATGTAAACAATGCACCAAGCTGGCATTTCACACATTTACTTTCTCAAATGCAACTACTAGGCATTTTATTTAGTGTGAGTTTGCTGTTTTTGCAATCTAACTTGGACAAAATCCCCACAGAAGATCCAAAAAAAATTTTGAAGCATCTGGCAGGTGCATCAATGATTATTCTTTAAAAGTGAAAAATGTAGAAAATGGATCCTTACCTTATCCACTCCAGCAGCTTTAAATGCTTTCTGTAAGATCTTCCAGTTTTGTATGAACTCATGCTCTTGATTAGAAGCAAACTTGACTTTGCTCATATTAACACAATCTTTCAAAAAAAAGGGAAAAGTCATGTCTATCCTAATGGGGAAGCTCAAGAATTTAACTGATTTTTTATTGTGGATAATCATGTTTGACAAAGATTTTTTTGCTTTGTACTAACTCTGACCAACTAGTATACTCCATTCCCTTGCGCAACTTGTGACTTTTTAAATTTAGATTCGCGAAGTTTGGACTTTTGAGCCTGTAAATTTATCCCAAAGTTGAAAGGAAAAAATTCAGCAAATTGCTTCTGTAAGCTTGTGTTTTTTTTTAGCATTTAGAAAATGAGATAGAGAAATGAAATTGGTATATCGTACCCTAAATAATTTAAGCCTAAGCTGAAGCCTATTTTTTCAAGAGAACACTTACCCATAAAAAGCATATCCATGAACTGGCAATAAGCAGCACCTGTTAAACGAAAACAGAATCTTTCTGTTTCATGTGTCAAAAACGATGCAGCAATGATTGCAAAATATCAGACTACTCAAATCGATCGAACGTTAGAGGAGTATTGTACAATGAATCGCCTAAATGTACACGAGAACACTAACCAGAACAGAGCTGCTCAATTTTAGTGTATTTAAGCTGTAAACTATTGTTGATCCATTCTAACATATCATGACGGCTGAGGTTTTCTGAAGTAACACTAGTGCTGAACACGTTGACGGCCGCCATTTTTCTTCAAAAGATGAAAATGGACGGCTTTCGGCATAAGAAACAGAGCCCAGTCTCTTGAAAAGGATATTCCATGACAAATACATGACAAAAAGCATTTCACACGAAAACGAGGCCGGATGGGTGGAGCACAAAAAGAATGGGGCCAATCTCTGAAAAGAGTCCCGCTGAGTGAGAAAGGGTGTGGACAGAACTGTGATGGAAAATGCAGAGAGTGTTGGACAAACAATACTAGAAAGAAGGCTTCTGTGTTTTTTTTTTTTCTGATATGCGTTGTGACTTCTCGGCCAAACTCGGGTCAATGACTTCAAATATGTGTTGTTTTTTGTTGTTCAGTTTTGCTTTCTGTTACATATAGCTAACTTGTTTTACTATTGTATGAACTGTACTCTTTTTTCCACTAGTTTAATAAATTCATGATTTTAAAAAATGTGTGTTTTGAGGCGATGTACTCTTTCAGAGTTGAAAAAAACTCGTTCCTTCCATTGACTTCCAACAATCAATAATCGTTCCATGTTTTCTCTTAGCGTTTGATCCCAGTTGTCCAGGATGGACTTGCGCGATATTTATTTATCTTTTTGTTACTGTAAAATAAATCGAACGTCTGGAAAAGGGTCTACATGATCACCGGGATCACAATAGCCCCAGCGTAAGTCTTGTGTTTTAGTTCCATTGGAGGAGGTACGTTTTTAATTTGGGTGGGTGGGCCGGGGCTTCGCAGGGGAGGGTCGCCAGTAAATTTTTTCAAATTGGGGAGGGCCAAGCCTCTTTTGTTCGCATCCACGGGAGGGTCACACGTTTTTCGGCAAGCTTCTTTTATAGTCGACTCTTTTTATTTGTTTTGTTAACATGCAAATTCTTTGGAAGATTAAAATTTGTACGTACAAGCAAAGCTACCCGTCAAGATCAATCCACAATATTTTCGAAGAATGCCATTAAGATACTATCCTCTCCCAAGTTAACATAATCGTCTCTCTCAACCTGTGGCCACTCTTGTCCATATTTTGACGGCGGTGTGTTTCCGCACGGGGTTCTGGTATAAAATTAGGAGGGGGACATGGAGGTTTACGGTATTGCGGTATTGGGCTTTTTTTCATGCGGTATCTCGGTAATTTTAATTTCAACGTGCGGTATTGCGGTATCATCTAGCTCAGCGGTATGCGGTTTTTCATCATTTTGGCTGACGGTATTCGGTGAAATAAGATTGTTCACGGTATTACGGTACCGTTTATTTGCGCTTTCCTTTCGATACAATACGCAAAACAAAACACAGTAAGACATAAAGGTCAATAAAAGTTAATATTTAGAAGTCTTGAGACATAACGGTAAATGATTACACCATTTGTGGGTCATTTTGTGACAGTTAATGGTCGATAATATACAATGTGATTGTTGTTGCATCCAATGATATTGAGTCGTCTCAAGTTACCTTACCAGGCTTGTCGATCTGTTTACCTGTGCCGGTAATTCGAGGTTTTAAACGTTTTCTCACAATGTCTGAGGTCGCTGAGGTTGAAGACGGCGTGGTCACCATTGACTGTGTGGCAATTTTTTATGAAGAGGGCGAAGGAGGCGAACCTTATCGCAACAAGAATAAGTTTAGATGTTGGGTTTCGAGAATTGAAAAACGCCTTGTAAAGTTAAAAGAGAAAATTTGGTAAGTTTGCCTCTTAACAGCGCGGCGTCATCCTCGGAGACCCAGGGGCAGATAAAGGGGGCGAGGGAAAGTCTAAACGGGCGGAAAAATATATGTGGAACGAAGAAAAGTAAAGAACGGCGAGAAGAGCTCCTGGGGACAATATCTTACCAGACCAGTTCCAAACGGTCGCCGCCGGTCTGGCATCTGATTGGTGCCAGAAAACTTGTGTTTTTCTGGCACCAATCAGAAGCCAGAAAGCCAGAACGAGAGACTGACGTGCCAGACTAGACTCACTTTATATCAAAACTCGCACTAGACGTGCGTGGAAAGGGTTTTGGTTGGTTTGTTTTTCGCGCTTTCAAGAGTTGTTTTTATTGGAGTTAATTAGCTGTTGGGTCGAAATACCAAAAGACTGAACGAATGTAGTTTACTTTTCAGTGAAAATTTGCGGAAAATTGCGAACTACCAAAATATTAAAAAAAGCATGGACATCTGGTGCATAAATGCCTGAGATAATTAAACGCGCTACATGGAAACAACTATAAGTATGCGGAACCGATTATAAATGTGATTAAAATATGGGGTATCGGTATTTAGACGATTTTCGACGCGGTATTTCGGTATTTGCCATTTTTTCTTACGGTATTGCGGTATTGGGTACCCTCCAATGTCCCCCTCAATTAGTCTCCGGTGACGATTCGCTAAAGCTACTTGAGCTTAAACCGACAACTCGATCTAGTGCATCACTTTGAGACTCAGTTTCAACCTCGGAAAGTGATAAGGTCACTAGCCTGTTCCAGGCGTTCAGATAGTGGGGAGCGGTGCGAACTAAAAAGGAGCGCGAAAAAATAAAAGGGAGGGAACGCTTGGAACAGGCTATAAGGTCACTTGTTGTTGCACATTTCTTGACAGGGGCTGCCAAGGTTGTTGACGCTCCATAGAGTTGTAAAGCAAGCTGCCATTGTGTGCTTTGATCATTTCGCCTTTTCAGCTTTCTTCCCTTCGACGGTGACGGTGATCATGTTGTGATGGGAAAAGTACAATGATAGGACACTGTGTTGGACTGTACCCCGTTCTACCCCGATAAGAAGATAAGATCAAATAAGAACAAAGTTCCTCGGTCCCAGACCTCGCTATGTGCAACGTCCAAAATGGCGTCTAACTTGTATTGCCACGTTCAACTTTCATGTTGAGGCAAGTGTCCATTATCCAACCTCTGTACGTATGTTTCAGTACTATAGTATTTTTAACCAGCTGTCAACAGCCGGCTATGTTGAGGAGAAGATTAAGGTATTTATTTGCACAATATTATTTGATTAACCTGAAGTTGTGTGTGCTGCTGCTGTGCGGTACCATATTAGTAGGAGAAGTTGGTTGTTTCTTATGGAAATTCTTTAGCTGGCGGATCCCTGCACCATCCAGCAGTTCACTAAATCTTCTTCTTATCTCTGACTCACAAATACAGGTGAGACTGAACGTTTATTGGAGGGGTGTAAAGGGAGGTACCCTAAGGCTATGGACACACCATAGTAGATAGCTTTTGGCATGGGCGACCACAAAAATCATACTGGATAGGGCTTCTGTTTAAACACAAAAATGATTGTGGCAATGCGATTTCTATTACGGCAAGCGAAGCCGCGCCGCGCCGATCTCTAAAGCCTGGTTTTCACTAGCACATAAACATAAGCATAAGCACAAGCACCCCAGCACATGTGTATAAGCAAGTGAAAACTGGGTCGACATAAGCACAAGAAAAATGGACAAGTTTGTTCATCTTGTGCTTGTGCTTATGCTTATGTCGTAGCTTTGACTGGTGAAAATGGGATCAACATAAGCACAAGCATAAGAACAAGGCCATGGACCAATCATAGGTCACTTTGACCCTGACCTCATGCGAACGTGTGAAAAGCAAATTATATGGCGGACGCTACCATCTTGTTTATCATTGGGTTGAGTACAGCTGGTATCAAGAATTGAGTCAAATATGCCATTCTAAGTGTGTGTATGTCCTTATGCTTATGCTTGGGCTAGTGAAAACCAGACTTATAGTGGAGAGTCACATATGGGATAGGTGTTCATACTATACTGGATAGCCTTTTGTGGCGCCACGAAAAGCTAACCGGTATAATGTGCCATAGCCTTAGGTACTCTCACCTCCATTTTTCTTTTGCTGGGTATTTACTAGTAAAAAAAAAAAAGAATTAATCAGGGTTGTCACTAAGATTTCAACTTGCAGGGTAAATACAACCAGTAGGCGAGGAATTTTGGTTCTATTTTTCTTTTATTTTCCTATGAAAGTAGCCGGGGGCCATGTTCATAGTAGCCGGGGGAAATCCCCGGCCCCCACCTCTTAATGACAGCCTTGATTAATAAAGCCATTTATTATTACATTTATTACTAATCCTGCATGTCAAATTTTTTTTCAAGCTAGTCAAAGTGGTACATGCTAGCTACAGCTTGCCCTTTGGGGCTGTAAAACTAACTTTCTCTGCACCCTGATTGTTATGTCTTGTTTTTAACTCGTACTATTCTTAAAGGTGTTTTCTGGCCCTTTGTCACTGTTGTATTAGTGTACCAATAAGCTGAAATTATCTAACCATTTAAATTGCCTTTACACAAAAGTGCCTGCCATAGTAAGCTTTACTACTGATGTTCTTGAGGTGGTTCAGTCATTTAGATATGTTTTCAACTTAATTACCGGTCATGAGATATAATATAAAGCAAGGTTTGTACATCAATACTTTACACTTTTTATAATCGGGGTCCTTTTTCAACAATCAATTCAAGTGCATCAACAGTGTGGGCTGAGCTACTTTATGTAAGTCATCACGTTGGCCTGTTAAATATGGCATTCCAGTCAATACTCCCCAAGGTACTTTTATCCTTAGGCACACCAAATATTTATGTGTAGAAATAACAACAATGCCTTTCTTAAATTTTGGGGGTAAAAATTTGTGTCTACCTGGTCCATTAGACAGGCGGTGTCTTATAGTAAACCCTCCCACCCTGTATTGAGGTGGTCGTTATCAAGTACACTAGTAAATGTTAATACCACTTGCCTAATTTAACTAGCGTTCAGTTTATGTTGATCTATGCAATTCTGCAGGGCTTTAGGAATGAACCATCAGGTATCCTGGGAAGCATAACCCGCCTAGATGCTGACTGGTATTTACAGAAAGCCTTCATGTTGTTAAAGATGGTATTTACCCCTGATGCAGTCATTCATTTAGGTATGACCTAACTCTGTCACTTCTTCGTATCATAAGTAATCCAGTCAATAAAATTCCAATTCTTGTAGAACTTTGCCGTTTTTAGGTGACATATTTGATGAAGGAAACATTGCAACCGATGATGAATTTCTGCATTATAAGGTATTACCAGGAAGATTAATTTAAGAGTACTTGACGTTCTGTGAATTAACCCTTAAGTCCATATCAGTTCTCCCTACTGATCTTCATACATTTCCTTAAAGAATTAAATGAGAGAGTTTGAGAACAGATCAAAGCATTTTTCTCTTTTCTTTCATGCGGGAGTCACTCCCTGGCCTGGGCAATTGTGTTTATCAAGAGAAAGTTGATGTTCATTCCATTGCATTGCCATCAGTAATTGGTGTGGTACTTGACAATGATAATTCAATGAAACTTGTCTTTGTCAAATCCCTAACCATCACATATTTTTGATTCCCAGACCCGACATGATAAAATCTTCAATGTCCGTGATGGTGTTACCAAGATACATGTTGCTGGTGACAACGATATCGGTGGTGAATGGATGGACAGTATAACACAAAACCTCGTCTCCAGATTCTCACAGTACTTTGGTTCCATCAATGAAATCATTGAACTTAAGTCTTTTCAGATTGTGAAGGTAAGAAAACCCATTTCAAAAATAAAAAAAAGCAGTTTGTCCCACAGAGACTGACTCATCTCCAGACAACTCTTTATCATTAGCATGCAGTCGTCAATTGGTCGCGGTAGACAAGTATGGCAACTCTACGGAGGAGATAATGTTAATTAGGGAGGAGAAAGAAATTAGAGACATTGTCTCACACTTTCTTCCTTGATCCTGTCTTCTCCTATGTGAATTTTGTGCGTAGAGCTGCAAGTAATAGTCTGTCGTTGGACAATGTCCCACTAAAATTGACCCACATTTTAGAGATAAATAATTCTTGAATGTTGATGATCATGATGTCTGGTAAAAATTTATACAAACAAGTCTCCACTAATGACCACCTCTTTACAACAGCCACCTTAGTCTCTTTTTTTGTTTTGATGGGCAGTCCATACATTGACTCTTGTTTAAACGTCTCTATAATGGCAACAGACACCAAAGTACATCCCTAACTTCCAAATTAAAATAACCTCTCAACAACAGCCAGTTTATTCAGTGACTGACAAAAAGTAAAGAAATTTGATTGGTATGGCGAGTCAAGGATTAATCGCAGCAATTTTTTCAATTCATTTAAGATTCTAAATACAGCACTTTTTTGTGAGAACCTTTTTTAGAACTGACTTAGAAAAGAACATGCCTGAGGCTGTGAGTCCAGTTATTAAAGAGCAATATTTTATTTTGCTGAGCCACACTTGTAAGCATTTGACAAGCAACTTGATACCACATCACAGCAAATAATATTGATGATTAGATGACCATTATAGGCTAAAGAAAGCATGAACTTTGCACAATAAACATTATTGTACTCCTGGGAAAAAAAATAATAAAATAAAAAACACCCCTACCTCCTCATAATGGCCACCTCTCCATGCCACAACAGCCACTTACTTCTGTCAACCCCCAAGGTTGCTGTTGTGGAGAGGTTCAACGGTGCCGATGAATATCACTTTGCAGATGAACTTATGTTCATATCAGGGCTGTGCAGCATCACATTTTTAAAGTTGCTATTATTAAGCTGAAGAAACCTTGTGATGAGTTGTCGCTTATGAGTTTTTAAAAATAATGAAAAATATACTGAATACCATCATACCCCAGAAAGGTGGTAGTCGTTGCTCACAACAGGTAGTCATTCAAGAGGCATATTGCTTTCAGTGGAAATAGATGGTCGCACAAAAATATCGTATTTCCTCAAATAATAGACTTTATGGCAAGAATATGATTTTGTCACTCTAACTTTTAAATCTCTGGACAAAATACTGTCATGTTGCCATTCAGATCAAACATTCTTGCTAGAACTTTTGCATATTACTTTTGTTTGGCTAAAATGGTCAGAAATGGTCCCTTTATCAGCAGAGATTGACTGGGTTTAGCGTGAACTTTTTTTTTGTTTCTTAGGCCAAGAAAGTTTCCTTTTTATTTACTACAGGTTAACACCTTAAGTTTAAGAAGAAGTAAGCCATTTAAGGATGAAGAAAAAGCTTATAACAAGACATTGGAATTTATTGATGAGTTGCCTTCAAAGCTTGACGGGACAAAACCATCCATTCTAATCAGCCATACAGCACTAAAAAGAATTTCTAACAAAGCAACCATAACTAAGGTGAGGTCATGTCTCCATGTATTTTTATATTATTCGTTACCGTAAATGTAGTTGATTGTGGTGGTACTTTTTATTGTGAACTTGTCAAAATGCTTTGGCCAAACAATCAAGCTACAACCTCAAACAAAACTCTTGAGTCAGTTCCATTTATTTTCTCATTTAGCACCATACTACACTCCTCTAAGCAGAACAAAGAAATTAAGTCCCCTCCCAACCCCTGTTGGGAGGGGGCTTAAAAACCTGTATAATTCTGGTTGAGACGTTTCCCTTTATTGTTTAACTCTGATATCAATACTACAAGTTATTGTTCTTCACTCTTTTAAGGTGAAATTTGTAAAAACTATTGTTTTACTAATTATTTTTAAAAACTTTTTGTGGAATGTGAAATATGAATTTTTCATTGAAAAGTAAAGTTATCACTGTCTTATTATATATGCACTGTCAAATGGCCTTTTAATACTCTGCAACTAAATTATACGTATACGATATTTAGGCACAAACTTAAAAAAAAAACAGCTTGCATGTCCATTTATGCCTTGTCTGAAAATTGAGTGGCAAAACTTGTATTTGCCAGTCATAATGGATCATCTCTTGAGAACTTCCACTAGTGATAGGGGGAATAATAGCTGAGGTCATTAAGTTAGCGATTGTTTCGATTTTTGCCTCGGATAACAAGACAGTTTTGTGCAAGGTTGTATCTAATTTTCATTTTGCTTTGTGAATCTGGTTATTTAGTAATCTGGTAGAGGGTTTTATTGCAGAGCGAGGGGCTCGCTGGCTCAATCCCCTATTCCAGACGAATACTCAGGCAGTGGGCGGTCTTAAAATAAACGAAAAAGAAGAAACTGCCTTTGCCTTGCAAACAGCTTTGAAGTCTTTTGTGTGACTCCAATGACCACATACGAATGGCAGATAGGGTAATTTACATGTATATCCATATAAGATTTTGAGGTCATACAATTCATCAAAACCTGAGTTAGCAGCTTTTCTAATATTATACACAAGCATTGTTATCACCCCTGGTTTATTGTTTTATGTCCTGTTTTTATTCCTTCAAGTTAATTGATGCCATCCAACCAACATATGCCTTTTCAGGAGATATTCATGTGGTGAGTATACTGATGCAAAAACCTTCTTTGAAATAACGGGACAACTTTTACATTTGTACAGTCTTGAATACCTTGGTATGTTTGTCAATAGCATCAAGACTTGTTTGAGGGTTAGGGGAGAGGAGATCTAAAATGACTTGAAACTTAAGATTCTTATACTAGGCTTTCAGTTAGTATCAACAGGTTAAACGTCCACTAAACATGTTTAATTAATTAAAATTAGAGTCCGGTTCACTTTAGTTAAAGACAGTTTCCACCCTCTTTATATACGACTCTAAAACAATGACATGGCTGTAAGTAAAATGTGTAGTAGGCATGTAGGCGCATACCCACAGTAATTGGCACTTACCTGCATAACCACATCGACATAAAGCCAGGTTGGTGCACATAGGCCCTGCCAGGGTAAATTCCGACAAGCGACATGACCCAAAAAGTAGCAACAGTGTGTAAAATGAAATCGCAACAAGAGACATTACATTACCTCCCTCTGCCAAATTGCGACAGTGACATCAAAGCTGACCATAAGTGACAAGCATTTATAAACACCGACACAAGACGTTTTAAAATTCAGACGGGTGACATGGGACTCCCCCCCCCCCCCCCCCCCCCCCCCCCCCCTGGCAGGGCCTCTGCATCGGCCACATTGCCGGGTAGTAAATAATTATGTAGCCAATATAAATATGTGTCGGTTTGCTGTTGGTCAACTGTCAGTTAACTGTTGGTATACTGCCGGCCGACAGTATACCGACATTCGGCCAACAGACTTTTAGGGGAGCTGTTCTTCACTTTTACCGGCTCTCGTATATGTTACAGGTCAAAATTAAATTCAGGTTTTCAATTTTTAACCCGGGTTGATTCTCAATTTTGTTTGTCTCCTAGCCATAATTATTCATGGATTAGGTCTAGGAGACAATTGAAATTGAGAATCAACCTAGGTTAAAAAAATTTTAACCTGAAATTAAGACCTGTAACATGTACAACCCTGTGTGTGCCAGTTTGGACCCTGAGTCTGAAATCATATTGAGAAAAGTGTCTCCACTGTTTTCTAGCCTGCTTCATTTCACCACCTTATTGGATCCGTCCGTTTTACTGAGTATGTAGTACCTACATGTAGCTATCGAATGGGAACTGACAAGATGGGTGCTGCTATAGCTATCCTAGGTAAGGTCACTCAAACATAATCATCGGTCAGCAGCCCTCTTTGGCTCCAGGTGAAGGGGTTAGGAGTGTTACATGCATTTGCGCATGTACTGAAAATTCTGAATGTTCTTCAATTTTTATTACTTTGACTTCAGCAAATGGCTTTTAAGAAATTTTAAAAAGTGCTCTACAATGGCAGTTTGTAAAAGCAGATCTGCCTGAGGAGTTTTGTGATGATTAACGGTTGTTAATGCATGTAAATTATGTTTTTCTACTACTTTGACTTTTACAAATGGCTAGTAGGAAACTAGAAATTTGACAAATGGTGTGTTACAACTGATTTTTAAAAAGGCAGTTCTCTTCTTTTGTATTTGAGAGCCCCTTGTATTGTTTAAATATGGAAGAAATCACAGGTAAATGACTCCTGGTGTGGCCAGGGAGGGGGGTGCTGGGCAAGTGTAGTGGGTAAGAAGCAATTATACAAGTTTAAGTTACATGGTTTTAGTTTTCAGATGCTTGTGTATTCCAGATTGTTTTAGAATTTGGGAGTGGGATTGTTGGTTAATGAAGAAAGGGGAAAATTAGAGTTCTTGGAGGAAAAAATATGTTTTGCTGCAGAAAAGAGAACCAAAAGCAAACTGGGTTAAAGCATAGCATCTCCTCCACCATGTTGGTGAGAAGTGAGTGCCCTTACTACCTGCCCTCATTACTCCTTGCTCCTCCTTTACCTTGACCATCTTTTGAGCAATTCAGGCCTGCATATCAATCGAGAGAAGAGACTGTCCCCCAAAAGGTTTGTTGTAGGAAGAGGTATATTTCTCTAACCTGTGATTACATGGAACCTTATGTGGCACTTAATAAACCTGATACTGTGATTTATCTTCTAGGTACTGACGGTTCCATAGACTATTCCATTCTTTCACTGCCAGTGAGATACCCATTTTTCCGTGCATACTTGTTTGTCTTAGCGTACTGTTTGGTGTCATTTCTTTGTTGGTTAATTTCAAATGCTTTTAGAATACTTCCCAATACAATCTGTTGTCTGTTATCACGATATGTCTGATACCTGGCCTTGGTCACTGCAGTTAACCCTGTTTAGCAGGATGTTGCAAGTTCGTACTGCTCTGGACCACCAAGCAGGGTCTTACATAAACTGTATCAGGACCATGTCTTTAAGTTCAGATGATCTTCACATTGGACATTGACATTAAGCCATTGGCCTGCGGAGTGCAATATTAGAAGGGACTGGCATTGATGGAAGAAAGAATGGGACGCCAGGAACCCAAATTATGATGATGGACTACAGTACTTGATTTGTGTGGTCATTGGTTTTGGTGGGTCTTGTGAGATCATACGTGGACTTAACCAGAAGATGAGTGCACCTTTTTTTTAAATTTTGTAAGGCCACTATCAGTTATTTATCATTTCAAGAAGTTTACAAGTAGTGTGGTCTTTTGGACTGGTTGGCACCAAGTGCACAACTGTAGAAATTTCAAGACAAACCTCTTATGAGAAGACCAGACCTTAGTTCACTCATGTTTTCTGTGGCTTGGAAAGAAAAAAATTCTGTCTGGGTAAAGCACTCAGCCGATTTGCCTGAAGGACAATATTGGCACAAATCCCAATTTAGGTACAATGAATTACAACCCATAAGCTTTGGTGTAAGATATTCCAGAATTAACTGAACTTCATTCCTCTATTTCTTATGAACATTTTGGATAAAAACCTGTTGGAAATCTCCATGTGAATGCAGAACCTCTCCAAAGGAGGGAAGGAATGGTGCAAGATGAGACAAAGAATGACCTCGCTGGAGACTAACACATTTAGAACCTTTATTTATTTTGGAACATTAAATACATTACACAAAGCTTTTTCTTTGTAACAGTTTTATTGCTAGGTTTCATTATTTTTATAAACATACTTGTCTACTGAAGATGGCAAGTCCACGTGAATTTATGGGGAGAAAAATATATTGGCCTGATCCTAGTTTTGCCAAGGTGTGACTAACTATTGCTGCAGAAGTGCAGTGACAATTTTCTTGTTCCACTTAATTGTCCACACAGCATCACAGTTTCTTGTGAAACATGTCAGCTGCTAGCTTTATGAGGCCCTAGTTACATCAGAAACTCACGACGCTTCTGGTAATGAAACTTTCGGGGGACGTGTCAAATGTTGTGCTCAACAAAGATGAAGTCCAGGACCTTGACTGTGTGCTCCTGAAAAGAAACAACAGAATTTTGAGCCAATTGTTCACAATTTTCAGACCATTAAAATGTGATCGTTTTTAGCCAGGATGGGATAAAGGGGTGTTCACTACTCTTGTTTTTAGCTTATAGATAACATGCCTGGTGGGTATGGACATGGAATAGTAGCTAGGAGTGAGGAAGGGAGGTGCATATCATCCTCCCGCTTTTCCACTAATTTCAACTGTGCAGTGGTCATCTTTAGAAACAAAGTGAGTTGAGTGCATTGTCAGTCAATGGTATTAAACCCTCATTCGTCAATTTTTAAAGTTTGTACTGTTTCATTTGTTTATCTTGCTACAGCAAGAACTGAAAAAGGGTAGCTACTTGGTGTTGAGGATGGGTGTAATCACCAAAACATTAAATGTGGCTAAATGTAATTTAGGCAAAGTTAACCTCGAAGCAATGCTGGTCAGCTGTTTCCCCAGCTATACTAGGGGTGGCCCGATGCCTCTAGCAGGGGCAGCTCATGACTTATATACGCAGTTGCTTGCTTGCAGTTCTTCGTAAAGTGTTGTTGCAATAGCTTGCTGTTTGCGTGCCATTTTGTGCATTAATGTCGCAATACAAAAGACTGACATGACACTGAACAATACCCACACCACAACACAAAAGTGAACCAACAATGGTTTCCACAACACCAAGAAACATCCTGAAAAAGGAGTGAGCATTCCTGGACTTGACATGACAAAAATGATAAAATTCTTACCCAACAAACTGCTCAAGAAAGATGCATACGTTGCATTTCCCGTAACAGCTCCTACAGCTGCAGGGTTGTGACGAACTGTTTTCACTGTAAACTGGTTCTGCACTTCCCCAGGTCCAAAGACATCAACCTCCACAATATGGGCCTCAAGGCTGCAATATTTATAACAAAATGGATTTATCTAAGGGTTAAGGCTGTAGGGGACACCTATCTATGAATATATTCATAAGGCAAAATTTTGCTTGTTCTACATCTTAAAATGCTTATTTAATCTTGGCTGTTTTAGAGGTGATTTTGATAAAATTTTAGTTAGACATTGTGAAATGATGGAAGTTTAGGAGGATTGTTTTTTTATTTGGTGGATTGTGCTTTACAGCGATGCTTTAACCCTTTAAGCCCCAGTATCCACATACAAATTCTCCAAACTGATCTTTATACATTTCCTTAAAGAATGAGTTGAGAGAATCTGATAAAAGATCAAAGCATTTTTACTTGGGTGATCATTTTAGTACTTCTCATAACTTATCTGTTGACAATGTATGGATATTGTTAGGAGAAAATTGATCTTGGTCACTATTGGGACTTACAGGGTTAAGCCACAGTTGTACCCAATTGGGAAATCGTGATTTTGTGTCCAAGTTTGTGGAAAGAATAGAAGACTCCACTCCCTGATTTTATTAACAAAATTAATGATCGGTCAAAATTTCTAGTGTGTTATGTATTGAGCAGACTTTGCAATTTAAAGTTTGCCAGCAAGATAATAATCGTTTAAATGAGCAAAATCTGTCCGGCGATACATAACACACTACAGTCTACCAAGTTTACCCCTCTGCAGTGCCAGCTCGTGAAGTTTTGTATCTGTGCTGAATTCTGGGACATAAAATTGTCAGAAAAGTCAAATTTTGAGACTCCTGAAGGTGTCCCAACTAAAGCATGGTTTCCAACCAAGATATGTAATTATGGTAATTATGGTTGAATACATTCCACGATTTCATTTTGTTTATAAGCTGCAATGTGTTAAAGGTTTTCTGAAGCGCAAAAAAAATGTACTAGGAGTTTTGGTATAAAATTTGGTTGAACTTTCTAAAGATTTCCTTATTTTTATTTATCACTGAAACAAGGTTTGATTCAGAGCCCATTTGTTACTTTTGTGCTCGCAGTCTGGGTGCCACATGTACACATGAACACTTCACTGTCATCTTTTATCCAGTTATAATAATAATAATAATCTCGTAAATTGGTCAATATCAGTGGTTGTCCTTCTTGCATACCCTTTAAATAAATGCATAATTAAGAGCTCAAGGTGACGCCAGTGACCTTAAATTTATTTGCTGCCTGCATTGTAAATATTTCATTGTTTCTCTGGGCCTAGTTGTTCCATGGATAACCATGGTTATTTGAAGGATGATTATTGCTAAATATATCCAGGATTAAAGGGTCCAAACATCAAATTGTAGGTAAAAAGAATCAACGGAAGCATTCAGTCACACTAAAGCCTGGTTCCCATATGCTGACAATGCATGTCCTGTGACATGGCTGCCGATACTGCCTGGGATACTGCTCTGATATGAGAACAGAAGTGGCCAGCAACATGGGTCATTCCAGTCTTTACTGCTGGCATGCCTGCACGAAGTTGACTTGAGTTCAACTTCAGAGGCATGCCGGCGGTAAAGCTCTATGATGGCTCTAGTAGCCGGCGGCGCATGTTCTCATTCGTCTGAGAAGTAGCCCAGGTGGTACCAGTGGCATATGAGAACCAGGCCTTACACATTAATCCTGGGTTTTCCAAATCTGGCTTTGAACGACTTGCGATTATGTATAACTAGTTGAACAAAAGTTGTATCGTGCCTTGGGTCAGCCACAATGCATCCTTGTGCTTTGTCAAATCCCAGATTATGTGCTGCCAAAGCTGCGGCAGCCATTGTATTCACGTTATTTGGAGCTAAAGGACAAAGATCACGAATACAACCTGGAGGACAACAAAAATAGAATGACATAAATGTTTAGAAATAACAACAACAAAACACAACAGTAATAAAAAAAACTACCATCATATAGAACTGTTGCCTCTGACTTGACTAGTGCATTCCTTGACTTCAGTGGTTCATTCAATTTATAAGATGAAGGATGCTTTTTCATGGTAACTTTAAGTCCCTGAATGAGAAATAAAGTTCAAAAATAACTATGAAGGATAGCATATGATGGGCATGGTATATAAAGGATTAAGTGAGATAAAATGGTAAGCATTTCATGCTTTGTAAAAAATAATTTTGAGAATCAAGTGAAAGGAAATATTTGAGGGGAAAATATCCAATTTCCATTTCCAGCTGTCTGAATTATGAAATACCATGACCTTGGCTTTAATTAATGTTCTTACCGAGATCGCAGGAGAAATACAACATTTTGAAGAGCTTGGTCATGATAAATGACCCCCTAGGAAGCAAATTGCTTTATACAGTCAAACCTCTTTAATACGGACACCAAAGGAACAGAACCAAGTGTCTGCTTTACAGAGGTGTCCATATTGTAGAGGTAGGGAATGTATGATTTTGGGCATTTCTGGGACCAAACGAACTGTCCGCAATAGACAGGCATCCGTATTATAGAGGTGTCCGTAAGGAGAGGTTAGACTGTATATGAATTAATTTAACATAATTTCAGTGCACCTTTAACGTTCCCCTGTCTGCCATTTTCTTGATGTCTATGCCGCCCCATAATGCTCCACTTGGTATATAAATTCCATGTTTTCCACTTGCGGCTTTGTCCCTCAGCTTGTTCTCAATATCAGGGTTTGCCAAAGCAGTGGGTGAGCCTATCTAATGAACAAACACACAAAGCAAAAATTTAGGACCTCGAAGTCCAAATCCCTTTGAGAATCTTAATATGGCAGAAGAAGGAATCATTAAAACAGTCAAACCCCTACTAAGTGGTATTGTATTGACTTGTAAAATATATAATAGTAAAGTTGACTCCCAATAACTCGAACCTTCTAGCTATAGAGAAAATAGAAAAAAGTTTGAGTTATTGGGAGTTTGAAACAAGTGACCGGAAATGATTAGAAAATGGGATGGGAATTAGGAATGCAAGTATCATGCAGTACACTTCACTTCAAGGGCAGCAAGAGAAATATTGATTTAAAAAAAAAGAATCAGACAAGCACATGGTTGTTTTGGTTCGAGTTATCAAGGGTAAAATTGTACAGAAATGACCTGAAGGGAGACAAAAATTACTTCAAGTTAGTGGGAGGTTCGAGTTAATGTAAATGTTATGAAGGAAATCCAACTGAGAGAAAACACTAAATTCTATTTGAGACACATTAACATTGTCTCAATTACCACTATACTGTCATAAGACATGGCTTTAATAATTTGTCATGTATCATGTACTAATATGGTGATCTGCATGTACCTAATTTGGCAAAACTGGCTTTGGGTTTCTGCTTGAGGAGGAGGAAGCCAAAAACATATTACAGTCAACTCTCTCCAAGATGGACATCTTTGGGACTGGCACTTAGTGTCCAGCTTAGAGAGATGTCCATCTTATTGAGGGTCAAATAAAGGGAGTGAAAAAAGGTAGGGACCTGTGAATCATAGGTGTATGTATTACCGAGGTGTCCATTAAGAGAGAGTTGGCAGTATGTTAGTTAAGTTCCTATTCCCCTGAAGAAAGCACCTACCATATAATCTGCAACATCAAGAAAACCTTCCCCATAATTCACTGTAATGGAAGGGTGAGCAACCTCTACAATCAGGTCTGGAGTCCTGTGAAAAGTTAAAATTTTATTCAGTAGTAGGATTAACTTCCTTCAATAATATTCGTACTAGTATCTGGTAAATGTTATTTAGGATAATAGTCCCTATGACATGTCAATATAATATGATTGTTTTATTTTTTTCTTAAAAACTTGCCAATAAGACAATAATATTTTGACAAAAATTTAATATATATCCAGGTATCACATAAATTTCATATCAGTTTTTTGTATTGTTAAATTTCCTGCAGTACCAATTTTAATTTGAGTTGGTAATTTACTTGTTAATACTGACAGTAGTATAATTCATGTTACTGGCCTGGGAGCAGCAGCTAGAACCTTCTGTGTTTCCCTGCAGTTCCTGGAGGATTTCTCAACAGTGCCATATATACAAGGAAAAATAAGATGCATAGACGCATCCTAAATAAGATGCAACTGTCCCGACTGTTCTGGGACTGTTATACTAGGGACCAGGAAAAAATGGCCAATAGCTGACCGGCGCTTCCCCAAGAAAAAGATCCCAGAAACAAAGGAGGGAGACAGTATGGCTCCATTTCCCTTGTTGTTTCTAAAGTGGAGAATAGCCTTAGCTATCATGAGTCTCCTGTAGCTTAGTGAAAGCATCTGGGCTATTGGCCAGATCGAAGGTTCAACTCCTATTTGGAGAACTCAGATTTTTTTGCGAGCCACCTGCATCACTGACTGGATAAACTTCATTTCTCAATTATCAATACATCTTTCAATTAACACACCTGTCTGGGAAGGACGGCAGATTTTCCAAAATGTATTTTTCATCGACTTTTCCCCTGAGTTCACTTACAGTTCTATTCCAAACAAAGCTTAGTTCAAGGTCATCTCTTTTAAGAATTTCCTCCACCAAGTATTGCCCTAAAAAAGAGAGATATTTAAACAAAAAGATTAGAGGAATTCACGCTCATAGTTGCATTATGGGTAATCAGGGCAAGATGGCAGGAAATTCAAAGATTTGTATTGGAATTCAAAGCCACTCCAGATTTAGTGTGTTGTTTTTTTGAACTCATAAGTTACTCTTTTCAAACAGAAAGCATCAAATATATGAATTCAGGAAAAATTAGCTGGCTTTGAATTCCAACACAAATCATTGAATTTCCCGCCATATTGCCCTGATTACCCCTGATACAACTATGAGCGTGAAATCCTCTATAGCCTATCCACAGACGTTCCTCCCATTGCGTACGGTTTATAAATCCCCCGCGGTTTATAAATTTTATACGCGCACTTGACGATCTCTAAAGAGAAAACAGTGGGTCTGTGAACAGGCTAGACAAAAAAATTAGCCCTTCTCAAACAGAGCTAAAAGAGACGAAATCTACTTTGGCTGAGCAAAACTAAACAGACTCAACCCCCTCTCTCCCTGTTCCGCCCGGGAATCTCACCTAGGTGTCCAAATCCTACGACACCAATTCTCCTTTTCTTCATTTTTTCAACCATCTATAAATATAAACCTAGATATGTCTTTTTTGAAAAATGAATTTTCAAGACGTTCTCAAGTTATTAGATTTCGCAGATCTGAGCTAATGACCGAGATGGGCCTGGGTACAAGGTATTGAGCCAACAATATGTAAAACCAGCGGTAATGTTGTCAACAGCAACAACTGATCAACTCCATCTTGTTTTTGCATTGACAGATCTAAACTTCTTTAATTTTTTACCAAATATGCCGCCCAAGAAAAAGAAATCGGGCAAGAAAAAACTTGCTAAGATGACTGAAGAAGAGAGGCTTCTATATATGGAGCAAAAACGACTCGCAGAAGAAGAAATGAGGAAGAAAAAAGAGGACATGTTAACGCAGTTTTTGAAGGTGATGACAAAAAGGCAATCATTATTTTCCTAAATTTAAACCTTGTCTCTTTGCTCTTGGTGTGGTAAAAGCACTTTTCTAACGTTCTCTTGCTTCATTACACGTGTTATGCTCTAAATCCTATGATTTTGTTTTATATTTTTTCCTAGGATAAATTGTCAAAAGAAGAAAAAAGTACAAAATTTAATTTGAACAAGCTTCAAAACCAGTGGAGAGTCATAATGCGAGAAGGTCAGCTCTCACTATTAAAACCATCCATTAGTTTTCAAAAGATCCTATCATAAAGACCAGTCACATGCTTGACTTGTTACAGTTGATTGATCTCAGCTGTTACTGGTCAAAAGTCATAATCTCGTACCCAGATCTCTTCTCAATGAAGCTGAAGACAACATCTGGGGTTCTTACCATTTACATGGAAAAACTGGGAATTCAGTTTGGGAAGCTTCAGAAAATATGGGCTGTGATTTGAAGCAGTTCAATGTTTCTACTCTTTTGAGTCTGTAATAAAGTACCCTGCGAGCGGAGGCTACATTTTTGCTGTGTGAGCTGTCATGCAAAAAGTAGCCTCTGCCGAAAACCATTCAAATCTGTCCAGAAATCTGGACAAATAAATTAACAAAATGGGTTTTTTCCTGTTCTTGAGCGGTTTAGAGCTTTGCATGAGTCTTGGGTGAGTCTTGCGTAGCAGAATCAAGTCATCAGGTTGTTGTAATTTTTTTATTCCCGCAAAACTCACGTCATCTGACAACAGACCTGACAATTAATTTTGCTTGCGTATTATGTGCCGAATTTTGCACATGCATGATAGAAAGTTGAACGGTTGTTGGCAGAGGCTACTTTTCGCACGCCAGCTAACCCAGCGAAAATGTAATCTCTGCTCTCAGAGTATCTGTAAAGCTGATATACTTTGTAGGGAGTCACTCTCCCATTACGTCAAATTTTATTGTTTTATGCTTACAAAAAAAATTTCCACCTGGGGAGATTGTGTTATTGTAAGCACCCCTGGTCGAACGATGTGTGACAAATGCATACTGCAGACTGCAGACTTGTTTTAAAATGCTTAAACAGGTTTCCTATCCCTAAATTAGACTTTTACAAGATTTAAAGTTTAGGGATAGGGAATCTGTTAAAGCATTTCACAGCAATGTTTACCTCACTTACTTGACAGTCTGCAGTCTGCATTTGTCGCACACCACTGGTCAAATCCGTTTTTCCCTTGTGATGTAATAAAATGCTTGAAATGAATCTTCATAATTACAGCCATATTTAACAATGTTTTTGATAAAGCCATGCAGTTTTCTCAATCAGAACATGGTTATACGCACAGCTTAAGTATGAACTAAACAGTTTGTTATGTCTGTTTTTCATATAACATCAAATTCAATGCGGCAGCAAGTTTTTAATGAGAGAAGGTTTTAAAGACTCTTTTAAAATTTTACACTGAATTGTTTAATGCCATATCTTTTTCAATTTGAACAGCTAAATCACAAGAACTGAAGAAAGACATAGAGATACTGAGTCAAACGTTTGAGCGTGTAATAGACAGAAAAGAGGCTATTATAAAGTCTCTAGTGAAGGATATTGAAGAAGCTGAAGAACAATACCAAATGGCTCTTAGAAGTCACTTACAGAATGTTGATAGGTTAATAGGTATGTACAGCTTGAAAGACTTTAGGTTGTAATTTTGTTAATACAGCTACCTTTTGCATACTCTGTGAAGGATAAATTATTGTTTTGCTGACATGTACATGCTGAATGAAGGTGATGAAGTAAAAAAATAAACATGGATAGAGTTGGACTGAGAGAAGTAAAATTAGTAATCTTTTTACAAGTAGTGCCCTTATGAGCCTTCTTTGTTCTAGAGCCATACGTGAAGTGTTCTAGGTAAATTGTTTTCTTTAAGTTGAGACAGCTACAATGACAAAAGAAATGCTAGAAATTATTTTCCTTGCATCAGTGTTCTTTTTGCCCGTACGCATTATGATAATCAAACTAGTGAAATTTAAGATCACTCCAAATGGCTCATTTTACATCTTTGCTTTCAAGATTTACAACAAAGACGGCTACAAGAAGCGCAAGATGAATATGATCAAGAACAGGAGATCCTAAAAGAAGAATTTGACACAGAAAGGTGATGAGATTGTAGCTTAAGAAATTATGGAATTATTGTTTCTTTGAGATACTGGTAAATGTAAGATTGGGTGTGAAAGTTAACGAATAGAGTGTAGAAAAATAGAACTTCATGAAATTTACTTTGAGAACCATTGTTTGATGCTGTGCAGATCTTTAGAACGTATTTGGTTATTTTTAGAATGAAGATAGTTAGTCAACATAGAAAGGAAATGCATGACATACAGGACATCATGTTTGCTATGGAGGAAGAGTGGAATGAACTGGAAAATGATGCTAAGCAAGACTTTCAAAGCCTCAGAGATGAAATAAAAAACAAGGTAACTGTTAGTGGTAAAGTTTGCTAAGAAAGCTTTGATTCAATGACCCAATAACAATAACGGCTTTACCATTTCTGGAGTAAACCCACAAGGTATATCTGCCACATTGTTTCATTTCAATAAAACTTTGGCTGCATACCAATAACTTGATGAACATGCCTTGAACGTGTGTTGTAAAGTAATGTATTTCTTGCTTTTATCTTTATTAGAACCTTGAAGAAAAGCATGCTTTAAGAATACAGTTGGAGGGAACAGTGGAAGATTTGTGGAGGCAATTTCAACAAGTAAGCACTTGAACTCTTAGATAAACCTTGAAAAGCATATTTTGACAGACCAAGCAGTGAGCAAAGACGAGACACAGCCAGCTGCATGAATGCAATTTATAGAAGTTTTTGGGTAGACAATAAGAATCAGTCACTGATTATGTAAAGCAAAATTGCATTTATCAATATTCAGCTTGGATTTCTTTTTATTATTGGTAATCAAATTTTTCTTAATTTTATTTTCAGGCTCTGAAGAATTACAATGAGACAACAGAGGAAAGAAAACTGGCCTTTGAAAATCTCAAAGCTAAAGATGAGAAAAGTGCTCATGAAATAGAAACTCAGATGAGAAAACTTCAGAGAATACAGGTTTGTATTAACGACTTAGAAACCTTTTCTCTAATTTTTCGGAGGGAATTGGTATGGTGAAATAGGCTTCCCAGATTTTTGTTGGGTAAAGTAGTTGTGCCAAGTAAAACAGTTGTTTCCTAAATTAGGAGTCACTCGCTGACTAGGGAGCCAGAGTGTTTGGAAATGGGAAGATTTGAATTATTTGGGGTAAAGATACTTCAGATTTCCAGACTTCTAATCACTGTAAGTGATATGGAAAATTAAAAATTTAGATGGTTTAATTCAGTGCCCTCAAGTCATAAATCATAAAACTGAAGAAAAATTTTGACCACTACATATCAAAAATACATTATCAGGGCCAGTTTCATTGATACATGGAGAAGGTTTAAAACAATGAAATTTTCAACCATTGTGTCAGTACCTGTAAGTTGTCACTTTTAAGAGACCATCATCTGTGGGAGTGTTTAACATTTGCTCCTGGGAATTTTGCCAAAACTTGCATTTTGAAGGTCTAGTCAAGCTGTTTTCTTTGCACTGTCTTTCTATAAAGAGCTCAAACACAGCTATTTACAGGTCATACACTTTGCGGCCTTGCGATCCAAATGTAAAATTTTACCTTCTGAAGTTTGAGCATGTGCAAAAAGCAAAATTTTAAGTGACACAGCAGTCTTGACCTTTTATTTTTGATCTGACTCTCTCCTCCCCTCCTCTTTCCTTTTTTTCACCTCATTTTTTTCCTTTTGCTGGGCTGATAATGATAATGGGGAGGCAGCATTGTCGAGTGGTGAGAGCGCTGGACTTGTAACCTGGAGGCCCCAAGTTCAAGTCCTGCCCTGACCATTAGCTGGATTTTGCTCTCGGTAGTCGCCTGGTTCACCTCATGTCAGTTGAGATTTTTAACCATGTTGTGGTCCATTAATTTTGAATTATTTGCTTCATTATCCCTGAAAAGCTCCATAAAGGGGAGAGGATAATTAGAGCATTATCATTATAATGATAATGTCACTCTATGCTTTGCATTAACCAAGGAAATCTGGAATTAAAGTACTTTTTACTCATAGGAATTTCATTGTGGAATTATTAAAATGGCAGTAAGCTGTCAATATATCATCCTTTCAGGAATGACTTACATGTTGAGAGTGCTATTAGCAATGCAACATTTTTGTGATCTTTTAACTTTATATCATGATTTTCATTTAGGATAACATTTCCCAGCTAAAGGCTAAAATGGCAAGCAATGCTAAAGAATGTGATGAAAGAAACAGACTCATTAAAGAGGTATAAAATGATAGATATTGTGTTATGAGGGACACACCACATGCACTTGAGGGTGGATGAATTAAAAAACCAGGCCTTTCGAACGATATATTGTTAAGGATTTGGATGTTTTAATGTAACAAGAAAATCAGCCATTAACAAACTATGTCTTGGCAGGACACAAACGTGGGCAGACCATTTTACTGTCTTAATGGGTTTTAGTTTAACACCTTACTGTTCTTGTTGATCCCTATTTACTACTCATAAAATAATGTCCTAAGCCAGTTATTAATGTTATCAGCTTTGAGTCTTACACAGTTTATACTATTGTTGTTTGTTATACATTTATTGATAGCATGTGATCAGTGGCTGATGTGAGTGTAATTTCCTAGTGATAGTATTGCCCTTATTCATTTTGGGCGTTAAGAAAAGGGTGTGGCTTGGGGGAAGGGGGAGAAAGTGGCTCTTACACACCCGAGAGAATAGTGTGCAAGTATTTATGAGCCATAGGAAGGCAGGTGCGATATCATTGGGTTTGACAATGGTACTCGGTAGATTGATGCGTATTATTCTTTCTTGATGGCTTTGGTGATTGTTGATTTTTAGCAAAGAGAAGTAGTTGCAACTCAATTTCATGACTTGAAAGCTGAAATGAACAAGATGAGAGATTCAGAGAGGTATATAATAAACAATCATTTCTCATAACAGTTATATTGCCACATACTGTAAAGAATCATAACTCTTTGATGGAAACTTTCAAACAAAAATATTAAAACAGTGAAATTAAAACATTTTGGACTCTGAATTATCTGTAGGTTAGGAATAAAAAATGTTAGTGAATCTCTCAATAAACTAACACGAGGTCAACCCACTTAAAATTTAGTTTGATCATTGCCCACCTATGCATTCACCTATTTATTTCATCAAGTTTTCCTAATTCCCTGCTCTTATAAGTAGAAATTGTATTTTTTCATATCTTGTGAAATCTCTGTTTAGGTCACGCCTTACTCAGCTCACACTTCAAAGTAATGCGGCAATCAAAGAACTCAAGAGGACAAGTGAAAAGGTAAACACTAATACCCTCAGCGTGAAAAGAATAACTTACTTTCACTTTATAAAATAATGTTATATTTTGCAAATCAGACTTCTTGTCAAACCAAAAAGGTAATATCCCCCTTAAATGTAAATATGAAGTAATAAATCTTACAGAATGTGTATGACACTATATTGCCCATTTTATCTGGTTTTTAGGGTGAGCGCATTCTTAAACTTTCTGAGATGTGTCGTAAACTGGAGACAGAAGCTGAAAAAGTTCTTCCATTTTATGCGTCATCTCTTTCTCCTGAGGAAGATGATGATGTAGCAGCTGCTATGCAGGAAGCTCCATCTGAGCCACTGGCTGAGGTAAAGACTACTACTCTACTAGAAAATTTACTGACGTATTTTAGTTGTTTTATTTTACATTGTGCTCACTGTCTGTCTTCCCAATGGTTAGAATCCTTCAGTTACATTTGGAAATCAGTACTACTTACAGAATACTTAGTTAGATTGTATGCACAATGCATGATTTCCAAGAACATTGCCAAACTGTGTTCCAGGGGACTGATCAGTTTTTTTTGTTACAACTTCTCTTCAAACCAATGAACAATTTAGCAATTTTATTATTTGCTACAAGGCGAAGTTAATATTGTTGATTAATCCCCTCAACAATATTAACTGAGCCTGAGGTGAATAATATTGTAATGTTACCGGTCAAAATTAAATTCAGATTAACGTTTCAAATTAAATTATGGGACAACATTACACTTCAACCAACTGCCTTTTTAGCAAACAAAAGACATTTAATGACTGATGACTTTACATTCCTTTAAAGATTTAGCCAGCAACAATGCTTTTTCACATGTAAGAAAATGATAGCTTCATCAAAATCCATGGCAGTGCATGAGTTTAGAGCAGTGTCGAGTTTACTGCAGATGTTACAAACATCATTTAGAGGAGAGGTCACACAATGCATTTAATTATAACCCTTGCTTTGCTGTGTAACTTACAGATTCTTCATGAATACTCTGCTCTGGAAAATTTTTGGAAGAGATACAATAAGGTATGTCATAAACAAGATTACCAGTTGAAGAGTGCTGCCTCCCACTGTTTAGTTTGTTTTATAAGAACAGGCAAAGGTGAAGTCTGGAGTTCAGCCAAGTAGCTCATCATAACTTATTTACCTGGTTTCTGTAGTATGAAGTGACAAGGAATATTTCTATTCTCCCCAACCCATGTTGGATGAGATGCCAGTCCATTGCATAGTTACCCCAGCATTAAATACCCTGGTAGCCATTTATACAACAGGGCGAGGTGCGGCACTATTATTTAGTATATTTTTTGTGAACAACACAATTCTCACTGTTTAGCTTCAGCTGCATGGTGGTTGTAAATTTGTCAAACTAAGTACAAACCAAAAAAAATACAAGCAGTTAAGATTAGCCATATGTAGTAGCTTAGACATAACAAGGCCCAGAGGTACTACCCTCCCCGCCAACTTGGGAGTAATTCTGTCCATAAATTAAAGAGGATTTTAAAGATGATTTTTACAGCTCAAAGAAACATCCAAAAGGGGAAAAAGGACCTCCTAATCGCGGGTTAAGTCTTAAAAAATAACCTGCAACCATTATTCCTTTATCCACTGAAGCAAAACGTTTTCATTCCTATGTTCCTATCTTCCAATTTAATGTGCATGAAGTGGACCATGACTGAATGTGTAGTTTTTCGTGTTCTGCGCTTTTTGCCAATAACCCTCGTGAAAGTGTTAATAGGTTTGTTGTACTATTTAAGTTTAAGATTCATTCGTAGCTCAAACCAATTGTTAGCTATGGATTAGGCATTCAACGCTATATATTCTTTTTTTAGGTTTTGCTTGACAAGCTGGCTCTTGATAAAGAGAAGCACACTCTCTTACAAGAAAATCAGCAGCTAAGAGCAGTTCTAAAGCAGTACCTAGACGGTATGTTTCTTTATTTCAATCTGATTATTAAGCAAATTTATAACTTTTAACGAGTTATCTCAAAACAAAGAAGGCTAGTTTGTTACAAACACACACAAAGCCAAAATACAAACAGAGAAGGCTAGTTTCGACCGTCACAAACAGTTTCACGGAACAGAGCGCGTAAAATTGTAGCTTTACGAGGAAACAGATAACAGAGCTCGCCAAGTTGCGGCATCACGAGCAAACAGAAAATGAAGTGAGCTAAGTTGTAACGTTAGAACCAAACACAAAAAGAAGCGCGCTAAGTAGTAGTGTCACAAGCAAACACAAACTGGAGCGAGCTATAAGTTGTGGCTGTGCAAACAAACACAGAACATTGCTCGCCAAGTTGTAACTGTACAAGCAAGGACAAAACGGAGTGAGGTGAGGTGTAGCTGTACATGGAAACACAAAGTGGAGCGTGCTGAGTTGCGTCGCAAACAAACGCGAAACGGTGCGCGACTAGTTCTAGCGTCGCAAGCAAATATAGAATAGAGCGGGCTAAGTTGTAACGTTGCGTCACAAACAAACTTAAATCAGAGCGCGCTAAGTTGTTGCTGTACAAGCAAACACAAAACAGAGCGCGCTAAGTTGTAGCGTCATAAGCAAACACAAAACGAAGTGCACTAAGAGTTTTAACGTCACAAGCAAACACAAAATGGAGCGAGCTAAGTTCTAGCGTCACAAACGAACACAGAACAGAAGTCCGGGCAGAAGTCTCAACGTTGAAGCGTCAGAATAACACAGAAGAGAGCGCATCAAGTTTTATCTGTACAGGCAACACAAAATGAAGGAAGCTAAATTGTTGCGTCACAAACAAACACAAAACGGAGCGTGATTAGGTGTAGCGTCACAAGCAAATACAGAATAGAGTGCGCTAACGTTTTGCATCACAAACAAACTTAAATCATAGCCCACAGCGCGCTAAGTTGTTGCTGTAGAAACAAATATAGACCAGAGCGCGCCAAGTTGCAGCTTTACATGAAAACGCAAATTGAGCAGGCTGAGGTGTTGCGTCAAAAACAAACTTAAATCAGAGCGCGCCAAGTTGTTGCTGTACGAACTAACACAAAACGGAGCGAGCCAAGTTGTAGCTGTACAAGCAAAATAGAACAACAGAGCGCGCCAAGTTGTAGCTTTATACGTAACACGAAATGAAGCGCGCTAAGGTGTTGCGTCTCAAACAAACTCAAATCAGAGTGTGTTAAGATGTAGGATAAAAAAAAACGGTGCGTGCTAAATTGAAACTCAGCAAGCAAACCCAGAACAGAACGCGCTGAACCATGAACAAGAAAGCACAAAATGGAGCGCGCTAACTTGTTGCCGTACATGCAAGCACAAAACGGAGCTAGCTAAGTTGTAGCTGTGCAAGCAAACACAGAACAGAGAGTGCTAAGTTGTAGCGTCACAAGCAAACACAAAACTAAGCGTGCTGGGCTGTAGCGTCACGAGCAAACACAAAACTAAGCGTGCTAGGCTGTAGCGTCACAAGCAAACACAAAACTAAGCGTGCTGGGCTGTAGCGTCACGAGCAAACACAAAACTAAGCGTGCTGGGCTGTAGCGTCACGAGCAAACACAAAACTAAGCGTGCTAGGCTGGAGCGTCACAAGCAAACACAAAAGTAAGCGTGCTGGGCTGTAGCGTCACGAGCAAACACAAAACTAAGCGTGCTAAGTTGTAGCGTCACAAGCAAACACAAAACTAAGCGTGCTAAGTTGTAGCGTCACAAACGAACACAGAACAGAGCACGCTACGTTGTACTGTCAGAAGTAACACAGAAGGGAGCGCATCAAGTTCTGTCACCAAGTTCTACAGGCAAATACAAAATGAAGGACGCTGAGCTGTTGCTATAGAAGCAAACCCAGAACAGACCGTGTCAAGTAGTAATTGTACAAGCAAAGACAAAAAGGAGTGAGCTAAAGTCGTAGCTGCGCATGCAAATGAGAGCAGAGTGCGCCAAGTTAAAGTTTTACATACAAACACGAAATGAAGCGCGCTTAGGTATTGCGTCCCAAATAAACTCAAGTCAGAGGGCGCAAAGATGCAGCATCACAAACCAACTTAAGACGGAGCTAGCTAAGTTGTAGCGTCACAAGCAAAAACAAAAGAGAGGAAGCTAAATTGTAGCTGTATAAGTAAACATAACAGAGAGTGTCAAGTTTGTAGCTGCACGAGCAAACACAGAACAGACTGAGCGCGCCAAGTTGTAGGGGCACAAGCAACACAAAATGGAGCGAGCTAAGTTGAAGCGTCATAAACAAACACAAATGGAACAAGTTATAGCGTCACAAAGAAAACACAAACGGAGCAAGTTAAGTTGTAGCATCACAAGCAAACCCAAAATGGAGCGAATTAAGTTGTAGCGTCAACAACCAAGAAAGATAAAACGGAGCGCGGAAAGTTGTAGCGTCACGAGGAAACACAGAAAAAAACGCGCTTAGGTGTTGCGTCACAAACAAACTGAAATCAAGTGCGCTAAATTTTAGCTGGTTAAAATAACACAAAACGGAGCGCGCTAAGTTTTAGTGTCACAAGCAGACACAAATGGAGCGAGCTTAGTTGTAGCTGTGCAAACAAACACAGAAGATTGAGCGCCAAATTGTAACTGTACAAGAAAAGACAAAATGGGGTAAGGTAAGGTATAGCTGTATATACAAACACAAAACAGAGCGCGCTAAGTTGTAGCGTCACAAGCAAACACAAAATGGAGTGAGCTAAGTTCTAGCGTCACAAACGAACACAGAACAGAGCGCACTACGTTGAAGCGTCGCTACGTTGAAGGTAAGGTGTAGCTGTACGTGCAAACAAAACGAAACGCGATTAGTTTACGGTCACAAGCAAATGCAGACAAGAGCGCGCTAAGATGTTGCGTCACAATCAAACTTAAATAAACGCTCTTAAATAAGCGCGCTCTGTTTTTGCTAAACAGAGCGCGCTAAGTTGGAGGGTGCTAAATTGTAACTGGACAAGGAAATGCAAAACGGAGTGAGGTACATTGTAGCTGTACGTAAAACACAAATCGGAGCGCGCCAAGTTGTAGCTTTACGACAGCATCACTAGCAAACACAAAATCATGGAGCGCGCTTAGTTGTACAGGGGCACCCAACAAGAATATAGTTCAAAACCACTTAAACATAGCATTGTTAAAAATTTTTCATCTGTTCGGATTTCCTAGCTGAAAGTCTAATGATCCGAAAATTATAGGGATCAAAACTTACCTTTTCGAAAATTTCAGCCAGAAAAAAGGCTCCCGAAAATTCTAGGTGACCTTTTAAGGGTAAAAATCCGTTAGAAATGCGCAATTATATCATTTTTTAGATGTTCGAAAATGCTAGGAGAGGCAGGCAAGCAAGAAATTTTACAACAAATGTTCCGAAAATTTTAGATCTCTAATCGTTTTCCAAACAGATATTTTCCGAAAATTGTCGTTGGGTGCTCCTGGTTGTTGCGTCGCAAACAAACACAAAACGTAGCGCGATTAGTTGTCGCGTCACAAGCAAATACAGAACAGAGCGTGCTAAGTTGTTGCTGTTCATGCCAGCACAAAACGGAGCTAGCTAATTTGTAGCTGTGCAAGCAAACACAGAACAGAACGTGCTAAGTTGTAGTGTCACAAGCAAACACAAAATGGAGCGTTAAGTTGTAGCGTCACAAACGAACACACAACGTCACAACGCGTAACAGAGCGCGCTACTTTGAAGCGTCAAAACTAACACAGAAGAGAGCGCACCAAGTTACAGGCAAACACAAAATGAAGGAAGCTAAGCTGTTGCTGTACAAGCAACACAAAACGGAGTGAGGTTAGCTTTAGCTGTTCTTGCAAACATAGAGCAGAGAGCGCCAAGTTAAATCTTTACATGTAAACCGACAAAACTGAGCGCCCTTAGGTGTTGCGACCCAAATTAGCTCAAATCAGAGCGCGCAAAGATGTAGCATCACAAACAGGGCGGATAAAGGTTGGGCGGCAAACACACGACGGAGCGTGCTAAGTTGTAGCTGTGCAGGCAAACCCAGCAGAGAGCTCGCTGAGCTGAAGCCGTACAAGAAAACACAAAATTTAGCACGCTAAGTCTTTGCTGTACATGCAAACACAAACAGAACGCGCTAAGTTGTAGCGTCATAAACAAACACAAAACAAAGTGCTCAAAGTTATAGCGTCACAAGCAAACACAGAAGAGAGGAATCTAAGTTTTTGCTGTATAAGTTAACACAGAACAGAGCGCGCTAAGTTGTAGGGGCACTAGGAAACACAAAATGGAGCGAGCTAAGTTGAAGCGACATAAACAAACACAAGTAAAACGAGCTAAGTTGTAGCATCACAAGCAAACACAACATGGAGCGAATTAAGTTGTGTTGTCAACTTCAAAACAAGATGAAATGGAGCGCGGTAAGTTTGTAGCGTCACGAGGAAACACAGAAAAGAGCGCGCTTAGGTGTTGCGTCACAAACAAACTGCTAAATAGCTGGACAAAATAGCTGGACAAAAGAACACAAAACGGAGCGCGCTAAGTTGTAGTGTCACAAGCAGACTCAAAATGTAGCGAGCTATGTTGTAGCTGTACAAGCAAACACAGAACGTTGCGCGCCAAATTGTGACTTAACAAGAAAAGACAAAACGGGGTAAGGTAAGGTGTAGCTGTACATACAAACACAAAACAGAGCGCGCTAAGTTGTAGCGTCACAAGCAAACACAAAATGGAGTGAGCTAAGTTCTAGCGTCACTAACGAACACAGAACAGAGCGCGCTACGTTGAAGCGTCAGAGGTAACGCAGAAGAGAGCGCACCAAGTTCCATCTGTACAGGCAAACTCTCATACTGAGCTTGGGCCGCCTGTGAGTAAACAAGACAGGCGACACGGCAGCCCCTTGGTATCCCCAAGATAACTGTACCTTTAACAAATGATTTTTTTTGTTATTTTTCAGGTATTTCAGTCAATGATGAGATCTTGAGTCAGTACAACCCACTATTTATTGTCAACAGCAAAACGAATGTCAGGTAAGACTGAATGTGATGACGATAAGCGCCCCAGGATAAGCGCTTGAAAAAAAGTGAAAAGGCATTGTACAAAGTGGGGGCGAATTTTTAACGCCATCAAAAATAAAAATTCTAACCTGTCAATACAAAAGGTCCAGAATCCTGGAAATGAAAGAAGATAAATATACAAAAGCCTGGCCTAGAACCAGGTCTGTGCGATAATTCATATGAGAGATATTCGGAAAAAAGTTTTACCCAAATTTATGAGGCTTTGTGTGGAGACGCCATGTTGGTGCCCCTTTGAGGGGCACAAATATGGCCGCCGGAGCGAGGTTGGATAGGACCATTAATAAATCAATTCTATGGATTTCCCTTCCATTCTCTTTTTCGTCCCTTTCAGAAAAAGATTGTCATTTGAGGTGCCGATTTCCCGGGCAAAGCATCCACATCCCCCTCCCCCCAGGATTGTGGACTCTCAGCAGTCCCTTATGATTGTGGCAAGGGTCAACACCTCTCTCCATTGTCCTTGTTCACTTGTTTTTGTGCATCAAGAAATCAGTTCTGTGAATTAAACCTCCTTTTTTATTGTCTTCCTTTCTTATACTGGCTACTACGTGTGGTGCTCGATTTACACTGTGAAAAGTAAAAAACTCCACCCCCCTCTCCAATTAAGATTGTAGACTGTTAGCAGTCCCTTACGATTTTCGCGAGGGCGAGCAGCTCCGTGTAATCTCCTTTCCGTTTTGTTCGCCCTTTTTCAACTTATTCTCAACTCGATTAACTAGTAAGGGTCCGCTCACATTCTACCAGGATTGGAGTAACGTGGATCTTATTCACAGGCTCATAGTCACTCATATAACATTCCACTAGGGCGCGGTAAAATAAAGGCCTGTCCCCGGCGTCTTCTCAAGTATCGCTCAATTTTCACGCGAAAGTTTACTTGCTTAGTTTTACTTTGACTGTTGTGCACAGTTTCTGAAACTTGATTTCTAGGATATCAACTTGTGGGCGCTTTTCCGATTCAAAATCTGCTAAAATTATAATCCTTTTTAGTGAAACTACTTTTTGCCATTTTAGTGTGGAACAGGTCTAATACCTGCCTCGTCCCTAGTCGCCTCTCAGTCTTACATTAACATTGCAACAGAAGCTCGTTCAAGGGGAGCGCGCACCCCGCCGGTCACGTTTTCCGCTTTCCGTCCTGCGCGTGCGATCCAAATAGACTACGCCTAATACTAATGTCACTGTTTTTGTTTCAATAGGCTGGCTGTTCCTATAGCTGACCCGCGTGTGAAGAGATCGGGCCCCACTGTAGTAGAGGCAGCCCATGTAGTAAAGCATTCTATTTGAATCGGCTGCACAAAGAACAGCTATTTGTACATCGTTACATTTGCCACTGTAAAAATGTATTTATATCTTAGAGTTTTTTTTACACCGTATCGGTAAACAACGCATGATAAATTATTTTGAATTAAACCTCTTCAATAAATAATAAAAGTAGGTAAATCAGTAGTGTCTTTGTCTTATTTTTAATTTCAGATGTTAGTTACGTTACCCTAGTCTGCTACACAGCCGTCTTTAGTGTCGTCACACAACGCTCCTTCCCACTAACGGCTGCTGAAAACTGAACTACATTCCTAGTGGGGAGGAGCGTTGTGTGACGACACTAAAAACGGCTGTGTAGCAGACTAACGTTACCCTTGCCGTTAGAATTTTAGAGGCGAATACCTGCATTTTTACCAACTCCTCTTTGGACCAGTTTTCATGCTATTTAGCTTGCAAATGGCTTAAAATGAGATTTGCAACTCGTACACTAACGGCATACTTTCCTACAAGTTGGGTGTAATTAAGCTTCAGTTTTGTTTTTTACACATGCACAAAAGCCACAGTTTGAATCTCTTATATTTTTTTGCCTACGTTTTTATCGTCTATCTTTCTGACGGAATAGTGGATGGATAACTTTGCGGGCAACTACGCGGGGAATTTTATCTGGAATGATTCGTAGGTGAATCTTTATCTTTAATCAAGGTAATTGCCAATAGCGCTTATTCTAATCCTGTATAAGTGACAGGTGAAAATGGCAGCGGATTTTCCCCGAATTGTTTGTCGGTTTTTGTGTAACTCTCATCCGCCTTCATTTACCCCCATCAACCTTCATTCAACTTCATCCGTCGTCATCTATCCAAATTCGCTTTCATTCACCTTCGTCTACCTCAATTAGCCTTTACTCACCTTTATCCGCCATTATTTACCTCCACTGGCATTCATTCACCTTTGTCTGCCTTCATCTACAACATTAACATTCACTGGGCTTCATCTACCTTTATTTACCCCCATAAGCCTTTACTGAACTTCATTCGCCTTCATCCATCACGGCATTAGCCTTCATTTACATCCACCCACTTTCATCTACCCCCATTAGCCTTCATTCACCTTCATCTACCCCCACTCGCGTTTATTCACCTTCGTCTACCCCTATTATCCTTTACACACCTTCATGCGCCGTCATTTACCCCTATTAGCCGACTTCATCAACCCACACTAGCCTTCACCTCACCTCCACCTGCCTTCACCTAGCCCCATTCGCTTTCATTCATCTTCGGCTACCTCCATCAGCGTTCATTCACCTACATCTGCCTTCATCTACCCCCATCAGCATTTATTCACCGGTCATCCACCTTCAGTGTCCCCATTCGCTTTCATTCAGCTTCCTCCGCCTTCATCTACCACCATTAGCCTTCATCCGCCTTCATTTACTCCCCTTAGCCTTCATTTGCCTCCATCCGCCTTCATTTACCCTTATCAGTATTTAATCTATCCCCCTTATTTATTTATTTCTTTATTTCTTTATTTATTTATTTATTTACCAGCTATTCTGGACACAAGCCTACCCAGAGGGAATGTGCACGAAAGGGACTCAGGTCCCATGCGAGGTGCAATCCCTACCCAATCCCACAACCCGTAAAGTTTGACCCCACTACCGGGGTCTACGACCCCTACTCCTTTCGAATAGAGATGTGGGTTCCAAGAACAAGTCAGTGAAAGTGCTGTGAGACGGGACCTGCGGTTAGCTCTCTGTTGGATGCGGATGAAAGTAAATGGAAGTTAATGCGTAAACATAAAATTTATGCAAAAGTACCGTTCTCAATTAACCTCGATTTTGAAGTACCCTGGGGAGTCGTGAATGTCCATATGTGTTCACTGCGCAATTCTAGTGCGCATCATCATTTTGCCAAGATGGCGCTATGGAGGTGACAGAATGGTCTGTTTTCAAAGTTTTAAAGAGTTTTAAATGACAAAATGATTTGGAAATACGCTGTAAAGGAAACTTCCAAATCAGGAAAGTGGGACAGTCTTTCTGAAAGTTCCTAAAAGTGTGCTGAAGACGTGAAAGTAGTGAGACACTGAACGATACTTCATGGAAATCGTGCGCGTGCAAAAGAAGATGTGTAGCCGGCTGTGAGTGTCCGCTTCAGAAGTTAACATATTTCAAGTAAACGAATCCAGGCTTGGAAAAATCCTTTATTTAACTTGTTCAATCAGTGAATGAGGTGAAATGAAGACTCTAGCCACAAGCCTGTAGTTCACTTGGGAGACCTTACTTTCAATGTATTATTCACAAAACGTGGAGGTGGGTTAAAAAATTGTAGTCAGACCACAGGCGAGCCAAGCTCAGTGTGAGAGTTTAATTATTAATACATGTGGTTTTATATTGCATAATCCTTAAAATGGCCGTGAACATAAAGGATTTGTATGGGAATTCAGCTAAAAGATTCAAGAAGGTAAATACTTACTGGAATTTTCAATAAAATACACCTTACCTTATTCACTTTACTTGCTTTTGCTTCTGGTGTGGTTACTTTCCCGATCCATTGCAATTTATGCGATTTCCTTCAACCCTGAGTTTCCTCGCAATGGATTGGGAAAATAACCACACAGCAAGCAAAAACAAGTAAAGTGAATGAGGTAAGGTGTATTCTATTGAAAATTCTAGCAAGTATTTACCTTCTCAAATTTTTTACCTGAACTCCTGTACAAATCCTTTATGTTCACTGCCATTTTAAGGATTATGCAATATGAAACCACATGCATTAATGATTTAACCCTCACACTGAGCTTGGGCTGCCTGTAGTCAGATGATACCAGAAAAGGGAAATTAATGTCACTATTCTGCTTGTAAGATAAGCATGCAAACGTTATGCAACTAGATGACAGACGCAGGCTAAATAAACAACAATAATATTACATGATGGCGTAATAAGGGGGGGACACAGCCCTGTGGCAGGTTATAGTGACTTGGGGTTATGCACACAAAATAACTCCAGCCTTACTTATTGCCCCACTACCGTGGGGTAGGTCAAGAGTCTTGGCAGAGCCTTTCTTATCTCCCCAGTGCCGCACGGGCTATATTGGACAGGATTAAGGCAAAGGAATAGCTCAAAAGATGGCAAGACACAAGCAATGCCAAAAGCTTGGGGGAAGTTGCAACGCAGACTTGAGTGCACCACAAGGAGTCACCCACCAAAATTTATTGAGATATAACTTAACAACCACTCCTCCTTAGGGAGGGAGGGCGGGTAACAAAACTACTTTAAATGATTGCTTTTGTGCAAGCTAGCCAAATAATGATTAGGAGTCACATTAGCAATACTTTATAGTCAGACAGTATCTCAAAGTACGACCAATTGACACAATTGTACCATTAACTACCTCAACTTGTCATGATTAAGGTCTAGCCATGAATAGGGCCTTAAAAATAGAGAACAGTCTTTGCGAAGTTAAGAAAATATTCAATGATAAACATGCAACAAGTTAGTGAGGTTCCAGCCACGAAGAGCTTTTGTTTTCGGCTTAAAGAATAGAGTGCTTTCATTTAATGAATCAGGCTTTCAAGATACTACCGAGCCTAAGACAGGGCAGGCTTTCTCAGCCTACCCCCCAGTCCCCCAGGGCGTCATGTTCCATTAACTGCATTTACCTGCTGGTAAATGTCTTGTTTATTGCCAAGAAAAGAAACAAACTGTGTAAACTCAAGAGTAAATAATTTCAGTATAGTTGTTTCGGTGATTAAAGAGATCTTTGTGCACTCTGATTGGTCGAGAATTTCATCTTATGTTGCTATGTTTGCCTCACACAGGGTGATAACAGTAGTCTCATCGGGTGCAAATTGTGAGCAAAGCTATATTCAGTGAAAGAAAAGTTGACTCCAAAACCTTGTATAGAGGTCTCCTATTTCTGGATAAAAGATTTCAAGGTGAGATTTGATTGTTTTGATTGTTTTTATGGCTCTAAGAGTCCTTTACTTTTAAGTTTTCATCTTAAACTTTAAGTTAGCAAAAGTTTCCTCTTTTGTCATGTTTAGCAGACAGGTTTCGTCAGTTGAACCTATTTATTGGAAGGGTAAAAACACCGATGTAAACAAGGTTATAAATAAGTAGGTGGGATATGATATGAGGATGATATCCTGTCTATTTAATAAATGTCTTGTGGGTTCAAACCTTTCACAAGATAATAAATCGTTTGTAGTACTTTGTCATAAAGCAGCAATTTTGAAAGATGTTATCACATTTCTTTGAGTGAATGAAGATAGCATGGTTGTCAAAGGGAAAGATCCAAATGCTTTTTGTAGCTTGTCGAGCTGTTCTCTGGTCACTCTCTTGTCTGGCTCTGTTTAAAATGCTGTTTACAGGTGGAGTACTTGACAGGCTTTTGTTCCAGATGCAAAATGTTATCTTCAGTTCAGGCATGCACAGAAAATCAGATTTTGCTTTTTCAATATTTTGACGTTTGTGGATTTGGATGTGTTAAAAAGGTTAACCCACTTTGCACAAAATTTGAAATTTCTTCTTGTTTTGCCTATAATGAAAAAATATCATTTGTTGAAGAGATTTTCCACAAATTTCCACATATTCTTATTTTTGAAAACAGTCAATCAAACTCACTCTTATTATTTACCAACTTGCTTTATGAGTAGTTACAGAGTTGTTTTTTTTGTAAGTTGTGGGTATGTGACTAACATCACTGGTTAACGAGAGAGCAGTCCGCGCTTGATGTGAAAAGTGTCAGGGGCTGGCAGAGATCTCTTTCCTCTTTTGTTTTTTTGTTTATTTGTATCATTTGCATTACTTACATATACATTGCTACTATACAGTAATGACTTAACAATCCAAATCTTCAATCATTGATGAAATTTTTATAGCGATCAGACAAGGATAAAATCACTTTAAAAGCGATTGAAAAATATCGGTATGGCCTCTGAAAAACTATATCGAAACACCTTAAAGTGCCACTTCTCCAGATTATGGAAAGATTATTTTTGTTTTCTTTTCTCCTTCATTGTACCATTTCACTTTCGATCTAAGAATAGCCCCTTTGGGTTTTATAGGTGATTATTTCTTCTATTTGCTGTTTCTTAATTCTGAGTTAAACTCATCAACAATAGATGAGCTTGGGGAAGGTGCCTGGAAAGATGGTGGGGCCTCGAGCACCGGAGCCGAGCGGGTAGGGTAACCATGACAACCCTGTGAGTGGCAACCACCAGGCACCGTCACACTGACAAAAGACAGTGGAACCATGATACTTACCACATACTTACCGGAAAAGGGGGAGGGAAGGACGGGGAGTAAAGTCGCCAAGCACCGTCGAAAAGGCAAAAGTGCACGTGCAAATGAGTTGACCTCAAAACCCGAGCTGTAAAACCACGCGACCCCCTGCAGATCCCCCACCACTGCGCATGACCGAGACAAGGGAAACCCCAGACCAGCATTGTTTCGCATTTAACTTAGCTTAAATTACATTTAACCACATTTAAACTCATCAACAATAGATGAGCTTGGGGAAGGTGCCTGGAAAGATGGTGGGGCCTCGAGCACCGGAGCCGAGCGCGTAAGGTAACCATGACAACCCTGTGAGCGGCAACCACCAGACCTCGCGCTCCAAGCGGAGTGCTTGGGGAGCGAAGGGCCCGCGAGCAGGATGGGAGAGGGACCGAGACCCCCCAAAAAACTCTCCAAGCACCAACCCCAAAGCCTGCCGCTGACAAGAAAACAAAAAGGAGCATACATACCCAGTGATGACGCGCAAACCTGCAACCCGCAACAACAGGCTGTCCTCCGTCCCACTGTCAGGGCTGAACTCCCTGACCGGAATCCCATTATGAGTGCAAAGCCCCTACTTGCCCCCCAGTGCTTACTGGCCACAGCATAACGAAACAGCGCGGAGAATTCAAATAACATCGGAGACAACTGTGCTAAGCACAAACCAGCATAGGTAGAGATACAACGGTGCCCTAATTTGTCCCCAGAAGACTGAGTGAAAGTAAATCTGACGGGTTGTATGATGAGCAACCTGAAACACCTGCAGTCAATTGTTTAGAGAGTTGCGATAACGTCTCCGCAGGAGTACGAATGTAAGACAAATAGGCGGTGCTGGTCCACCGCCCCAAAGCCTGAATTTGATGATCTGGGATGCCATTACGAGCTGCGACAGTAGCTGCCCCAATGCGAAAACTGTAGCTCGAGAAGTTGCCTTGGATGTTAGCCGAAGGCAAGATGCGACGTAACCAAGCCGTCAACAGAGATCGAGACAACGGGCGACCGTCCTGAAACAAAAATAAGGGGCCCGGTCTGTCGCCCCTTAAAGTCAAATACGCCAACAGCGATTGGACTGCGCACAGCGGAAACGAGCCACGGCCTATGTGCACGAAACACCCCTTCCGGAAGGGGTCAGTTTTGGATGCCTTTATCCTAATGCGAAGGCACGAGGGCAATGAACTAGCGTCCACAGCGATATCGGCCACACCCAGATGGATGGAAGGGGAGTAACTGGCCAAATTGGGGACGGTGAATTCCGCAGAGCGAAGAAAGCCAAAGTACGCCAGGCAACAGGCTGCCCAAAACATGCAATGATCCGCCATCGTGACGTCCAATGCTTTGAAGATAACAGCCATGATCTCATCTGTGATTGGAAGCCGTTGAGAAGAAGAATCGCCCTGAGTTCGCTTAATTCCTCGAAGCACCCGCTGCAACCTTAAACAGTTGACAAGAGGATCCGAAAAGCCCTGGTCGACGTGCAAGGAGCGCACGGCAGAGAGATACACCTTGATGGTGGAGTATTGCACAGTATTGGCCAAGAATGTTGCGAACAGGCATAGCGTCCATTCGTCAACCGGGTAAGGGGAACCGGATGGATGAATCTTACCAAGCTGAGTACAAAAGTCATAAAACTTTTTCTGACCTGAAGCGTACGAGTTGCGTGTAGAGGATGCCAGCCCATGCACCAGAAGAGTGTGGCACCGCGCCTCTAAGGTGGAGATATCAAAAGATCCCATAGCTGATGAGGAATTGGAGCTGGGAGTGGTAAGGCCTCGGGCGCCAGACACGAACTCCTGCCAACGAAAGCGGGAAAGAGCATCAGCAATCGAGTTATGAATGCCAGGCAGATGTATAGCTGTAAAGGTAAAATTATGGCGAGCCGCAGCGGAAAGTAAGTGGCGCAGCAGCTGCATAATGCATGGGACCTTTGATGTCCTGGACGTGAGAATGTGCACCACTGCCTCGTTGTCCGAGCGGAACAAGACATGGCATCGGTGCCATTGCGGACCCCAGACGTGAGAAGCAACCACCACAGGGAATAGTTCTTTGTACGCAATTGATTGATCGTACTTGGAGGGGGCCCACGCTCCGCTGAACCACTCATTTTTGAAGTAAGCGCCAAATCCCAAGGAGCCAGCAGCATCTGACGTGACCTCCACATCTGTGGAAGCAGACAGAACCGGGAAAAGCCAAAAGCTCACCCCATGCCACGACGTGAGAAAATCAGACCACCACTGGATATCCTTGTGGAATTCCACGCTCAAACGAATAGGATGCTCGCGCGAGCGAAAGCAACAGAGGAGGTCGATCATGCGGCGTAGAAAAGTACGACCAGGCCACACAACTTTGGCGGCGTGGTGAAGGTGGCCGATCAGCGACTCGAGTTGACGTCTGGTACACCACCGCCTGTTCCGCCACGACTGAATCAACTCCTGAAGGGCGGCTAACTTGTCTTCTGGCAGACGAGCCGATTGCTGCACTGAATCTAGTTCAATTCCCAACACGGTCAAACAAGTGAGCGGGCCAACGCACTTGCCAGGGTGGAGGGGAAGGCCAAGTGACCGACAAACTGCCAGGGATGTTTGCAAATTATTAGTGCACTGGTTCGAACAGGCCGGGCCTGCAGTGAGGAAATCATCGAGATAGTGCATAAGGTCGGTCACATTGTACCTATTAATAATGATCCATTCCACCATGTCTGCTATCGAGTTAAAAATATAGGGAGCCGAGCGGAGCCCAAAAGGAAGAGCTAAGTCAACAAAGAATTGGCCCCGCCATTTCATCCCTAACAGGTACCGATCCTCGGGATGCACTGCAACGTTGCGATAAGCGGCCTCAACATCGAACTTTGCCATCATGGCCCCACGACCGTGCTTGGCCACCATGCGGATAATCTGGTCGAGTTTGATGTAATGCATAGAGAATGCGTCAGCGCTAATACCGTCATTTACGCTGTACCCACCCGGGGAGGATGAGTCAACAATAAGCCGCCATTTGCCAGGTTGGCCTTTTTTGGGGATTACCCCGAAACTGCTTATTTGTAAATTCCGAAGGGGAATCGAGGGAAAGGGGCCAGCCACCCGGCATCTGGAAACCTCGTGGGCCAAATAATCGTCAATAACTTTCGGGTTCTGGAATGCCGAGGGTTTGTTCCGTTTGGCAGATTTAAGTGTACGAGTAGATTGGAATCCCAGGCGAAACCCGTGCGTGAGGCCTTGCAAAACAAAGGCGACTGCTTGCTGATCTGGGTGCCCAGCCAGGTCCAACGTGAATTGTGCCACATTCAGGGGAGAAACCACCGACACTGGATGGAAAATGGGACCCCCTGATGATAAAATTGCAAAGAAAAGAAACACTTGCAAATGATGAAAACCCAACCATAGCATTTTATTATCTAACATCCGAGACTGGTACAAATGCAAACAAGAGAGCCTAGCAAGGAGGCAGGTGAGCGAAAAGGCTTGATACCCTGACCCCTGCTAAACGGGGTGTAGGGACAATATAGCCGCACACGAACTGTCAAAAATAACAAAATAGCCCCAAAAGAGACCACATTACGATAACTAATCAACTAAGGCGAAGTGCCACACTAACAAAAACGATAAACAACAAAATCATGAATGTTCACGTGGGAATGAGCGAAGCAACAACACGAGGCGGCACGGCTAAACCGTCAGGACAACTGCAGACTGTACGCACGAATGGCTGCGACACCCGGCAACTAACGAATCCCTCACGTACGGCGAGCCTTGGCACCGGAGGAAGATCCTGGAGAACTTCCGCGACGTTTGCGTTCTTCACGGCTGTCCCGGCTGGAGCGATTGGGGCACGTCGTCGCACGATGGGAGCCAGAACATAAATTGCAGCGGTGGGCATAGCGACACGACGCGAAGGGTGCTGTACAGCGCCCCTTGTTCCACGAAATGCAAACGACATTAGAAGACGAAGATCCTGGTGGCTCAGGGTACTCATTAGATTGGGCCAGTGTGGAGTCACGGACGGACGAACCAGCAGCATGGAAATTAAATAATTGCACGTTCATCGACGACCAATCCGTCAAGCGAATGGCGGCGGCATGCTCACGGAATGCTCGGTCGTACGCGAGCCACACTTTGCCCGAGAAATGACGGAATGTGCGGAGGATGAGCAGCTGGTACTGCAATAAGTCCTTCCATCGATGCGGGAAGTGGGTGACCAAAATCATAGCAAAGATGGAAAAGGCTTCCATCCAGGACGCGATGTCCTCGATCTTCCGGCGCTGTTGCTTCGGTTGGGACGTGAGAACAAGGCGCCCGTCGAACAGCACTTGCGGCTCAGTTTCTTTCTGCAGCAAGTTCACGGCCAGTAAATTGCTCAGGTCAACGTACTTGCCCGCCACGATTTGAGCGACCAGCTTCGCCGGCACGCGCGAGAAACCGAGACCAACAACGAACGGCTGGTCCAACAACGAAGCCGATGGACCGAAAGAACGGGCGGCGACATCGCGAATCGCCCCGCTCTGCGAGGAGCAAACGTTCGAGGCGCTAGGAGCGAAAGATGACATGGATGGAAGCGAAAACGTGGACACAAAGGATGGCACAACAAATGATTGGTTTGGCCTACCTTGTACGGGATGTCCGCCGAATCCTGTCCCCGCGGCCAACAGGCTTGATGCAGAATCGGTGAGCGACGGCAAAGCAGCGGGAACGCCTCCCGAACAAGGCGGTGTTGTAGTAAAGGCGCTCGCTGCGGACAAAAGCGGCTGAGATGTAGTCGAGGCAGCTCTCGAAGATTCCCGCTCGGCTGCGAGAACAGCTTGCACGGACTGCGTGATCAACGCAACCATTTCTGGCGAAACTCCCGCGATCGCCGGCCCGGCCCGTGGAAGAGACGCTTGAGAAACTTGCGACGAGGGAGGCGAGACGTTTTGACCAGCCGACGAAGACACGTTTGAAACTGAAGCCTCTTCTCCAGATGGAACAGGCAGTAACACCGGAGCGGTTTGCAAGCTCTTAGTCGTACCCCGCGAACCCATCGTCAAAAGGCAAATAAGAAATAAACACAGTAAAGTCGCCAAGCACCGTCGAAAAGGCAAAAGTGCACGTGCAAATGAGTTGACCTCAAAACCCGAGCTGTAAAACCACACGACCCCCTGCAGATCCCCCACCACTGCGTATGACCGAGACAAGGGAAACCCCAGACCAGCATTGTTTCGCGTTTAACTTAGCTTAAATTACATTTAACCACATTTCAGTCCGTATATTTTCTTTCACTTTATCTGATACATTACGTTCGTCAAGCTTATTCTTGAGTGCTAAAAATTCTTCTTCTAACCAATTTTCTCTTTTTTCTAGCCGCTGTTTCCTTGCTGCGGCATAATTTAAAGAGGCTTCTCTAATTTTCATTTTGATGACGTCCAATAATAAAATCTCGTCAACTTCACTCTGGCCTTCATATTCCTTACACAAATCAGTGATAGTTGTTTGTATCAACTCAGTGTATTGGGTTTCAGTTTGGTGGTGTGTGTTTAATTTCCAATAACCTGGTCCTCTGGGGTTTTGGGCTGTGCTTATGCGAAATGTAATCGTTGAGTGGTCTGTTTGATAACCAGGCACTTTGTCGGCTTCCGTGATCTCTGGGCAAAAAGAAAAACTAATGAGGAAGAAATCTAATTGGCATTGGATCTCAGGGTTTTCCCTTCTCCACGTAAAACGCGTGGCCTCAGGGTTTAGTACGCGCCAAAGATCAGCCAGTTCAGATCGTCTCTGATAGCCTCTACTTCATCTGTAGATTTCAAGTGTGTCGTGGCAACACCCCCTTTTTTGTCTTTAGAACCATCACAAACTTAATTGAAGTTGCCAGCAAAGACTACAAAATCACATTCAAAGGAGCACAGCTTGTCACACACGTTTCTAAAAGAGGCTGGATTGTCCTCGTTAGGCGCGTAGACGTTTACTAGTTTCATAATTTTGTGCCCAGTATCTATGTCTGCAATAATAAACCTCCCTTCGGGGTCAGCAAAATGTTTCAGAATTTAAAATTGAAAATTGTTGTTGAACAGTATAGCAACACCTGCCCTAGAGCTTGAGAAGGTTGTAAAAATAGTTGAATATCCCCATTCAGAATGCCAATAAGATTCTGTCTCATTTGTGCTACACTGTATGCACCTCTGGCAAAAAGTAAATACAGAACTTTTTTTCTTTAACCATAAAAACGTTTCTCTCTGTTTAGTTTGTTTGACAAACCTTTGACGTTTAGGGAGCAAATTACCATATCAGATTACATGATTAAAAGGTGTGAAAGGAAATCCTTTGTTGAGAGTGTTAGGGGAGCAGCTATGTAATTTAGTATTGTAACTACTAGGCCTAGATATTTGCAAATTGTACAAGGTACATGAAAAGGATGGACAACACACAGAAGAACATAAACCAAGATACGGACACATATTACAGTAAGAAATCCTTTTGGGTTCCGTCACCTTTGGTAATAGCCTGATCGATGTTCCTATATATAGAACTCCCTGACATCGTTATACATAAAAGTTGAAAAAAAAATAGATGGAAAAGTTGTTGCAAAGAGATTATTTAGCATTCGTGGAGAAAAACTTATCATTGAAAAGGATATCACTTTATTGGTTCACCAGGGGCAATGTACTTTCCATTGGCAAACAGTTTGTTGGGCTGAGCTTTACTAAAGTAGGTGGTAAAGCCTTTTTCCCTGGCTTTCTGCAACTTCTTCATTTGTCCTTTCCTCGAGTTGTACAGCAAATTTGGGATGTCATCGTAGACGTGGAATTCTGTGTCCTTCAGATGTTTCCAGGCCTGATCCATCACTAGTTCCTTATCTGCATAACACAAAAAACATGCAATAATCGGACACGAGCTTCCACTTTTTGGTTTTCCTAAGCGGTGAACCCTCTGAAATTCAATTCTTTCTCGAGCATTTGGAATCTTTAGCTGATGTTCGAGAGATTTATAGATAATCCCTCTTGTATCTTCTATTTGTGCTTACACGCTATTGTGATCCTTGTCACCACCATTCATGTTGTCAACTTGCTCTTCTAGTAGCCTCACATATTTTACATTTTATCTCCTTGAGTTAGTCTCCATGTAAAGAAGTTGTTTCTGGAGCTTACAAACATCCTGTTGCAACTTTTTGTTTTGTATTTGTATTTGTATTTTATTTTTACTCTATCCTATAGATAATACATTAGTTGTGCAATATCAGTTAGTACAAGGTTGATTAAACTACGTGTTCGTAATTAAAAAAAAAAAGAAAGAAAGAAAGCAAGCTAGAATGGAGAAGGGCACATTATAGAAAACTAATTATGGCCCTTTAACCAGTTTGTCTTTATTCTAATATAACTTTGTTATTCATTAAAACACGAACACTCACGCACGCACACACACATGCACACCGGTCAATATTGGGCAAGATAATATTTTTAAGTGCCTTTTTGAACGGGATTTTCGATGATTTATTGCGAATAGAAAGGGGAAGATCGTTCCAATAGTATTTTCCAATAACAGTAGGGCAAAACGATTCAAAACTATCGTCATTCACGTCTTGCTTCTTTCCTTTCTTTGACATTTTCAAATAAAGACACCAACACAAGAAACTAAAATATTTAAACACACAAAAAAGGGCAACAAGTAACACAAAACTGTCCAGCTTCAAAAGACGTGGCCATCATCATCGCTGACCGCTGACCTTGTTTTCAAGTCGGGTGTGTCCTCCTCATTAAATTGGATGCTTTCTTTCAATTCATTGACTGTTGAGCCAAGCTGTTTGGACTTTGCTTGTGGATCTTGGACTTCCGTATCCAGCCTGCTTGCATTTTCTTCAATACTTGCTAGTGTTGTGTGAATCTGGCTCAAGCAGCTTACAGTAACTTGACCAAGCTTTTCTATTTTTTTTAGTACAGCCTCAAGCTTTGTCCCAACACCTTCCACCATTTCTAAAGCTTCGAACACTTTGTCAGTCTCCGAAGCAGTTGAGTGTGTCTTTACTTCGTCTCTTGATTTTTTTTCATCTGGAGATGGCAAAGAATCTTTGGAAGCTTTTGACCAGTTTTGCGTTTGCCCAGCATTAAAAACTATAAATTTTCCATGACGGTTCAGGTCGAGCTCGGTGAAAAAACATTTACTCTTCCATGTTACCAGTCCCAGTCAGGTCTCTTTCCTTCCTATCATTTTTCTCTCACTGTGTGAGACCTCTACTAGTAAGGAAATGCAACATAAGAAAATGATGAAGGAACCACTTACTTACACACAGCAAAACAAGAGAGTGGATCTACTTATTTACAGTGTACAACTGTGATGAGGGAGAGGAAATTCTCACATAACATAACAAGACATAAAGGGGAACTACTCAAGCATAACATTGCAATGAGAAAAAGTAACTACTCAAGAACAACTTGAAAATAGGAAAGAGGATATAACTATACACAACATAACATCTAGTGAGAGAAACTTATCACACAAAACATGATAATAAAGAGGAACCACCTTCTCACACACAACACAACAAGAGAGAGAAACTTATCACATACGACATGACAGCAACAACAAAGAGGAACTACCTTCTCACAACCATGTCCTGGATCCATGGATCCATGTCTCTTGTACTGCTTAGCTTGTGACATCATCAGTTTTAAAAGTCACAGATAACTTTGACACTTAACTCGCGTAGGGCAAGGAGATCTTCCAAACCATGTTCAAATGAGCACAATTAAGTAACATTAAACAGGCCGGAGAAAAAAGCACACACTCACACACAAATCGTGCAAAGTTGAACTTAAAGTTTCCATGAAAATCTTGTCTCTCCACCCACCTGCAAAAGCGAGGTTTTTGAATCTGTCGGAATTTGCATGGTGCATTGCGAAATCGCTAAGCAAAGAGTGGTATTGCTTTGGTCATAAATCTTTCTATTGGTTTGGTATCTGGAGTTGCCTAATAACGATGTCATGGCTAAGCTCCATTTGACATCATCCAGTCTGATGTCTTGTGTAGGTGTACTTTTTGGTTTCCAGGCAACACTTCCATAGGACCAGTTTTGGTCGGCGTTGTTTTGACTGTTTTTGCGGCCGTTTTGGCAATCAAAAAAATGCTTTTGTCGATTAATTTTGATGGCAAAACTATTTTACAGAGAACATTGAAGTAATTTGGACCATTACAGCTTGATAGGTGGCAGGATATGTTTGTTATTCGGAAGTGCATTTCAGTTCAGCTTTTTAACATCAAAACCTTGCTTTTCCCTGAAATCTGTACCTTTGAATTCATTGGTTCTTTCCCTGCCAATCGATGTGACCAGTGGGTCAAAAGTCAATGATGCTGAATCAAAGACTGGCCAAGTTCAGCTCCTTACATCAATGAGCTGTTAAGCCTGAGAGTGAATTAACACTAAAATAATGCAAAATTGAAAATACTCATTTAAGCTAATTTTCCTCAAACATATCTTTGAATTTATTCATTTAGCTTTCAGTGTGGTCTTTTCCGCGGCTTGTTTTGCTGTTTCAAAATTTGCGATCTAGAGAGTGAACATAGCGCCGTCATTAGACGCACTGGAGGCCATTTCAGGAAATGATGTGGTGGCACTACTTACTCCAGCTGTGGCCGTGTCTTTACTTCTGGTTAAATTTGCACCGGAAGCCAGCTCCATCCACCATTGTCTTTCTCTATCTTCTTTGGTTTCACGTTGTGTGTTCTTCTTTGCTAAGACCTGGTCATGTGATGTGCAGGGCGCACAGGAACAATTACCATATGGATAGACTCTTTTGTGCCCTTTCCATAGCTCTATTTTGCCATGAAGTCTGCACTTCCCACAAGTCCTTCCAGACATAGTTGTGTTTAATAGCGAAGTGAAGCCTATGCAGTACATGTTTTCAAAGCTCACAGTGTTTCCTGGTCAGGACCTTTACATATGGTGTTTGTTGTGAAATTGTGAAATGCCTTAATTTGTTGTCGTCTTTTGGACATGCATTGTCCAACTTGACAAGGGGTACTTAATAGACCTTTTTACCGATACAGCGGCCACATTGAATTAATTAGATTTAAGGAGTATTATGGAATGCCCTGGGGGCACTCGTTCAGTATTTACACGTGCTTTTTGGGCAAAAAGAGAACTTCACTGTATATTTCTTGGGAAAAAGGCGATCATTATTACATCTAGCCTGAATTTCAGATGACTACTTTTTACTCCCTCAGTACATCTGAATTGACCGGCTGTTAATGCCATCCAGTGGCGTCACTACTCCTTTGCTTTAATTCATGCAAAAAGTAAAACACGTAAGGCACACAGTACATGTTAACATAAACCAGGCAAGTAAATGAGCGAATCGAGGCAAATGCCTGTAAATGCCGGTGACAGAAGTCCACTTTGCAGGTTTTGCATTGCTTTGCCTCTGTGGGAAGAAGGCAAATGACAAAGGGATTATTATTGTGATGCAACTCTGTATAAACGTCATTAGTGTTGCTTTGAGGAACTTCAGCTGCTGTGCTCTGTTGTTTTGAGGGACAATATTTTTTTTTATTTCTGCCTCCCTTTTTCCCTGTACTCTTAGGGAACTTTGGATTTCTGCACGACAAAGTTCAAGTGTTCTTCAAGGCACTCTTTAAACTGAGGGACTGCAATGGAATGCTTACAAGTGTTATCAAATTTGTAGCTCGGACAGTTGCAAGATACAAAATTTGTGTTAACTGTACATTGTACTCTCCCGTTCTTGGCATGGATTGCAGCGACTTCGAATTTATTACTGGTTGGTTGTAAGGTTGGCTGCTCCTTGATGGCAAATGGGTGGTTAAGTAAAAGAAGTGCACTTTCTGCAACATGTCTTGCCGTGACGGCCTTGTATGTCATATTTTGTTCAGCAAAGTGGGCCACATCTACAGACAACTTGGTAAATTCTTTCTTGGGTAACTGCTGTGGCTGTACATCAGGCTCACGGATGCATTTTCCATTCATTGCTTCCTCCACAGACATTTTATTCACGTCTGAGAC
>OZ037785.1:10872799-11310299 GCA_964035525.1 Porites cylindrica
AATTGGTCTGCTCAAACTGAGCAACACCTTTTGGAGTGGAGGCAGGTTGTGTAACAAGGATGCTTTTTAGAAATTGATTGTCAGGCGCATTTGAAAACCTTTACTTGAATTTGCACTATAGAAATGAATAAATTGTTATAATTATTATTATAATTGCTTTGAGGTAATTGTGCATTACCTCAGGGGGGCGAGTTGCTTTAAATGTTTGGACCACCTCAGGCCCCTCCTGCCTCCAGGTGTATTTCCTGGGATGGCTCAGTAGTGTGTTGGGCACTATTATTTGCAAAGCCAAAAGCAAATTGGCAAAGACAGGATCTTCCATGGCTCTCATAAAATTGCGTAGATCACTGTGTGTTGGTGTGTCTCCTATCTCCAGGTCTTTTTAGTTTTTCATGTAAACCGTATCCTCATATGATGAAAATGATAGACTTTCTTGCATACAATGCATCTGCCGTCTTACTAATAGCATATCCTGGGTGCGTCAGCCACTTAAAGTTAAAGGAATGGATTTTTTAGAATATTTCATGGGCAGGTAAAACACCAAGCGCTGGTGTGTAGGGAGGGAACAGGCCTTTGGTGATGTTCTTGAAATAATAGTAATGTTCCTCCTTGGATCAAGCGTCCATTGTTGGCAATATGGTTGACAAGGAAATTAAAAAAAATGACATGAGATTTTTGGGTAGAAAGTTTTATGATTATGCATATATTGAGAGCAGAGTTTTCCAAATGTCTAAATTCATTGTGTTTGACAGGTGTGAATTCATGAGTTGCCAATGGAGTACTCAGAGACATCTCTTTCCAGGGACGAACACAATGTAGCACCCAGGGCTTTACAAATTGTGGTGGCATATGCAGGGGTACATGGAAAGACTGCTTTTCTCGTTGTATTGTTGGTTTCCATTAACACAGAATATGTGGTGTATAATGACATCATTTGCTGTGCAGCTTCATGGGAAGCAGTAACGAGGGTCTAATCAGTTCAGTGTACTTTTGTGAGTGCTCCAGATTTTGGCGTCACCAGCTCAATCTTTTGGCAGTATAAATTTTTACTTTTGAAAGTCATTCAGTTGCTACTGATTGGGGCGACCATAGCTAATGTGGTTAAAAAAGGTAGGATATGAAGGATGGTTGTATTGGAATTGTTGCATTAATGTTTGCTGTTCACTGTTGATATTGAATGTGCCATCAGTGAGTATGTGGATGCCTTGCTTTACTCTCGCTTATGCCATCTGTAATGGAGGTTGTTCTCTAGAATTGCCTGCCAGGATTAACATGGGTCTTTGTGGTAACTTGCGTAAGGTGTTGAGCATATCCTGGAACATCAAAGACCCCATCGAGATAATGGCAAATGGATTGCTGGGGCAAGTGAAACAGGACAGCTTGGATTTTTAGTATTCAGTACAACAAGTAATGCAGTAATCTGAAGCTGTTGGCAAAATAACAATCATTAAGTAAACTTGAATGGTTTGGGACGAATTAAAGAAACTCACCAAAACAAACCGCGAAAAAAAAAGTAGATATTCACATTTATCTAAGCTTGCCGAAAATTACCGAAAAGAAAACATCTTTATCAAATACAAATACAATGAAAAATTGCAAAACTCACTAGAATAATGCATAGTTTAAATGGAACTTGATACATAGTTTAGGTCATGTTGCAAACTTTGATTGTCTAGTTCCAGTTCTCTCTCACTTATCGTGAAACAGCAAACAAGGAAATGCTTTCCTACTGGTGTATGATCTGGAACATCAGCATCATTCATGTCAATGTTACAAACTGCAGAACAAGCTGTATTCAGTGCAGAGAAGCTTAATCCACTCTAGAAAACAGAAAACAGAGGACAGCCTTTATAGTGGGATGCAATGGATCATGTGACCCTTCACTGCAAAATTGCAACCACTTGTTGATATACATATACACCTTACACTGTTTCTGTGTGCTTTTTCTTCACCAATGTGGGATTACTTTGACTTTGTCCGGAGAAGTCTCAGACCCTTGCAAGGATTGCCGATAATTTAACCCTTTAAGCCCTAAGAGTGATCAGCATCAAATTTCTCCTTGTACTATTGTACCAATGCTTTGTAAAACACAGTGTTCATGAGAATTAAGGACATCATTACACAAGATGTATTTGCTTGATATCTTATCAACTTCTCTCCACTACTTCTACAGTAAATGAATAGGGGCAACAAATGAAAATTTTAATTTTGATCCTAGGGTTTAAAGGGTTAACAAAACCCAGAGTTTCAAGGACCTGGGTAGGTTGGGCAGTAGTATTGATTTATCTAAAAAGAGCAGAAATTCTAGTCCATCAAAATGGTGAAGTTATCTTGGATATTGGATAAACATGCCTCCTTCGGAGTCATCTAAGTACCCACTCTGCTTCAAATGGGGTCACCACCTTAACATGGTGGGGCAGCTTTTTTGTCTCCTCTTCACCCAGGATCCAGTAAACATCTTGCTGGAGAAAATAATGAGTGGTTGCATGTGAATGCATTAAAGGGATCCAAAGTCAACAGAACAACACAGTACGATTTTACTTTAATCTCACAGGAAAACACACTTCAAAAACGTGTACAGAATTTGCTTAATTTGATGACTTCGACCTAAGCTTGGGATAAAAAATGGTAGATAAGCGATGGTGTGTGAACTTGTCCCTTTACAACAGTGAGTACTTGAACTTCTATGTAGTTTGAACTAGACTTGTATACGGTGGCCCAAAAGGCTCAAACACAAATCAATTTCGCAAAACACAAATCAGTTTCCCAAAACACAAATCAATTTCCCAAAACACAAATTGATTTCCAAAACACAAATCAATTTTCCAAAACACAAATCAATTTCCCGAAACACAAATCAATTTCACGAATCACTTATCAGTTTCCGAGCCAAAAGACTGGGCACTACCTTAATATGAACAAGATAGCCTGGAAAGCAGAGTGATGAACTCGGACCCAGGGCGCGAACAGGTGTTTGCACAATCCTTTGAGTGTATCATCTTCGACAAATTTCATTAAGTCGCGAAGGTCACGCTCATCGGGCTCCTCAGAAGTGGCTGAATCCTTTTTGTTGAAGCGTTGTAACACGGTCCTTATGGGCCGGGCCTTATTGAGCAATGGGTCAACAGCGTGTTTGGTAAAGACTTTGTCTTTGTAGTCTGCTAGCGTCGCGAGGTTAGCGTATATGGTGTCGGCAAGCTCGCTAATTGCATAGTTTGGACGCGTCAACCACTCGCAATTCCAGTGGTATAATTTGTCTAAGATCTCCCGCGATGTGAGTAGTCCGTGAGTTTTGCCATACGGGGTGAGGAAGTGCTTGGTCTGATGTTTGAAGTAATTTACCCCGCTCTTGCTTTCCGGGGTCCAAGGATTCTGAGTACGTCTCGACATAGCTGCAAAGAAATAATCGCTGGTGAGATTCTACGTTCAGTGGTCAGCATGACCGTTCAGTACGTATGTGTATCTCTGCTTAGCACCTATGTGGAAACAAGTTCGCTCCGTAGCGTCCGAGAAACCGCGAAATTGTCCGCTAGAGTGCTGAGAATAAAATGATGGAAGTCGTTGACAATCAGCAGTCTTCAGTCTGGAACCGTTGGGAAAGACGATGATGAACGGAATGGGACGCCTAACTTAGCAGATTGCGGGGAGCGATGCTACCTAGAAGTCGTTCGTTGACGCATGGACAGCAACTGTTGAAGTTAGCGCTGGGGTGAGCACCACCGTTGACTAGGTATGTGTATCTGTTGTGACCAGCCATGTGGCAACAACTTCACGTGGTAGTGTTCCTGAGGCGGTGAAACGGTGTGCTGGAGTGCTGAGACTAAGTTGATGCAAGTGGTTGTGAATGGGACGCTGCTGAGTCTGGAACCGCTGGCAACGACGTCGAACAAGGGAATGCGACGTGTCAGGTTCAGCACGTTGCTGCGAGCGATGGTATGGACAAGTCGTTGGTTGACTTACGGACACGAACGGTTTAAGATAGCGCTGGGTTGAGCTGGTCCGCCACTATTGGCGTCATTATTTTGATATCCTCACTCTTCCGGACGCGAGAGAGAGCGACGTATCCCATACCGCTGGGCACAGTAGGGCAGTCGAACCACACCAAAAGCTTGCGGATGTTAGCGCCTTGGGTCTTACAGATGGTCATGGAATACGCTGGGTTCAACGCGTAGTGGACTCTACTGCGCCCGTCTTCAGTGATGGTAATGATAGGGTAGGTAAACGTTGTCTTCCCGTTCGGAAACTTGAGGAGCAAGGTGTTGTTGTGGCTGTTTTGAATGGTGGCCAGCTGCCCATTGACGACACCGGTACGCTTATCAAGGTTTTGAGTCACCACGACGCGCATGTCGCGAAACGGGAGGAAATCGTGCACGTCATTTTCGAGAGGTATGCTTGACACGGGTGTTTCGTTCTGGAACCCTCGGCTGATGACGATGTTGTTCACGCGATTCGCGGCAGCGCGGGAGACTGTGAGGAAGGTGGCATCTGGCGCATCTTGGAGAGTATGCCATATGTCATAATCCGTGATACCCGATTGGTGGAAGAGCAGCAGCGGGCGTTGGAAATTGTTCAGCACGTACTGTTCGGGACGGGAATAGCGGATATACTGTAGGAAATCCATGTACGCCTTGTCGGTGCACCGGAACTGTTGATACAGGGAATGGACCTGGCAGACTTCGCGTAGGCGGCGGTTCTTCAAGATGGACGTGGTTTGGGTCGTACGGCCGTTGATGGTCTGTAAAGGCGGTTGTTGACATTCATCGCCGGCAATGATGACGAGGGGTCGATGGGGCTGTTTTTCCAATGTGTCATGGATCATGTCGAAGGTGTTATCAGCGACCATCGAAGCCTCGTCAATGATAATAGCATCGTACTTCCCGATGTTGTAGTTAACCACGTACTCTTGGTCCGCCGCAACAGCGATATTGAAAAGGGCGTGGATGGTATCAGCCTGCAGATCCGGGTAGAATTCTTCCCTGTAGTTGGTGGCAAGAAGACCCAGGGGAGCGCACAGAGCAACAGAGTATTCCTCTTCGATTAAGGTGTGGATAAGGCGCTTCACCACTTGAGTCTTCCCAGTTCCGGGACAGCCTAGCAACAGTTGGTATTTGGCGTAATCGCTGGAGTTTGGGTCGGTTACTTCCTGGGTAGAGCGACTGGCTGGAGTTGACCATGTGCCGTAGATGGAACGTCGGCGTGTCTCCACAAGAGAAAGGTATCTGGAATAAATGGCTCGCTGCTGTGGAGAGAGAGGATATTGGAGCTCAAACTGAGAGCGTTCAGAGCTTGCAAAGGTGCAGTCGATCACTCCCAGTTGCCACAGCGCGTAGATATATCCTGAAGAGATTGAATATACAGCACGATTGTCTCCAGATAGCTCCTCTTGTGGGATTCACTGGACAGGTACTCCAGGATCGTGTCTCTCGACCCTAGGATGTGGGGCAGCTTCTCCGTGGCTGGAACAAAATGCTTAATGGGCTCTGGCAGGCGGTCTTCGCGAACATCGTGCAGTTCATCAAGGGTGCGATGGGCCACATTCATGATCAGCAGCTGGTAAAAGAAGATCGGGTTAAACGGGGACAAGTGTTTGACGCCGACCAGAGTGCTCCCGTCCTTGTAACGTTTCGGTGGATTTTTGTCGTGATCGTATTCGCGCAGCCACTGTAGGAACGTGAGATGTTCATCCTCTGCAGGGCGTCCTAGGTACTTCAGATGGACCTTGTGCTGGGTCTGGCCAGGTGTTGGTGCCGTGAAGGGCTTGGTTCGTGAGTTGGTCCACGCAATCTTCATTGAGGTCAGCTGAAGCACCATCTCCGGTTCCAAGGAATGCATGTTTTTCAGGAATGATGTTGCAGCCTGATACGCGCCAAGGTCGACGGAGTAAAGTTGTTGCGTTTTCACTGCATCGTGACACTTGGCGACGTAGGAGGTGACGTACTTCAACAGCATCGCCTTGCCATCGGAGGATTGGACGTCCATAGAACACTGCAGAGAACCAGTCAGGGCAGGGACAAAAGCGCGCAGGTTACAGCCTTTATCGCTTCGACTGTGGTGGAACGCCAGGTACGTCTGATTGTTTTCCGTCAGCACGCGGTTTGGTCCTTGTCTCAGCGGAAGAGAGCTCGTCCGGGATTTCTGGAGATCGTACACTAAGAACGCTTCCTCCACATTGCCCCACGGTATGGTTGCAGAGAGTTGGCTGACATCAATCTCGTTCATGTCGTCTAGCCAGATGAGTATGTGCGCGTGAAGAGTGCCCCTCTTTTGAAACTCAAAGCGATAAAAATAGTTGGTGACATTGTTCGCAGAGGGGTCACTCTTCTTAGCAAGCAGGTGGTTCTTCCATCGGTTTGTGTTGCTTCCACATAAATAGCCACGGATGTACTGTTCCAGCACGTGCGCGATGTGGATCGTTTCGGGTATTGCTAGTTCCGTCGCACCTTTGCCCGTCTGGTTGCGGAGATGGTCTAACCAGGGCAGAAACGGGAAACTCCATTCAAAGGGAGAAATGGTAATGAACATGGAGGGGAACCCGAATTGGCGGACGGCATCGATCAGGTAACGGTGCTGGTTGCTCCAGTACTGGTGGCTGAACGTCTTGGCCTCTAAGGCAGTGGCGGGTGAACATTGAGCTTGTTTCGCGGAGTTGATCGCTCCGGTGATTGTCTTGAACAACCAACGATCATAATGGTAATGCAGGAGATCGTAGTTGATGGCATAATCGCAGATAGGAGACGCGATTTTCGTCATGAAAGAGACCTTGCCGCTCTTGCGAGTTTCTTGCCCCTCGAGGAAAGACTCACACAGGCTATTGTCGTGGTACAGGTGCGGCCATAGTGCAGCCTCAACCCCGTGGAACGATTCATGCGAAAATAGTTCAAATATCCAGGGCTCGCGGACGTGATTCCGGTGCATCATGAAGAACTTCTTGTACGAACAATTTCTCTTCTTCATCAAGTACTCGAAGGCAGCTCTCGTCCGTCTCCTCGACACTGGATCCCTGATGTTGCGTATTTTGACCTCAACGTCCTCCTGCGCCCATTTGATTTTGAATGGCTCTTCGCGCACTCTGTAGCCGAACATCATGCGATTGTATCGGCCACAGAATGCGCGAAAAGGACGCAGGGCATAGATGTCATCCACGGTGAGATTCTGGAGAACCGCTGGCACTTTCGTAGGATGTGGCACCTTGTATCGGCCACCGCTGCAGGTACATGACGTGGAACTGGTGGGCTTCGCTCGCTTGCGGTAGCCAGGCAGAAGCTTCTTGGATTGCAAGGATCCACACCGTGTGCAGTATGCCCAGCTCCCGTGTTCGGCCCAGAATCTCAGGTCATTGGCTAGGTCTGTAAAGACACATTTCGTCCTGGTTGAGTGAGTGGGCGTTCTAAAAGCTCGCAGAAAATCTTCTTTACGCGTTGCACGCTTCCGCAGACGTTCAGCGCGGCGACCAGCTCTAGTTTCATTCAGCTGACGTACATTGGTGCAACGTAAAACGAGACGTGACGGACGTTGTCGCCAGTATCTTTCGCTCGACTGCTTGCTCCATTTCGGCCGAGGCATTTCTGAGAACCGAATAGAGATACGCGCTGTAGAAGGTTTGCAACATCAACAAAGATACACACAATATGGCGACTATCTGAACGGGCTGTATTTTCATTGTTTTAACCAAGTGTTAACGTGAAAAATGTTCTGCCAAAGCTGCGGCCAACAAGTTTTAGATGAATATTTGTACTGCTTTCAGCGTGGAACCAAGCTAGACACTGCTATACCTTCTGTTAGGCTATTATTATCAGCTGAAAACGTGACCGAGAAAGAAGCAATAGAGGCTTACTTTTATAGTGGGTTCAGTTACAGGGTTATTCTACTCTTCCTTGACAAGTACCATGACATGCCAATGTCTATGTCAATATTGAAAAGAAGGTTATGTGAATACAACCTTAAAAGGAATAAAGTGGATATAAATTTGCCTGCCGTTGAGAAATTAATCCGAGGCGAGATGGATGGCCCAGGAGGCATTTGTGGTTACAGAGCAGTTTGGCATATGCTTCGTATAAATTATGGGCTGTTTGTCCCAAGGCAAGAGGTAGACTCCCTGATCAGAACAATAGACCCAGCTGGAGTGGAAGAGATCTCAGGATCTCAGGATCTAGGACTGTGGTGGTAATCAAACCTTCTTCAACATCCTCAAGGTAATGTGTAAAGTTAAAGGTTATAGCTTCCTCCTTAGCACGTTTGTTACTTCCTTCCACACTAAAGACACACTGAAAATGATTATCAACAACCTCAGCAGTCAGCTTCTCATGTTCATAATATTGTAAGAGCTTGCGGGATTGGTTAGGACTGTTTCTGATCACATCCAAGACTCCATTTGTTGCCAACCCTTTTGACAAACTGGTCAATTTCAGTCTGTGTACATAAAATGAGATGGTGTAAGCAGATGCACCTGATAAATTCATCTTTGTCTTCCAAAGTTACAATGGGCTTTGTGTATCCTGCTTTGAATCTTAGTGGTGTGTTGAAGGATGCTTCTTGCTCAAATCTCTCACGATCACCGATTGCTTCAAGCTCCTCTAATGTTGTCTTCACTTTTCCACTGGGCAGGTCACTGACTGACACTGAGACTGAATCTAGTTTGCCATACACGATGTAGTCTACAACAGGAGCAGCAAACATTACAGGACCAGGTGAACCTTGAAGCACTGAAAGAGCTGAAATAATGCCATAATGAAGATATTCCTCCCTCTGAAGAGCCATTACATTGTGAACAAACCTACGGTTACTAGGAGGTCCTGTGAACAGACTTCATGACTGTTGCATGTGTTTGTGAACCAGGAAAAAAAACTCTTTGCGAGGTCCTCCCTCGTCTACTGCAGGTTCTCCAATAAATTGGACTGTTACAATACCATTCAAGCAATCATGGTTTATCCTTTTGATTTTTGCCAGAGTATCCTCCCACAGGCAACTTCTTCTTACTTTTAGCCTTATCTTTTTTCCTGAGTTGCTACATTTCTGGAATAGCTCTTTCAATTTCTCACATAAACTCTGCTGGTCCTCAATTTCATGCTCTGCACTTTCATCAGTTTTAGAAAATTCAGACTCCTCCCCACCAAAGATAATGTCATTTTCAGAATCATAGAGCTCATTACTAAAATCTACTTCAATGACAGAAGCATATGATCGAAGCGAGTCATGCAATCCTCCATTTGCATTCTCGCAGAGTGTGGCAATAGCTGTTTCAATGTCTTGGCTGCTGCTGAAAACATCAAATATCTTCTTTTCAGGGAGCTGTGGAAAGATTTCTTCGAGTCAAATCCAGAACTGTTACATGCTGTAGTAGAATATGAACCAGAAGATGAACTACCAAGAAGAGAGGTGGGTATATCACTTGTTGTGAAAGGATCAGAAGGGCTAGTTGCAATATAAGAACCAGGTTTAACAGAAACAGAGTTTGCATCTGATGCTTTAACAGTTCTGGTTGTCTTAGCAAAGCCAGTGTCAGTGTACTTGGTTATTTTTGTTTGCGTTGGTTCACTTAGGTCTTCAGAATCCTTGTCACTGTCATTCTTGTCGTCTCCATCATAAGAAATTTTGTCCGCAAAACCTTTGAAACTATGATCGTAGTAATCTGATGAAGAACAAAGATAAAATGTTATCCTGTTGTATGGTTTACCCAGTTCAGCTTTATATTCTTGTAAGCTGAATGCTTGGTCGGATTCTCTAAGTTTATTTACTTCTATCCCGTCTGGGTACAGCAATTGTAGGCCAAAGGAGAGCTATAAGTAATTTCATTAGCATTATGCTTCGAGTGCTTTGCTACTGCTATCTTTAATAGCTCCTTCCCATCGGCTGTTCTACCAATTCTTACAGGAAGAGATTTGCCTCGTTAGGGCTTGAGCATATTTTCCTCTTCAATATATCGCATGATGCCAATGTTGACGGTTACAGGTGGGTCTTCTTTCTCAGTCATCCTCTTAGTCTTCTTGCTCTTTTTTTTGAAGTGCGACTTTCTGTCTTCTTTTTGCTGCGGAGCGACCGAAGGGAGCGAGCAGCAACATAATCAGGATTTAAAGGAAATATATAAGGGGCGACGAATTCTCGAATTCATCACTTTTTACCACAATGCATTGCATTTAACCAGAGTGCATTGCGCCACGAACAACTCAAATAAAAACACGGGGAAGTTCGGTGGGTGAGAGCATCGTTCGCTGCTCAGACTTAGAGTTTTCTTCGTGGTAAATTTTCTACAACACGGTTAGCGGTCTTACCAAATTTTAAGACACGCAGGAGTCTTTCAGATGAGTACGATGGTTAACTTGGGGTTTGGATTTCAATTCAAGAGCCTTTTTTGACTCAAGAGCCTTTTTTGCTCTTCGACTCCGCAACACGGCGGATATACAAATTCCAGCTTGCTAGAAGGTGATGTGAAAGTGAGAAAATGTCATGCAATGCTATTCGTAAGAAACTGCATGAGCCGAAAATGGATGTGATTTTGACCATTCGCTTCAAAATAACAGCGGAAATCGAGATAACAAAACATATGTTTTGTGTCCTACTTTGCAGACGAGGACGTGTATCGGCGTTTTGAAAAGCATAATTATGTTCTTTCATTCATTTATTGCCATGGAATATGCGTTTACATTGTTTTTTCACTGTTAATAGCTCGGTTAATGCGGCTGGCGATCATCTTGCCGGCGGAAGTTTCATGGAAAAGGAATAAAATGAAAGACTTTTCCTAAAGACTACGTAATCAGCCTCTGCGGTGTAGTGGTTAAGTGTAGTTGCGTCGATTCGAAGGTGCCGGGTTCGAATTCTACTGAGTTATTTATTCCTTCTTTCTTTTTTTCCCCGTTTTTTGTGTTGTTGTTTTCTATAAATATAGCTAAATAACTGTTACTTAATAAAGTGCAACAAACAGCAAGAAAAGTATTGTGTTTCCAGAGAAAATATCGTGCACCGTATATTAAATATATGGATAAACGATCTGAATTTCTATTATTTCCTACAATTTACTGTGGGAAAACCAGAGTTGATAACCACTTGATCATTTTCTAAACAACGTTCCCATGAGTTCTTTCTATAGACTGATGGTAATTATTCTAGTACTTTCCAACATGTAAATAGGACATTCAATGTCATTTTTGATTCTTTTAAGTCTCACTGCCTACCTAATGGCAGTATCAACAGAATGTGCCGCAGCATTACTATCTTTTAGATACTCTAGTTTATTGTTCATAAAGGTGTCCAAAGTAGGAACAGGCTTAGAAGAAATTAAGGTTAAATCAGATGTGGCAATTCCAGATGTAGCACACTCAGCTCTCCCTTTCCTACGGCTTGTCGAATCGGACGTGGAAGAATGAGTTTCAGTGTTATTGGACGTAGAATTTCCACACTTTACGCAAAATTTAAAAGTATCCTTCACAACACTGCCACAATGACCGCAAAACATCTTAATAGGACTAAAAGGACACAAAGTTGCACGAGTGACATGTAGCCGCCATATTGGACGCGAAAGACCCTGGGCCCGAGTTCGTCACTCTTCTTTCCAGGCTATCTCGTTCATAATAATGTAGTGCCCAGTCTTATGAAATTGATTTGTGTTTTGGGAAATTGATTTGTGTTTTGGGAAACTGATTTGTGTTTGAGCCTTTTGGGCCACCGTACTTGTACCACAAGATGCACAATAGCTGTACGGTTTGTGCAGTTTCGAAAAACTAAAAACAAAAAAATTAATTAACAATAAACACTAGAAATACCTAGTGAAGAAAGGTGAACTAAAACTTACATTTGTGTCCTCTGGTAATGCCGCAGAAACATGGTAACCCGTAAAAAACTATGTTCAAAAAATGATTTACCGTATGACACTTCTTTTCATTGAGCACATGGATTTTTTCTTTCCGCAATGCACTGTGGGGCAACATGCCAAAGCGAGCGTGACATCACGAGTGCACATGCCGTCCGTAACCCTGCAGCTTTGCAATTACGCATATGAAGCAACACGCGCAAAATAAGGCAGACGGGCGGACAAACATAGTTATTTTCCCCAGCCCAATCCATAACAAATGCATCAATGCCTTCAGCACCCGGATTCGAAAATCTGGAATTGAAACGCGGGAGTTTAGCGTTCAGATGATTAGCAAAACGATCAATCGAATGAGGACCCCAAACTAGGTCAATTCTGTGAAAAGAAAGAGGGAAAGGCACCAATCGTCCTCGTCATAAATGCGACTGAGATAATCTGCTTGATCATTCTGAGATCTCCGGATCCATTCCATCTCAATCAAAATGCCATAATTACAGCAGATGTTAAAAATAAACAAACCTTTGGACTGCAAATGACCTTTACTACTCCCAGACGAAATAATTCGAGGTACATTTTGATTGTCTGTGAACCTTTTAACAGTCGTGCCCGATAGCTGGTTAACCAAGGAAAGTAAAACAAATTTAACCGCCAAAATCTCCCTAAAAGTGGAGCTGGAATGCATTTGATCCTCAGACCAAACACCGGAAACTAAATCCACACCACACTGGACAAAATAACCACCAAATCCAGAGTCAGTAGCATCGGAATAAACAACTCCTATGGTCCTGGACTTGGGTGACATAACCCTCCCATTAATAGTGTCAATATTGCTCAGCCAAAAAGAAAGTTCATCACGAACTGCAGCAGAAACATTCAGTGGTTGAGCCCAAGAGGTTCTATGCTCGATAGTGGCATAGCAGTTTGTTGTAAACAATCTAGCAACATTCCCTTCGGCACATGTCAGAAATAATTTGCCCTGTAATAGACGCAAGGTCTCTGGCTACAATCTGGTCCTTCTGAAGACACGAAACGAGGGATGATTTAAGCTAAGGATACGGATAAAATAAGGATAAAACCTTCCTCAAAATCCAAAACGGTTCCTAGAAAAGCTAGCTTTTGTGTAGGCTGCCAAACCGATTTATCATTGTTAGGTGTGAAACTGGACAAAACAATGTCATTGCAAACTGTATCACTAAGGCTTTTGGTGCTCTCAAAAGACATATCTCCCCCTAAACCGTCATTGAGATACATCAAAGTTAGATGGCCACAACCTCTCCAATATTTAACTAATTGACGTAAAACTTTGGTGAAGACATATGGCGCAGAACACATACCAAAAGGCAAAACCTTAAATTCGTAAAATTTCGTGACTCCATCAGAAGAAGTCCATTTAAAGGACAAGAATTTCCTGTGCTTGTCGCAGATATCAGTGTGATGATAGGCTGACCTAAGATCAAATGAAAAAAACAAACATTCCTGGAAAAACGTTTGAAGAACTGTTCTCAAGTCTTCATATTTCATGGACTTGTTAAAGATGGATTTATTAAGATAGGACAAATCTAAAATTAGCCTAAGTTTTCATGACGACTGCACAGCAACATGCAAAGGATTGCAAAACCGAGGATAAACCGAAACCTCTCTTGTACAGCCATGCGTCAGCAACTGTGAAACAGCCTCCTGAACAAAACGTCTATGAATAAGGGCAGACGATCTGTTCTCAACCGAATACAGTAAAGGTGTGTCCCGGAAAAGAATCTTGTGACTGCTTTCAATAATATGCGACACAAAATCTGAAGCTCTAACTGTATCACGCCAGAAAGACAAATTAGCGTGCAAACCGAGGATAAACCGAAACCTCTCTTGTACAGCCATGCGTCTGCAACTCTGAAACAGCCTCCTGAACAAAACGTCTATGAATAAAGGCGGACGATCTGTTCTCAATCGAATACGGTAAAGGTGTCTCCTGGAAAAGAATCTTGTGACTGCTTTCAATCATATCCAGCACAAAATCTGAAGCTCTAAAAGACAAATTAGCGTGCAACTTCCCTTGGATAAAAGAGGAACCGACAATTCCCTGCTCTGACTGATCAAATTCATACTGATCCAAATCCAAAAAATCAAGATTTGCATCCTGAGGACAAGAGTTCATCTTTAGAATGGCAGGAACTGGCCCAGTGACCTCTCTTCTCACATCAAAAACACAAATCGGAGCCTCTGAAAATGTTTCCCAAGTATCGACCTTGGGGATGAAAATAACTAGCATAAGGAGGAGAGAAGAAACGCGACAGACTTTAAACCTGGAAGCATTGCTTGGCGAAGGCACAGAAGTCGAAAATTTGGCGTTGGTACTTCTCTTCTTCTCTTGGAAGGATTTGAACTTAGCTGCCGCTCTTTTCGCAGCCTTTTTGATTTTAGAGACGTCAGCTTCATCATCGACCAAGTCGTCACAGACGTGTTCTTGAACAGTGGCCCAACCAAATTCAGATTTGTCCGCTAATTTAATAATTTTCTGTCGGTTAGTAAGTAAGGAAATACCTTCATTCAGCTCCTCCTTCGCTTTGCCAATGTTTCCACTCTCCAAAGCCTTGACCACCGCAGTACTGGTCCTGATCACCTTTCGGTTGAAGTTAAACTGTTGCTCATCTCCTTTGTTCTTGAAGACATAGTTTTCTGGTTGAACCTCTGAAGCTATTTGCGATGCCAAGTCAGACTGAACTTAAAGCAAGTTACTTTGAGGGCCTTGAATTTGCGAATCTATGGCGGATAAAATAGCGTTTTTCTGTGCTTCCCAGATGGCATGGAAACCGGGAGGAAAGGAAGAAGACGGAGAAGAGTCCTGCTCTTGATCATGCTCGGTCGGCATGAATCTGGCAAATCACTGAAATCAGAAATAAACTGAAGAAAAGTAAGCGCGAGTGCCTCCAAAGAGAACACCAAGAGGACTAAATTAGCATTCAACTCTCCTTAAATACCCTAAACAAGTCTCTAGGTAATTCATAACAACGAGAGCATATTTTCTGCAAATTTTTCAAGAACGCGGAAAAATCTTATTTGAGTTGAAGTTGCTCCCCTTTAAGGAAATCAATCGAAAATGTAATTGTCACATGGTGTGAGAGTAAGTCGAGAGTGAAGAAGTATTTTAGGAACAGTTTGTGTATGTGTGTGAGGGCAGCCTTCATTAAAAGATTCTCCTGAGCTGAAAGTCTCCGTAACTCATCAATTGTCTTATTATTAAAAGAAACATAAAATAGCTAGGTTTGAAAATAGTGACACTATTTAATGTAGGAACAGTGCATATCCATGTTGTGAAACTTATACAATAGTTACATAATATTGTTGCACCAAAGCACTGCATTGTGATGTACAACATATAAAGATACCTTGCATAAATGGTTAAATGAAGTGTCAGTGTAAGCTCATACTGTTGCTTTTCCATACATCAGCATGTTCAAATATGAAATAGTTAGCCCTGTGTTCCACTTATGTCCAGAAATGCATGTAATGGCGAAAAGTCACCAGAGGGCTGGCAATTCAAATTGGATGCCAAAAGTGGCCCCTTGGAGAGTGACATTTTTGGCGAAAAAGGCTAATTTGGAAAAAAAGGCAATACTCAATTGTGAATTGTTGCTTTTTCTTCCAGCATGAAATGAGTGACTTCTTGATGGTTGCAAAGTTGCCTGAAAATACTTTGATTCAGCCTTGATGATCCCCAGACACTTTATAATGGAAGTTAGTCAAAGATATCTCACCCTTTTATGTGGTCAATGCGACAGCAAGAAGTACCAAACCCCGAGTGACCTGTGGATGGACACATGTTATTTCGAGCTTTAAAAGAGGTGTGTTATTTTTACTCTTATTACTTACTAAACTTTGTTGATCAGGACACTCAGTCCTCGATGTTTATCGATTAAAATTCTTGAAAGGGACTGCCTTGCTACTTTTAAGTTAGGTATGATAAACTGTTGACTTCGTTGAGCTGACAACCAGAACTATAATTTCATTCTTATACTTTATTAACAGCATTTTTATCATGATTCATGTCTATTTGTGAAGTGCACTAACTTCTTGATAGAGGGAACAGACTAATAATATTTTTGTTTTGCACCGTAAGATGAGGAAGTCTGTACCCAAAACACTTTTGAAGGGGCTGGCCAGCCACAGAAATGATCAAAGAGGCAAGTACAGTCATAGATAGAGTCAAACCAATATGATTTACTGACAGTGTAAGACATTTCAACATATATGTTATTGTACTAAGCATTTTTTTGTCTTCTTTTCTGTTGTGCATAGTTCTGTTGAAAGACAAGTTTGCAATGTTGAAAAGCCAAAACCCATTCTGCAAATAAAATAGGAACAGGTAATGTTATAGTTTTAATTTTAAGCACCGAACTTAACTCAAGTTTTTCCCCAAATGTAAATACTTGAATATTGTACTCCTGATATAACTATTTGCTTTCATTACAGGTGACCAAGGACCATGATAGGGAGAAAGCAAGAACGCCTAGTTGAGAACAAAGAATGGAAAATTTAAAAAGAACATGAATAGGTAACTATTGCATCAGTGCATCCTGCCGTTTTTCAGCCAAAAAAACCATGAAATTAACGACCCGCGAAATTAAGTACCACTAAGGTAGTAACAATGAGATCCTTGTTCTAGACCCGACCCCCAATGAACTCAACTATCACCAGAAGTGTGTTTTCGAATTCCTTTCAAGCAGATCGGCCAAACAAACATATTGGCATTTTTAATAGGCCAGTCATGGTGTGTGCTCAAAACGTGGCAGGCAGGTGGGGTCCCAGTACAAGATTTTCAGGGTTGACTCAGATGCAAACTTGACTGCGGCAGGATAAGGTCAGTTGGTAGAACCCTTGACTGCAGAGGTGGGGAAGGGGGGGGGGTCTATTCCAGGTGCTGGAACATTTTTCAGGGCCTTGAAATAACTGAGAATTGAAGGTACTGTCTTTTCCCTGCAAATTGCTAGACCTTCACGTGGTTCAAATGATTACATAAAATGGCAGTCCTGTCTGCATTAGGAGACGTAAAAATAGTGTTCCCATTAGTACTTTCGCGCGAGACACATTGACATTCAAAGTGCAGTTTTTCTTAGTTTCTTCTATGGTGGAAGCTAGTAAAATTGTGACCAGGATAGATGCAGGCAACCTAATTCTGGAAAAGAATGACTCAAGGGAAACGTTTCCTCAGTGAAAGCCTACCCAGTACAGTGGAGGGGATGCTACACAGGTCATCACACATTAATAAGGTACAGCGTAAATGTCAGTGTTATCTATTATATGGATCTAATGAGAAGTTGTACATGTACTTTAACAAGTTTAAAACCAACTTGCATTTTATTGCCAAATCAGATATCATATTTTTACCTTGTCACCATTAGGCACAGAGGGCTAGGCCAATTCTTGGGAAACAGGAGTAGGTCACCACTTTTTTAATCTTATCACCATTAAGTGCCCGCCAGTTCTTGGGGTAGGAGAGTAGGTCACCACATTTTTACCCTTGTCACCATTTAGCACAGAGGGCTGGGCCAGTTCATGGGGGAAGGGAGTAGGTCACCACAATTGTACCCTTGTCACCATTTAGCACAGAGGTCTGGGCCAGTTCATGGGGAAAAAAAGTAGGTCACCACATCTTTACCCTTGTCACCATTTAGCACTGAGGGCTGGGCAAGTTCATGGGGAAAGAGAGTAAGTCACCACATTTTTACCCTTGTCACCATTTAGCAGAGAGGGCTGGCCCAGTTCATGGGGGAAGGGAGTAGGTCACCACATTTTTTACCTGGTAATCATTTAGCACAGAGGGCTGGCCCAGTTCATGGGGGAGGGGAGTAGGTCACCACATTTTTTACCTGGTAACCATTTAGCACAGAGGGCTGGGCCAGTTCATGGGGGGAGGGAGTAGGTCACCAAATTTTACCCTTGTCACCATTTAGCATAGAGGGCTGGGCCAGTTCATGGGGGAAGGGAGTAGGTCACCACATTTTTTACCTGGTAACCATTTAGCACAGAGGGCTGCGCCAGTTCGTGGGGGAGGGAGTAGGTCACCACATTTTTACCCTTGTCACCATTTAGCACAGTGGGCTGGGCCAGTTCATGGGGGAAGGGAGTAGGTCACCACAATTGTACCCGTGTCACCATTTAGCACAGAGGGCTGGGTCACTTCATGGGGGAAGGAAGTAGGTCACCACAATTTTACCCTTGTCACCATTTATCACAGAGGGCTGGGCAAGTTCATGGGGGACGGGAGTAGGTCACCACAATTGTACCCTTGTCACCATTTAGCACAGAGGTGTGGGCCACTTCATGGGGGAGAGAAGTAGGTCACCACATTTTTTACTTGGTAACCATTTGGCACAGAGGGCTGGGCCAGTTAATGGGGAAAGGGTCTAGGTCACCACAATTCTACCCTTGTCACCATTTAACACACAGGTCTGGTCCAGTTCATGGGCAAAAGGAGTAGCTCACCAAAATTTTACCCTTGTCACCATTTAGCACAGAGGGCTGGGCAAGTTCATGGGGGAGGGAGTAGGTCACTAACATTTTACCCTTGTCACCATTTGGCAGAGAGGGATAGGCCAGTTCATGGGAGAAGGGAGGAGGTCACCACATTTTTACCCTTGTCACCATTTAGCACAGTGGGCTGGGCTAGTTCATGGGGGAAGGGAGTAGGTCACCACAATTGTACCCTTGTCACCATTTAGTACACAGGTCTGGGTCACTTCATCGGGGAAGGAAGTAGGACACCACAATTTTACCCTTGTCACCATTTAGCACACAGGCCTGGGCCAGTTCATGGGGAAAAGGAGTAGGTCACCAAAATTTTACCTTTCTGACCAATTACCACAGAGGGCTGGGCAAGTTCATGGGGGAAGGGAGTAGGTCACCACATTTTTATCCTTGTCATCGTTTAGCACAGGGGGCTGGGTCAGTTCATGGGGAAAGGGAGTAAGTCACCACATTTTTACCCTTGTCACCATTTAGCACAGAGGGCTGGGCAAGTTCATGGGGGGAGGGAGTAGGTCACCACATTTTCTGGGCCGGTTCATGGGAGAAGGGAGTAGGTCACCACATTTTACCCTTGTCACCACTTACAACAGAGGTCTGGGCCAGATCATGGGGGAAGGGAGTAGGTCACCACATTTTTACCCTTGTCACCATTTAGCACAGAGGGCTAGGCCAGTTCGTGGGGGAACAGAGTTTACCTTGTCACCATATAGGACAGAGGGCGTGGTCAGTTTACGGAAGAAGGGAGTAGGTCACCACATTTTTAAACTTGTCACCCTTTAGCACATAGGGCTTGCCCAGTTTTTGGGGGAGGGAAGTAGGTCACCACATTTTTTATCTGGTCACTATTTAGCACAGAGGGCTTGGCCAGTTCATTGTGGAGGGGAGTAGGTCACCACATTTTTAACCTCTTTGCAGTTACTTCACATTCGGTTACATTTTAAGACATGTGTTGACTACACTTACAACTGAAATAATATTTTTAAATTGCTTATTTTTGCAGATGGGTTTTTTTTTGCGTTTTGAAAAGATGGGAAAGAGGAAAATAATGCCGCAAGTTGACAATGACAGGTGAGATCTTTTTTATCTGTTTGTAGTTGCTCAAATATACCAACTGTACACGACAGGACAACTGAATACTGTCAACAACTATACACAACTGACTACTGAATACAGTCAACTACTGGATGCAACAGGACAACTGAATACAGTCAACAAGCATACCCATCTAAACAATTGGATACAGTCAACAACCGTGCACAACTGAACAACAAACGAACAACTAAATACACTGAACAAATGTATACAACAACAGTGTAAACAACCCTACAGAACGGGACAACTGAATACAGTCAACAACTGTTAAAAGAAAAAAGAGCTAGTCACACAAAGCTAAGCAACATGGGAGAGAACATAGTAAGATTACCCCTTTGGAACAAGACAGACGAACAACTTCGACAAAACATAACAGCTTTGGTAATCTTTGCCCCTCTTTCTGAGGCAACGCTTGCGTGGCCTCGTGGATCAGTTCACTCTCCTTAAATTACACACGTGTCGGCTGCTGTTTCCCTGTCGTTTTGTAACTTAGTTTGGATGACTTATTGAGGTGGTTTAGCTCCCGGCTGAACCTTCGTTGGCGGGCTGTTTTGCTGTAAGAATCCCTATTCGAAAATAGTTTATGGGGGTAGCATACATTAATGGATGTTTTTTGTGACCAGGTATCTTTGAACATCATGGAAATGGTGACCATCGGAAGGAAGAGAAGAATTCTTGTGAAAAAAGGTGAGTTTATTTAGTAGCAATCACCGGGTGATAACTTATGACTAAACAGAACAGCGTTCACTGAGCTTCTGTGTAGATTTTCCATAAGTGAAAAGGGAAATGCTAAAAACCATTAAGACTTATGCAGATGCAGTTAACTGTAGTGTCGTGGGAGAGGAATTTCTTTTGTAAAACATAAGAGGAAAAGAGTCAGAGAAAACATAGCTACTTTGTTAATCTCTTTCTCAGGCAACACTTGCGTAGCCTAGTGGGTAAGTTCGCTTTCTTTAAATTTAACACATGTTGGTAGCCTGAAATTCATCCGATTGCTTCGAGTCGTTTTTCTCCTCTCAACAACGTCTGAATCGACCGACCGTTAATGCCGTCCAGTGACGTCACTCACTACCCGAAAACCGGGTAGTGATTTTGATTGGATGATTGTCTAAACATTCGCATAATTATGTATAATTATGAAAAATTTTAGCGGGATTGTCGCTTGATATTAGGGAGCTTAAGCAGCAACGTTTTTGAGCGACGCACGTCAACCGGAAGTGGCCTTTTTTCATTTTTTGACGGTGGTTTCGCGCAAATTTTCAGTCAAATCGCCTCTATAACAGTAAAGAAGCTAAGGAATACAAATTTTATATCATCAAGGCATGTTAAGAGGGAAAATACCTCACTTCCGGTTGACGTGCGTCGCTCAAAAACGTCGCTGCTTAAGCTCCCTAATCAGCGGATCAAATCCCTGGCGTTCTTTCGTTTAGTTCAAACATTTCGATAAGCTTAATCTGTATCTTAGACAGCAAAATTGCCCTTGTCTTCGAAACCGAAATGCTAAATTTGAACTGCGAATGAAGAATCATTGCGGAGAGTCGGTAGGTTTTTCATTTAGAGCCGCTTTGTGCTTTCGGCGGCCGGTGATTTTGTTTACGCGAAGTTTTCTGAGGTCAATGTTATAATTCGACCTTCTTGCTATTTTTACCGTGAAGTGTAATGATTCTGTTAGCTTTTCCTACTTGTCTCCTTGTTTTTTGTCTTCGTTAAGGACCAAATAGCTTCGTTTTAATTAAAGCAAATCATTCTGTTTTTGAACTAGGTGTTCCGTGTGTGTGTTTATTTCATTGCGTGATTGCCACCGAGTTTGATTATAGAATTTAGTACAACCGGTTCAGAGTTGTACTGGACGCAGTTGATAGTTTGAACGTTAAACATGAATTACGATCGAAAAAATAAAGCAGTTCTGTATCATGCAGACATTTCCAAACGGTATTTCTCGGTTTGCCACGTGACAATCGTATTTTACTTTTTGCATGAATTAAAACAAAGGTCAAGGAGTAGTGACGTCACTGGACGGCATTAACGGCCGGTCGATTCAGACGTTACTGAGGGAGTAATAACGACTCGAAGTAATCGGATGAAATTCAGGCTAACATGTTGGCCGCTTCTTCCCTGTCGTTGTTTAATTTAGTTTGGATGACTTATTGAAGTGGTTTAGCTCGCGGTTGAACCTCCGTTGTCGGGTCATTTTACGTTTTTTCTTCAAGTTCCTAGAAAAATTTTGACTTTTAATTTTTTTTGCTTATTTTTTTCTTCTTTTTAACCAGCAAGAGAGTTCTAATATTTTAGACTCTTTTCTTGGTTAAAGAAGAAGAAAAAAAGGCGCAAAAAAAATTTTAAGTCGAAGTTTTTTCTAAGAATTTGAAGAAAAAAAAGTAAAATGGCCCGACAACGGGGGTTCAACCGGGGGCTGAACCCCCTCAATAAGTCACCCAAATTAAATTAAACGGCGGCAGGGGGGAAGCGGCCGCCTTGTGTTTAATTTAAAGAAAGTGAGCTTATCCACTAGGCCACGCAAGCGTTGCCTGAGAAAGAGGAGCAAAATTAACCTAGAAATACGTACAGGGTCTATTGTTCTCAGTGAATAACGTTGATTACTCTTAATTTATTCACATCCCGTGCGGAATGTCAGTGCCTAAAGAATGTTCAGTGGTAAACAGCATGTAATATAAGCGAAATGAGTTGTCTTGAATTTTCTCTTTTCTCTTTCTAGTGATCCACACGGCTACATGAGAAGAACAGATTTACATGGTTCTTTTTAGGAAATCATAAAGAAAAGAATAAAGTTAACTTTATTGTTGTTGTTTCATCGAAGATAGGATAAACGAGTAGGTATTTGAACAATTTATTGACAATGTTAACTACTATTTGAATACTGTATGAAAGTACTGAAGTTTACAGTTGATGTTCACTACTTTCATACAGTATTCTGACCCTAGGTTATTGTCAACAGTTGTTCAAAGACTTTCTTGTTTATTCTTGGCGCAATTGTTCACTTTCAAATACAATAGTGTTCTACACTTAGACAAAACTTTAGATCACTTTCAAATACTATAGTGTTCTACACTCAGACAAAACTTTAGATCACTTTCAAATACTATAGTGTTCTACACTTAGACAAAATTCTAGATCACTTTCAAATACTATAGTGTTCTACACTCAGACAAAACTTTAGATCACTTTCAAATACTATAGTGTTCTACACTTAGACAAAATTCTAGATCGAATCTCAAATACTATAGTGTTCTACACTTAGACAAAACTTTAGATCACTTTCAAATACTATACTGTTCTACACTTAGACAAAATTCTAGTTCGAATCTCAAATACTATAGTGTTCTACACTTAGACAAAACTTTAGATCACTTTCAAATACTATAGTGTTCTACACTTAGACAAAACTTTAGATCACTTTCAAATACTATACTGTTCTGCACTTAGTCAAAATTCTAGTTCGAATCTCAAATACTATAGTGTTCTACACTTAGACAAAACTTTAGATCACTTTCAAATACTATACTGTCCTACACTTAGACAAAACTTTAGATCACTTTCAAATACTATAGTGTTCTACACTTAGTCAACATTCTAGTTCGAATCTCAAATACTATAGTGTTCTACACTTAGACAAAACTTTAGATCACTTTCAAATACTATACTGTCCTACACTTAGACAAAATTCTAGTTCGAATCTCAAATACTATAGTGTTCTACACTTAGTCAACATTCTAGTTCGAATCTCAAATACTATAGTGTTCTACACTTAGACAAAACTTTAGATCACTTTCAAATACTATAGTGTTCTACACTTAGTCAACATTCTAGTTCGAATCTCAAATACTATAGTGTTCTACACTTAGACAAAACTTTAGATCACTTTCAAATACTATAGTGTTCTACACTTAGTCAACATTCTAGTTCGAATCTCAAATACTATAGTGTTCTACACTTAGACAAAACTTTAGATCACTTTCAAATACTATACTGTCCTACACTTAGACAAAACTTTAGATCACTTTCAAATACTATAGTGTTCTACACTTAAATCTTGAACATGTCTCAAACTTTATTAACACTTCACAACGCTTTTCGTCTACACTATCCACACTGTAAATAGGTTTCTGGAGCGATTGAGTCTTCACAACACTGCACCTGAAAATAATTCAAAATAGGAACTTTGTAAAAGCGCACAAAAACATAAACTCACTTGTACACTATACTTCGTCATATTCTTTACAAAAACGTGGTCTGAATAACACATCGTTTTGGAATATTTAAGTTGTTTTGCACGCGTTATGAATGGATAATGACTAATAAACATGATCACCGAAGAAAAAAAATCTACCGAGCCACTCAATTGCTCTTCAAAAACTTCTAATCTTATACAACCAGCTGGTTTAAAATCCCTCTCTCCTTAAATGTTTTGACACAGAAACTAGCTTGCGATCCAGTTAAAGTCGCGAATATTCAAGAACGTTGTTTTAGGTTTTTGGATTTTGTTTTGTAAATAAGAATACATTCCACACGAGAAATGAATAAATTATGACTAATCAACGTGATTCACTGAAAACAATAGACCCTGTACGTATTTCTAGGTTAATTTTGCACCTCTTTCTCAGGCAACGCTTGCGTGGCCTAGTGGATAAGCTCACTTTCTTTAAATTAAACACAAGGCGGCCGCTTCCCCCCTGCCGCCGTTTAATTTAATTTGGGTGACTTATTGAGGGGGTTCAGCCCCCGGTTGAACCCCCGTTGTCGGGCCATTTTACTTTTTTTTCTTCAAATTCTTAGAAAAAACTTCGACTTAAAATTTTTTTTGCGCCTTTTTTTCTTCTTCTTTAACCAAGAAAAGAGTCTAAAATATTAGAACTCTCTTGCTGGTTAAAACAAAGAAAAAAAATAGGCAAAAAAAATTAAAAGTCAAAATTTTTCTAAGAACTTGAAGGAAAAAAGTAAAATGACCCGACAACGGAGGTTCAACCGGGAGCTAAACCACTTCAATAAGTCATCCAAACTAAATTAAACAACGACATGGAAGAAGCGGCCAACATGTGTTTAATTTAAAGAAAGCGAACTTACCCACTAGGCCACGCAAGCGTTGCCCGAGAAAGAGATTCAAGATTAACAAAGTAGCTATGTTTTCTCTGACTCTTTTCCTCTTATGTTGTACAAGAGAAATTCCTCTCCCGCGACACTAGAGCTTAACTGCATCTGCATCAGTCTAAATGTTTTTAGCATTTCCCTTTTCATTTATGGAAAATCTACACAAGCTCAGTGAATAAACTCACCTTTTTCAGAAGAATTCTTCTCGTCCTTCTGATGGCCACCATTTCCATGATGTTCGAAGATACCTGTTCACAAAAAAACACCCATTAATGTATTTAGGGATTATATAGGGATTCTTACAATAAATACATCACAAGAAAAAAATTCCTACGAAATCGCCAGAGTAATAATTGAATCCGAAAGAAAGGACCCCTAAGGCTGATTTTTTTTTCTTGTTTGTGGTCAATGATTGGAAGTCAATTAAGAAAAGAACTACGATTTTTTTCCTGTCCTAACTGCCATCTAAGAGTATGTGCACATTCATATTTAGTACTGAATCACACTTACTTGCAAGCTCTGAATGAAGTTTTTTTTTTTACTATTCTAAGCAACATAACATCAACAGCAATAAGGGTTAGTAAAATACTTTTTTTCTACAGTAAGCAACGAGTACTTGAAATTGTTTCAATGGCAAGGTGTGAATTAGTTAGACATTAAAGTCCAACTATATCCACCACCAGTAATGAGGCAAACATGACGCCGTGAATAGCGAACAGTTACGATTTAATGGCAACAACTCAGTTAAAATAACATGGCCAGCAAGAGCATGAAAGAACAACGACAAAACAGAAAGCACATCCTCGCCTAACAAAGCCTGCTGGTGCATCACCCTTTTTAAGCAAACAAACGAGCAAAAAGTATCCTAGAAATATCAACAGCTCCATCCACATTAAGTAGCAGATTGTCTCACAGTTCAAAAAGTCCATGAAGACTGGAGCAACTAGTACAGAATGTAGTCTTGTAGGTGGTGTGGGGGCCTTGCGACAGCGGGGATTGGTGTCTTGGGTGATGTCAGCTGCACGGAGAAGGCGAGGTAGATGTAGGAGCCAGAGAATGGGGGTAGCTTGTTACATCTGGAGGAAAGGCTTGTGGGTAGTTGGGTTGCAATGAAAGGAGTCTGAAGAGTCTGAAGAGTCTGGACTTTGTGACCAAAGTAGCTCAGATAGATTGGCGAGTGGCTAACAACAGAGAAGAGATGCAAGGGTAGAGCCGAAGTCACCTTCATCGTAAGCGTGGGAAACTGATAAGCTCTCCACGGGTATGACAGTTGCGAATACACCGTAACACTCAGATAATTTGATTTTGTACAATGTAGTGGAGTTGGGAACCAGTGAATTTCTTAATGAAACACCACTCTCTATTGACGTGGGCAATGGTGTACCTTGTGCAAGCTTGTGACGCATACCAGTCAGATTTCATGTATACTACCTCCAACTTATAGAGGAGCCGAAGGCTTCAATGAGTCATGGCATCCTTTAGCGATTGGTGTGCTGCATGTTGGACACAGGTACCTGCTCATGAGTGAACTGGTTGTATTGCCTCCAAATGTCACAGCGAAGGCCTTGGATGTGAAGTCGAGAGTTTAAATGGACTGTGGCTACACCAAGCCATAGTTCAGCAACATGGTTGCCACCAGGCTTTTGGCACAAGAGACCCGTTTTAAAGTACTGCCTTTTCAGCAACAAGATTTTCTTGATGGTTCAACGTGGCCGACTTCAATGGGAAAACCAAGGTTGAGTAGTGCACTGGTGTACATTTGCAAGACAAATCCAGGCGCAGGGTCAACATGTTTAATCCTCGTTGGGACCATCCAAGTGGTATAAGCCTATGACCAGTCAGGCAAGGGTGTCACAAAGAAGTATCACTTTTATCATCAGGTACTATGCATGATGCAGCGAGGGAGGTCGTACATTCTCTCAAGCAGGATGGAGACATCGGCTGTAAATGACACACCTACAACTTCATGTGGATCACCTGATGACTGGTTGGTGAGGGTGTGTTGGAACTTTTAGAGGCACAGGTGTGGCAGGAATCTGACACGCAAGTGATGGCGGTGCTTTGAAGGGTGGTGAAACTTGCTTTGGAGGGCGATAAGAAATCCATCAAGAATGTACCATGGTACCACGATCAATTCAGTGGGGGCAACAGTAGTTGCTGACGTTGTAAGACTAACCATCGATAGAAATCAAAGCGATGTTCAGATAGTGCTTTACGTCTTTGATGGACGTTGGTCGTTTCAAGTGGGCGCAGACGCAGCATAAATCAGGCCTGATGGTTAAAAGTAGACGCCTGCCATTCTCTAAGATGTCTTCGACAAACACATTGAGTATGACGACAGAATTCCCAGTTTCGAGAATGAAGGAGCAGATGACACAAAGCGGCACTTTTCAGGCAGAAGTGTTTTGACTGGCAAAGTCAGAGGGTAAATTTGCACTGCCTGCATGGTGTTGGAAACTAAGTTGATTTCTACTGAGAGCTATAAGGACAGAGGTAGAGCGGGGGCTGGCAGAAAACTCTCCTTGGCATAGAATAGGACGGTTGTACATTTCCACAACCTGTGTAGTAGTCATCTTCAGTTTCAAAGAGTTGTATTATGTCAGAAATTAAACTCTGGTTAATGACCTGATTGGTCAATTAAGTTAGAATGAATTGAAGCATCTATTGGTTACAGTTGAATAGTCAGTTCAAGTTGTTGCTTGTCTAATCATTCTGTTGTTATCAGCTTTGCTTGAGTCGATCTGTCAATAAGTCGTTTGTACAGTGCTGGTAAATGTTGACTGGAATTCAGTGGCATTTTGTTCAAAGTTAGTACACCAGCTTTCTAAAATACTGGTAAGTCGTTGATAAAAAACTGTAAAACATGTTAAGCATGTCGCAGAGTCCCAGTCGATTTGATGCTTCGTCTGTAAATGGTGTTCTGTCAGTCACATACTACGGTATCTACCAATGTGAGTGGCCTGGCAGTCGCAGCATTTGATCTTGTATACTGCTCCCTGTCTGTCCTCTGGTCTATCTTTGTCCTTGACATTAGTAAGCAGTTGCCGCAAAGTGGTTATTGGTTTGTGTCCAATGCATATGTTGTAAGGTTGTGGTACACATGTGATAGGTTCAGATGTGCCTCTAATGTACGGTAAGTCGCCGTTGTAACAGGGCCAGAATCAACATTACTGCGAGTGTTGGAGTTGGCATTACCGAGAGTGTTCCATCTAACATAGTCCACGTTGTATTTGCTTTAAATAAAAATGTTATTTAGGTAGTCAGTCTATTGTTGTGGCCTTGTGAGACGTCAGGTTGTAAGATGACTGGTTTAGGAATCTATTGCATGTATACTACAACCTTACAACAACCACCTTGCACACAAACAGAAAATAAAGCTCACTCTGACTCTGAAAATTCAGGACTAAGATCACCCAGACGATCATGCTCCACCTACTCATATAGTTGCACCAAGACAGCATTTAGTTACTGAACCATCAGTCACAATCTTAAGTTGGTTGGATGGGTGTGGGAGCAGAGGAAGGTAGCACTCGGCTAAAGACCTTGCAGGTGCCAATGAAGAAAGGTAGACCCTTGACAGACTCAGGAGGTGGACAGCTAGTGAGTGCAGCGATACGATAGGGGGCTAGCTGAGAGTACACCTTGCAAAAAAATTCCACCCACGATAGTTGTTGATTTGAGGCAGACAGACATCAGCAAGCTTTGCTGTACATCCCTTCTGGATGAAGTCGCCCAGGACGCAACAATACTATTTCTACAGCAGTCTCTGAGCCAGGCATTCCCATGGCTGATCTTGTGTACACTCTGATGCCGCAAAATAGGGTGGCAACACCACAGTACTTAGTGGTACCCTTGGATAGAAGTATCTGGTAAAAGGCACACATGAGATCTGACTTGATTATGTACTTCCATGAAGCAATAGTGCAAAGGGTTGAGTCGACGTTTAGTTAACATCAACAAGGGATAAAGCTTGCTGCATCAACCGACTCTGGCAAAGGTGATAACAACATGAAATCCCCCAGATGGCTTTTCGGCAAGCAAGGATGGGGTTGAGGTACATATATTCCACGTCAAGGAGGCTTGCGACCTTTTCTCAAGGTCTCACCGCGTCCTGTTTGATGCTCCATAACATTGGCTGTAGTGCAATATTATGAAAAAGCCCCAAAGTGAAACAACATATCTAAATTTAAACTCAATTTTAGACTATGTTTTGTTGAAACAGACACTCCCATAGCAACAGAGTAACAATGACATGAAATCAACAACTGGGAATTTCCTTTAAAGCTAGCAATAATCTGTTAAAATCCTCTACTGTGCTAATTGTTTAGAGCGTTCTCTTTACTTTTAACCGTTTTCCAATTTGATATATAACAAGGTTGCACTCTTTGAATAACTGAATCAAATGAGGCATTGTAAGAAGAATCACTCAAAAGTGAAAGAAGTAGTGAGCCACGCTGTATGCAATAGCTGTGCAGAAACAAACAAGTAAGAGTAGGGCTTTCCACAAGTTGCTCGTTAACTTTTTAGCAACTTCTCTTACTTCAAGCAACTCTTTTAGTTTCGAGCAACTTTTTGCATTCTGAGCAATTCTCAAGTTATCATCTAATTCTGAGATATCTGAGCAGCTTTTAGTGCTTAAATTGGCCCTCCTTCCATATTTTACAATATTTTAGTAGACAATTTATGACTTTTCCGTAAAAAAGGAGCCAAATCCTCCCCTGGATCATGGGCGCAAGATAAAAGTAGCCACGCTGCTAGGTCAGCAGTTTTTAGCGAAAATTCAAAATGGTGGATGAATATTCACTCTCAACTGACAGTGTCTCGGGTGAAGAAGGTCAATCAAAAATTTTATTGGCTCATTACATTTTTTGGTTTTAATTGCAGACAAAGTTATTTAGCAGCACTGGTTACGCAGCAAAATTGCACAAAAATACTTTTAGAAATCTTACTTTTGTTAAACAATTTGCATAGTTAAGCATCAGACCAAAAAAAAGTTTTTGTTTTTTCGATGTTGAGAAATTATAGGAAACTTTTTGGAAAATCTCGAGCAACTTGTGAAAAGCACTAAGTAAGAGACAAAACCGTAAACGAGTAAACTAGCAAACTATGGCCTTTACAAAGCCAGGCACCAAGATTCATCATGAAATTGATTATATTTCAATAACTAAGAAATTTTTCCATGGCATTAAAATTTCACTAAAGTGGTTAGCAACGATTAAACTCTCAGGGAACAAATTTTTAAACTGTGATTGGAAGACCACAGTTGACACCATTTTTACTATTGAAAGAACTGAACCGCACCTAAAGCCAGGTATGTAAATATCGATTGTACTGGCATCATAAATCATCATTTATATGATCAAAACACAAAGGGTGAAAAAAGACCTTTTTTGGGATGCAAAATTGTTAGGACATAATATTTTAAAAATGCTCTCAAATTTTTTTCAAATCTTGCCAAGGTAAAACAATGGTCTGAACTATAATAGTACTCTGGAGGATTTTAAAATTAGATTTTTTAACTTTGTGGCTTTTTTGCAGATGCACTACAGCCAGAGTTATGAAACATCAAACATGAAGGGGTGAGACCTTCAAAAATAGATACGAGCCTCCTTAATTCTGACATCCTAAGGACGACGGAAGACTTGGAATTGTTCCACTTTGTCAAATTTTTTTCATGTAAGGGTACTAGCTTGTCACAGGAGTACTGGGGAATATAGCCATTACATTGTGGGGGCTGTACGGGGCCCAAACTGACAGTGGCTTCAACAGGGCCGGCAGCGCTGCATATCCTGCAATAGTCAGTAAGACATCTTCGTGGGCCTGGAGCACTTGGAGAAACTTGTTTGCACTCTGTCAGGTACGATGTGGTCAGAGTCAACTGTGACTAAGTCCAAAAAGAAACCAGACTGGTGTATTTGGTTCCAGCTGTAGCAGGGAGGAGTCAGGTGAGATGCCGCTGGAACAAATGTGGAGTCCATGGCCACGATGAGATGTAATTTACTGAGGTGTTTATGATGACGGATGGTTTGCAGTTTGTTGGTATTGTTAGCTATGTGAACCTTGTTAGCCAAAGGCTTCAGTAATATAAGGTTGAGGCCAGAGCTGTAACCTTGGTGCTCTGGTTGGATAGTGTATCAGTACGGGCCTCTATAGCTACAGTGCAGTCAGGGCCTAAGATATCTCCAGGCTTCAAACCAAGTTATTGTCTTGCATTTCGCTAGGGACCACTATTTAGGTGCAAGAGGATTCATGGCAGTATGGTGATAAAGAGAAGACGGATAATGTGTACTTTACTTCATGTTCTTGAGTGGAGTAACTGAAGGAACAGCTGGGAGTTGGGCTGCTTCAATATCTCCTCATATCAGCTGGCTTTCTCTTTGGACGAGACGTAGATACAAATGTCAGAGGCCACCATGCCAGTAATGAGGAAAAGACGACCCATGAATAGTGAACAGTTACAATAATATGGTCGCGAAGCACAAGAGAACAACAACGAAGCATAAGGCAAATTTTCACCCATAACAACGCTTGCTGACATAGTACTGAAAGGGTTACAATGGCAAGGAATGGTGTGAATTGGTTCAACATTAAAGCCCCACCATACCCATAGTTGTTTGTGCTAATCAGTTTTCCTTACACTGGAGTACTACCTAGACATATAACACACTCTTAGCTCAATACCATTAACTTACCATATTGTCTTGTCCTCTTGGGCTGACAACTGATAAAAAAAGAAAGTTATATTAGGACAAAAAAGTTGATCATAGTTGTTTGCACAGCTTGGTATTCACCACTGAAGTTTATACCGTATCCACTTGCTATGAAGAGTATGCATGTAAAAAAAACTGCAAATTATATTTTTTTTTACCCACGGAGCACTTAGGAGTTTACTTTTTAAAACGTGTCTGTATGTTCTAAATCGAATTGGAATTTGGAAGTGTTGGTTTTTAAGGAGAGGAGAAAACTAGAGTACCTGGAGAAAAAAACCTCTCAACAAAGGAGAGAACCAACAATAAACTCAACCCACATATGGTGTCGACGTCAAGATTCCAACATGGGCCACATCCCTTGCTCCCCGAGAACTCTCCTGGTTATCTATACTTTAACTTGTTAAGAACTATGTGCACTGTAACTCTACGAGTTAAGATCTTTACACATGGTTTCTATATCTGGTTGTTTTTCGGTGACTATGAATGCTGACTTCAATATTTTTCACCAGTCACCAGTTTTTTTTGCATTTATCTGTTAACTTATGGGAAATCCACATGCAACCACAGTGAAACTTGTTCTGTTTAGTCAATGGAAATTGTAAATACATAAACTCACACTTTTTGTAAGTAGATTTCTTTTCCTCCTGAAGGCCACCATTTTCATGGTGTTACAGGATACCTAATTGGATAAAAAAGCATTCAGTTCATTAAATGTCTTTATCTATATTACGCCCACAAAATAATAATGAGTAGTAATTCTTGAAAATACATCCCATAAGAAGGAACTATGTAAGTAATCGCCAGAATAACTTAAGCTGAAAGAGGTGGTCTCAAGGTTAATTTTTTAATCTTTTCTGTCACACCACCATGAATCTCTTTTTCATGAAAATCCCCTGAAAATGTGTTGAAAAACGCATGAATCCACTTTTCGTGGCCATGAAAACATTTTAGATTTCAGATTTCATGGTGTTAACACGAGTCATGACATTTCCACGAAATTCTTAGCTGGTTATTTTCATGCATGAACCATGAAAAGTTTACAAAGCCATGAATTCGGATTTTCAAGGGTCATGGAAGTCACATCTATTTTAGACTGATACATTTTATGACCCCTGAAAAGTAACAGTGACAGTGACAGCCTAGCACGTATTTCATGCGTCGTGAAAATTGTAATGGCCCATGAAAATGTACTTTCTGATAATTGAATAATTAAAAAACCATGAAAATGCCAAACTCACTAGCACAAAAGTGGATGATAATGTCATAGAATGATGTTGCACACAGTATTCAATTTATAGTAATTCTTGCCAGATTTGTTTATACTTAGGTCAATTAGATGTTCGTGATGACACACACTGGTCAAAAAAAAGTATTAAAAGCATTACTTTGTTAGTCCAAAGAAACTGCTTCATAGATTTCTGTTACTAAAACTTTGTTATATGTATGCTTCAATCTTTTGTGTGTTATAATTTGTTTTGTTGCTGAAGACATAATATATTATGTTATCACCACTTGAAGACAGTTTCTATTTGATTTTTAAGATATGGCAGATACTGTGAATCAGTGATGGACTACACCTTGAATGACCTTGCTGAGACATTGAATGTTAAATTGAACCAATCATAGTGCAGTGAATTTGATACAAATATAAGAATTTCTGCCTAAGTCGTCAGAGAAGCTCTGGAGACTGAAGGTGTTGATATTCTTATTGTCTGTCATCATATTATATTGAAACTTTAAAAAATGTGGGCACTGTCCACATAACATTTCAGAAACTTGGCTTTTGCGTCCAGCTGGCTTAATTCTAGTGAAAACTGTGAGTATACTGTCTTGAAGTAGCATTTAAAAGGGCAATTTGAGTTTGTACTTAATTTCTAAGTGAAAAATACATTCCTTCTTTGCGCATTTAGGGTTAAGTGTACTTCAGTTTTGTTAAACTTGCCCCGGCTTCATGATCAAACATTTTTGTCCAACATTGTATTTATCATGCACAACATCGGTTGCCTGGAGGTGTTTCTTTCTTTTTTTACTTTTTAACGCAATTATTTTAGTTATGCATGACTTATTAAGTAGGGAAAAAATACTGTAAACATACTATCATAACAGAGATCAAGATTTTCAGTAAACCAAATAAAAGCTTTTGATAATATGAACCCTTTTATGTTCCTGCTGACATTTAAAGGAGTTTGATTGATTCTTACTAGCTTTATTACGGGATATTTTGAGATATTTTCTGTCACATTTTCCCTAGAGAAAGCCACATGTTTTAATTGACTGAACATATTAATACAAGAGGCAGTGCTCAAGGTTGCTAATAACTCTGTTATAAGCGACTTGTTTTGGAAATATATAACACCAGCTGTGGTTTATGGGCCCCTGTTTAAAAGTTATTTAACTTCCAAATTTGACCGGCCAGAAGCGACATGTGACTGAGCAAAAATAAATTTGGCTGGTCATCGTGTCTGGAGACTCTCCGGAAACTATTTCGAGCCCTGCTGATAGCTGGCATTATAAAGCATGTCTGGAGAAGTATTTCATATAAAATGCATAAATTCATATGATTGTTATTACAAGCATGTCACTTGTTATTAAGAGCATGTTTCACTAACACAGGATTCTCTGTGAGAATTTTCAACAAATTGAATGACTGTGTCATCTTTTTCTTATGCACAACTGTACACTGAATTGAAGTAAGCTACTTTTATGTTACATGGTAATCTCTGGCGATCAGTGTTCATTCTACAGGCTTAAGAACTGCCAACAATCTCAATTTAGCCAGTAAGTATAGGAATAACAGATTTAAGATGTGAGATTAAGGAAAGCTTACAGTTTAAAATTTTAAATTAACTGTTAATAACTTTAGAGATGATTAATCTACCTTCAAAATTTGGAACTAAAAATGAAAGGTATATACAGTCAAACCAGTCCACTAACAGCCACCTCTCTACAATATACATTGGCTCTAATTTAAACCTCTCTACAACAGCAACGTCCACTGCACTGCGTCCCCAGCTGCCAAAAAAACCTCTCCACAAAGGCCAGTTTTTTCAGCGACTGACACACAAGTCAGGAATGGTCAGGAAATTTGATCCATATGGTGCGTTGATGACAATTTTTGTTAGGGGAGAACAACATGACATGTTGTTCTCCCCTACCAAAAATTGTCATATTACACCCCCACCTCCTCATAACGGCCACCTCTCCACAATAGCCACTTTTTTTGGTCCCCAAAGTGGCTGTTTTGGGTAGGTTTGACTGCATAAAATTCTATCTTCAAAATGATATGTTAGGAAAACTGATAAAAAAAAATTCATTGTAAATATTATAATATTTTGCAAAATTGCCAGTAGTTTTATTCAGAAATAAAAATCCAAAGAAGTAATCTGTATGATACTGGAATCCAAACATTACATGCATGTATTTATGACTGGTGAAAGGAATAAAATTTAAAAGAGAATGACAAATCAGCATGATTTATTGCCTTGTCTTGAGTACAATAATATAGTTGCAGCTCCCAGCGAATTCCCTTGATGGGAATTGGGGTACTGAATTATATTGTTTGTGAGAAAACACCCATAACAGTTTGACAACCTAAACTGAAACTTGAAATCATTTTGCTTGTATTAAAGTTTTGTTTGTGAGGATATCGTTGCTTAATTCAGCGTAAATGGAATTTTCATGGTTCATGCTTTCGCTTATCCCCTACGAAATGAAATTTTGCTCATAATCAACTTAAGTTTTTCATGGATCTTAAAAATGCCATGAAAAATACATGAACTGCAGCATGAGGACATACTGGGATTTTCAGCATCTTTAAAAACCCTTGCCAGCACTTTCAACCAGTACTTGAAAGTGTTTCAATGGTAAGGAATGGTGAGAATTGCTTAGACATTAAAGCCCAACCATACCTTTAAGTGGATTTATATTGCCCACACATATAAAACAACACACACAGCCTATTAACTTAAACTTACCATATTTTCTAGTCCAGCTCGTCACTGAGTCCTCCTGAGATTAACACCTGACAAGCAAAACGACAGTTATATGAGAAGAGAAAACTTGATCATAGTTGTTTGAACAGCTTGGTATTTACTTCTGAAGTTTGTTAGGATGTGTATCTATGCCTCAATCCTCTATATATCTACTTGTTTTTTTTCTTCTTTGTGTGCGTATGCGTAGTTGAGACACATTATTATGTATATGCGTGTATGCATGCATAATTACAGTCTATCATGATGAGTATGGGTGCTTCCTCTATCCATTCACTCATGATATATCAGTAAGCACTTAAACATTTCAAGTCATGATCTACTTGCATGTCACTTACAAGAACAGAATTCTAATGTCATTATTCACAAGCTCTGACTGAAATTAATGTCAAATAATGTTTTCAACTATTTTGAGCAACACCAATAAATTAAAAAATAACACATATTTTTCTATAGTAAGCATTGTACAGTAAGTACAGTAAGTACCTGATAATAATAGTATTACAATGGCATTGGCAAGGTGTGTATTGAGTACACATTCAAACCCAACCATAGCCTTAGTTGCTTGGAATCATAAGTATATACCACACTCTGAGCCAATTGACTTTAACTTACCTGTATAATGTCTGGTCCAGCTCATCCACTGAGACCTCCTAAGCTTGACATCTGATGAGCAAAAAGACAGTTATTTGAGAAATGAAAACTTGATCAAAGTAACTGCTGTTTGCACAGCTTGGTATTTACTTCTGAAGTTTGTTTATGATGTACTCTAACAACTTGTTTAACCTACCTGTATAATGTCTAGTCCAGCTCATCACTGAGAACTCCTAAGCTTGACATCTGATGAGCAAAAAGACAGTTATTTGAGAAGAGAACTCTTGATCATAGTAACTGTTGTTTGCACAGCTTGGTATTTACTTGTGAAGTTTGTTTATGATGTACTCTAACAACTTGTTTAACCTACCTGTATAATGTCTAGTCCAGCTCATCACTGAGAACTCCTAACCTTGAGCAAAAAGACAGTTATTTCAGAAGAGAAAACTTGATCATAGTAACTGTTGTTTGCACAGCTTGGTATTTACTTGTGAAGTTTGTTTATGATGTACTCTATCAACTTGTTTAACTTACCTGAACAATGTCTACTCCAGCTCATCACTGAGAACTCCTAAGCTTGACATCTGATGGGCAAAAAGATAGTTATTTGAGAAGAAAAAACTTGATCATAGTAACTGTTGTTTGCACAGCTTGGTATTTGCTTCTGAAGTTTGTTTATGATGTGCTGTATCAACTTGCTTAACTTACCTGAACAATGTCTAGTCCAGCTCATCACTGAGAACTCCTAAGCTTGACATCTGATGAGCAAAAAGACAGTTACTTGAGAAGAGAACTCTTGATCATAGTAACTGTTGTTTGCACAGCTTGGTATTTACTTGTGAAGTTTGTTTATGATCTACTCTATCAACTTGTTTAACTTACCTGTATAATGCCTAGTCCATCTCATCACTGAGAACTCCTAAGTTTGACATCTGATGAGCAAAAAGACAGTTATTTGAGAAGAGAAAACCTGATCATAGTAGCTGTTGTTTGTACAGCTTTGTATTTAATAGGGGTGTAACGATTTGTATTCCTTGCGGTTCGATTCGATTTCAATTATTGCCTTTTGATTTTGATTATTTCGATTCGATTATGTAAATGTTTCCTAATTCTTATAACATAACGCGTCATGTAAACAACATGCAACCCTAAACTCTCAATTTGAGAATAGTAGCAGGGACAGGAGGATTCACAGTCGCTTGGTTCGTTGCCATGTTTGAGAACCTGACAAAGAGCGTGTCGCACATAGTTTGCCTTATTTGGAAATTCTCAAGGGGTGGTTGAAGGACAGCATTTTTACCGGGAAGCATAAAATGGCGCATGAAATGCTATCGTCTTTGCTCGTCAATCATAAACGCACAATTTAAAGCATTCTGGATTCTGATTTTACGATATATCAACTCACTAAGGGCACCCTGGAAAAAAGTGCAAAAATCGAACCAAAATCAAAACGTGGAAGCAAAGAATCGTGAACCGAACCGAATGGTCATAATCGCGATTAATTGAGAATAATTAATCGTTATACCACTAGTATTTACTTCTTGTTTATGATGTACTCTATCAACTTGTTTAACTTACCTGTATAATGTCTAGTCCAGCTCATTACTGAGACCTCCTAAGCTTGACATCTGATGAGCAAAAAGACAGTTTTTTGAGAAGACAAAACTTGATCATAGTAACTGTCGTTTGCACAGCTTGGTATTTACTTCTGAAATTTGTTTATGATGTACTCTATCAACTTGTCTAACTTACCTGTATAATGTCTGGTCCAGCTCCGTTAAATGTCTGATCTGCAAAGGGCAGTACAGTCCATCTGAGAACTCCTACGCTTGACATCTGAGGAGCAAAAAGACAGTTATTTGAGAAGGAAAAACTTTATCATAGTAACTGTTGTTTGCACAGCTTGGTATTTACTTCTGAAGTTTGATTATGATGTACTCTATCGACTAGGTTTTTATTTTTGTGTGTATGCATGGTCAAGACATGTTATGATGTGTATGCTTTATTATAGGAAATTAATGATGCACTTTATTGACGCGATTTTTAAAAAAAATCACGTTAATATAAAAGCAATTTTACTGTCATGCAAGTAAAATGTAATTAATGGAACCCGACACTAGTTATCAGTAACCATTTCACGGTGTTTTTTTTCAATAAAGCGATTGTGCAGTCAAGTTGCATTGTGCAGTTAAGCAGTCCACAAGTTAAGTGGTCAAGTGGGCCGCAAGCTTAGCAGGCATCCATGGTAGGTGGTAGCTCTGTACACTGCTAGGATCTGCGAGTTCTTCGTTGAGCATCTGTGCAGTGCTCTGTGAAGCAGTTCATTTAGCATCTTTTAGTCCTTTCTAGTGGGGTTTTTTGAAGCAGCAGTCCTACAGCGTGTTTTTTCTTGTATCCTTTTTCTTCCAATTTTTCAAGGTATGAGGGTCATCACATTCTTTGAGGATGTGAACAACAAACAACAGCTTGTCTACAATGTCGTTTCCGGTTACCGTGTCGTAGCATTCTGGTAGAGGTTCTACACCAGCTCCTCCAGTTAACACTCCTGCTTCACCACCAAGTCAACCTACTTCTCTGCTGCACAACAACACACCAGATCTCCAGCCAACACTTCAGCTGCTTCAAGCTCCTCAACTTCCTCTACCTTGTCTCTAACAGAGCCTCTGGCGTCTTCGGACAATCCACGGTCTAACAAGTATTGCTACTCCTGGAATGATGGGCGCTGTCACTGGCCCTTTGGCCGCTGCCGGTTTCGTCACTCCTGTGAAACGCGTCACGAGGACCACCCTCGTATCCACTGCCCTCGCCGCTTTGCATGGAGAGAACAGCCCCGCCCCCTTCTCAGTCTAAGGGGGGTCACCGCCATCATCCTAACCCAGACAAAGTTGCATAAGTGGTACAAAGCCTTCGTGATGGTTTTCGCCTAGGCTTTAATTACAGTACTTCTTTGAAGTCGGCAACAGGGAATGTGGCTGCGGCACTCCTAAACCCTCAGGTCATCGACAATTACTTGCAATCGGAAGTTCAGACAGGCAGGATCCAAACGTCATCCCCAAATGCCACCAACCAGGGAAATGGCATCTTGTCCTGGACCTGTCTAGCCCTGCTGGCCACAGTGTCAACGACGGGACTGCAGGTGAGGATTATTCTCTGCAGCACATGAAGGTAGATGACATTATTGAGGGCATAATGCAGCTGGGGCAGGGTTCCCTTATGGGGAAATTTGATGTGCAAAATGCATACCATATTGAACCAGTCCATACAGAAGATCACCAGTTGCTGGGTATGAAATGGCGTGGTGCCTTTTATGTCGATATGGTCCTGCCTTTCGGTATCAGGTCAGCTCCTTAATTATATCTTCACATGTATAGCAGAGTTAGTGGAGTGGGTGGCCAAACAAAACTACGATGTCACCTTCCTGATGTATTATCTTGATGACTTCCACACTCTTGGCCCTCCTGGCTCCTCTGTCTGTCAACACAATCTGGACAGGTCTATTGACTGTTTTTCTAAGCTTGGCATCTCCCTCCATCTACACAAACTAGAAGGGCCGTCGACATGCCTAACCATCCCGTGCATTGAACTGGACTCTCTTAATCTGCAGGCGCGCCTTCCTCAGAACAAAGTTGATAGGATAACCTTTGTGGAGGATTGGTCACAGAAGCGTTGGTGGAAACGCAAGGAACTGGAGTCTCTGATAGGTCACCTTCAGCATGCCTGCAAGGTCATACTCTTTCTTGCATTGAATGATCAACCTGCTATGCGCTTTTTGTCATGATGACCACCCGATTCGTCTCAATCGGGTGTTCTTTCTTGACCAAGCCTGGTGGCAAGAGTTTCTTCCAGTCTTGGAATGGTTGCAGCTTCCTTCAGTTCCCCCAGTGGGCTCCACTTTCCAACTTTGAGGTTTCTTCAGACGCCCTGGGGCTCTGGTTAGGCGCATGGCTCCCAACACAGGTCTCCCAGTCTATCAAGTACAAAGAACTTTTCCCTATCCTCATGGCAGCTTACCTCTGGGGTCCCCTACGGGCCTCCAAACAGGTCAACATCCTATTAGATAACTGCTCAGTGGTGGAAATTCTGCGGACTGGCACTTTAAGAGCCCCTACCATCATGTCCTTGGGTCGCTATCTCTTCCTATTGGCAGCTCGTCACTCCTTCTCTTTCACTGCCTCCCCAGTTAGAGGGAAGTCTAACCCGATCACTGACTCCCTGTCTCACTTTCAGTTACAGCGCTTTCGTCAGCTAGCCTCTCATGCTGACTCCATTCCGACCCAGATTCCGCAGCAGCTCCTCTCGGACTTGGAACTTCGCTGTGAGATAAATGCCTCTTATACTTGACTCAGGGTCTTGCCCCTTCTACTAGGAAAGTTTGTGCTTCTGCCCAATGCCGCTTCTTGGATTTCTGTGCTCAGGAAAATAGCCTTTCTCCTTCGGGATCAGCTCTTCCAGCCAGTGAAGACGTGCTCATCCATTTCTGCTGTCATCTTGCCAATACTCTCCACCATTCATTGATAAAGGTTTACCTTTCAGCAATCCGGTCCCTTAACATTGAGGAGGGTCTGCCTTCTCCGCCGGTTGGTTGCCTTCGGTTACAGCGTGTGTTGTGGGGGATCAAACGTCACCAGGGCTCAAATAGGCATCAACACCAACCCATCACAATCGAGCTGATGCCCATCATCTAACAGTCCTTGAACTGGAAAACGTGCTCTCTGCCCTATACGTGCCCTTACCCAGCATCTACAAGTCCGTGGCTCAACTCCTGGCCTACTTTTCATTCTCTCTGATGGCACCCCTCTAAATCGCCAATAGCTGACATCTAGTATCACTCCGGTTCCCTCTTGTGGCTCTGTATTTGTTTCATGATACCGCCACCAAAGATCAGGCCGGGGCAAGTCACCCTGGTGTGGGTTCACCCTGGTTGTTGTATCAGAGCGAGAATTTCTCTCTGGTACGAAATTTTGCGACGGCATAATATAAATGCGAAACAACCACTCGTTTCGGTGTAAAATCAGTCTGCTGGTAAACTGGAATGGGTTTGCGCATGCCAATCAGGATGGCATTGTCATGTTAGTCATGGGACGACAAAAGACAAAACACGTAAATGCAATATGATATTAAGAAGCCACCCCAGTATAGAACTTGGGCCAGGGCGAGTTTTCTTATGTAAACACCACCTATGTTAAAGGATTCCCTGAGAACCTGTTACATTACTCAAGCAAACTACCATTAGTATTTTTACTCACTTTTTGAGGTTTCTCCTTCTCTTTCTGTTTCAATCAATCTCTAGGTCCCATGATGTTCGTACAATTTAAACTCACTGCTTGATAGAAAAGAAAAAGATATTTTAAATGATTATGATGGAATGGCAGTCAACTAAAGTTTAACATTAATTTCTTAATCCACTAACAAAACTTTGCTAGTAAGAGTTTCTCTAATAGAAAAAGCATTAAATTCAGTTCTGTCACTGAGGCTGAGAGACACTTGAAAAAGAAGGCTTTTTTATCTTAGAAAATGACCATGTTTCCACTTAATCGAGACATGTTCCACACAATTAAAAGTGCTTTCTGTTATTAAAAATAACTGTTATATCTGTGTTATCAAAACAGATAGCATGTGTAATGCTTTTTGAAATGCATGTTGTCTCCCAGCAATTTATTGCTAACATTGCCATGCTTTGCAGTAACATTGGACCACAAGGTCAGAAACAAGACTACCATTTATGATGTTCGCCTTCCTTAATAACTCTACTGGACCTCTCACAAAACAGGCTTATTTCAGCAGGTTTAAGAGGTCAGGTCTGTAGGTTACAAATAGTTCTTTTTGATACAAGTTGTTTATAGTAATTATGATTGACAACCAACTTTTTCAGAATGTATTATTATGCTCAACTTTGTCTTCAGGTGGCCTTTGTTGTTGCAATGTAAAACAGTAAGCTATTTCTGTGATTACATCTTGCAACAATGTGTGCAACCTAGCTTAACAGGCTAATGATCAGCTCACAACAGACATTGTTCCTAGTGCATTGTAAACATTTGTGACCCTCCACAGGAATATTATTCTAAAGGTGAAAGCATGCTGATGATGAACTTCCAATGGCAAAAAATTCAATTCATATTATCATGCTTTTAGCCACCTTGCCCATAAGAAATTTCTTTCATCTCAGAGAACACGCTTGAGATGTGAGAGAGCAAGTGGAGCAAAAAAGTGTGCTTAAGTTCCCAAACAAATGTCTGCGATTGCAAAATTGCTCAACACACTTAACATGTGCACAAAAGCACGCAAGGTGTGTTATCTTAAAGGAGAAGTTCATGCCAATGGCAGGTTCCTCACCAAAATTTCAGCTTGCAAAGAGCTTTCCAACCCTATGAAATAATTTCTCATCTAAAGTAGCCTGAAATTCGAGATCTGGGGGGTGCCATCTTGGAGAACTCCTAGCAGCCTGGTATTCCTTAGTTGCACTGGGTACCAATCTCCTGTCCTCTAGGAGCTTGTTGCTACCTTTGCCTTGCTACTTTTTCCTACTTTTTTTGGCCTCTCAACCTGCAGTAGCAGGTAAAGCAGATGTAAATTTGGTGTGGCCGGCTAACAAGAAGTGGTAATGTATTTGTTCATGAGGACCGCTTATGACTCATCATCACAGTTTGCAAAGAAAGTCGTGTCCGATAGCCTGGGGCTCGTGGACTTTGCTATTGGGCTAGTGATTTTTGTTCTTAACTTGCCCGAAGGGCAAGTGCCGTTTTTTTTGGGAAATTCAAATCACAGAAGGACTAATCAATCCTGCTAATCAGAAAGGGTTTTCAGGCTTGTTGAAAGACTTTTGGGCTAGTACATGCTAGCTACAGCTTGCCCAGATGGCAGGCTGTAAAGCTGACTTTCTTTGCACCCTGTCATCACCTGTAACACCACAGTTGTCTGCGTAAAGTTGGGCATTTCTGAGGCAGTGCTTGGGGGTTTTAATATAAAACTAATGCATGTTGGAAATTGTACTGTTTCCCCCTCTTCCAGTCAAAATGATTTTGTCTAATAAAAAAATTCTCTTCCCTAGGAATGGATTCGCAGGAGACATCAAACATTCCACACTTACGAGAAGTTTCAAAACAGATAAGGGCCAGGCTGATTTGGGTTTAACGGGTAGTGTAACTGTTGTGCATGGTCACAAGAATGGTGCAAAGTGCTGTTGTAGGAACATGCTCGGCTCCACGGCCGACTTCAATGTTAGCTCCTCGAAAGCGTTTTCGAATGTCCTCTTTTGACCGTCCACACCAGTTCTAGACTCGCTTCTAAGCTTAATTTTAGCTGACATCAAAATTGGGAAGCGCAAATTAAAAGTAATTTCCTGTTTAAGAATAAGCATGATAATATTTTTCCCAAAAGTGCTTTTCATTCTGCAACTGGTTTCACAAGTTTAAAGTCAAGTAACAGGGACAAAGCACTGCGATATAATTCAGCTTACTTCAAAAAAAGTTCCAGAAAAAACTAAAATTCGGTAAAATTACAATTCATGGGGTTCTTCGTTGACTGGCAAAAGTTCGCCTCATTAGAAAAAGTAGAACAAAAGTAAAGGCCGTGTAATTCTTCTTGGAAAAAAAACTAAAAAGAGACAAGTGGTAAGAATTAAGGTTAATAGTAAGCAATTTTGTACCTTCTTTTGACTCCAACCCGTTCCTTGAGGTATTCCCGCCATCTTGTTTAGTTGCCTTGGCTAGTTCCCAAACTCTCCTTGTCCTTCTCTGCCAGGTGCATTCTCAGGTTAATTCTCGGGGATCCTGCTGGCGTAACTGAGTTAGCCCCTTAGCCTGGGCCCCTTAGCCAGAGATAAATCCTTCAAGTTTTTTCCGTAAACAAGACGCTTGGGTCTTATATTTTACAAAGTATTTGTTTATCGCAATCATAAAGTATAGGTAGCTCCCAACAGTTTCAATCAGAAGTTCAATACATAATCAAGAGAAAAAGATACGAGAGATAATAATAATCACCAAAGGAGAACTGCTTTGATTTTTTATAAAATTCTCTCAACTTATTCTTTGAGAGATTGTTTGTAGGTCAGTCTTGAGAATTTATAAATGGAAATTGGGGGTGAAAGGATTAATACTCTACTTCTCCATCTGCAACTTGAAGGGAATGCTTAGTTATGTGTACATGTGTTGCCATATCTACTCATCATTAAGCCCGCTTCTACAAAACAAATGGTTTAGAATAATAAATTTTGTTAATCCCTTCGTTCCATCCCTAAGGAGGCATCTTTTTTGTATCAAATACCAATAATACGTTGTTGTCAAGTCTGGGTCACGACTTCCCTTGAGCTTTGGCTTTGCTTGTGTCTCGCAGTCTTATCAATTGGCTTTATCCCTTCTGATTCAGGCTGTGTGTGTTCGTTCAAGAAGTCATGATTTAAAATAGACCTTGTTCTTAGGCACTTGAGTGGGCATTGAATCATTATTGGAAACATTTTCTTAGGTTCTGAGGCAATGCCCTGCTTTGGACGCTCATAAATCCATATGACACTAATGTTTCCAAATGACATCTGACTGGGTAAAACAGAGCAAATATGTACTCTGGCTGTTTCCAGGCACTAACGCTCAGGCATAGTATTGTGAACATAGCCTGTTAGTTAAAAAACCAAGTTTAAAAGTTCAATAACAGAAATATACACTCTTGCATTAAAGAAAAAAATGATTAACTTTTTTCAGATAAACAAGTAACTTATTTACAGTCGGTTTGCACATTGCTAAATAATAAAGCAACTAAAATAATATAATCCTTAAACAATTGACGAGGACTAATAATTATTCTTGTCTGACAAAATAAGAAATTGTTTGACTTGTTTTCAGGATTATTATTTTGCATTGTAGTATGACAAGGATTCTTGAGTTAGAAAGAAAGACTATTACTTTAATACTATTGTTGATCACAAAATGACTCAGACTAAAGAGAAAAGTATGGTACAGTTTTTATAATATCAACGAATGAAACCGTTGTCTTACAATCATTCCTCTCAATCAAAACAGAAATTAATGAACCATAACTCCATGTCTGGTTCCTTCTTTTGCTACAAGCAATGCATTTCAATAGGGGCAAAACAATTTGTTAATTATATACAGCTACACAAGTGTCTGAAAACTGCTTTTTAAGGAAGATGCTTTAAATAAACTTAATTTTTTAACATTAGGAAATAATTTACAATAATCATTCAAGGTAGATAGGCAACTTCCTTATAAAAAATGAAAACAGAAAAAAAACAAACAGAACAACAAATATGTGTTGTGCTATTATAACCACTTTGTTCACGTAACCTATTCCTAGCATTTAGAAGTAAATGAGGTTCCAAAATTGAAAACTAATATTATTGTAACCTCTCCATATTGAACGATTAACCACCAATATTAACCTTGGAGTTATGTATTGTCTTGTTTCTGGGATTGTTTGTTTGGTGGGGAAAAGCTTTTTAGTAATATTTTTCTTTTTTCTGTGATAAAGTTGTTGCACTTGTTGCAAGAGTTCTGCATGTTCATGCATTTAACCGACCTTTAACCACCAAGATTTGATTCTCTTTACACAACAGCTGTCTGCACAGGAATAAACCGAACCTTGTTGTAACATTCCATACTGCAGACTGGGAGATTGTTACCAGAACAAGCATATTTCTTTAAATTCTTGCATCCCTGAGCTGCACATGTTGGTCTTGTTTTTACTGGCCTATAATTACAGAAAAAATATTCAAATGGCAGTGGAGCATGTGAAGCATAGTAAAGCACCGAGAAAGAATATACTACTATTAAGTAATATACTAGAAATATCTTGCAAATCTTGGAAGGAGTAGGGTCACTTAAGTCAAGCCTTGTTGGGCAGAGTTAGGAACTGGATGGGAGACCAGCAACAAAATTAATATCCTGTCTTCTAGACTCCAACATGTATGCCTTGTTTTTGTTCCCCTATCTTCTTCTTTAATGTGCATAGAAAAACAGTCATACTTAGCATTCTTTTTGGTAACCAGATGAAAAAAAAATAGATGGCAATGAAAGCAAACTCACGCATGCCACTACAACAGTCAAGATAGGAAACTGAAAGCAGTCTCAATTAAAACACTGGCAGGGGCAGAAAAGGTTCAAGATCACTGTGATTTTACCTTAGTGTAACATAAACCTTAAGTAGATTTCAGGAAAATAACTACTGAAGTGAAATTAATTTAATTCATTTAAATTAATTTTTTCAATACTATGAATCCAGTTAAAGATTAAAAAAAATAGGGTCAATTTTAGTGCATCCTGGGTTATCTGTTCTTTAAAAGAGGGGAGGAAGGGATGGCGCAGTGGTGAGAGCTCTCGCTTCCCACCAATGTGGCCCGAGTTCAAATCCCAGCAATGATGCCATATGTGAGTTGAGTTTGTTGTTGGTTCTCTCATTTGCTCCGAGAGGTTTTTCTCCCGGTACTCTGGTTTTCCCCTCTCCTCAAAAACCAACGTTTCCTGAACAAAATTCCAATTTGACCAGGAGTCAGGTAGACAAAGAACCACTATGTGGACGTGCTACCTCTAGATCATTATTTATCTTTTTATAAAACAAATCATAAGCCTACCCTCGAGATGACTGCATTTGTAATGGGAAATCAAGTCCCTGTGAGAAGGACAGAGCGAATCCACTTCGATTGCTAATGTATCTTATATGGGGTACTTCTTGCTTTTTACGACGGGCCTAAAGAAAAACAATTAGGTGACAATCTATTTACTACAAACCCAAACCCCTGTGACAGCTCCAATTTTTTTTTCTTGAAGGACAAGTAACTTCTTAAGTTCACTTTCCCAATGGGAAAGGTTCCAGGCAAGTCATCATGTAATACTTTAAGTAACAGAAAGGAGAAGTGTGGCATCACACTACCATGGTAGCAAAATTTTGGGATCACAACAATAGGGAGCTTAAGCAACTTTGACAGTGACGGCAACGAGAACGGCAAAAAAGCAGTAGGTTTATATTAACAAAACAAAAACTTTTCATGTGCATCATGCTTTTTTGTACATTTCTTAGCCGTCGTTGCACGATTCCTAATTTCACGCACTCGCTTCATGGAGCAGGTGAACACAACATAAAAACTTCCTCTTTCTTTTTCTTAACTTTGATACGGTCCTTTCAGATTCAACCCCAGAAAATTTTGCAAACATCTGCACAAATAAAATGAAATTGAATAAGATCCATGACTTTTTGAAACAGTGCGAATTCACTTTTTAGGTGACCTTTTCAGTTTGTTGTCATCCAAAAATTTTGCTACCATGGCAATGTGACGTAACAACTTCTCCCCTCTATTAACTACAGTGTGCCACAAGCAAGCGATGGTCCTTGGCAAGCAGATTATGAGAGTCTAGTACAGAAAACAAGCTAGAATTCACGTTTGCATTCAAACCCCGTCACTGTGCCATCATGGTTTTGAGACTGCTTGTTTGTCTGGTGTTATTATTGTTTTCTTGCCCTATCCTGGCCAAGGACACAACCTGCCTTATTAAGGGCTGTAGCTGACAGACAAGTACCAGTGAACTTCCCTGGCCGAAAATGAGCTTATCACTGGCCCAAACCTCTCTGGAAAAGAAAGATGTGAGGGAATTTTTAAGGTACAGTTGAGTAAAAAAGCTGGCATGTCATTAATTTTGTAGTCGACTTTGTCTTGTTAGGAGGAACTAACTCAGTCCTGGTCATTTGGGGATTAATACTGTATTCCCTTTTCGTAAAATATTACTTCATATTAAAACAGTAAATGCTTTTTGCACCACATCATTTACATCGCGATACAAGTTTTGCATGACAATCTCGCTTATCAGTAATTCCATCTTAGGAAGTAAATTTTGATTGGTTCCCTAAAAAACCCGAGCTTTGCGACAGAGTTATACACTTCGGGGTTACATGCTTCTGTCCCTGCTTATTGCAGGTTGGTATTACCTTCTCCTCTTCTTTACGGGACCTAGAAGCTTCTCGATCCAGCAGTTTCTTGACTGTTTGCGCCTGCAAAGAAACCAGACATTTTTTTGTTTATTTTAATTTTATACTATTTTTAAAAAAAGTTTAAATTGTAATGCAAACACTAAAATGTACAGTAACTTTAGTGAATGCTAAAAAGATGTTATAGATACTTGAATGTTAAAAAACATACCTTGTTTTCCTCAATCTTTTTCTGCATTTGTTGTTTTCTCTTCTTTGCTCTTTGCTTTCTCCTCTTTTGGGCCTCTTCTGTGTCTTCATTCTTCCTTCTTGGTTCTGTGAATCATATAGCAGAAGGCACAATTACACACTGTAAACAAGGTGACCTATACTATATAATATATTTTTTTAATAACAACAATAAAAATTAAAAATATGTACATAACTTACAGAAATATTTGAAGTAAGAATTAAGCACTGTACAACATTAAGAATCATATAAACCATTAAACAAACAATCACTGTGTCAATAACGATTCCTTGAGGCTCAGATGCAATCAATGACTCTTGCAGGCAGTCCAGTGTTTTAAATTAGGTCATGACAAAAGAAAATTATCCGTCTCTGATATCAAAAAGAAACAAGTTAAAAAGATTAAAACCTCATATTCCTAAAAAATAATAATAATTCAGGCAGGTCTGATGTTTTCGATCTGTAAATCTGAGTCAACAAAGTCTAGCTGTCGTCTTCTGGATCTTGAGCCTCTCAAGTATAGTATCACAGACCGTACAATGGAGAAAGACACTTTAATAATAATGATAATAATAATAATAATAATAATTAATATTATTACTATCATTAGCAACTGTAAAAAAAATTAACAAAAAAAAAATAATAGTTATTATATATAATTACCTGTCGGCAATTCCAAGAGTTGATTCTCTCCCTCGATTTCATGCCCAAGCATGGCTCTCTGAAAATACAAACATTATCATAAACAAAAAGCATACTTGTAAACAAAATCATACCAAGTGAAATAACATAAACATACAGTCATGTTAGTCAGTCAAGCATTAACATCACAAGGTGAAGTGTTGAAAAGATAATGAACGGAAGCATTTCAATAAAATTAATGTTTCAAAAAGCTTTGTAAGAGGAATTTGCATAAGTCTTGGGAGAGAGTAACAATATTTTTCACAAATGTATTGCAGTGCATAGGACTTGCAGGGGTACGCTTGAAAATGACTGAGCAAAAAGGTGCTTCTTTATCTCCACCTGGTTTTATGGTTATTTAATAAAAAATATATATTAGAAAAAGAAGAATGGTTAAGAATTTTAAAAAATAATACCTGTCTGGCAGTCATCATGCTCACATCCTTGTCCTGTTTTACTCGACCAAAGTCATCTAGCTCACCTTTTTCCAATGCATCTAACCATTTCTGCTCTTCCTGACTGCAAAATTAACAATTATTATTATGGCCAAAATCAACACCAATTAGATTTTGCTCAACTTTAAACTCAAAGCGGTGCCACAAAAAAACACTCACTTCTGCCTTTTTTATTTACGAGTGAACAAAAGGTAATTGAAAAGGAGAATTGAACAATTTATCAGATGTCACTGGGACCTTTTTTCCAAACACATCTTCAGTCAGTCCCGAATTTGTGGGGGTCGTCCAATACTGTGGATAAGATACAAGGCTCAAAATTACGACTGATATGGTCGCCAATGAGACTAACATTTTCTCCATGAAATCTGGTTTTGGTGACCAGATTTCTCTATGATTTAGATCATTTTAAATTAAAAGGGTAAAGTTAAAACAAGCATATACTGACTTCTGTCGCAATATTTTCAAACAATCAAATCTGATGAATCGTGCCATACTATGAGTTGTGTCATTTACATTATACATACTAGTGACTAAAATTTATATCTGGCGACTATATTTCTCCATTTGGTCGCCAACAGGTGATCTGAGGATTTTTTTAATTTTGAGCCCTGTGATACCAGGGGAGAAATAATGTTTTACAACTCATATGAGGGGACAAGTTGTGTCCACTCGACAGATGGAGTTGTCATGTGGACAAATCCGTCTCATTGAGGGGACATGAAATTTAGAGAAAGGTAGCTTATGCAAGGGTCATGGCAATGGTTGTCAGGTTGTATGAGTCATACAACTGGACAACTGCATTTCATAAAAAAGACATGAAATTTAGAGCAAGTTAGCTTAAGCAAGGGTCACTGCGATGGTCACCAGGTTGTCTGAGTGAAGTAATGAGATGCACTTTCCACTTTCCAACAACTCAGTTGAGTGGACACACTTGTCTACCCACATGAGTTGTAAAACACATTTTTCCACTCATACAATGTCAACAGTTGATATTATGTCAAAAAATAGAACTTACTCATCAGAATCATCAGCAGGTTTTTCAGTAACTTCAGGTTCATCTTTTTCACTTCCTAAGGAAATAATTAACAAGAAATTAATGGTTATCATCAAGACAATCTTTTCGAGTACAAAGGAACTTCTACTTTTAAAAGTGTAAATTCTTGATTATTGTGTCACAGCAATTTTGGTTCTAATGCACTTCATACAATCCTTGATCCACCTCTGAAGAGGTCTGTTTTCAAGAGAAATGCCAGCAACCACTTTGCTAACAATCAGTGATAAAAAAACCTTGTGATCAGCTGGTAAATCTGAACTAACCTTGCCAAGATGGCTGGTAATTTTCCTCCTCAGGCTCTTCTTCCTCTCCACTGGTTATCACTGGTTCTGGTATTTTTACATGGACTATCTTTGCCATTCTGAAAACGAGAATAACTTCCCTTACATCACCACTACCCATAACTTACTGCGTACAACGTAGCAAGATGGAGTATAACCTAAATGACTTGTAAGAGTACAACTTTAACCACAGTAAATCTAAGTATAATGTCTTATTTGCCTTGTTGCTTTAAAATATACAACACACTCCAAACACAACTAGCGGCAAAAACTTAACAAAATAAATGTTTTTACTCAACTGGGATAGATCATTGATGAGCATCACATATAGTGCTTGCAACACCAACCTCTTTTATCATCAAATATGATTTTGTTAAAAGTGATGTAAGATATCCTGGTGTTTCCAATTGATGACAATCTATATCAATCAATACCAATCGATATCAATCAATCGATTGATACTGATAATGGATGACCAATCGATTGCAAAGATTTGTGTGGTTATCGAATGGTATTGATTGGTTTTCCGATCATCCATTTCCATTGATTGGAAATGCCAAGGCAAGTGGGTAATTCAAGTACACGAGCAATGGGGTATATTCTTTGCATTGAGAAGACTGGGTTGGAATTGTGCCAATCGATGAACTGTTTTTGTGTGGTTATCGATTGATCATCGATTGACCGATACCGACAGATACCAATTGATACCAATTAACTCATTTTATCCATTGATATCAATTGATTAATTGGTTTTCCGATCATCAATTTCGATCAATTGGAAACAACAAGAATATATCCTTCATCTCTTCTTCTTTTTTTTGCTGACATTATTAATCCTGAAGATATTTTTCATTGCTAACATTATTAATCCTTGAAAATATAATACAGAGTCATAGCTGCTACTATCTTTAGCTTATAACAGTGTGATAAATGAAGAATTAAATATGAAAAACAAATTTAAACAAAAAAACACAGAAAAAAGAAAGGTAACTCACTGTGTTGTTGCCACAGTTTCACCCCTAAGCTTGATTTTAAGTTTTACAGCTCTTCCACCACTTTTGTCAACATCCTTTTCTTTTTCCCGAGATTTGTTTTTATCCTTGCTCTTCTCCTTTTTGCGCTCTTCATCATATCCCTCAGGGCCATGATCCTTCTTCTTCTTGTGCTTTTTGTGCTTGCGCTTATGTTTCTTTTTAGGTGAAGTTGACGATGATTCTATCAAAATTCATAAACATAAAAAGGCCCATTGTAATACTTTTTGGCAATAGTAGTTTCAATTTGAAGGTAAGTGCTGGCGTCAGAGTGGGAAGAAAATACGGGGAATACAGTTTGAAAATAAATAAAGTAAAGAAAATAAAAATGACACCTGGGAATTAAAGTGGGTAAGCCTTTTTACAAGAAAAATGTGTTATTTCCCTGTATATGTGATTTATAAAAGAGGAAAGCCCTTCAAGTAAATTTCCGGATAGCAAGCAGCTGATAAATGAGGCCTGAATTTTTAGTAATTGCTTGTTTATATTTTCTAGATTTCTTTATTTGCCCATGGAAATAATTTCATCGAGGTCATGAATGGTTAAGTGATGAATTCCAAGGAAGACAAGATATGTCTTTGGCTGCTCCACTAATAAGTCACTATGTCAACAATTTTTGCTGATTCGCCAATGGAGGAGCAACAATATCGACACATGGATATTAATCAAATTTGATTTCAGCTTAAATTTTTTTAACGTATGTTGATTCGTAATTTCCTTTGTCTTCTAGGGCTAGGAGACATTAGAAATTGAGAATCAACCTAGGTTAAATGAAAATTAACCTGAAATCAAATTTGACCTGTAAAACATATACAGCTCACAACTTGAAATCTTCGTAACAGCCCTGTAAAATACTTCATAACTTACAGAACAGTGTGTGTCAAACCCAAACACTGTCCATTTCTTAAATGCCACAGCTAGAAAATGTCTTCTTGTGAGGGGTGGGGGAATATTAAAAAATTTTTTCATCTTCATTTACAGTTGTATGCAACAGATTGCACCAGCTACACAGACTATGATAAAAAGTCCCCTCAATCAAACGAATCCAGTTATATAAGGAAGAAATCAGGGGGATAATTTTTTATTGAGACGCACTTGAACCAGGGGACTTTGTCCTCTTAAATTCCCATTGGGAGAAATTTTCAACTCTGCTCTGCCCATCATTACTATCCCTCTGATTGGCCTCAGGTCCTTCCTCTGGGGGAAGCCAATGACATGTACATTAGAGCACGTTGTGAGCTATGTATCATATCCAATGCAAAATAAAAAGTTACCCAATTATGTAGAACACAAGTGCAAGTTCAGCTTGGTAGTTTTAAAAACAAAATAATAGATTCTTTTTTTTAATCCAAACTTGGACCAGAATAGATGGTTTTCACAGTGACATCATCAAATTGTAAAGTCAAAATAGCACGGTTTTATGAATTCTTATTAACTCTAGGTTGAAGATAAACAAAAAATAAATCTTTGTACAAGCTTCCATTCCCGTAGCATGTTTCATTTCAAAAATACAGCAATTTGAACTTCCATGTTTTCACAGTGTGTAACACCAAAATAGGAATGCTGTCTCATTGAAAAAAGGTCTCTCCTCTTGATTTTCAGCAATATAACCATTTCAAGTATTAGAAGATATGTTTATGCGCACGTATGCTAGTTCTCCAGTCACAAGAAAGAGCTTTTATAGAAAAAGTGAACTCCGCATGTGTTGTTGATTTCTGGCGGCCATATTGGTGGACCAAAATGGTACACCAATATGGCGTCTCCATACAAAGCTCTACAAACGTGCGTGAAACATTTCAGCAAATAACTCAGAAACTGTGGTCCACAAAGACCTGAGACTTAAACAAATTGTTTACATGTTAGTCTTTTATCACATTTTATTTTCTTGGCTTCTTCCACAGGACGGTTTCCAAGATATTTTTTTGCTGCGTGACAGTGAAAACGATCTATAACATTGTTCAGATCGTGTGACAACCAACAACTTCTTTTTGGAACACATGATACCATTGTAAAGAAATCGACGAAATCGGTAATCCTTGGTGAATAGGTTTTAAAAAAAGACAGTGTTTACAGTTCTTTCTTGAAATAAAATCCAGGTATGGAGTTAGAATGCTGTGAAGTATCGGTATTTATAGAGCCTTAATCATATCCAAAAAACCTCACTTAAAAGTGGGAGCACACCGCGTTAAATAGTTTAACTACCACGTGTAACAAAAATCAGGTAGTTTATGTTTATATCACGAGGCTTAAAGAAAGAGAAAAGCGACGTTTTTTATGTAAACTAACCTCTTGTATCGTCTTCGCTTATTTCCTTTCTTTTCCCCATGTTTAACTTTTCAACATGGCGGCTCGCCTGCCTCATTTTCATGTTCTTCCTTTCTCGTTCTCAGTCCCCTGTTTTGCAGTCCCACTTCGGGTTTTTACCGTTCCCATAGAAACTGCAGATCACCTATGCTATCGTTTTGTAAATAAGTGACAAAAGCTAAGACCTCAATTCTGAAGGGCAATGGTCTAACATTTTTAAATTCGGATCATTTTGATAATTTAGAGTCCGGCAACACAGATTATAACTGTAGACTCAGTGACAGACTCACTGTAGACACTGTAGACTGTAGACTCGGGACTGTAAACTCTGCTCATTCAAGAACCACAGCCCTCTGCAGGAGCCCATGCTCCTGCCCTCTGTTAATGTTAACGTCGGCAGTAAGAAGCCCGGCATTATGAGCTGTCTGACCAAGAGAGGATAGTGCAGAGGTTCCATCGGAAGGATGGTCACGCAACGCGGTGGGGAGGCGCGTTGCGTGATAGATACGAAAACGGTTGTTGCACAGGAGACAATCGCTGGTTTTCAGTATCACGTCATTCAAAATAGATGAATAAAATCAAAACTGTTCAATAGATAAAGTCCACAATCTGGTAAATTAAAGGAAGTAAATATGCAGAGACCTCGCCAAGAGACGCCATGCAGATGCCCATCCAGATGGGCACCAACATGGCGGACGGAAACCAACAGAAACATTTGCTACCGAGTTTAGCTACAACCTAAAAGTGTGAATTTATCCCTCACGTAACTCATAAACATTAAAGTAACACGTTTGCAAAAACATGAATTGTTCAGATAGCAAAATTTTTCCAGAAAAATCTCACTTCTTAATCTACGTGACAGCTCTCTCGGCCGTCATCTAATTGCCCCGTCACGCAAAAGCTTAGAAATTCAAGCGTACTCTATCACAAACCAAGAACCCTATCGAAGCGAAACTTTTTTTTTTTTTTTTTTTTTTTTTTTTTAAATATGTTTATTGATAATCACATTAAATAATTACATTTACAAAACACACACACACAAAAAAAAAAAAAAAAAGAAAGAAAAAAAATTGTCAAATTATTACAGGAGGTGTTACAGGGCTAAAAGAAATTGTAAAAAAAGTACAACAGGGCAATGAAATAATACGGAGGTAATACAGTTAACTTAAATAAGGCGTCAGTATCCACTTTCTTTTAAAGAATTCTTTGTTGCTGATTTTTTCTTCTGTTTCATATTTAGCGATGATCTTGGCTTTAAATCCACAAATGTTTGGAAGGATTTGTTTGCTCCTGCAGTCCCACAAATAGAGTTTTCCAATAATTATAAAATAGTTCAGCAATTGAAGTAAAGGGCAAGCATTTTCCGTCAAAATTCCAAAGAGCACATTTTCCAAGCAGAGACGAATTCGTTGATTCGAAATAAGGCACCAATATAGTTCAAATTCAATCCAAAACTGTTTAGAGCGTGAGCAGTGATAGAACAAATGCGTTAATGATTCAGGTTGATTGTCACAGAAAGTACATAAATCATTTGTCCTATAACCTATTTTATACAACTTTGTATTTGTGTAAAGAATTAAGTTAATTACTTTGTACTGGAAGGCTTTAACATACGATTCGACAGCGATAGAGTGTGGCAGCTTAAATATTTGCTTCAGATTGTCGCTGTTAAAATTAAAGTTACTCTGTAATTTTTGAATAATATTGGGCGGTTTAGCTTTTTCTCTGATGAGTAGGTTGTAGTAATCCTTTGATTTCCCTTTCGTAACATCAAAATTATTGTCACCCACCACAAATGTTGGTGAGTTTATGGAAGGATACCTGTCATAACTTCTTAACGATAATGGAATGGACCTGCGTAAGCCAGCCCATTCTAAAACATTTGTTTTGCATATTTTTTTAGACAGTTGATTATAAGAATCAGTACTGTTCAGACTAAATAAAAGATCCTGAATGCAAATGACACTCGCATTAACATAATGTTTATAATAAACCGGCTTGTTTTCTACTTTTATTTCTTTGTTATTCCAGATTATCGTTTTCCAATCTTCTTCAGTGGCAAACGTTTCACGAAATTGCGACCACCATAACAAAAGTTCCTGATAAAATTGAGAAGGAATTGTGTAATCCGAGATATTGTAGTTGCAGTTAAAAAAGAACAATCCCCCAACGGAGCTCAGTATGTGTTGTAGGTAGCTTTTCCAAGTTCCATTAGTCCCACTGAAGATACGTTTTAACCAAGCTAATCTCAATGACTTAACCATGCACTCGAGATCAACCATTCTTAGCCCTCCCTCTTCGTATTCGTTTATAACTGAAGCTCTTGTTACCTTATCTACACCTTTCCAGAGAAATTTAAACAGTATTTTATTCAATTCTTTTAGTAATTCCTTGGGAGTTGGAAGGATCGAACAAATGTAAATGTACTTAGGGATAAGAAAAGATTTGATTATTGTCAACTTACCGTATATCGACAGGCCTCTAGCGGACCATATATTAATAAGTTTTTTAATTGAATCCAGTCGTTCTATAAAATTCTTCTCTTTAAGCAATTTTTGGTCATAAGTAAAATATACACCTAGAGCTTTTATTGGCTCGTCCGGCCATTTAATACCGAATGGTTTTTCTTTATAATGTCTCTTAGATCCAATCCACATACCTTCAGTTTTTGAACAGTTAATCTTGAGTCCAGAGAGAATTTCGAATTTGTTAAGTAGTTCAAATAATCTTGCGGCCGAGCTTGTGTCAGCTAACACAGCGGTTGTATCGTCTGCAAACTGTAGAAGCTTAGTTTCCTCAGTTCCTATTGTGATTCCTTTAATTGACTCTTTTTGCCTTATAGCAATTGCTAAAGTTTCTACAGCAATTATAAATAAGTAAGGAGAGAGTGGATCACCCTGCCTAACACCGCGTTCCAGAGTAAAAAAGTTAGAACTAACGCCATTGTTTATAACACAGCTTTGAATGCTGTTATAAAAGGTTTTCACCCATTGAAGGAAATCTCGACCAAAGTTAAACTTTTTAAGACTCTCAATGAGAAATTCCCATTCCACACTATCAAAAGCTTTTTGAAAATCTATAAACAGCAGTAAACCTGGGATGTTTTCCTTAGCTGTGAAGTCCATAATATCGAAAATAGAACGTATTGCTTCACCAATGAAACGATCTTTAACATAACCAGTCTGGTTGTAGTGAATGATACTGGGTAACACCTTTTTAACCCTCGCTGCGATCACCTTGGACATAATTTTCGTATCTACATTAACAAGAGATATTGGCCGCCAGTTTTCGAGGAGAGTGCGATCTTTTCCGCTTTTCTCAAGCAGAGTAATTACAGCCTGTTTTTGTGAGCATGACATTTCCCCTTTTTCGAAGCATTCATTTGCACACCTGATAAAACTTTCGCTTATTAAAGGCCAAAATTTTCTATAGAATTCAGCTGGAATGCCATCATTTCCAGGGGATTTATTACTCTGAAAGCTATCCAAGAGTTCAGAACATTCTTCTGGAGAAATTAATCCTTCACAGGAATTTTTTTCCTCCTCTGAAAGTTGGGGAATATTCACATCGTTCAAAAATGAAGATATTTTCTCTCCTGTATTGGGACTCTTAATGCTGCTTTTGTACAATTCTCTGTAAAAAAAGCTCTTGTTCTTTTAGTATACAGTGCGGATCCGTTGTGATTTTACCATTTATGCACAGTTTTCTTATATGCTTCTTAACGTGGTTCCTTTTTTCTAAGCGAAACTTTGTATGAAAGTTAGTTTTCAGTCACTCTGATACATCATGAAAAGTAAAATCTCAGTAGGATCGATAGATCTGTAGTTTTTATATTAGTGGCGTCATGAGAAAACCAACAATAGGTCAGACAGTCCGTAAAAAAACGAAAAAAAAAACAAAACAAGCAAAACAAAACAAAACAAAAATTGTGGAATGGGACAGTTTCATAGGGCAAAACAATAACCTCCGTTTGCGTTTACGAGATATTTTTCTTTCGTTTACACTCTAAGCAAACAAAGGTGTGAAAAAATTCTTTAATAGCAATGTATTCACTACGTACATAATTTCATTGTTTAGAAAACATATCATACTTCCTCTTGATGCGGTTAAATTATAATTTAGTGCCCACTTAGTCTTTCTTATTTACCCATCGTCTTTCTTTATTAATTCATATTATTATACAAACAGTCAACCCTTTTCTGAAGAACATCTCTCCACAACGGCAAAGGCCTATGTTTTATAGATACATACTTTGACTTTCAAAATGACAAACGCATAGGCTGTCAAAAGGTGTGTCAAATGCCAACAACAGTCCTATTCAAGACTACAATAACCCGGACCATCATGTTCCACCTCCTCATGAAATCATTCACTGATATATTTCGATAGTGTTAGGTTTAACACACTACCACAAGCATTTTCAAAAGTAAATGTTCTACCCTTTCCCCCAAATGGTGTCACATCACACCTCTTACTCCTTATCACGGCCACCACCCACGTTCTCAAGAGTAAGAGCGCCGTTGGCGACAGCTGCGACTGTATTTGACGAGATTCCCGTTACGGTCATGTTTTGCGTTGGCCATTTTTTGCCTAATCCATGTGCGGCGTCTTCCCAGACCTTCTCGAGGTAAATTCACCTCGGTTACGTATCCATGGTTTCACGTGACCCGAAAATAATGAGGCCTAGGGACTAGGCAAGGCCATTTTGAAGTTGCGCGTGAGTCCGGGCGGTGGTGTGTCCTAGTGTACTATGGGATAGTTTTGGGAACGCCGTCGCTATTTCCGTTGGCTGCTGCGAGGGAAACTGGGTCAAAAATTCGTCCCACAACAATCCCACAGTGCAATTTGACACAATACCAGACCCGTATCATGTACAATCCAAAAATGGCCCATTGCAATCGTGTGTATTACTTGTCACTTCAACGACGTCTTATTTCATACAAAAGGGATTGAACTGACGCTTATTCAGTTTCCTTCTTAATATTCTTAAGGACCAAAAAAATAGAAATTCTGTAAGAAGGAAGTAGAGTAGAATACTGTTCAACAGCATATTAGGAATATATTTCGAATATAAAATTAAACACTATCATCGCTTTACATTTTCCAGTATTATATCTTCCTCCTCATCATCCGTATCATCGGAGTATTCGTTGCTAAGCAACGCCTTGGAGTTAAAGGAGTTCAACGAACGCTCGTGGTCGTAGTCCATTACATATCCATTTCGTCTGACATTCATATGTTTTCTGTAACGACTCAATCGCCACAATCCAACTACAACAATAGCCAGCACTATAGCTATCATGAAACTGAGTCCCACCATCACGGTAACTGGCAATCCTAACACAAGGCTTTGCTTGTGCAATTGAAACTGGACTTGTGTCGCAGGCTCGTTTGGATGAACGTAAAGGTTTAATGTGACCGTCTTATAGCCTGGTGCTGAGGCAGTAACGTCATAGCTTCCGGGAGTTAGAAGCCGCCAAAAATCCCCGTCTTTAGCCGTCGTGACGTCATGGTCGCGATTTTTAACTGCTATTACTGCGTTGGGTATAGGAGATCCTGTATCATCATACACGACACCTTTTACACCATGATGTATCTACAATAAAAAGAGTGTTTAGAAATGGTATGAATTTAACACTTAAATCTTCACGCGAAAATCCCTATTCCGACTACCAAACAACAAAGTAAGCAACTACTGGCCCCAGTTGTTCAAAAGGTGGATAACACACTATCCCGTGAATGAAATTAACCAGAATTTGGTTCTCGGAGAGGTCCGCAAACTTTCATCCAGTGTTGTCAAAAGGGAATTAAACAGTTGCCATAACAAGATTCTGAAATGTTTGTTTTGAGGCATTCGCGTATAGACTTGATGATATTTCAAACAATCGATTAACTTCTGCGGACGTATCAGGATGTACACGTCCGTTTACTTACAACCTCTAAAAATAACTTCACATATCCCAACCAACGCCCTAAGCTTCCCGCTCTATCCCATTATTGTCTCTCGGTGCAAATCATTAACGTCAAATTTGTATCTCACTTAAAGTTTTTGAGAACTTGAAACCACAACGGTTTAGTTTCCTTTCTCTCTGAATTTAAAAACTTACCTGCGAATTCTCAGCCTGGACATTTTTAACACACGAGACAAGCTTAGTAATATTTCAAAGCTATTTGAACAGGCGCAAAGTCATTTTTCAAGTTACCTTTTTTACAAGTAGCGTCGTAATGACTGAAAGTCCCTATCGGCTACTAGACATTCGGGATAGTTTATAAGAATCGCTTAATTTTAGTGACCATTTTTGAACACAAAATACTAACTGAGAACATTGTTCTATGGTCCGTGACTGGAAACGGGATCCGCTATTTCTACAAGTCACGCGAAATTTTAGCCCTTTGTAGCGCAAAAGCAGTGATCTTATTTCTACTGGTCAGGCCCGGGAAATCGAGACCGCGATCTCCCGCTTAACAGACCAGCGCCATTGCAACTGAGTTAATTAATCCTTCACGGTCAGCATTCGCTATACACTTTCGCACTTTTTGGGAGTGGAATGTCACCTCAGTAAAGTTGACGCTGTTTTCAATAGCTACTAGTACTGTTTTTTATCTATAAATTATTCATCGTCACTAGTCTAGGCAATTGAATACCAAGGACAAGAACGAAGGCCTTTCTGTCTTTATCAGTAACATAAAGGACTTTACCTGAAACATGAAAAAGAAGAGGGCTTTTTTATGCTCACTCCACAGCCGCTCCAAATCCTGGGCATATGGGAATTTGCAACATCCCATGTGTACGCCGATCTCAAGACAGTTGGTATTGTCATACATATAATCCTTCATACCACCGACGTTACTTTGCCAAGCTGCACCATTTGTGATCCCTTTGGGAAACTCCTCCCGCACAGAAAGGCCTGGGCATAGTGGTTTCCCATAATGCATTGATGGATGCAAGTTGGCGTATGAAGATGCTAAATAACGGAAGACATCTTCGTCAGGGGTGGGGTTAGGAATTAGACGGCCTTTAGAGTGTGAATCATAGGGGTAGTGAGCGACCAGTGAGCCTCCATGCAAACTGGCTGATAACACAAATGGATGCTGTTTGATCCACTTCATGACTGCAGCTGTTTCGGCTTCAAGTGTCTTACTTGAAGGGTCGTTAACGTCTATAAGAAAGAAGATTAACTTTTCCTGAGTATGTGCATTATAGTTAAGGAAGAAAATGATTCATTTAGTCCGTAGTACAGGGATGGTCGGGATTTTTTTGTTTCAAGCTTGGTGACAACACATATATTGGACGCCACACGTGGACTGAGTTTGTTCTTGGTTCTCTCCTTTACTCCGAGAGGTTTTCTCCGGGGACTCTAGTTTTTCCCTCTCCTCAAAAACTAGCCTGTACACAGACCTTGTTTTCTTTTCTTTTCGAAAACCCACCCTCTTGCGCTTGAAGTCAATAAATCTCCCGCGGTTTTTATTTTCATACGCGCGCTCTAAAGAGAAAATAGAGGCTCTGTGAACAGGCTACACAAAAGCCAACACTTTCAAATTCAAATTCGATCACGAATGCGCGGACACATTTTAATCCGAGTTCTTATGAACTCTTAAGTGCTTCATGGGTAAACAAATTCCATTAGTTTTGGAGCCACCTCTCTAAAAGTGTCATAGATACAGCAGGAGTCCCCTGTCCACCCATAGTTAGTAACTATGGTCCACCTTTCAATTGCCCCTGAGAATGAATGCAGGTGTACATCACATGGAGCGTTTCTAATGGCAACAAAATGGGTCCTGCACTAAATTTAATGAGCTGCTCCCAGTTGTTCAAAGCTCACAAGGCGGATACGTTACCCAATGGATAAATCTCTATCCACTGGATAGCACATTTGGTATCCCTAATACGTATCCGTTGGACAGTGATTTGTCTGATGGATAGCACTATCTAACGTTTAAAACACCGGAGCCTGTGCATGTTGTGGTTTCATATCAGATTTCCTTTGCTTTTGTGTGTGGTAATGTATACCTATAAAACCAATAAACAATGAAATTTGAACAACAAAATAACAACAAATGGGCCTAAACATACCTGGAAAATTTGTGTACAAATCCACGTCCCTTGCGTTATTCCTTCCTTTATCAGTGAAACAGTTTCCTTTAATGGCCACCTCAGATCCATCTGAGTTGAGGGAAGGGAGAATATGGATGCGAGTACTGTTCACTAGGCGTGTAACCAAGTCATCTTTACCATAACTCAAACACAGATGTTGAATCATAAGCAGCAGCATTTCCTTCCCCACTGCCTCATTGCCGTGAACCCCACCCACATACCTGAACTCTGGTTCACCTTGTTCGTGCAGTCCTGGATTATCAGAAATCTCCATAACCCAAATGTTACGATACTGGACAGTTTGACCAATGCTGTACAGCCTGGTAATGTTGGGACACTTAGTCACTATGTCTCTGAGGAAGCGCTCCATTGCTTCATAATTGTGATAAGAAAATTGTGGTTTTGCATGCAAATTAAACATGACAGAGGCTCTAGAATTCTCATGTATTGTAAGCTCTTTAGTTATGCTCGCATAGCCTGGAGCAGTTGCTGTGATTTTGTACTTTCCTTGAGGCAAGAGTTGGTGGAAGTACGCATCAGCTTGCTTGAGAACAAAGGAAATACCTGGACCTTTAACAGTGATTATGGAGGCATTCACAGGTCTGTGGTCTAAGGTATGTACAACACCATCAACAGCTTGGTGTGACTTGGCCAAGAATGCGAGAAGTGGCTCACGGTTTGCCTCCCAAATGTTCTTTAGCTGTTCAGCTGGTGGGTACTTACAACAAGAAATAAAGAACGAGAGTTGTGGAATATTGAGCATCAGGTATGCATAATCTTGCATGGTGTAATGAAGTTCTTTCCACTCTGCACCATTGACAACCCCATCAGCAAACCCAGAGGCAGATTCATTACAACCTTGACCGAGGTGCATTGTGGGATGTTTGCCGGAGAAGGTTAAGGCAAGCTCTTTAAACAAAGAGTTATGTGATGTTAAAGAGCCTTTGACACCATCACGGCCACTCATATGGACGCTCATAGGATACCTAAGGGAAAAAAGCAGCAAAGTGAATACTTCAGTGAGTAATTAAATAATAAAATATTGCATAACCAGAAATAACTCTTGAATGCATAATTTAAAATTAAGGGTGTCTTGCACAGGTCATACTGTTGCTATGGTAATCTGATACATCATAAAAAAGAAGTCATAGTTAATAGGGCAGTCACTAAGGGTCGGGAGCCAGGGATTTCTTCCAGCAACTATGAGCCTGACTCCCAGTGTCTTTCATAGGAAATGAAAATAGAACCAACAGAAATTCCTAGCCATTCAAGATCTGAATGTTACTGCATTGAACAGACTCTTATTTAACAGTTTTTGCACTGTAACAAAAATATGATTACATGTATGTATGTTATCATTATTATTATCATTATTATTATTATTATTATTATTCCTAAATGAATATAACAGTTTTAACTTAAACACAACAAAATCTTTGACCCATTTACCCCTGGAAATTTTGCCGAAAAACGCATTTTGAAACTAATTAAGGTGTTATCTGGTAACTCTCATGCTATAAAGAGCTAAAACTTACGATAAAGCCATTTACAGCTCGTACACTTTGTGGCCTTCTGATCCAGATGCGAAGTTCGGGCATGCACAGAAAGCAAAATTTCGATTTTTGGTTGTCAAATGACACAGCAGTCTTGACTTTTACTTTTCGGTTTCTCTCCTCCCCTCTTTTTGCACTTTTCCTGCCTCATTTTTTTCTTTTGCTGGGCATTTGGTAGGCTTCATTTTGGTGGGAAATGCTTTTAAGAAAGCCTTTAGGATCTTAGGATTAGATGAAAGGAAAGGTAGGTGGGGAGTGGAACAAGATTTTCATGGAAATTTTCAGGTCAATGTTACATGGTTTGTTGCCTTTTCCTCCGGTGTTCTTCACTGAATTGTGCTCATTCTGGTATGGTTTGAAGGATCTCTTCACCCTGCACAAGTTAGCAGACAAAGTTGTCCTTGACTATTAAAACTGATGATGTCACAAGCTGTAGAAGGGACTTAGATCTACTCGGGCGGTTATAGGGCGGCCCAGGTTAATGATAGTGAAAACAGCAAATCATCATCCATACCTTGCCACCAATTCACCTCCACTGAAATCAGCCAAGAGGGTGAAGTTGTTGCTTTTCATCCAAGTTTTCATGTGCTTGACCTCTTGAGGCTCATCAGCAGCTGTGTCAAGAAACTTAGAAAAAAGAAAGTTTATGGATTAATATTACAATGACCGAATCATTTATTAACAACTGAAACATTTACATTGTTAAACTAGACCCATGGTATATCTATGCATTTAGAATATGAGAGATTACATAGAAATAATGACTTATATGCTATCCCTATGCACTTTCAAGGGTCCCAATGGCATCTGAACCGGGGGGGGGCGTACTTTAGGAGTTTCTGGGTGGGGATGTGCCGCTGGGACCCTGGAACCCTTAACCTATACCAGAGCTAGTTCAGCTAAATTTTGCTACCCTATACTAGAGTAAACTCCCCAAATCCCCCCTATCCTAGAGTAGCTGTTTTCCTAGTCTAGATAAAATCTTTAACCAACTGATCACTTTCCTGAAAAATGATACCATGTTCTAGACCCAAATGTTCTGATTTATATACCCTATCCTACAGTAAACTGATTGAAAACCATACCCTTCACAGCGGCACATACCTATATAGCCCATATAATGGCAGTACCCCCCCCCCCCTCCCCTCCGGGCATCTGAAGAAGGCAGCATTATATCAAAAAGGTTTAAAAGACTCTTTCATTCCCCCAATTTAGGGGAATGTAGCTTATTTATCTGAGTGATGTGGCTGATCCTCTGTTGGCTGATAATGCTTATTGATAGTACTGCTCACAGGGTGCAAAGAAAATCATTTTTACAGCTTGCCATTCAGGCAAGCTGAAGCTAGCATTTACTAGCCCAGACGTCATTTCAACTAGCTTGATTTCACAGGTCCATTTGGTCATGACCTTTGTTGGTTCCCTGCATATATGGAAGGTTTTGCCTTAAAGGAAAATTTCTAGGATACAATCATGGCCTAAAGCATACAGAAGTTGGGACACCAAGCTACCTGTGATCATGACACAATATTGTTGCCCAGAGAATTTTGGTAATACTGTTGGCATAAATTTTATACAATTCCACATAATCTGACACCCCCTAGGAATCTCCTTATAGAGTTAACGGCACACTCAATGAGCAATGTTCGTGGCTTTCTAGTCCACATTAATCATTTGGACAATGCTCTCCCAAGTTAAAAAGAACAATGTAACTAAGAAGCCTAACATCTAAGGCTTTCAGGCTATGGAAACTTTTAGCTTATTAAGTAAAAGTGATCATATCACTGCTTACTTCTTTGATATTCTTTGGTAACAGGCTTTTATCACTGCTCGTCAAATTGAAGTAGAAGCTCCTGGATAAATCATCCATTCGTTTTAAGTGGCCTTCACAATCTCCTTCAGTTGCCTTTTCATTCCCATCCACATCAACAGCTGGCACAATATGAAGCACTGTTGATTGAAGGAGTATTTTAATCTGATCATCTTTCTGTTCATAACGACTACACAAGTATTCTACCAACTTAAGGAGTAACTCCTTGCCAGTTATATCTGTGCCTTCTAAGCTGCCAACGAGTCCAACATGAGGTTTTGTCTTTCTTAACTCTGGATTTTCTGTTACTTTCAAAGCATAAAGTGGCTTTCCTCCTTTACTGGTTCCAATAGTTGTCAACTTCATAATACTTGAGCACCTTTTGGCCTGCTCTTGCAAGAATTCAGTCATTTGTTGGTGATTATGATGATAGAATTCCACCTTGGCATCTACTATAAAAAAAACGTACAAACAACTAGTTAAGTTATATGCTGTGCAAAGTACAGAGTAAAGTTACAGTGAGCTCACATAAATATATATGAACATTCCTGGCCAAAATGGCAGTGATTTTGTTACCTCTGCGTCCTGGGTCCCTGACGCATAAAAATCCCAAAGAACGCAAAATAATTCATGGAATGCGTCCTGTAGGATGCAAAGATCAAGAAGATGTTTTTAAAGAATATCCTGTTTGTGTGATTTCTGTGGCTGTTCTCGTGGCTGTTGTTTAACGAAACATACATCTTTTAGTTTTTGTTGTAATTGATGATAGAGGGAGTATATTTTCATTTCAGTAAACTGTAATAGAGAGTTGTGGAGTCTGCCTTTAACCCTTTCAATGCCAAATGTGGCCAAAGGCAAATTTCAACCAAAGTTCCAAATTTCATTTTCAAAAATTTTGAGAAACAAATGGCATCATGTGAAAGTACAGGCAGAGAGCTTTCATTTGAATGGTCACATCATAGGATTTTGTCCATAGACTCAAAAGTTAGAGTCACCTTACAAAACCCCCTCAAACACTCTGGCAGTGAAAGGGTTAAATTACCTGTGTAGTTACATAAAGCCCCAGGGACTCATGTTTTTGAATAGGGACTCAATGGTTCTGGACTGGGACTCATGATTTTTTACAAGATGAGTCCCAGGACTTACCATAACTATTTGTAACAAAATCACTGAAATGGTGTACTGAAAAATTTGCTTTTTCTTCCACAATAGGCCATAAATTAAGACATCATTTTGCTACAACTACCCAGATTCATTCCTCTTTCCCTTCTTGTTTTCAGTTTAATCATCCCAGTGACTTTCATTAACACAATGTACAGCTCTGATTTACAGAATTAAATAATTAAACGGGTAAGGATTTTAATAGTTCCAGTAAGATGATGCCCTAGAAAAGGCTGCATATGTTAAGCCTTAAGAGAACCTAATATTTAACATTCAATTCTCCCTTTGTTTCACAAGGATATACAAGACAATCTCAAAAGAGAATTTCGGAGTTTAAGAAAGCCACTTATGGAGTCAGTTGTTCACAGTATTACCAGGTGGTTCTAGAAACCATCCTGCGTAACAACAGGATTTCAATAAGCATCAGAATACAGCTCAACTTACCTTCTGTTGAAACTTGAAGTGAAACATTAAATATAGTAGTTGGTTTTACTTCTGCAGAGGTAGATACAGAAGGATAAGACACCGGTGACTGGGAGTTCTTCTGGCCAACTCCCTCAGATGGTTTGTCAACTGGAAACACGCTTTGGCTTGTTGTTGATATAAGTGGTGCTTGAACAGTGGATGGTTGTGGCTGCTCAAATTGTTTGAGTACAAAATTTAACTCTGTAGCAAGACCAGAAGATACCTCCACACTTTGAGTGACAGGAACATATCCAGGAGAGGAAACAGTGATAGAATATTTTCCAGGAACAACAAGTCTCCAATAATCTCCATCTCTTGCTGAAACAATCTCATGGTTGATTCCTGAAACAGCAATGGTTGCCTGACTTAATCCATCTCCAGCTTGATTTCTTATGAATCCCTTGATGCCAGTATGAACTTGAGACATGAATGTTAGAAGAGAAACTTTGTGGGCATCCCAGTATGACTTAAGTGTGGACTGAACAGGAAATTTAATACAACTCATTTCTATGGTAAGTTCAAAGCAGTTAGAATGAAGATAATTATAATCTTGCATGCCGCCTTTAACAACATACCAATCAGCACCGTTAGTGATACCATCTTTGAAATATTCATCAGGATAAGCAGAACAAGGGCGGCCTCCTCCCATAGTTGGATGTGCTTTGGAATAGGTGAGTGCTAACTGACGGAAGACACCATCATCCGGGCTGCGACTGTATGCTTCCCTCCCAGAAGGAGTGTCATCAAATGGGTAGTTTGCAACAATCGATCCCCCATGAAGGTTAGCCGACAACACAAATGGAAAATCTTGGATCCATTTCATAACAGCCAAAGTCTCGGGCTGATGATTGGGGTTCAGATTTGGGAAATACTGATCTGGGAAATTTCTATTCAAATCAACATTTCTGGCATTCTCACGACCAGGGCCCGAGGATTGCCCTTCAGTAGCCCTTTCATATCCATCAGGGTTCATTGACGGCATAATATGAATACGAGTGTAATCAATAAGTGCTGTAATTGCAGGAACTTTCTGATAATTCTCACAAAGGGATTGAATTAGAAGCAAAAGAGTTTCTCTTCCTATAACCTCATCACCATGCATGTTGCCTACATATTTAAACTCAGGTTCACCTGGCTCGTGAATTCCTGGATTGTCAGTTATTTCTATTACCCACAGTTCTCTGTCCTGAACTGACTTTCCCACAGAGTATAGTCTGGTGATGTTTGGGTACAACTTTGCTATAGTCTGAAGAAATATTGTCATGTCATTATAATTATGATGTCTAAAGATTCTTGGTTTCTCCCAGCCTTCGACAATTTTTGAAAAGGCATTGGATGTAGTTGGAATGCTTGTAAAAGGGACTTGAACACTTTCAAGTGGCTCAAGTACTTGAAGGTTAGAGCTTAAGTCTCGTTTGGTTAAGCGTCTCAGTCTTGAAAGCCATGGAATATCTCTTGTATAAACGTTCCCGTAAAAATCCCTGCTCCTTTGATTGCTATCTCCCCTCAGCACAAACTCTAAATTTGTTGCATCCCCAGAGGTTACAATTACATTACTTCGAGTTTTACTTTGATACCCTGAAGCAAAAGCACTGACTGTGTAAGTTCCAGGCAACAAAATTCTCCAGAAGTCACCATGTAATGCCGTTGTTACATTATGATCAATTCCATGAACATTAATTACTGCATCCCTTATACCCATTCCATGTGTGTTTCTTACAAATCCCTTAATACCTTTATGCACTTGCTCTAAATATGCAATTAAGGCTTGCTTGTTATTCGTCCACTCGCTCTGCAAATAAGAGTGGTGCGGGTACTTGCAGCATGAAAGTTCAAGGGTAATTTCAAAGCAGTTGCTTATAAGGTAATTAACATCCTGCATACCACCAGCAACATCATACCAGAATGCCCCATTGGTTATGCCTCCTTCAAAACCCTGGTCACACTCCTTACTGGTACTCATTGTCCTGTGATTGGTAGCATATGTCTTTGCTAAATGTCTAAAAATTTCATCATCTGGAGATCTACTATAAAATCCACTTCTTCGATGTCCCTTATTGCTGTCAAAAGGATAACTTGCCACCAGGGCCCCTCCGTGTAAATTTGCCGACAGGACGAAAGGATTGTTATAAATCCACGTAAGCATTGCTTTAGTTTCCGGTTGCGCTGAAGCCATATCGTAGTTTTTCCATTTATTAAACTGATCAGGAAAATTGCGATTGAGATCGACATTATTATAGTTATGCCGACCTTTTATTCCCATGCAATCACCTTCTCTTGAACGTTGAAACCCATCGGGGTTCATTGAAGGCATGATGAAGATATTAGTCGTGTTAACAAGTTTAGTGACACGCTCGTCTCGGCCGTAATTCTCGAGTAAATAAGCGATAAAATAGATTAAGACTTGCCTTCCAACGGCCTCATTTCCGTGCATATTTGCAACGTATTTGAACATAGGTTCTCCAGGTTCTTTGACGAGAGGTTGATCAGTGATCTGTAAGGCATATAATTTTCGATTCAACGCTGATCGTCCAATGACATGAAGCCTAGCAATGTCTTTGTGTCGATACACGAACGAACGAAGCAAACAGGCGAGCTTGCGGTTACTTGTATAGCCTTTAGATACTAAAGACGACAGTCGAACATCACAATGCCTCTTAGACTGTATCCCTGCGATAAAAACGAAAATTATTACAGCCAAAATGCAATTCGCCGCCGCCATGTTTTTCATACTCGTATTGTTTTCTTTCATTGACACGTGACAGGGACAAATCACGCCGCCACCACAACCCGTGCTGAGGTGCAGCCGCGTCTAAAACTTCCTAAATCCGTGCGAAAATTCACAGAAGTTCGCTTGGCGCTGTACCGGATCTCAGTTCTCAGGATAAAAATTCAAGAATTAGGATATTTACTGTTAATTCAGCGTCAAATAGTTCCATGGTAAACACAGCTGGTCGAGTTTGGCATGTATCACTAATGAGTCTCTCAAGAACCAAACACAGCTGTGTTCTAAAAATAATTATGTTCTGCAGAGCGCAGAGTGATTTATTGGTTGGTATTTTGCTCTTATTCAAGCTCTAATCGATACCCTTCTATGGAGACTCAGACATCTTAGTCTTATAACCTGTTTGGGACTTGTCTGAGGTAAAGCCTGTTTTTAATTCCAAGGGTTGGAGTGAGCCTGGCTAATTTACCCATGTTAGCTTCTAAAATAAATGTATAAAACTGGTTATATCTCGGATGATAACTCACGCTTTTTCCCAGGGAATAAATACAACCTACTCAAATATGGGTAGAAAGTGTTGCCCACAAGCAACCAATTTTTTACTCTAGACAGGTACCCTTTATCGGCCTCCATTGGCATCCTTGTACTCCTGACAGTACGTATAGTCTTGGATACAGGATCGTAATAGGGTAGCTTTACAGTGGCCTTCTTTCCGTTACGGTTAGCAAAAATGACCTTTATACATAGCTGTAATCAGTGTTTCCCATTAAGTTGGATATGAATGAATTTCCATTGCCTTGGCTCAGTATGGAAATATAGCTGCAATAGCCATTTAGCAAGACAGTTGATGGCCGAAGTCTAAATTAATAAGTGTGTTGACGCCTTCAAAACGAAAAATTATAGCTTCAATTTTTCTGCTTAAGTTCATCACCGTTTTCGTGATTAATGGTTAATTTTGTATAACCACATCGCGACCCACCCACTATAGACTCATTTTCAAACAAGACTGTCCTACACTAACTATTTCCATACGTAACCCTCACGGGCTAAGGAGACCACAGTTGCCTCGTTTATAGTAGACTACGAGCAGTCTCTCTTTTTTCTGTAGTCCGTCGAGCAAAACGCGACACACGCAAATGGCCACGCGCGAGACTGATGGCTTCTCGGGCTGCCGCCCTCGTTTCGCGCGTCTCGCGGCTTCGCCGCTCGCGCGCGCGTGCACTCCCCTTACTAAACCGCAAGAAAAAGAGAGACTGCTCGCAGTCTACGTTTCTAGTCGCTCGCGATCGCTGATTTTACGGATACTTTGGTTGATAATGCAAAAAGGCGGAGGCAAGGGGAACTCTGTTTTCTTTCCTATACTGTGTCTCCCCCAGTTGGTAACCTTCAGGGCGGAAAAACGTAATGAGCATGCGTCAACTTTGTTGCCCAGATCCCTGACCGGGGTTTGAAAAAATGGCGGGATTTCAAATATTTTATTGCCTAAAAATAAAATGTTTCCACTCATAACCTGGAAAGAACAGGCAATTTGTCTTCAAAAGTTGCAAGCTGTGGTTATAACCTTGTCGTTACTTAATTTTCTCGAAGAATACCTCATAGTAAAACGGACTTTAACGAAATTAATTTCCTTGCGTTGTACTGGAAATGTGCATGCGTAGGTCCGATTTTTTTCAAGATGCATTCACAAAATGTGTTCATATAAGGAAGTTCCTGGATATATAAGGTCCGGAGCTCCACTGTGGACACAAAAACAACATATCTTTGGACAGTGATTTGCCCAAAAAAATTAACGCTTGCCCACAATGTGTTTGAAGTCACTGAACTTTGTCGTACTCGAGCTGATATTTTAAAACCTTCGCTCGATCGGACACTCGTAGTTCCACAGATCACTAAAATATAAACAAAATCCTCAATGTAGAAGTTATTGCGTTGATACGAGGGCAGAAAAAAGGTCAATACTTATCCAGCAAAATCTTTCAAAAAATCGGTTTCAAAGTAACTATAGTTTTTTAAACTAGCTCGTTTCGCGCAGATATATAAATTTTGCTTTGTGTTGTCAAGTTGAACACACATAACATCTGTCAAAAACCTACACGTAAGTAGGATTTCCTTCAAACAAAGTAAAAGTTACATTATTTCAAAGACTTCTTGCTCACAATGCAAAAATAAATTTTCTGTACGAAAACAACCTCCCTTTAAAAGCAAGAGATCAGTTGCTTCTTGGCAGCCAAGCCATGATTCACCATTTATAGCTATTTTAAGCTTAACTGGTCCATGCGAGGGTCTTCGTTTACTAAGTAAGCAAATTAAACTCAGCCGATCATTAGAAAATACAGAAAATTACACATGAGGGTTGTTTTGCTCGCCTCAGTCAAATCCAGCTACAGCAATTGTTTACGGGAGAAGAGTCAATTGTTTTGAAGTCACTGCCGGCAGTTGTCGTTCTCTACTTCACAGCGAGCGAAAAGGACAATTTGCGTACAGAAAGTTATTCTTCTAAAGAACAGAAACTTTCACAGTGCACTGGAAAACAAAACTATGTAATGAAAAATGAAAAAAACTCTGACTATTATTACTTGAGCAATAGAAAAATGATCTTGAGTAAGCTTGCTGGCCTTCTATTTCCTAGAAAGTTTAATAAGCGCACAAGTTTGTTCACTCTGATGCCTTATAAAAGCAATATGGTTCTTTGACTGAAGACAAAGATAAAGCTGGTTCTGCAAAGGTAATAAATCTGGACATGTAAAAAAAGTAACCGTAACTACTAATAACAGAATACAAGCGGGTTTTAATTCAAACCGGCGAAATCAACTCATAAATTATTCGGATGCACAATCAGAAAAAATACTCGCCTCTTTAGAAATGTTCAAAACCTTTTATTCCACCTCAGATTGACAAAATGATCCGTTTTTCCTTTAACATTGGTTGTTCTGAATCCAAAGTAATTTTCAAGCGACGAAAAAAAAGCAAACATGTCAAATAAAATTGCTTTACAAGGAGCAAACGCTCGCACCTCGTGCATTTCACTCAGAACTCCAGCAACAAACAAGCACAGTCAGCAGGGCTGAAAAACGACTGCGCATGCGTCAGGCGAGACGCATTTCGATCGTTTGATCAATGAAAAGTATGGCGGTGAACGCGGCCGTTCCCAGGCAATGTTTGTTTACAAGATGGAACTGAGAGACGCAGTTTGTGAACGGTTTTCAGTCAACGGAAATTCTCTGACATGCTGAAAGGATTCTAGGGGAATGTTCGTCTATTTAGATAGTTTAAAGCCGGCGGACAAGTTCCTGAAAGCGTCCCTTCTTTGTGGAAACGATGGCCGCTCTTGGTGAGTAGGTTTGATTGATTTTATACACTTTAAAAATATAATCGAGTTATTATCAAGTGAACTCTCAATGGACGTAACGTGATAAATTCCTTCCAATCATAGTTTTATTACATTTTGACTCCCAACCAAGCCCGCATGTAAACTGAGAGATAAAACTGAAATCGCGCGGGAATTGAAGTCTTCATGAATAAACAAGCAAGCTTCACGTAAACAGATGGCATTAAAATATACCGTCTCGAGTTAATTGACAGTAATCCTTGTCATTGTTGACTTGTTCCTGTATAAGTACTTTCTTGGAAGTTTATAGAGGGGGTTTTCTGGCATGATTCATGGACCAAGGAAATAACTTCTACGAATTGCGGATTTTTACTAAAATGTCATTTCATGTTCAGTTATTGGCTATCAATTTGAGTCTTTCTCGGGCGCGATCCACCTTTGGTCACAGGACACTAAATAATTATCTTATTGAATTCAGGATTCATGACTTTTATGAAAGCACCTCTGTACGGCCCTCTTTCTAGTTGAACGTCACGTTGGTGACAGTTCCAAGTGTATATTGAAAGCCATTAATTCTCTTATACCAAGAGAGAAGTTCAAATGAATGCTGCCACTCTGTAAAAGCAACTTGGGCCCCACTGTTCCCATGAAAATGACTGTCTAAAAGAAAAACTCCCTGTGTTGTTGGAATAAAGACAACTGTGTTGGACCGTAAGATAAATACTGATGTTGTTCGCCCTTTGGCTAGAGCTTGTCTCCAGTAGTAAGGCAAAGAAGCTGTGGGATTCGTCTCAGGGACAATGCTAACAGGCAGTTCAGGTCCCACAGTAGTATTTCCAATGATGTTATTTAAAACACTAGAGGTTTGAAGTGCCTCCAACACACCAAATGTTCGAGGTATACTCGTTACTGAGTCGTAGATAGAGTTGCCAGCCAAAATGCCTTGCACAACTATCTGATAGACCCATGTCTGGCTTAGTGGACTCCCAGTCGCTGGAATGTTGACATTGGGTGAAAAAAACATTTTGCTAAATAAAAGGGCAATGAATGTGCATGCATTACTTCCTGTTCTTCCAAGGATTGTAGATTGAGAAATGATATGTGGGAAAGACCAGTAGGTGACATTACCATTGTGATAGGGTTGGATGGTAATGGGTGTGAGAACATGAGATGGGGTATTAGAGTTGGATTCATGTACTGTTGGCTGGGCTGAAGAGTGATTGTGGTTTGGATGGGATGGAAGAGGGATTGCTGCATAACTGTTCACTGTGCTGTCAACCTTCGTAGCCCATTCTGCTGAGGAATAAAATGACTGAGCCTCTGTCACACTCATGGCTGCTGGTGTACTAATTCTTTCTTCTTCCTGAATGTCTTCATTGCTTTCAAAAGCAAGAGTATCATTAGAAGTTAGCAGTCCAGTGTTGAATGTGTTCACTAATTTTTCCACCTTTTTCTTCAGTGGAACCAGACAGATCGGGCAACAATCATGCGATGAAATGCAAGATTGGTGAAAACAATGGAAGCAGGCCAATCTCATGACAGTACTTGTATCTCTTCTTGTGCATGTTGGATAATCACAGTAAACATTTGGGTCAGGTTCCAGGCCAGGTTCCACATCCTCCAAGTTATAACTCAGTGGAAAACACTTTGTGTCAACTATTGTGTCAAACGTTGGGAGATAATACTGTGGCTTTCCCTTTGGTCTTCCATTATTTGCAAGGGAGCGTTCGACCTAAAAAGACAAAACCAAATGAGGTCAGTAGAATATGAATACACTGAAGTGTACTTACAGGTGTGTGCACAATGCATTTTGCATATTTTATTGTGCTTCTTTACTTTAGTTTTAGTTCACAACTTTGTTTTCTTACTCTGTGGATTGACTGTATAACTTTTTACCAATTCTTTTGATTATTAGAGCAAAAACTGATAATTACTTTTCAGATGAAGTAATGTCAGTGTCATCTCTTTTTCAGTTATTAAGAACATAGGGCCAGTTACTTATCAAGCCGTATGGTACCTGTGTTATGGGCACCTTTAAAACTTTATAGTTCACTGTATTTACTTGCCAGAAACAATGTAATAATTATAAATAATTATTTGTGATATGTTTTTGCCTTAGGAGTATTACCTGGTGTGATTTCTGACAGTTTCTTGAGACACTCCTAAACAGTTCAAGTAAGAATTCTGCTGTCTTCCCTGCGATAAGCCATAAGTTTGGTTCAGCATGACCGCGGTGGTATTGAGGAACAAAGGACTGTATAAAATCATTTAAAAAACCTGATGATGCGATAGACTTTGCTGTGTCTTCAATGCTTTTTGCATCGTCAAACTTCTCAGTGTTTCTTCGCAGTACAGAGTGCCAAACTTCAACCTTCTTTTCTGTGATCAGTTTGAGAACACTTGCCTTCTTTGACCAGTATTCTGGAAGATGTTTGCACTGGTATGCACAATCACTCAAAAATGACAAGGTTGATTTGTCATAATGTCTCCTTTTCCAGCATATGAAAATTATAGCTATTTGTGCCATAACTTTCTCGTACAACTTTAAGTCACCACTTCTGAAAATGTTATACTGGTAGAACACAAGGGGCAAAACATGTTCAAGCAAGTGTAGAATGGTGACAAATTCATGTTGCTTGCACTTTCCAAACTTTTCCAGTACCTTTTGTCGTATCAGTTGCCAACCAAGTAAGGCAGCAGTAACACACAGGGATGTCTGGTATGGTTTGGGTTTCGATGCCAAAGTACCTCCAAAAACATACGAAAACAGTTTGTCAAAAAAAAATTTAAAATTCAAAAGAACATCTTCATAAGCATTCAGACACACATGAAATGGCCCTTGTTCTGGAATTATGCTAATGTTGGGATTCCATCCACTTGCTATCAGCTTTTTGGGATAGTACCACCCTGGCCAGTCAGCAGGCAATGGTACAACAAATTTCTTGCTGTACAGGTTAAGTTGAGGGCATTTGTTCAGTACACATTCAAGGGCCATCTTGTAATGTTCCATGCTCTTTAAATCTTGTTGAAACTCATCAACTAGCATACAAGTCTCGAGCGTCTCAATGTCTTGTGTTGTTGGATCTGAGTATACCCTGTTCAACAGACAGACATTACAGATATTTACAATTTCATTGCAATTATTAAGTCAAATTTTTTTTGCTGTTAACCTGTTGTCTTTCTCTTTTGTAATAGACATTTTTCTGTGATAAATGGGTAACAAATAAGACTAACGTGTACCTTAGTTCATGTAGTGCTGTTTGTAGTCTTCCTGGATCAAGGCTTTGCATGTAACTTGGTAGCTGGTCCCAGAACTGTTTATTCATATCCCTTAATGAGTTTGTTATTGTTTGCAGGACATCGTTAATGTCAATTCCGCCAGCACAGGTCCTCTGCTCTCCATTTACATTTATTGTCACTTGTCTGTGTAAGGGAAATGCAGGCCTAGGGACTGCATGAACTGATGGATGAACATCTGCCAAACAGGATGCCATGTGAATGACATTTGTCCGTACCAACTGTGATGGTGTATGGAGTGAGTGGATGTTGTGGAAGTCATCAAGCATTAAAACTATAAAGCATTGCAGCTGTTAAGAAAGACAAAAAGCAAAATTAAACACAACACACATAAACTGTTGTGTCAATGTTATTTACTGTATGAGGAGATTTCATGATGATTCTCTTTGTTTCAAAGCTTTTTCTTGGGCAATTGGTACACAACTGTTAGATATTAGATATATTTACACCCAAGGGACTCACCTCATTTACCCTGTGAAATTGTTGACAAATGAAGCTTGTGTGTTGTACACTTAAATTAGCTTTTAACTGCTGTATTGTCCTGGGGGTTGTGCTGTATCCCAACACCTGGCCAGAAGATAGTCCCCGTAATGACATGCCACAGTTGGATGCATGCAGTCCGCTGTCCTTCTGTAGGGCAGACGTTTTTTGTGATCTGTGACAAATAAAACAAATGTTATTATACCACTTATAAATGACTGTGTGCAAAATTATATCCCAGATCACTAAACTCAAAGTACATACCTAAAATAAGCCAGGATGTGAAGTAAAGCCACTACTCTCTGCTCTTGCAGCTTTCTTCTGTTCTCAGACAGGCTTTTACCTCCTGTAACACAGGTAAGAAGATCTTGAAAGAGTCCGGGGCTGTTTTTATTCACAAACTGTTTCATGGAATCTGTATCATAAATCTTTATGTCAGGTGTGGTAACTTGGTGCCTGTAAAGAGCCTTTTGAAATTCCTCTAACTTCTTGTCAATTGTTGATTCTAAAATAAAGGAACCCAACCGTTTAATACAAAATGTGTTTTATGGGAAATGCAAAATAGTTGAGGGATGTAAAATTTAATTGCAGCAATGCAAAGTAAATTAATAAAACCTGTTATTCCTGAGAGCTGTTGTTTCAGCATCTCCATTTGTGTTGTCAGGGTGTGACATTTTTCAGCCTCCTTTTGGTAAAGTTGGTAAAACTCTGTCTCCTTTTCCGTTAAACTGGTCATCATATCCATTTTCTATAAAGAATGTAACAAGAACATGTTGGGGAAAGTGAGTACTTGTTACTGACTTGATAAAATGTAAATGCAAACTAACCAGGGAATTGCCAATATTTACCTTACTTCGTTTTCTTCTTACCATACCACTTTCTCCTTCTGTTTTTTTGTAAAACTTCCTTTTACAAGCATGGCACCACTTGCTCCCTGGTCGGAAGTTTTCGTTTTTTCGGCCGTAATTATCAATAATTCCATAATGTGTCGCTGGAATCTCTGTAAGTTTCTTTGAGTGCTTCTCTTGAAAGGGTGCAGAGCACCGATTGTCTTGGCTCTCGATCATCCGCAGATGTCTGAGGCAAACAATGGTGTGTTCCGGCAACTCTGCTGCTCTCGCTAACCCTGGTGGTAAGGGTTTGCTAGGGCCATAACAATCCTCTTTCGAGTTTCTGGTTCTACCAGAAAACCAACACCCAAAAACAGACGGCAAAATGACAATAAAAAGCCAACAAGGTGTTGTAAACATCGCCGATAATTTTCACTAATTAGCCGGGTTCGCAACTTCACTTAAAGATCACGCGAATGGCCGTTTTCGGCGCGAAAACAATTTTTTCAAAATTTCTACACTCACTAGATTTTAAGGAAAATGTTTTTTCTTCTCAAAACTGTTGTTTAAACCCTTATCTTTTCAACTGTGACCTTATTTTTTCAATTTAAATGCCGTCTGTTTATTTCCCGCGAAACTGGAGTCATTTTGAATGAGCGCGCGGCTGAGCCTGCGTTTTTTGCCGCATGCCACAGCACATGCGCAGTCGTTTTTCAGCCCTGCTAGCACAGTCAACACACAGAAAATTCCCGCCTTGAGCCTGCGATAAGGGATGCGCAGAAGCTTGCGCAGAACGTTTTTCCGCCCTGAATTGGTAACCCCACCTCGTGCTTTGCGCTCGTTCCCATCATGCCCCTCTTCCTACCCTCTACTAGTATCCAGGACCCACACAGTTAGAATTAAAATATAATGATATGTTGACTTCACTTTCATTCAGACAAGGTAATGGGTTCGCACTCCGACCACATCTTGAAAGGCCAGATCTGAAAACGGGTATAAAACATGGCAAGTTTTGGTCTGAAAGGGGCTCATGATTTGAAGAAACGGGCCGGACAACCACCCTCCCAACGACCCCCTCCACCAAGTGTTCCTTGGAGCACTACAGCCAGGCTTTATTGTAGCCGATAAATATTACCAAGCAACAGAAATAGTATGCTTTATTTGCAACTCCCTTACAAATTTTCTTACGTCAGCTCACACCTTAGTGAAATGAACTCTTCCTTTTACTCGGTCTTTCCCCGACCGTTCGCAGTTTCTAGAGTATGCATCAGAAACGTCCATAATTGGTTGGTTTAGCATAGTGGAGTCTTAATTTTCGTAATAAATCATTTACGACAACTGCACTTTCGCTTACCAAAACCTCTAAAAATTCCTTTCACTAAAAAGCGAGATTAAAAGGCCCAACTAAACTGTGCAGTTTGGGCCATCACGAAGAAACATATATGTTGACACTGACTGAAATCAGTAAGCGGGACAATTTCTCCTAGAATACTTAATTATTACCGACACAGTTTGCCGGTTTCTGGTATGCAGCTTAGCATCAGTATTTTTAAGTCTTTAATGTCAAGTCTGTTAAAATGTACTCAAATAACCGTTGCTGTGTGTTAACATTTGAAAGGGTACGATACATTCTAACAATTTTCAGACGTTGTTTTCAAGAAATATACCTTCTTTTCCTAAAATTATGGACTTAAATAGGTCCGCCAGTGGGCCAATGGGTGGAAGTTACTTTCTTGCCTTTAATGTAACCTGTGATCAAGCTTTTCTTTCCTCTTTGAGAAGAGAGGAAAAAACAAAAAAGCCCTCCTTTTCATGACAGACATAGATATAAAGGGACCTAAAGAAAGGGGATGATCGCAGGCTACGGTTTACGTTTTGGTTTGGGTTGACTCTGCCTCTTCTCCACTTCCCTCAAAGTTGAATTAGGCTGCTTATGATAAAGGGTTTTCTTAAATGAGAGTTTAGGCTTTTTTATCTTGTTATTATGAGTGTGCGGAGCCGCAGAATCGTGTGATAGTCTTTGATTTCCCCCACTGCCAGGAATGTCATCTCTACTAATAACAAGTTTGTTCATTCTACTTTTGTTTCCACCCATGCTTAGCCCATGAGATTTGTTTCCGCTGGTACCGTTTTCCTTTATGGTGATTTTGATGTTATGAGTACCCACATAGGAAACGTTCATGCTGTTAGCTTCACGTGAGGTCCCATTTTTCTCATTTATTTTTCCTCTCGGTTTCATTTTCACGTTGCCTTTTTTAGAAACAGCAGCTTTCATTTTATGCGGCTTCACGCGAGCTTCATTTCGCAGACGAATCTTGCCTTTATGTTTCGGTATGGTATTCCTTCCAAAAACTCCAAGCGTTTTGATTGAAGGTTTAGCCTTAGCCGTTGAATTTTGTTGCTCGTGTCTTTGAATGGCTTTACGTTTTTGACTTGCCAACATGTTATCTTCAGCTTCCATATGTTGTACTGCCTGCACCGCTGGGTCATCCTCGATCGAAGGCAAATTCAGATCTTTGAGGTCTTCAGCTACCGAAGCAGCCTCGCGTCCTGGGTTCCACTGTTCTGCGCCCACTTGAGGTTGTAGACTACTTTTCGTGGGGTTTGAATCCAACAGCCTTTGTGCGTGTACCTGCTCTGGTGCAAAGTTCCAGTTGTAACTGTTTACCTCAGCACTCGGCTGCTCTTGAATATTTTCAAACCCACCGCTATCCACATAGCTGGTTTGAATTGGTGATGCCTGAAGAAAGTTAGCGTACGGATTGTTGTGTTTTGATGAACTCAGACTGGTCTGGGGGCTTTCATAACGTGTACTCTTCAAATGAGAAGAATTGATCCCAGTAGCAGGTTCCTTCACATTTTTGTCGTTGACATTTATGTTATCTGCTGTTTTACTTCGGACAGGAAGCTGACCACTCGATGAATCATCCGCTTCGTCCTCTAGCTTCAACTTGTTAGCGTAGCCGCGAAGAGTTTTCAACAAAGCTTTCATAGAAGTAGATATTTCCCTTATTTCAGAAGCACTTGGAAGCTCTATTTCCGGAGAGGTCGGCTTAATCTGCCTGTCTGCAGCAGTTTGTGCAGTTTTTGAGACAATGGCCTCCGTTTCCCCTCTAGTTTCACTATCGGTTGTTGAAAATAAATCCGAAACAATCGGCAAAGGTTTATCCTGAAACGACTTTGTTTCCGCACTTTTTGAACCTAGGCTATCAGAACTGAGAGATGATGTTGAGGTTAGAGCAGCAGCGAGATCGACAGGTTTCACAGTGGAATGATCTTCATCCTCGTCTGTCGCGATTCTCCCTATCGCATTCATCTGAAGGCCCAAGGGAAGGTCCGTCATTGACTTCGTTTGGGAACCTGCACTATTTTGTGAAGACGGCGAAAGCGTCGTTGGCAACACATCGCCATCTGACGACTTTGAATAAGCTTCGACCTGACTTGTTCCTGCGGTTGGATCAGAGAGTACCCCTGGCACTTGCAGTATTTGGTGTTGCTTAAATGAATGTTCAGTATCTTTAGATGATGTGGAATTGATCTTTCCCAGTGTTGTCGCCGACTGAATATTGAGGTAATGAGGAACCTTACTGCTTCGCAAACCAATTTTTTCTTTAGCCAGGGGCTGCTCTTTGCTTTTAACTGAAGGAACTGGTGTAGCATCTACGGTCTCTAACGTAAATGTTACCATTTGGTCACCTGAGTCAAGTTTATCAATGTCTTTTGACTTCGTGGAGTTGGTTGCCCTGTTTTCTGGCAAAGTAAGGATAGGCACAGCAGGATTGAGATTTTTATCTAAAAGTTTTGTAACCTTTTTTCTTTCGCCTGCATGGTCGTTAGGCGCTTCCAAAATTGCATCTGTTTCAGAAAGGTCACCCAAGGTGTGGTCAGTCGGCACAACATGTGCCAAACGCTCATTTTCAGTTTCATCGTGGTGAATTTTTGGCTTTTTCCTTGCTGAGCTGTCTTCGTCGGTGTCCTTCACATTTAAGAGACTTGCTATGACCGCGGACATCAAGTCACTCGCCTTCACTTTGGAGTATTTATCTCCTGGTTTATTATGACTTGTAAGAGGATGTAGGTTGTCGTTTCTTGACATGCTGTTCATAAAATCCATTAAGGTCGTATTCTGTATAGACTTGGACATATTTTTCGTGTTGTAATTGGAGAACGTAAGTTTCTCTTTTGCATCGTCATCATGGAACGGTTTCCGTGTTGTTTCGAAGTCAGGACGTTGCGGCTGATCAATGTTGATACCGCTTTTAGATCGGTTTTTGCTTTTTATTTCAAGGTTCTCTTGTACAGAGGAATTATGGGGCGCTTTCAGAATTTCCGCCATAATCTTTCTCCCCAGTTGAGTGATGACATCCTGTTGTGGAGTGATTTTGCTTATACGTCCACCTAACAGAATTCCTTTGAAGTTGGTGAGTGTGTCAATTGTCTCATACAATGATCTGTTGGTAGAATTGCCTTCGAGAGAGTTCTGACGTTTTGATAGTATTTCAATGATACTATTCACAGCTTTAGTAAGGAGAACATTATCAATTGAAGCTGTCTTATTTAAGCTCGTGATTCCTTCAGCTAGCTTGGAATTCGACTGATTATTTTTGACTGTCGGATGTTTCAAGGGAAATGCATGAAAGCCTGCTTCGATCACTTTTTTGTCAAGTGGGTTACTTAAGGCACCATTGTTTTGTAAAAATGAGGAAATATTTTTAGCTATCTCCGCAAACGGACTTCCACTAGCATTCCATTTTTGAATCAGATCGTTTATTGTACCTCGTTTTAGCGCGTCGTCAACCAGTCCAGTAAGAATATTTTTCAACATAAGAAAGCCACTATCTCTGGAGGGGGATTTTTGTAGGTTAGAACTATTGGTGCCAATTTTTACAACGTTCTCTCTTGTGTTTGCATTCTGTTGTCCCACAGCTTCCGCCATTTCTATGGCGTTATTTATTTTGCTTTGGACCATTTCCAGTTCTGCTGTGTTCATTTGGCCATTTATCTCTAAATTATTGTTGGGGTCCATTTCATCGTCATTACTGAACACTTGTTTTTCAATTGGGCCAGATTGTGTAACATCACTTCCGGATAAGAGTGCTCCTAACATCTCCATGTCTTCATCAAGCGGGCTCTTCCTGTGGTGATGATGATGATGACGGTGATGGGGATGACGATAATGCATATATTGGTTTTTAAGTTGCGGTCCCTCTTGAAGATTTGGATACTTGGCGTCTGGTGAGATTGGTAAGTGATTTTGGTTGCGAGCATGTTTTGAGCTTTCATCTGATGATAACTTGGCTGTTAGAGCATCTAAAGCATCACTTAAAGTTTCCAATGTAACAATTTTGTCATCTAGCTTTTTGATTTGTTCTTTGTTGGTTTGCTTCACCGAGTGTTTTCTGCTGCCGTTTATTGCACTCATAGTCAAGCTGTTGTCTGTCGATTTATTACCGTTGGCAGTATTTAAAACACTTGAAAGATCATTCAGAGCAAAAACCTTATTACCTATAGAGATAACAGGCGTCGACAAGCTTTTGCCGCCTGTAGCTGTTGTATCTTGTTTGGAGGATTGAAGCAACAACCCAGGCAGGATGTTTTCAATCAATCTTGTGTTGAGCGGAGTCTGAGGGTTTGGTTCCACTGATGGTTTAACCGAAGATCCAAAATGTTGGGCCATTAAATTTTTGTACGACGAATCTCCAAGTGTTCCGAGGGCTAAAAGTCCTTTGGCAAGTCCCTGCCCAAAACTGCTGGCAAGAAAGTTTTTAACTAAATCCTGAGTATTACTGAGAGGTGAAATATTTGATGACATATCGGCTGATGTTTTTGCAACAGCTGTAGCAATATCGTAATTATTAGGCTGGCTGATGTGATTACTGTATCCCGTTGGACCCAAGGCGGAACCTGTTTTGCTTATGCCAGGTGACTCATCATGTGTGTGTGTGACATCAGCGTTAGAATTCGAGGTACTGCCTCCAGAAAACACGTTCAAAGGTGTAATGCCAACTTGCAGTTTTGACTTTTCCTTTGTGTCCAGCAGTGTCGGCCGCGAATCCTTTGGGATAGGTAGATTTTCCCCAATCAACGTTGAATTTCTGACTTGGGATTCCCCTCCCAGGTATTCGATAATTGGCTTCAGCTTATCTGAAGCTTTTCCTTGAGGAACTGGAAGCAACATGCTTAAGTTCAATTCACCCATTGTGGACTGGGGGGCTGGACTCTTGCTACTCGATGTTAGGTCCAATGAAGAATGCACTGCGTCATATTGTTCTGAATCTGGAAGGTAATTTTGATCCTCTGCCTGCCCATCTGCCAAAATAACACACAAAAAAACATTGGTTCTTGTTTGTTTTTTTCCTATCGGAAAAAACGATTTAGGGGCGAATTGTGCTGACAGACATAGTACAATAACTTTAGAATAGTAACCAATAAAAACGAACTCAAGCGAAAACTGCAAAAAGGGAAACAAAAAGAGTCGACTAGGCTCAAGATTGGCCAAGGGACCTCTTTAAGGTTTCCTCATTGGTGTCAAGCGACAAGAGACTTTAATCGACACCTTAACAATATCAATACGATAATTTTTAACTTCTCTAGACTTTTGGAACACAACTTACTTGCTTCTTCCTCACTTGGCTGGCATTTGTAGCTAATGACAGCGTACTTGTCAATCCCTGGACAGTGTTCTCCACCTTTAGTCAAATGATGATCATCCGCAGTGACGATACAACTCTCTTTCCCAGAGCACTTAGACTTCAAAGCTAACAAACTGTCTGCTGAGGTGGCGCACGTAAAAAACTTTCCGAGGGGGGTGGGGCAGGTAGAAGGGGAATCCCGTCCCCAATATGCTGATAGAACATGAATCTTCCATCCTTGACCACACGTAAGCTCTGTCGTCTCACCATTGCACAACACAAACTTTCGTTTCTCTGGAATGCACGTATACTTGACCGCCAAGTATTTATTAACGCCTGGGCAATGTTTCACTCCTGGTGGCTGCAAAATGCTATGCCTGGCGGGAATCTCGCAGTATTCCTTGTCATCGCACAGCTTTCGCACAATAGGGGTAGTGGAAGGATCACTGAGACAATTGGTGACCGGGTCTCCATCTTCGGAGGGGCAAATTTCGGATGAAAGCCGACCCCAAAAGGCTTCCTGTATAGCGATGCTTGAGCCGGGAGACACGCATTCGAGGGACTTGTTCTGACCAGCGCAAACAATGACGGATTTTTCTGAGGAAAAAAGTCGTCCTTTTCATCATCTGTTAATACTGCAATTTAAAGTACTGGGAAATATACTAATTGGCAACCTACAAAATTAGGTTAATCGTGAATAGTACACCAGAGCTCGTCCACATGTCAGTGCAACGGTCAAATAATCTGCCTATAAACCTCTGTATGTAGTGTTACCTAGGTGGAAAGTGACAACCGCGTTCTCCAGGTAAAATGCTGGTTGTGGAATGTCAAGGAAATAGGAAATAGAGCTTTAGGCTTTTCCTTCACGTTTTAAGGATCTCAATACGTTAACATTCATTCTTCAAAAATGCTCTACTTTAAGCGCTTTGAATTGACTTTCGAAATCTTTTCTGTTTTTCACAAAATTCACTTATCATTGACTTGCTGGGTGCGAATAACATTTAAGTACGAGAACCTATATTTACATGTAGTGGAAGGACTGCCTTCCGTTAGCGACGAACCTGTTTCCAAGTCAATTTCACTTCGTGTCCTTCCAACTCTCCCTGGCGTTTCTGCCCGAACTGTGGGATGATAAAATTAAAATCAGTGCGCTCTCGAAATAGGGAATATCTCTTATATCGGAACTCTTCAATTAGCTGGTGGATGTTACTGAGAGCTGTAACCATATTTCATGTTAAATTTAAGTAAATACAAATTTAAAACGCGTAAACTGAATACATAACCGAGTGCTTTAGACTGTTAAGGGACATATCGTGTAAATACATGTGAGTCTTTTATTCACAAAAGTGACTGTGGTAATATAAAATAACCTAACAATTTATTCTTTAAGACGTCTCTGTGTGCCTTGTTTTGAAATCCTTAATTCTCTAAAATACTTGGCTTACTAAATGTTAAAATGCCATACAATAATCGAACTGCTTCAGCTCTTTGTTAGAACTAGTTAAACAGTTCATATATATGTATTTTCATTTTAGTCAGTAAACTATTAACGTCTAAAGAGATTAAATCGACAACAAATTCACAAGAATGAGAATTGAGCCAGGAGACATTTTGTTTTGAATAATATTCCTGTAAGTTATCTATCTAATCTCGAAATGGTTTCAGTAATCGTCTTTGTTATATTTATTGGCGAATTATATTAATTAAAACTCAACTGAACAAAACAGGACTCTATCAAATCTCACCTGATAACTGGTCAAAAGTACCCGTTGAGACCACCCAGTCAAACAATACAGCAACAAGAAGCCAATAAATGAATATCAAATACTTCTTCATCTTCAGGCAACATTCTTTTACATCCCAAGGCGTTTAATTTCACTTGAATAAGGGAATCTTGTTTTGCTGGGATCTCTAAATTTGCTCTTCATTTTCGGTAGGACTTACTGAGCCGTACAAAATCAATTCTTTCTGACCTCGTCACCAGCTAAGGGTCACCTTGTTCACAAAGTGAAAATGTCAACCTTAATGTGAATTCCCACCCTGAAATATTTATAATTAGTATAATCCTAGCACAAAAGTGTTATAGACGGCTTTTCTTTACAAACCCTACAAATAGTTCTTTTTTTCAAATCTAAAATATTATGGTGGCTCCCAGAAAACCTTCGCTGGGAATTTTTTTTTGTAATTCTTACGTCACGTTCATTTAAGTGTCTCAGTGAATGACCATTGAAGTTAGGACAGCTTTTCGCTGCCAAGGTTTGACGAACATCGATATAGTTGCACAGTGTAGTTAATTTAATATGCTTATTTAAAGGGTAGCCTGTAAGCAAGCTCTCTCTGGGGAGCTCTAGGGCAGGGGAGAAATAAAGCCGGGGATTCGGTTTTCCCCCGTTCCCCGCCCCCAGAGAGCTTATTAGCAGGCTTTCGCGGCCAAATGAGAAAACAGGTATGAGATACGTTTAAGGAGGAAGACCTTGTGCGCTGGCCAGTTACATTTAACCAGAATGTACAACCCTCAATACTAAAACAGTCGATTTCTTTTTTCAAAGCAAAGATGTTTTCTTTCGATTTCTAATAACATTACGTTGGCATATCGGTTTTTCGCGTAATTAAACAAAGAATATTTGCATCGTTTAGTACTTTGTTTGTCTCTCATGAATAGGAAGCCAGCGTGTTCCTTTTGGGAAAAGTTTCAAGACGGCCAATTGCAGATCTTCATGCTTCACCTAGCTTGCGAACGCAGCCGTATTTCTGATTGTCGTTTCTCTCCACCCAAAAAGGGCGTCTGCGCACGCAGGCTATGCTTCCCCAGAACTCATGCTCGACGATATGAACCTTAGAGTGTGTGATACTGGGGTGCACTGGAAATTTGACAAAGTCAGAGATTGATGACAAGCAAACGATTGAAGCTGAGTACGTCATACCAAGCAAGTTCAAGTACAAATACAAGTTTATCTATAAGATGATAGACTGTTTGGATCGTCTTGATTGAGTTCTCATCATTAAACGGTCTTAATGGGTTAATCGTTAGCCGTAAAACAGTCAAACGTTTTAGACGTTAGGCGTAAAAAATAGAATTGTTTAATCGTTAGACGTAAAAAAATGTTATATAACAGTTGATTTTTTTTCTAGCCACAATTTGTTATGTATAGAGCGTCAATATCGCTTGTTAGGACCGACTTCAATTGTCTTGTCTTGTCTCGTGCTAGCCTATTCCAAGCGTTCACATGGTGGGGAGCGGGCGAAAAATTAGTTGGGCGCGGGCCCAGTCTCCCCTCGTGTTTCGTTTTGCGCTCGGCGCGTACGATTTAACTTGCTCCCCTGATCTTGACGCCTGGAACAGGCTGGTCTCGTGCGCGATGGACCTCCTGGAGAGGTCCTTAGAGGCCTGAGCCTAAGCCAATGGAACAACCGTTAGCCGTAGAAAAGCCAAATTATTAACCGTTGACAGACCCACCTATCACGAACAGCCCCCTCGATTTCCAAAGTGTCAAGAGGTGGACGTTGGCGTCGGGGAGGAAGTTATGTAAAATGGCAGCTTACAACAACAATTCAAGTGAAACCTGGATTTTCTTTCATATGTCGCAAACAACCCAATAATCTCAATGTAGGATGAAATTTCCAACTTAAGCTTTTTTCCCACCAAAGCATTTCCTCCTTCGCTTCCGCCATCTAGTTTTGTGTCCAAAGGCACGATCAGTTTAGTGCACATGCTGGATACTTTTGGGAACGAAAAAATATCTATCGTTAACGCGTTTTGATGTACATGTAAGTGATGAAGCTTTTGAGTGATCTTAGCTAGTCCTGATGAAAAATACCAATAAAACATCGCCAATAAAAGAGCTAACCTGTTGCCCTAGTAACGGAGTCACCATAAAAGCATTACCTAAAAAATACAAATTTTTCTATCAGTAGTATAACAGTATCGAAAAGCGGTTCGAGCCGATGTGTCCGTTGCCGGCATCAAGGGGTATAATTTGCACATCTAGTTAGGTATTTGCTTCAGAGTGACAATACATGGCTACATGCTAACGTAACGGGAATTTTTTCAACCATGCATGACGGTAGGTCTGGCCTGCTAAGTTCAAGACAATGCTGACAATGCTAACAATACTTTGTGTTACAGTCATTATGACCTCATTCTAGAAGCTAGTACCTGATTTGAAGAATGCGAGTGATTTTTGCTGAAAGTTTTTTTAGGGGGGTTTTCTGGTAAATCAAGTATTTTTTTTTCAAAATTAAGTTGTATGAAGTATTTTATTGCATTTGTTAGGAAGCAAGTTCTATTTTCTTTCAAATTTTATACAATGCTACATTATTAAATCTCTCGCGTCTACGCGAAGTATACTTATTATTATCGTTATTATTTCTGAAGCGGTCCACGTTGACTATGATCGATTTGCTGTGGCCACGAACTTATAAAAAACCATTATTTTCATTGGCCTTCGAAAAACACCTGCTATTGTTCTTTTGGGCTAGGGAGATTTGTTGTTTTCCCCACACTTTCACTCGGACCTGATGGTGGTAAATTTGAAGTAACATTTGTAAATTTAGAAAGTAGTGGTCATGTTGAAAGGCGTTCTACATAAAATGAGTCAAAGAATGAGAAAAAGCCTGAAAAGAAAACTGTGACCTCCTGTTAAAATTTTCTCTGACACAGCTACTTCTTTATCGAATCACTCCAGGTTGAAGGTTAATTTCTTTCGGAAGGTACCTTCTTCGGTTTCAGTCGCCGCAGTGACTGATGAAAACTAACGCACTCTTATAGAATAGTATTTTAAACATTGCTCAAGATATATACCGCATGACATTTATCTCAAAAAAATTCTGTTACAGTTGTTTATAACGAAACTATACAGCTGCATGGCCGTATACGAGAATGAAACTTGTAATGTATGTCCTCATTTCAGTTACTGTACATCGCTCTTAAGGTGAATTTCCGGTTCCTGCAATACCCAGACCTAAACCACGAAGTTTTCTGGGTTCTGAATTCTTCCTCTGTTCTGTGAATTTACTTTTGAGAACAGGAATGGGTCTCATTTTACCGGATCCTACTGTAGACTTTGAATCAACTTTGTTACTCTGTGAAACCCCTTTCAACTTCGGCTCTTCTTTCTGGAGCCTCGGAGTTCCTACTTGAACCAGTGCTGCGACAGGTTTTGAGTCTTTTTTCTGTGCTGTTGTTGATTTACTTTGGTTTTGCACTGGAACACCTTTCGGTCTAGCTGCTTGTGGAAATTTTGGAAAAGCTTTAGAGATCACATTTGGCGTGATCTTTTGTCTTGGGATGGAGGCTCTTTGAGTCCCAGACCCTTCTGGCGTTTTCTTCTTTATGTGGTGTATTCCTTCAATGATCATACGTTCAATAGCTTGCGCCTGTTCGTCCGTAAGTCCATTATCTGATGGACCCTCCTCGCCGTCCTGTGTCTCAGCGGAGGCTTTGATGAGATTATTTATCTTTTCCAAGGCCTTTAACCCCCCCATTCCTAGCCGTCCTATGTTCAGGTTTTCACCAGCCGCATCAGCTGGTGCTTTTACTGCTTGTGGCCCATCATCAAGTTGTTTGAGGTCACTCACCACGTTTGGTGTGAGGCCTGGGTTAGGCTTTAAGGGTGACTTGACCACTGTTTCCTGCTCATTCTGAGGCAGATCCTCCTCGGTTCCTAACAGGGGTGTAAAACATATAAAATATCAGCAAGTCAAAAGCCACAAACCAATGAGTGGTGCCGGATCTCGCAGTTGTAGACCTGGATCAGTACAATAATAACTTGTAGAAAATCATGAAACGGCAAACTGATCCTTATGGCAAGACGATGAAGAAGTAAACAAAAGAATAAAATTATTAAATATATATTTAAACAAATTTGCTCAATATTTCGGTTTGAAAGCAAACCTTCTTCAGGGGCTAAAAGAAGAATGAAGATGAAACTAAAAGTTCGTTACAAGTTTGAAAATATGAAAATAGAAACAATAGATTGTAAAAAACACAAGACGTAAACCATACAATACGTAGCAAGCATCAATAACTGCAACCCTATCTCAAGGATAGCAGCTTTGAATCTTTTTGCACTTTGCCATTTCAAATCAAAATAAACTTATTGAAGAAAAAGGGTTGTTTAAAATTATGGGAAACGGACTATTTTAAAATTTGAAGGGGACAGAATGTATACATTTGAATTGACAAAGACCAGAGAGGCCACCATGAAATAAAGATGCTCCTTAGCGTGATGGCAGATCAACTGGTTTATAGGCGAATACTCTTTAGTACCCTAGAATACCCTGGTAACCATCGCAAATCTGGCATTCTGATTGACTGACATTGTCGTTCTCTACCAGCTCATAGAAAATCAGCGGAGAAAACCCGGGTTTTTCGCCAGCTAATACTAGTTAAAAATTGATACCAAGTGCTCTATTTCAATATAGAACAGAAAAGGTTTTTTTAAAGTTTATTCCGAGCTTCGCCCACCTTCGCCTACAATAAGCCAACTTAATCTTTTTATTACATGTACTGTTTCTTTTACGGTCATTTTACCCACAACGCTGCCTTAAGGAGGCACATAATGGAGGCAATACAAATAAGCTACGTGCACTTAATTGATTAACTAGCGAAGAGTCTGTTTGAAAAATCTGTCGAGCCAGGCACTAAGTTACCTATATTTGGGTGTGGTTTGCAGCTGTAATTAATTATCAAATACTTCTGAACTCCTGGACAGTTCTCTGCGCCATTCTGAACTTGATCGTAGGACGCATGCACATCACACTTTGTCAGTCCATCACATGATTTCTTAACAATTCCAAGACTCTCCGGGGCCCCAGTGCACATGGTCTGTCCATTCTCAGCTGGACAAACAGTTGTAGACTGCCGCCCCCAGAACACAGAGTTAACTCCAATCTTCCACGAGGCCGGGCAGTTCAGAGTTGAGTTCTCGGAGTCGCACATGACTTCCTCCTTCGCGTCTGGAACGCAGGTGTAATTAACAGTAAGATATTTGTTTACTCCTGGACAATGTTGCGAGCCAGGGTTTTGTAACAGCGCATGCCTAGCTTCAAGTTCACAAGATTCTTTTCCTTCGCATCTCCCCTTTACAATGCCTTCTGACTCTGGAGCAGTGAAGCAGTCGAGTTGCGTATCACCATCGTCTGAAGGGCAAACGCTCGCTGACCGGCGTCCCCAGAATACACCGGTCACTGCTATATTTGAACCTGGGTATGAGCAGCTCAGAGGTTTCTTCTGAGTGGTACAAACAGTTATCTCTTTGGCTGATAAAAAATAAAAACATTCTTTTAAAGGAAACGGAAAGTACTGAAACTCAACTTTGAACTTAGAATAGATACTCCTAAAACATCTCCCAAACCAACTGATTTTCCCGTCTTCTGGATTTCTTGTTGAATATCTGTACAAAGACAGGAGTCCAAGGTCCTCATTCCCGTCCCCCAATCAATAAAAATTATGTTATACTACGTACGTTTCAGGAAAAGATCGCACACTGATTTGATTTCCCAGAGTTTTGTGTTCGCACGCAGGCTATTTCCCGTTTTAAATTTTTACACTGATTAATAAGCAAGTACATCAAGAAACCACGACGTTGATTTTCATAACATTTTTCATGCTAACCATTCTTAGAAATGGAAGGTTAGGCATGTCAAATAATAAAGAAGTAACGGCTACTCACATGACTCTAAGTCGATCTGGCTCAGACCAGCTCCTGCATCTGGCGTGTGCACTCCTCCTACCAAGTTAAGGAAAAGGTTTGTTTTTTTAGTGACTAAGGGGGTTTATAACATAATCTCCTGAAGAAGCAGTTTTGCGGAGAGAGCTTGGAGGGTTATCACTTGATTAACTTTACAAAAACGCCTTAAACAGAGGAACTAGTTTGCAAAACACTTAGAAGAAACCTATATAGGAAAATCATTAAAGTAACCAAGTATCAGTGTATTTTCTGCCAGGACCAGAAAAGGTTTCCTTAACTATCTTTCGTCTCTATAGCGACTGCTTTCTTTACTCGTAAAGGGTATTATTTAAAATTCTTTTACTCTCCTATTTACGTAGTTGCTTATTAGTTGAACATGGAATACGCCTGAATACAAGAAGAAAAAATCCTTTTATTGATTGTGGTAGAAAGTCAACATGACAGCGAGATAACACCAATCAAAATACTCTGAGATCGGCGAGTCAAAATTAACAGTGAATACAGTTTTTGTTTCACGACTACCAAAAATGGACGACCTGAAGTGAAATTAATCGAACCACAGGTAAATATTGACTAAGCAGTTGTATCGCCAAAAGGCAATGAATATAAGTACAATAACGGTCATTCGGTGCATAAAGTTGATACTCTGAACTTACCCTGGGCAAACGCGAGTCGTAAATCCAAGCTTGCTATCACGGCAAACAACAGGGAAATCACTTGAGGAGTCCCCATTATTGCCTGGAGAAAAACAGAAGATGGTTAAAAAGATTCCCTCTAGCAATCACCTTATAGAGATGTTTTGTCGTGATATTGTCCAATTGCCAAAACAACAACCCGCAAAGCAAATTTACCAAACAGGTGGCACTAGGAATTAAGAACAGGTCTAAATTCCCTTGTTAACGGTCAGTCACGGAGCAAACTCGCCCTGAACAGTTCTAAGCTGTATTCCTTATTGTTTAAACAATTGCCCATCGAATAAGGTTCTTTTAACAGCAAGCTTCTCCAAGACAAAATGGTACCGACACATTCAGTTCAGTGTCCCTTCCACAGAGCACAGCATTGAAAAGCAATTTACCAGAAAAAGTTTTTGTTTTGGTTTGGTTCGACGTCAGAGACACAACTAATAATGCAAAAACATTCCGTGCCTGATAAAAAAAGTCTTATTGGGGAACAAACCCATGCAAGTATTCAGTGTCCTTGAATCCTCGATTAGATTTCAAGAACAACACACTCCCAGCCTTCTCTCTCTTATTTCAACATGGCTTTTTAAAAGAGTGTGTTTTGGTCATAAAAACCTAAGAGAAACACATCTAAACAAAAGCAATCAATAATTTTTCAACGGAAATTTACCTTTTCCGGGGGATTTTTTTTGTCTCCTTTCGTATTTCCTTATCCCTAGTTGTTCCAATGACTTCACTTGAAAATGTTTAATAATGAAACAAGCTCGTGACGCCACTTGAGTCGCTTTCAGATCTTCAATGGAAACAGCAGATGATCTAATGAACTCTTTGTGGTCAAGAGCTGATCATTGTTATTGTCAGTTTGTGCAGAAGAACGTAAAACAATTGACTAATGGGGCTGGTTTAATCAGAACAAATTTAAATTTGTCCAACCCTCACCTCTGAAGTTTGTTTGCTTTCTATCAGCATAAAGAGGGCTAACAGCCAAGAGAAGAACACTATTAATCTACTCGAAATAAACACCTTACAGGCAGATCTGAAGGTTCACTGATGAGTCTTTCAAACCGCGGTCTAACTTAGACTTCGTTTAATTGAACGGCTCACGAAGCTCAGAGGCTGTCTCTGTCAAGTGTGTTGTGTAGGCTGCTTATCGGTCTGGAGTCATTAGATTGCCTGATTTTGGTAGCTTCTCTTTATCACTATATTGCCTTCGTTAATTCAGTTGTATCAAGGGCTCTAACACCACCTTACACAACAAGAAAACTGGCATGATGGTTTTTATAAATATCATTTTCTATTTTTTTATGTTCACCTCTATTTGGTTATGACAATCCTCGCTGAGCTGACTTTCAGTTGAGTGTCAATCTAGCCGCTGTTAGCAGCTATACATAAACCCAGGGGTCTCTGCGAGACAATACTTATTACTAGCGTAGTCAAGTCGCCAAAGCCTGGTTTCCCCATGATCGTCCGAATCGTCCCGATCGCCCCAGTCGTTTCAAAAATTTCGAGACGATCCGGACGACTGGGGCGATTGGTAGTTTTATGATCGTCTCGATCGCATCAAACGAAATCCCACTTTCAGTGCCCGTTTGCGAACTGAAGTGTATAATTAAGTAAAAGCACTAAATGAAGCCTAGAGAGAATTATTCTCTTTTGTTGATGCCGTTTGCATGCTTTTTGGGTGTTTTACCCAAACTGTTGGGTGCGTTGCCCGTGCAGGCAGGAGTGCCACAAAACCTAATGGGGCCTGAGTTCAAACGCCATGAATTCTGACGAAAGACGATGTTTATCGTTCCTTTTTGAAAACATGGCACTCGCTGGATCACTTGGATGAACAAGGAACGTGATTCACTTCTTCTGAGCATTGCCATCCGTTCCTCAATAGTTCGAAAAACAAACGGCGCTTTTTGAAGGTTACCGGGTTCAATATAGTCCACATTAAACATTTGTACTTCATGATCGCCAAATCTCCTCTTCGCGGCAAAATCTTCTAATTCCACGCCCTCATTTGAACTCTGTCACGCACAAACGTGCATATGGCATTCCCGCGACAACAAACCGCTGAACAGACCAGACCAGCTAACTGATTTGCGGCGTGGCACTGGACGCGAAAGGCAAAAAATAAGACTGACATGATCCTATGTGTCTACTGAGGTCTACTGGTACAGAATTTTATTTCTTTTAATTTAAACAGACACATTTGAGCAGTTGTATCAAATAATATAGTCAAAGATCGTGAAAGGAGAGAAATCCCATTCCCATTTTTGAAAATGTTTATCCTAGTGGTTAAATCCCAGCCCCAGTGCAGTAAATCCCATTTTCAAAGCACAGAAAAAGGCAAATCCCAGTTCCCATTTTACCCCTCGAGGACCCTATATCAGATGTTTAAACAGAATGTTGGAATTACCTAAGAAAAAGCTAGAAACCGAAGCCGGTTACGTAGACACTAGCCTTATGCTACTAAATTCAGTCAAAACCACAAAATGGGACATTTCCTATCGTGCTGAAAGTCACTAAAAAACACAATGACCTCGTATAGTAGATGGGCATTTGATGCTGAAATATGTTCACATATGGTTATCGACACTGACGCGTTTTTGTGGATCAACTGCACTTTAAATTTAGGAGTAATCTACAAGAAAATGGAAATATTTTATTTTTTTAAATTCTTACTAAACACACAAGCTGCTGATATTTCTGCTCAACGGATTTTATCTGACTGATGAAAGTGGTGTCAACGGTTGAACACCTCCAAAAGCGCCGATTATATCTCCCCCCACTGTATGCGAAGAGTCATACTTATTCGTGCAAATTCAAAGTAAGAGGAAAAAAGTGTTCCTTGCCCTAAGCTCGACCTAAGCTCGACCTGATGCGGTCCGGACGGCGATGTTTTTTTTCCAGCAATTGCCATACATTACAGTTTCTTTTATGTGTAATACATCATATTTGTATAGCTTTCTGTTTTCTGTTCATGCTTTCAGTTTACCGCTGTACATTATGTACATCAGTTCTGCTTGTATTCAGCTACATTTGTCCAAAAACATTTACGTTTACAAAATGAGTTTTATACAATGAATGATTATATTCATGTAAGTTTACCTAAATATCCTTTGTTTAGCCTTTTTATTTACATAGATATATATGACTTTCTTTTGGATGGAAGGTTGAATCCGATCAGTCGTTAACTAGTTTCGTTCCTTTCTAGAATCACGTGACCCTATAACTTTGGAACGCTTCTTCAAATCATCGGGACTCCATATTCTTGATCTGAGTCTAAGGTTACGATAAACCGAGAGAGGAATAAGCCCGAGTTGTCCTCGTCGTCCAATATCAGGACTGGGTCGACAGCTGTAGTTAACGATAAGATACTTTTCCAAATTAGGGCAGTTTTCGCCCCCATTTTGTAATTCCTTGTAAAATGCTTGCACCGGGCAAAAGGGAATATTATTGCATTTGCTCCTTAATTTGGACACAGTTTCTGACGCTCCGGGGCACACTTCCTGTCCTTTTGCAGATGGACACACTTCAGCGTGTTCGCGGCCCCAGAATGCTGAGTTGATCTTGAGTAACCAATCAGATGGGCAGGATAGTATGGACCTTTCAGAGTCACACAAAACAACTTCTTTTTTCTGTGGCACACATGTATAGTTTACAAGCAGATATTTCTGAACGCCGTAACAGTGTTTTCCATTTTGTAATGTATCGGCCCTTCCTTCTAAAACACAACTTCCCATTCCTTCACACATGTCTTTTACGACATGCTCCGCCTCAGGGGCTGTGGGGCAGTCTGTTTCCGGGTCCCCGTCCTCCGAGGGGCAAATATCGGGGGATTCCCGTCCCCAAAATACCCCTGTTATAGCGATTGCTGATCCCGGAGACTCACAAGTCAGTGGACTCTTTCCTTTTGAGCAAACTGTCACTCGTTTATCTGTGAATAAATCATATTAACGGCGAATATTAAAAAAGCTTTCAGTAGCGTTTCTTATTTCTCATGAGACAAAAGATGTGTTGACATGCCGATAACTCTATGTAAAAGTCGAGGATAGATGATAAGACAACGCACGTCTCATAAAAAGGTCGTTCCACGTTCCTGCCTTTTCTACGATAGACTAGCTTTGCAATGTGCTAGCACTGTGTTTTGTTATCGGTGGGATAGTCCAAATCTAAATACGAAAATTGAGAATGCACGTATATTCGGTGACTTGATTTCAAACCCCGCATTCGTACTTGTGCTTGTCGTCGATGCTAAATCTCTCTATTTTCCCCACATTACACGCGTCCATTTGGCTTTAACAGCAAGGCGATTAAAAGAACTCTTACTCAGTTGATTCGCGAGTTTTTATCCTCTCAGAAGTTTACACTTTGATAACTGGTCTTCAACAAACGATAGCACTCAATTTTGCCAAAAAAGGTCATAGTTAACTTATTCATGGAGCTTAAAGCTAATGTCACTTAATTTCGGTTGTATTTTTAGCAACTTCTACAGTACTGATACAATGTTATGTGGGGATTTTGACATATTTAAGTAATGATCCGGGTAAAGTGGATAGCAATTTCTTTTGTTATGCGGCAACGGTGCTTTCCCCACATAGGAATGTTCTCATTTTTACACAGAGAATGCATAAACCTACATGAAGGCCGTTTACACAATAAAATGCATTTACACTCCACTTTGAATGGGTGTTTTTTTTGTGTTAAAAGATTTAGATCAATCACAAGAGTTGAAAACAATAGCCAAGAAAAGTTTACAATTTTACATGTTCCCCATATAGGATTTCTTTTTTATTCAAACTGAGACCAAATTTTGTTATATGGAAGATGGTTGGAAAGTAAGGATGAATATATGTACTACTTTATGAAGTTTTGTTAACTTTTGTTGTTTAAGCCAATCAGAGGTAAGTACAGACAATAGAAAAGTTAGCACCTTTTTTGCATTCCAACATGTTTGTTGCCGTTGTTGCTATCGTTCTTATCTGGACCGTTTCTTAAAAACTCCGTCAACCGGGAACTCTCTGACTCCTGCTAAGTCCTGGGGTCGAGGGCTGTGGCTTAAACTCTGACTTATGCGAAATTCAAATGTGACCGGTGCACACCACTGCAGAGCTTTCTTCTGATATATTTTAAATACTACATTCTTACTTACCTGCTTCCAAGTCTAGGGTCGTCAAAAGCTTCTCTTTTTCATTAGTTGAACCGTAGGTAAGTCCTATTGGAAAAAATAAATAAGATGTGTTATCCACGCACGAACCAGTGGACCATTCTGCTTGACCGTAACGTGGCCACATCAGATTATTTGGCGTGCAATCATGCGGTTCTCTCTTCAGATCCCATCGCCGAATAACATGAGATTGCAGCTTTATGGTCACAGGTAATAGCCATTGGTTTCAGCTTAAACAGAGAGACTATTCAGGTAAGGGGAGGACTAACATAGAGGGATTCAGGCGTGAAAAGAAGTACACAGTAGTCACGCCTGCGTTCTGTCAATGAAGGGACACAACGCAGAGTGTAAGATTGAGAGAAGTGAGAAGTGAATGTCCTAAGCTGCACTTAGGAGCGACAAGAAAAAGACATCGTTCATAGTCCAACATCGATATTTTTGGTTCACCATGTCGCTAAGAGGGTAAACAAACCATTTATGGTTTTGTCAAGTAGCAGGCCACTTCAGCCAACTTTTACGCGTTCCGGTTGATTCTAGTATTTAGAAGACACTGTATGTTGTAAGTCTCATTTTTCCAGAAGCTGCATTTCCTGCATCTATTAAGATTCTATTTACATTTTCTTAAAGGAAATACTAAATAACGTGTGGGTGATAAAGTCATTTGGAAGGTGCCAAGAGTCTATAACGAACCATTCACCCTGGGCAGGTGATATACTTGGGCAGTTCCAAAGCATTGGTTTCCTTTGTTTTTACATACAACAATATAGCTCGCTCTTAACAGAGGGTAAATTTCTAACAAGCTAGACATCTCAGTACGGGTCAGGGGACAACACGGACAATGATATATATACAAAAAAATATCACCACAACTTACCCGACATAGTTAAAAGAACAACGAAGTAAATAACGTCCTTGCTGTCCATTGGGAGAAATGGCGAATTCCTCTGTTTGGCTTTCAAACTAAGTGCATTGAATTAATCTGATATAGGATTTTAAGTATAGAAGTATTTAAAAACGCAAACGCACATCGTAAGAGCAAATAAATATAGAATAAACACACTTAGCGATAACGGGTCAAAATGATAAACAAACCTTCCTTTCGTCGGCGCACAATCGCCATCCGCGTCATCACATCGACAGTTAATGATGTTTTAAAGTAAAGCTAGATTTCAATCTAGACATAAAATTTGTGATAGCTTATAAAAAATACCTTTTGTTGATATTTTTTGTCGAGAAATGACGTTCGCACGGAAGTATGAACACGAGCTGTTAATAATTAAAATCGTAACTAGCACTTGTTCCACTGTCAGTACGTGGTTTTGATTTTTTGCGGGTATGCATTGTAGGTGAATTAACAAGAAATATTTGCTTTTTCAATTAAGAGGAGAAAGGATATGAGTTTCACCTAGTACACAGTTTACTGTCATTGACCAAAATTATGGTACGAGCAGAACACAGGTCCCATAATCTAACAACAACGTTTGCCAAATGTTAGTGCGTCCAGGTTTGAGGACGGTGTAATGAAGGCTTTTAGATAATTAAGAATTCAGAATTGTCCCAAGATATTTCAAGTAAAGGCCTGCCTTTACTGATATGCGTGCTTGTTTTTGTAGAGAGATAAATTAATAAAAAGATTCTTTTCGATATATTAAACTGACTTCAACTTTATAGTGATACCTAGGGCACAAAAAAAACCAAAGCAAATTATTAATCGTGTTCATTAATTTTCTTTGCTTGTATCCTTTAGGGCGAATGTAAACAAATCGAATTTTAATATATCGAAAGGATCCTAATGGCTGATTCTCTCTGAAATAATACTAATTAAAATGCAAAAGGACTATATCTAGAGGTGTTACGCTAAGCAACGCCTCGTACATCTTGTCTAACAACAGCGTAATAACACTACGAGAGAAAGTGTGCAAAACATTGCTCAGTATATGGTAACAGTCTTTTAGCATAACAATATATATACACCGTGCTTGACAACGACGTCACTTAAACTGCAATACGTCTTTATTGCAAACACAACTAAATGCTCAATTTACAGGGGATTTGTGTGGAATGTTCTCTATAATTTAGTTTTACAAAGCAGATAAATGAAAACAAACTGCAAATTAGCCTTGATTACAAACGAAACAACTGTCCCGCAAAAATGTATTCAATCGAGAAACCTCTTTGGTTTAAATAACTGGATAGGAATGATTCTTTAAATAAGGCCGTGTTATCGAATCCAAAAACAATACAAAGTGTCTCACTGCGCATACATTCTGCGGTCACCTAAGCTTAAACTCAAATCTATAATCCACCAATAGTCCTCTTCACCTCTGTATACCAACAATAAAGATGTGCGCCTGTCACACCTACTCTTTTGTGCTTAACAAATTTTCTTGTAGGAACAACCAGCTCCTTAACAAGGCTGTCAGGAGTGTCACGCAGTAACAGGCAAACCTGTATTGCTGCGTTATTCACTATTCAGCGAAGGGTGTTTCATATTTTCTTTTCTTCTTTTTTGTTCGTCTTTGTTTGATCTAAGTAGAGAAAAGAGTATTTGCTTTTTCATCGACTGCAGATATTGGAAAATAAACATACACCATTGCAACCTAATTGGTACCCGCTTGTTACTTCTTTATTAGTTTGGTCGACTCAGATCAAATTAAAAATTTGGAGATGCTGGTTATTGAATTGAAAATAAGGGGAAAACCCAAGTATTTGGAGAAAAATCTATCCGAGCAAGGAAGGCAAACTGCAACAAACCCCACCAACACATTAAGTTCGTCTCTGATAGGAACAAGGACAATTTTGGGTGGGGTAGAGCTCTCTCCATTGCGTGGGAATCACTAATTTCATCTCTAAACAAGGCAAGGCAAGGCTCTTATACTCTTAATTATAAGGTTTGAAAAAAGCCTTCTTACCTCTCTTAGCTAATGCATTGATTTCGTCACTTGCTAGAGCTCTCTCCCACAAAGCGAGATTATCGATCTCCAGTGGCACTCTGAAAGTGGGTGAGTCAGAGTTGTTTGGACGTCCAATTTCTAGGTGAGAGAATGCATCGTTTGGCCTTGAAACTTTGAAAGACTTTCCACTTGTAATTTCCTTGCCATTGACATACAGCTTAAGTAAGCCGTCCTTCTTCCAAGTAAAAGCCATGTTAAACCATCCTCGTGGAAGATTTGTTGTTTCTACCTGCCACTGTTTGTGATGTGTGCTTAGTGTAATGATGTAACGATTCAAGAGATGAAGAAAAGCAAAACCACGAGCCTTTGTTGTTTGACCTCCGCTGGACAAGAAGTACGAGCTGGACTTGTTATGGAATTTTGTTTTGTCGAGCTTGAGCGATGCCATCACGGTCATGCCCTTATGTTTACACTGATCTGGATCACTGAAACATTTTCCTGAGAATACAAAAAGTTATTAGTTATTGCGGTCCTTTGGATGTGAATTGGAGTATTTCATGTAAAGCCAGTGCCGGATCCAGAACAAGACGGAGGAGGGAGGGAGGGGGATGGGGGTGGGGGGTCTCAAAAATTTTTTTCCCGCCCTTTGAGCATCAGTTTGGTCTTAAAATAAGCGGGTGGGGTCCCTCCCGTGGATCCGCCATTGTAAACTCCCAGCATTTCTCAGCATTCTTTGGAAGACCAAGCCTGCGTGGCAGACGTAATCTAACCCAGGTTAGTAACGTCTGCAAAGCAAACGCCGAAGTCCTTGTTCTGGACCCCAACAGACTCAACAAATTACCGGAAGTACGTTTCGAACTTCCCTTCCACCTGATTAGCAATTCATGGCGCGTTTTCAAATCCTGATGCACAGGTTGGGAATCAGAGCAACAACGGACTTAACTAGGGCCCAGTTGTTCGAACGCCGGTTAACGCTAACCCAGGGCTAAATTAATTAAAGTAATTTTCTATATTCTCTTTAGAGTATCTAATCATCAAATTTTAGGCAAAGAGAATTAAAGCTCTCATATCTGAGTTTAAATTTCGCACTAACCCAGGGTTGTCTTAATCCAGCTTCAAACAACCCGGCCCAGAGGTTTAGTTTAGTCTGTGGTGCGCGCTATAGACAACCAATCCCTTCCTAATCACACTCATTACATAGCCTCTTTATTATCTAAGGAAATAATGATGGAGGAGGGCTAGTTCAAAATAGCTATTACTAACTTTCTGCAATTAATTTTCGACGCCAAACTGGAATTTAGATTACACGAAAAGTGTTACCTTGAAAGTCTTCCAGAGAAATCCATCCTTTCTTGTCACTTGTTGTGGCTACATGTCCTCGCGCAATTGTCGAAACAACTCGCGCGCCTCCCATAAACCGAGCCACGCTTTTGTGAAGAACATCATGGGATTCTCCTGATGAGAAATCTTCAAACTGCCAGAGGTAGTCAGCGGATTTTAAATGTTTTATAACTGAAACGTAGGCATTGCAAACGAATTAGATTTTTAAAATCTTTACATGTATTTCAAAGTGGAATTACAACAGAGTAGGTCATCGTTGATTATTCACCAACAGATCACAGCAAAGCAACGGAAGCCGCTGAAAGGAATAGCCTGCGTCGAAGACACTCTAAACCCTCTGCATAGAGCCGGACTATACAAATGGTTCGGACAAATGCGTGGGCCGGCTGCAACGCGGGCTATAAAAGGAAGGGCTTACCCCGTTTAATCACAAAATATTTCCCAAACAGTAGAAAAGATATATCATCTAAATGTTATTGAACGAACAAATAGTACTAGTTAAGGGAGGGGACGTTAAAGTTGAAGTAGAGGTGCAAATCCAGCAAATGGTCAGATCAGGACTCGAACCCAGACCTTCGAATTGCAAGTTTGACACGGTGCCCACTACTTACTGACCACTTGGCCAAGTTGCTTCCTCTTTCTTTCTTAAACTCATTAATAAATCAATCATAAAGACAATACAAAGAGACTTAATATTCCGTAAGTGTTTGAAAATCAGATGAAAAACCCTTCATTTTTGCATCCTTAATTTCTCTTTTTAGCTCTTAGCTCATTTTCTTTGTGAATTAATATAAAAAATGTTTCATTAAAATATCGAACCCCTCGAATTTCGTCAAAACTGCTTGTCTGCACGTCGTATTTTCAACTGTCTTTTCAGTGTCTGATTTTGTATTAAACACCATGTCTCAAATTTCATATATCATTTTCAACCCTACCAGCATCTTTCCTCTTCTTGTTAGTTTCATGTATCGACTTCTTCGTCGGTATTTTGTGTGAGAGTATGTCCCCTCTTTTCTTTCCAGCTGCAAATATAACAAGAAAGTAAATCATAATGCCTCATTAAATCTTTTAACATTTGACTCGAAATTTCACAAAAAATTCACAAAAATTCCAAACAACTTTTCGCACTGAGAAAATTCTATCAAAAAGGTTTCATTTGAATGGTAACACCATAAGATTTTGCCCCAAATAACTATTATAACTTGATCTAGGAGTGAAAAGGTCACAGATGCAATTTTGCGTGACACTGCAACGTCTACGACATCTATTGTCCGTATAGGACACTGACTCAAGTGACTGCTAGGTTCAATAGACCTTTTTACCGACAAGGCCGCCATATTGAATTAATTCGATTTAAGGCGTATTATAGGATGCCCAGGGGGCATGAGCACATTTCATTTGTATTTTCGAGCGCTTTTCCGGACATTTTTTCTTAACGTTTTCGTAGAATAAGATTGTGATGGGAAAAAAGATCCTTGTCCCGTGTTTCGATGTTATAATGATCACCTTTTTTGCCTAGCCTGAATTTCATCCGATTACTTCGAGTCGTTATTACTCCCTCAGTAACGTCTGAATCGACCGGCCGTTAATGCCGTCCAGTGACGTCACTACTCCTCAACCTTTGCTTTAATTCGTGCAAAAAGTAAAACAAGATTTTCAAGTGGCAAACCGAGAAATATCGTTTGGAAATGTCTGCATGATACAGAACTGCTTCATTTTTTTCGATCGTAATTCATGTTTAACGTTCAAACTATCAACTGCATGCAGTACAACTCTGAACCGGTTGTACTAAATTCTTGATAAACAAACTCTGTCGCAATCACGTAATGAAATAAACACACAAACGGAACACTTAGTTCAAAAACACAATGATTTGCTTTAATTGAAAAGAAGCTATTTGGTCCTTAACGAAGAAAAAAAACAAGGAGACAAGAAAGAAAAGCTAACACAATCATTACACATGACGGTAAAAACAGCAAGAAGGTCGAATTATAACATTGATCTCAGAAAACTTCGCGTAAACAAAATCACCGGCCGCCGAAACCACAAAGCGGCTCTAAATGAAACACCTACCGACTCTCCGCAATGATTCTTCATTCGCAGCTCAATTTAGCATTTCAGTTTCGAAAACAAGAGATATTTGCTGTTTAAGATAAAGATTAAGCTTATGGAAATGTTTGAACTAAACGAAAGAATGCCAGGGATGCGATGCGCTGAATCATCAAGCGACAATCTTGCTAAATTTTTTCATAATTATACATAATTATGCGAATGTTTAGACAATCAACCAATCAAAATCACTACCCGGTTTTCGGGTAGTGAGTGACGTCACTGGACGGCATTAACGGCCGGTCGATTCAGACGTTGTTGAGAGGAGGAAACGACTCGAAGCAATCGGATGAATTTCAGGCTACTTTTTTGCCAAGAAATATACAGTGAAAGACCATATTTCTAATACTAAACTAGAAAAAGGCGATCATTATTACATCCAAACACGGCACAAGGATCTTTTTTCCCATTACAATCTTATTCTACGAAAACTTTAAGAAAAAAAATCCCGAAAAGCGCTCGAAAATACAAACGAAATGTGCTCATGCCCCCTGGGCATCCTATAACACTCCTTAAATCGAATTAATTCAATCTGGCCGTCGTATCGGTAAAAAGGTCTATTCGTCGAAAGGATAGGACCATTTATGCGAGCAAAAATAAGACGTGTCATAATCACACAAGGCGTGTTTTGAATAAAACACGAACTTGATGTACTCGTATAAAATATTTAAAAAATAATCCAGGTTGTACTATTTATACGAGCTAAGACGTCTCTTGGGCCATTTATACAGGAAGTTCGCGTTTTATTTTCCTCGTATAAATGCATGGCCCAAATGTTTTCAGTCTTAACGGTAATCAGTACATTTTAGAATAAAGTACATCAAACTACTTGTGTATATCAGGTGTGACCGTTCCTCACCTCGCATTTTTCGCATTCTCTTTAGTAGAAGTCTTTTTAGTTTCTTCTTCTGTTTTCGGAGCCACTGCCATCTCTTCCTTTGATATTGCCACATTCTTTTACCTGCACGTTGTTTTCTTATCGCCAGCAAACGTCGCCTTCGTTTAACAGAAATCAGCTGCCTTTGATACCTAAACCATCTGACACGGATGCTCGCCGCTTTTCTTATTTGATAACGCCGCAAGGTCTGCAAACGCCGTAATATGGCATAACGCCGCAAACGTCTGTAGTAAGACATCTTTTGCGAAATACTCACAAGCCCTTTCCTGATCATAGTGAGACGCATACCCATGCGTCTTTGACGGGCCCTTACTCTAAACTGGAGCGTCCTTAACCTTGCTGCCCTTTGGTGTAATCTGCGGTATCTTGCTCGAATGGCTCGTTGTCTAAGAAGAAGTTTTCGCCGCAAAAGCTTAATTCTTTTTCTAGCTAATGCTACCATTCGCCTCCGTTCTGCTTGTTGCCTTGCTCGTAATTTGGCCATCATTCGATACCGCCTTAGCCTCCGTAATCTGGAGATTTTTCGCGCACGCGCCAACCTCTTGCTAGCCAATAACCGCAATCTTCGCATACTTTGCCTGGCCCTAATTCGCAGGATCCTAATGGTTCTTCTTCTTGCTCGGAGCATGCGCGCACGTCTTTTGGCTGCTTGTAGTCGATAATAACGTCGCTTGAGCCTCAGTTTGCGAACACGAATTCTTGTTTTCATTTTTAGAATCCTCTTTCGCAGGACAATCCTCACTTTCCGCACTACTATCAATCGCCTTATTTTCCCCAACACTTTCAAGCGCCTGACCCGTCTAGTAACAAGCACCTGTTTTCTTTTCAATAGCCTTAACTTTAGTAAGCGTCTTTTCAATCTTCTTTTCAATTTTCGGGTTTTAGCGATGCGTGCTCTCTTTCTTCGTTTTCGTCCAGCTTTTCTTCTTTTCTCCCGCAATTTTCGCCCACGTCCTTTTCTTGATCGAGTTCCAGAACCTACATAAAAAGACGAACATCTTAAAAACAGCGAAGGAATGAACAGAAATACAACTCCCTTTGAAATGTTTTACTCGGAGTTGAGTAGTAACCAAAGGTTACATAGTGCGAGCGAGTTTCAGGCTTCTGATCGACGGTTACAACGCTCTTGCTCCTACGGTGGTCCTTTGTGTAAGTTTCATGTGATAGAAGGTCAAAACGCGTGTAATCAGATTAAGAGTGATAGGAGGTACAAAAGCGCGTGATCAGATTGCGTTCCAAGCATTCCATTCATACTCAGTGGAAATCCAAACGAATGCTGGCTTTATACGTGCCAAGCATGCGTAAAAGCAACCTAGAGATTAGAAGTGTGAACTTCTCTTGCCGCTTGCAATTAAGCAACACTTTCGCTTTGATGTACTAAAGCCTGTTAGGGCAGCATTTTTTTATCCAAATGTCAATCGAAACCGCTTCTTATTCGTACGTTTTATTTCACAATTACTTAGAAGTTCAATTACTCATCTAATAGGTCAAAACAAATAAAGTTCAGTGCCCACCTGTTCTCGGCTTCGGACGAGTGTACGGGCCTGAAAATACAATAAGAAAATTTGAATTTAGTTTGATAATCGAGGTCATCGTTATCATCGCTGTATTTAAAGGAAATAACTTGCGAATAAAGTGCTTATTTCTTATCATAACTTCCTTACTTTCATTTTTGTATCACTTACAGTTAATGTAAAAAATATAAAATAATATTTGGCCTTTTCAGTAAATACCTCGTAGGAACCCCGTTTGCTCTGATTCGGTTTGTACTGTAGGTTACGAAACTAGTTTTTTCAACTAGGAACCTTTAACTTACAGAACGGAAGAGCAAACGGTAAGACAATTATAAGAACGGGCATAGATAATTGACGCGCGTCAAATCCTAAACACGAGGGAATGGCATTTGTTTAACTCTTAACATACTTACAGTCCCTGTAAATATGTTTCAGACATATATAATTTTGGTTATCAAAAACTATGTGTGTGCTAATTCAAACATGATAAGAAAATGTCTTTATCCTTGCAGCTAGACAATCGAAGGAAAAGATAATCTTCTATTGGTCTAAATTAAAACTGAAGCATGTGGCACCTTTTCCGATCATGTAGGCGTCGATGAAGTTAAAACCTCCTGCCCTGGCTCTGAAGCGACCTTTGATAACTGGTTTTCTTGTGTAAGTTCTTGATGAAAACGTTCCATAACACACGCCGCGCCTGCGAAGAGCGAAGGCACGATATCTCTTACGCCTTGCAAGAAGAGCGCAGCTAAAAATTTTTCTTCTCCCGGTAACGCGACCTAATCTCTTCCCCAGTCCTCTTCCTTTTGGAGATCGAAAGCGTCCTATCCAACGGTAATGCCAGACGGAGCCACCCTTTCGAGGCCTCGGACGAGGCTTATAGCGACCTACGACGAGTAAATCAATCAATCAATCAATCAATCAAACAATAAATCAATCAGTCAAACACTCACCCAAACAAAAACGTCGTATCTTATGAAAATGTCTGTTCTAAAAGTTCTAGGAAAACTTTGATAAGTTTGTGTTCATGTTGACTTATTGTGTATTGTGAGAATTGATGCACCGTTTTTCTCTGTTCTCTACAAATCTTAAAAGCTAGGTATCTGCAGACTCTGATTGTTGAATTTTTACGAAGTTTGATTGGCTCAACGGGCTATCGCCTCATAATCTTGCTGCGACCATATATGGTAAATAGATTCATAATGTGAGTATTTACAAGGGCCACCCGACATTGCGCTGCACTAACGCACTAAGCGATCCACATGTTCCACGCGCAACGCAAATTCCGACAAATTTACGAACCTCGTTACGCGACGGTTTTCGGCGTAGACGATAACCGGCGATACACGAAGACTAATCTTTCAGATACTTATATCGAACTTTTACCTTTTCCAATTTTGTAGGCGTCAATCGAACGCAGTCCACCAGAACTTGCTTTAAACCTTCCATACATGCGAACCTTGCCTGAGTAGGTTCTTGAATACCTCGACACATAACAGTCGCCTCTGTTACGCAGTGCGAATGCTTTGTATCCCATGTTACGAGCACGCCGGGCACATTTGAAAACTTTGTTTCTTCCCTTCATTCTCCCGACAAAACGACCCAGACTCCTTGTTGTGAGCGACTTGAAGCGGCCAATGAACTGATAGTACCATGGTGATGCTCTAGGCTTTGGCCTTAGTGAGCCTAATGAACAGTCAAAATGTCAATCATAATCAATTACAATTGTTACACTACTACATGAGAAATTTCTGCAATTTGATTGGCTTAGAGCAGTGGTATTTCAGCTTAATTTGAAATACCTACATGTCAAAATTACAAAGCTTTTGCGGGAAGTAGTATAAACAATAATAGCATGATTTGTAGTGATATTTCAAAATTGTCTCAAATTTCACTCGCCTAAAGGCTCGTGAAATTACATATAACAATTTTGAAATATCACTCGTGGTATTTATGCCAAATACCAGTACTAATCATGCTATTACCTATACAAACTTTTAAGGATAAAACGCAAAACGTTGTTTGATCATACAAGTCTTGCAAACAACAGCAGCAACAACAACAACTCTAACAATCGCAAGAGATGGTACATTATAAACATGTGCCAAAAGCTAAAGCTGGTCGAGGCAGGCAGTGTGGGGACGCTTCATATGGAGATTAAATTCTCACATTTAACATGTTTGTAGAATATGTAAAATAAATAAAATTAACGTGATACTTTATGATACCTGATATTTCATAAATAAGGGTGTCTACGCCATTGTAACTATACTGGTTTCCAAAATTAAGAAACAGGTTCCTGAAAAGCGTGCATTGAAAGTTTTCTCGGCTTCTCAGTATATTGTTCCAAATGCCAAATGGAGTCCGATTGTATATATTGACTTCCCTTCTTCTATTTCTTATCAACAGACATTTCATATATCAATATAAGTCGTCGACCTTTTTTTGACATCTCTCAAGAGTGAAAAGCAATTTAGGAGATTTGCGGTTCTTGCTTTTTTTTTGTCATCATGAGTGTTGCTAGGAAGCATTTTCTCTAAAACACTAAACTTTGCTGAATTACGGAACAGCTAGAACCCGCGCACCTTTTCCGATCATGTAGGCGTCGATGAAGTTAAAACCTCCTGCCCTGGCTCTGAAGCGACCTTTGATAACTGGTTTTCTTGTGTAAGTTCTTGATGAAAACGTTCCATAACACACGCCGCGCCTGCGAAGAGCGAAGGCACGATATCTCTTACGCCTTGCAAGAAGAGCGCAGCTAAAAATTTTTCTTCTCCCGGTAACGCGACCTAATCTCTTCCCCAGTCCTCTTCCTTTTGGAGATCGAAAGCGTCCTATCCAACGGTAATGCCAGACGGAGCCACCCTTTCGAGGCCTCGGACGAGGCTTATAGCGACCTACGACGAGTAAATCAATCAATCAATCAATCAATCAAACAATAAATCAATCAGTCAAACACTCACCCAAACAAAAACGTCGTATCTTATGAAAATGTCTGTTCTAAAAGTTCTAGGAAAACTTTGATAAGTTTGTGTTCATGTTGACTTATTGTGTATTGTGAGAATTGATGCACCGTTTTTCTCTGTTCTCTACAAATCTTAAAAGCTAGGTATCTGCAGACTCTGATTGTTGAATTTTTACGAAGTTTGATTGGCTCAACGGGCTATCGCCTCATAATCTTGCTGCGACCATATATGGTAAATAGATTCATAATGTGAGTATTTACAAGGGCCACCCGACATTGCGCTGCACTAACGCACTAAGCGATCCACATGTTCCACGCGCAACGCAAATTCCGACAAATTTACGAACCTCGTTACGCGACGGTTTTCGGCGTAGACGATAACCGGCGATACACGAAGACTAATCTTTCAGATACTTATATCGAACTTTTACCTTTTCCAATTTTGTAGGCGTCAATCGAACGCAGTCCACCAGAACTTGCTTTAAACCTTCCATACATGCGAACCTTGCCTGAGTAGGTTCTTGAATACCTCGACACATAACAGTCGCCTCTGTTACGCAGTGCGAATGCTTTGTATCCCATGTTACGAGCACGCCGGGCACATTTGAAAACTTTGTTTCTTCCCTTCATTCTCCCGACAAAACGACCCAGACTCCTTGTTGTGAGCGACTTGAAGCGGCCAATGAACTGATAGTACCATGGTGATGCTCTAGGCTTTGGCCTTAGTGAGCCTAATGAACAGTCAAATGTTATGATATTTCATAAATAAGGGTGTCTACGCCATTGTAACTATACTGGTTTCCAAAATTAAGAAACAGGTTCCTGAAAAGCGTGCATTGAAAGTTTTCTCGGCTTCTCAGTATATTGTTCCAAATGCCAAATGGAGTCCGATTGTATATATTGACTTCCCTTCTTCTATTTCTTATCAACAGACATTTCATATATCAATATAAGTCGTCGACCTTTTTTTGACATCTCTCAAGAGTGAAAAGCAATTTAGGAGATTTGCGGTTCTTGCTTTTTTTTTGTCATCATGAGTGTTGCTAGGAAGCATTTTCTCTAAAACACTAAACTTTGCTGAATTACGGAACAGCTAGAACCCGCGCACCTTTGTCTCCTTTCGCTAGTAGGCAAATGAGGTGAGTTTGTTGTTTTGGTTATTTTTACGCGCCAATTATATTACTCATTTTAAGTTCATAAAAATGGTTCTTATAATACTCCTCATTTAAAATATGTGCAGGAATAGAAAAATCAGAGATTATCCTAAAAAAGCAAAATTTACTCTCTCCTGCTACCGGGTTTGCTGACTAAATGTAGCTTAAAACGAAGGAAATAAAAAAGTAAGGCATTGCACATGGCTCTCATTTTGATTCATGGATGCAGCATGTTTTATCTATCGCTTCTAGTCTCACCTCTTCCAATCTTATAAACCACCATACCGCGGAAACCAGAGGTTCTTCCATATTCCGTCAGCGGTCTTCGTGATCGTGCGCCGTAGCAATAACGTCTGCTTCGCAGTGCAAAATATCGGTATCGTTTCTCTCGAGCCATAAGTGCACATTGCTTGACTGGGTTTACTCTTTGTTTAACCGTCCCAAGGTACCTGCGGCCTCCAATGGATACACCCTTTGCAATTCGGTAAGTTCCAATCCTGCGATAGTTCCAAACTCGTCGTATTGGCCTTGGGCGTGGTCTGCGGGGTCGAGGTCGGGGGCGTATTCGAGGTCTAGATGAGCCTGAAGGAGTCACAGTATAAGTTCATCACAATACAGTACCACCCCGCGAGTAAGAGCCTACATTTTCCCAAGTTAGCCTGAACAGGTTCGTACAAAAATGGTAATTACCACAAATTAAGGCTACTTACGTTCTTAAATAGGTTCTTATTTTCTGAAGAAAAATATTACTCCTCACAAAAAAAATTGCTTACCAGTAACAAACATTTTTTAATGACAATAATAACAAAAATTAAAACCCTTTAGTGATCACATGAATTTCGAAGTTCTCCTTCAGAGTACATATTACTTTACAAAAAATTAGAACCTGTTACAAACTTAAGGCTTAAGGCTCTTCTGTAGAGAGAGGGTCTAACTGAAATTTATAAGCCTAACATGCTTTTAGAAACTAGGGTCTTACTTGCGGGGTAGTACTGTACATTCGTTTTCACAAAGTACATGCAGAATACATGTGTGAATTTATGGTAGATACTACCAAAATTTTAGAAACGTCTAGAAATGTCTTTTTAGATTAAAATCAGACGAATTCTGTTCAACGGAGTTGAAAAGAACATTTATTACTAGCACAAATGTCTACACCACGTGCACTTTACCTTTCGATACAATATACACTTTTAGTCCACCAATTGTAGTTTTTCCGCGTGTTGTAAACTTTGCGGAAGTCATGCTGGACAAATAACACTGAACTCCACGGCGGATGGCAAAAGCTCTACTCTGTCTTGCACGAGCCAAGCGAAAGCACGCCCTTACGGCGTAGGCGGGACGAGTGACAGTCCGAGCAGCTCGTCCTAGTCTAGAAGGAATCTTGAATCTTCCTATGTAACGGTAATATACTCTTCTTCCTAATAGAGAGACAGAGGCGGCATTTCACTTTTAATACTTCCTGTTTACCTTTCTGTTCAACAAAAGCTTGCGAAAAAGCTCTCCACTTCTGGCCAGCAAAGCGAGACGCGAGGGAAGGCGAAAGCGGGTGGCAAAGCCGCGAGGGGCGGACGAAAAAGAGAGCTTCTCCCTTTTCGCGTGCCTCTCACGCAAGACTTCGTCCGCCAAATGGAGAGCTTGCTCGCAGGCTACTTCAACAAAAACGGCTTTATTTGGTGTTTTGTTATAAACCAAACGTTTACTCAGACGAGGGTTTAAAGCAAAGAAATGGTCTTTCTGGGTTAAATACGCCTTTATAGGAGCTAACTGCTACACTAAACAGTTGATTACATGTTAGGGATGAAGCTATGGGTGTTGTGAATTCTATTATTATACCACGCTGAAAACAAGAAAAGCAAATACCTGTTATTCGCGGCCTTGGACGGGGTAGGAGTCCAGGTCGTGGTCTTATTCGTGGCCTGGATCGAGAAGGACGACGTCCTGAAATCATTACAAACAAGTGCCCCGATATTAACAGGATTGTTTGTCATTTAAATTAATTAAGTTTTTTGAAATAGAGAAAGATGAATTTTTGTTGAATAAATAAGTTTTGGGTGGAATCGGACAACATTTAGGAGCTACAACAATCCCTTTGACCAACTCTGGAGACGAAGGACCAATTTCCTTTATTAACCCAGCATTATGATGACAAATAGCATCAGGACACATTTGAGGTGCCATGTTTTTCACTTAACCAGTAAATGATACAAAATCAGTTACCACACAAAGACAAACTAATACCACAATACTACTATTGAAATTAACTGCCTACTACAGAACCTTACCAGCTGCCTTATGGCCAAACAGATGAACTCTTTTAATAGACTGCCTACTAAATAAATGATAAATTACATAATTCTAGGGGAAGATGGCCTACCATTGGTACGTTGGTACACTTTAATCGCTCCAAGTCTCCTGGATTTACTGCGTCCATACATCACGAACTTTCTACGTAACCGAGTGACGTAACAATAACGGCCATATTGTAACGCAAATACCCGATATCGTCCGTATTTTGCTATTTTTTCACATCGCCTGCGAGCAAAGAGTCTGCTTTTAAACTTCTTGATCGGTCTTCCAAGAACTCTTCTGGGAGGTGGTCGATAGAGACCCTTAAAGTAGTATGACTTGCGCCCTGAGTGCAAATGAAATACCTCTGTCAGCTACAAACACACCAACAAAAAATCTAGCCGGATATTTGAAAACGTTACCGCCAAATGGACCTTTTCCGTCCAACAGTTTTTTCGGCCACAAACCCAAAGTAGCCATTATAAAAACTAAGTGTGCAACCATTGCTTTTTTTTTCTTGTCGTCCTTTCCTTCTCCTCGCTCTTTCTTTTTCTCCTTTCCTTTCCCTTTGTTACTGTGATTTTGGAGTTTTTCGCGCTTAAGAAACCTGCCTTTCGACGCCTTTTCACTCAAATGACTGCAGATTTCGATAGGTTGGGCTTCAAAAAATCGGTTAGATATATACAGCTATTTCGAACAAGGTTGTGGGAAAAATGTGCACGCGACAGTCCGAAAGGTAATATGGGATATGTTCAATACACTTTTCCTGTCTTTTTTTGCTTTCCTTTAGCAATCGCAGACATATGTCCATGGATTCTCCTGCCATTCTTTCAAATTTCTTTGAAAAACAGTGAACTCAACGCCACCCACAATACCTTTCGCGGTTGTCGCGAGCACTTTATCCGACAACCTTTCTCGAAATGGCTGTATGCATTATTGACCAAGCGTGAGGTCAAGATAACTAGGTAACCATAGTTTCACAAGAAGGGTTGAGTTAAAGAAACTTCTTAAAACACGTGTCCCTTCCCCAGGCTCTCCAAGTTCAAGAAATAGGGAGCTTAAGCAACGACGACTACGACTGAGGCGATCTGTTAAAAAGTTAATCCACGCTTTCATTCCTTACGGTTCAGTTTGTCAAATGTTGATGAATTTTTCTAGAGTTGAATTCTCATGAGGACGGTATCTAAGTTTTTGTCTTGTGTTCACGTGCAACTTTCTAATTTCACGGTTTGTAGAGGACGTCGTAGTTGTGCAACGACGGCAGAGAACTCTACAAAAAAGCATAATACACAAATTTGTTATTTTGCCAATCAAAACGTTCCCGTTCCCGTCGTCGTCGTCGTCGTCGTCATGGCTTAAGCTCCCTTATGGCATCACCAATAAATAGCGAATGATATCTTCAATCAGAAGATTTCTCATTCAGTACCTGGCATTGGTCTGGGTCGTGGTCTGGGTCGTGGTCTGGGTCGAGGTCTGACCCGGGGTCTCGGCCTTGGTCTTGTTATTCGGCCACTACCTTTAAAGAGAAAAACATATCATGCAGAAGTTATATATTAACCTTAAAACCAGGAAAGTGGTAAAAAATCTAGTAACTCACCATTCCATCATAGGCCATAATGCACCTTGTTTACCCCCCAAATTTTGCATAAGCATTGTCTTCGATTTCTCTTGTGAAGACTGTAATACCCAGGAGAAACTGGAAACAATGGTTATGCAAAATTTTGGGTGCTAAGTGCATTATGGTCTATGTAAAAATGGTGAATCGAAAACAAATATGGTGCTCTTCTTGTAGAGATCATTTAAAGATTTATATTTATATTTATCATTTAAAGATTTATAGATTCCGTGTGAAAAGCACGAACGTTCAATCAGTCAAAAATTCGTCTGGTGCCTTGTGAACGTAGCCTCAAGGTGGTGGTACACGAGACGATTCGCAACGACGATTTTTAGCGCAACACAGCATTACAACATTGTTGCGACATTGTTGCGAATGGTTGCAACATTGTTCCAACATTGCTACGCTATGTTGCGCTCAAAATCGTCGTTGCGAATCGTCTCGTGTAACATCACCTTTAAGCCATCTAGTTTTGATGCGAATTACAGAACATTAAAAGAACAAGAGGTGAACCATTAGCCACCCCCCAAGTCCTGATTTTGGGTGTCTGGCTATTTTTATATCGACTTATTTCACAATACCACAGACGACGGGTCAAAATTACATCTATCTTCTACTCTATCTTCTATCATCTAAACTGAATTTAAGGAATTTTTACCTCTTACGATGAACACCTTCAGCGCTCCTGGCATTTTGGTTCGCGGCAGGCCGTACTTTGTAAATTTTCTAGGATTGGTTTGAGCGAGGAAACATTGTCGACCAAACCTTAGAGCAAACGCCCAGGCTCTACGCAAGCGCGCTAGGCGCTGGCAGTTCTTTTTCGCATTCTTAAGACTTTTCAGGGTTATCACAGGTCTACCAAGGATTGTTTTCGATGGGGCTCTGTACCGTCCAATGTAACTGTATTTTGCACCTAAAGAGAAAGCGTACAGTAAGGAAACTCTTTCGGGTGCGTCACCCGTTGTTCATAGTAACTGTGCAACGTAAAACTTAAATTAAGGTAGATTTCCAATGTTGCCTAATTTTTGTGTACGTAAATAGAATAGAGGCAATGTATGAAAGGTTGTGCGTAGACGTTGTGTTTGCGCGAGTTACATCTTCTGCTTTGACGTGCAACCTGTCAGACATTTCTTTATTATATTTACGCAGTTAAAAATTACGCGACAGTGGAAATCCACCCTTAGAGGCAGCTAAATGCAATATATCACCAAAAATACGGTACAATTAAGAAAATCATTTATTCCTCCTTTTTTGAATACACTTTAAAAGGTAAGACATCCAGATCAATCAGCAGATAGTCGGCGTTAACGACAAGGTTTTGCTAGGCAGGAGCGGGCTTTAATAATACTAAAGAGCCTCCACGCGAGGAAATGCTTGTGAGCGGTGAAGCGCCCAAAGGTCTCCAGCCCCATTCTAATCGCAGCTTAGCCACTGGTGTTCGCAGCTCCTCCGTGTAAATTAAGACAAAAAGCACTTGTGATTTAAGCAAAGCATTGGCGGGCGAGATTTCACAGAAATATGAAACTATTTTTTATTACTCGTGCTTTGGTCTCTGGCGAAAAGCGTTGCAAAGCAAGCTCAAACAACAGTATTACCTGGTGGTGGTCTTGGTTTCCTTGCGGGCCGTCTGCCTAAAATAACAGGATGTAAATGATGTTAACAACCATCAAATTCCAAAAACCAAGGTGCTTTGGTACGTTTGCTAAAGTGGACGACCAGTTACGCAAACACTAAAATGTAAGATTTTGCCAGAACGTGAAAGTCTTTAAAGCAAGTGTTACTGATGAAACCGGGTGCCACTGGATTAGTCGAGCAAATGGCAACCAATAATTTCTACGAACAATAATGAACACTATCCATTAATAATAAGACCACAGAATAATGACAACGATACAGCAGATGATCACAGTGTTCTTTGCCTGTAAGTCGCTCACTGATATGAACAGAAACCTCGATGCTATAATTTATTATCCGACGCTTCTTCCCTGCGAAAAAGAAACCTCTCGATCTTCCAAAAAATCGCAGAGAAAGGGAAGTGAACTTCCCTTCCTTCCTTTAATCTTTATAGAAAAAATGCGCCCCTGTCTTTTACCCCAAAACGCATCGTGAATAATCCTTATTTGCAAGTAGTAGCCCTACTAGCCCTTAGAAAGCACGACTGTACCACTCAGACATGATCCGAAGCAAAATATTTTGGTATTAGAAGACGACACCAATCCGTTGAAGTTTCCATGAAGTTCCTTAACGCGTGCTAAGGAATAAGATAAGACACAGTCTTTCACAAACCTGCTTTAGGTCTTGGTCTTGGTAATGGAAATAGTGGCCGTGGTCTGGGACGAGGACGGAGTCGTGGTCGGGGCCTGGGTCGAGGTGGTATTCTTGGTGGAGGACGACCTGTTGAATAAACGACATACTGTGTAGTTCTGAACTCTAGATAATCCAAGCCTAAATTCTACCTAAGGACGTAATCATCCCAAGGCTACTAGCCTCTTTTCACTGCCAAATAATACCTCACATGACAATTGTAAACTGAGGCCAGAACTATGTACCCTACCGAAGCCGTCGCAGCAGCTAGTGTCCATTATGTATAATATCTATAATACGAGTTGCCAAAAGGGTTTTAACGAAGAGAAAGCATTTTTCATGGCCTATACTCTCATAGACCATAGCTGTCGGCCAATCAGCACGCTGAAAATCACTCATTTGCTGTAAAATGTAAAATGGTTGGCTAGCGGAACAGAATTGACTTCTCGTTGACAGGGCAGAATAACCAAGTTAAGTTTAACTAAAAAGATAAATTGGACCGTAACTGGAAAAAGCTTTATTTTATCCTGATTTAAAAAGAGGACCAAACCGACCTAACCAACTGAATAGCATAACGTTATCACGGCTGGTCTCACATATTTTTAAAAAACACCGATTTCTTTCGAATTTTCCTCTGGTGATGGCGTGACGTTACTAATTCACTGACTTTCACAAGTCTAACATCACCTCAAACTTATGGCCCCAATCTGAGAGTGGAATTGGCTCCGACGATTAAGCTGCAATCAAGCACTAAGTAAGCAAGTGCATGCTTAGCAGTAAGTCAACGTATAGCTAAAGCTGGTGTTCAGCCGTACCCCCGCAAGGGACTAAGAAAACTGTTCGAAAGAGCGTGGTACAATTAAAGGTAAAAGGTAAAGGTAAAGCAACCGTATTTTTCGTCGATAACTCGTGACAGTAATAACTGATGAACTTGAGGTCGACGGTGCGCTCATTTTGCCCCCTTCTATCCATCAATGCTCTAAAATGCTTTAAGGGTATTTAAAGCTAGTCAAAGCTACACAGAAAGGAGAGAAGTTGAAACAAGGATGTGATGTCACCGAGAGACCTCGCGCACCGAAGGTCGCGCAGTAATCAACTGTGCCACCCTTGCTTCAATTACTGAATACTTGCCCTATTCTTACAAAGTCTAATAAATAAGCCATTTCCGAGTTCCAAAAACTCTCACTTTCAAGACGAGGCTGAGTCAAAACCTTTCTTGTGTTTCAGTGTGTGAGAATAGAGTGTTTTCACTCACGTGGCCAGCAAAAATGCAAATTTATGGTAACAAAAGAACGCGTTTGCATAAGAAAAGAGTTCAACTCCCAGGGGACTGGTTTGGGACACCAACATGGCCGCCATTTCATTGTTTTGGGACACCAATATGGCCGCCGTGACCTCATGTGAAAACACTTTATAAAAATCATTTTCATATCAATGGCTTCGCACTTAGCCTCGCTTTGAAACAGGGGCTTCATCTGGCAACTCGGAAATAGCCTATTGCATTGCAGCGTTTTTAGCTTATTTTCTCATACTAACCTTTCGGCTTGACGTAAACCTTGACGCTTTTCCCAGGTCTCTTTGACCTTGACCGACCGTAAATCATAAGCTTTCGAGGTGAGGAGCGTGATACGAAGCACAGGCGACCACGGAAGATGACAAATACCCGATAACGACCTTGTCGTGCAGCACGCTGACAAATACGTTTGGTATATCTACGGTTTTTGATTCTAATCTTTCGGCCAAGATATCTCCTGGGTGGAATTCTGTACTTTCCAACAAATCTGTACGGACGCTTTCCTCCTAAAACGAGAAAGAAGGAGTAAGGATACTTAGTTTAATTGTCGAATAAATCTGCGTTTAAGCCTTCAGTTATAGTTAGAAACCCTTCGTCTTGACTAAGTAGATAATTGTTTTGCAGTTGGTTATGGGGAAGTCTCTTCCCACCAAACTTCAGGTTGACTTCCTTTAATTAAGCCATTCACATATGGCCAGATTGCTAAGTACGCTCCAAGATTGTGGCAGTCAGATACGACTTCATAGCTAATTTTTTTAATGGTAATTAAACTGATGGGAGTGCAAGTTGGTCTGAAAACATACGCGTGATTTCAAAATTGAACGAGCCCGCAGCACGAATTCGATTTGAAATCACAAGTATGATTTCAGACCAAAACCAGCTGCACGATATGAAGGCCAATTGCCCCTTTATTACATCCATTTTACCTGCAATGTGATTTGTTACTTTAAACAAGATTTGAAATCTGTTTGGTTGTGCTGTTTTAGTGTTCGTTTTCCATTGGCTGGGAAAAAGATGCAATTTAGAGCAAAAAATGGTGCGATTTGGGAATAGATCACACTGCTGAGAGCCAATCAGACTGCACGGATCGCCAGTGATTTCAAAGAGGATGTAATAAAGAAAGAAATCTCATTGTTTTTGAGTGCTCTTTGGAAGCTGAAATTTTAGCAAGTAACTTATCTTTGGATTAACATTTTGGTGGCCAAACGAAAAAATGAAACATTTTCGAATGAAAATCTCCTTTCAACGGGAAAATCCGAATTAAAATGTCGCTCATTTGTTAAAATGTATACGCACCTGGTCGCGGTAGAACTTGGGGTCGAAGAACAGGACGTCGAACTGAGAGAGGAAATAAATGAGAGAGAGAGAGAGAAAAAAGAAATATGAAGAAGTTACCTGGCATTGGTATATATAAACTCGACAGGCGCTGGGACAGAATCGCATTTGCTAACGTCAGTCTACATCTCATCGTTGTTCAGGATAGAAAAGTAATACCGTAAAATTCCGAAAATAAGCCCCTCCATGTATAAGCCCCTCCAAATATAAGCCCCCCAAACCAGTAACACAAAAAACCATCCGTTAAATCGCTCCTCCAAATATAAGCCCCCCGGGGGCTTGCACTTGGAAAATTGCCCCCAAATACAAAGTAAAACAAAGCAAAAACGTTAAATTTACTTCCAACTATGAGCCTAGCCCTATCGGTTTTGAAACGCAAATTTCCCTCCGTAGACAAGCCCCTCCAAAAATAAGCCCCTCAAAAAGGGCCTTTGAAAAATATAAGCCCAGGGGATTATTTTCAGAATTTTACGGTATTTTTATCCACAGAGGTATTGCTTACAGTCGTGCGTCAAGAAATATGGCACCATATAAAAACCTAACGTCTTCATGTCGTGTTTAAGACAGATCTTTATACAATTAGAATCATTGTAGGTCTAAGATGGTTCTCTGCTCCAGAGTGGTCTCCTTTACAGGACAAATAATTTTATACGGGAGTCCCCCCTGGATCAATTTAGGTTTCTGGGTAACCGTCCACCTACCCCTCCCCTAAGTCAACATTAACACTTACCTCTAACTTAGGGAAAAATTGTGACTTAGGGGAGGGGTAGGTGATCAGTTACCCAGAAGCTTCAATTGATCCATATTCGTTGTGGAGGATTACGTGACGAGCTTAAAGAACACTTGGTTTACAGGATACATGGTCTGCTAGGCAGGCGCTTGAAGGGTAAGGAAAATGGTCAGGTTGGGCGTGCGTGCGGGGTGCGTTTCTCGCGCGCCTTAAAGTTCCTAACCACAGCGAAAGGTACTTGACTAACCTTTACAAGCTTTTTGTTTGACCGCTCGCACGATACTGTTTATGGTTTGGAACCTTGAGGTGAAAACACATTTCCTTGTAGAAGCCATTTGCTGCAGCTGTGTCACGCTGTATGCTTTACCCATACCAACTGTTATAATCCTCACCCCAGCACGCCTCAGGCGCCGCGAAGCAACTACAACCGAGTCACGTGATGTAGCAGCAGTGATCACGATGGCAACTTTTTGTCTTGTAGAGCGAGAGAACAGCCTAACCGCCGCATACTTCAACGCTTTTCCCACTTTAGCTGTACCGCTCATGAATGGTATCCGCCCCATCACATTTAACAACGTTGCTTTGTTTGTGAAGCGGTTAAAGTCAAACAGCTTCCTGGGTTTGCTGCTGAACTCTACCATGCCGAATCGGGTAGCTGTTGTGGACACAGAGAACGACGCCACGATTTGCTTCAAAAAGTTGCGAAGCCTAAGGAAATTTTTGCCGCCAACCTTTGCCGAGGCATCCACAATCAAACCAATGTCTAGAGCACGGGAACAAACTGAAAACAAGATTAAGATAGTGCGTACGGTTTAAACAATACCGCGGAAACTTTAAGATTCAAGCCATGACGGCTGCAGTAACTCGTTTTAAATTTAAGTTCCTTTAGCTTCTTCTTAGTTGAAGGACACGGATTTAAAAGAATAGGTAACAACCCTTATAAAAGAACGTTACTCATGCTGAAGACAAAATTAGAACTCAAAAAGAAGATATCGTGTAAAAGTTCGAAAGGTTTACCTACCCTTGCCATGAGGCTTTGGCTTCTGGAATCCTGGTGGTATTATAACTGAAAACAACAAACCAAAGACATCATTAGCTTTGGCACATAAATGGCAAACGGGGATGGTACGAACTGGACTGGTAGGTCCCACTACCACAACGCATGACAGACAAACATTAGGGGTGGTCTGTCACACATTGGAATTATCTCGGGCACAGACCTGGCCTATGAGGAAGAGAGGAATGGGACAAATAGGTCCCCAATGAGGTACCCTAAGGTACCCTCCCTACCCATCCCCACAACCCGTGACAGATAGACACTAGGGGTGGTTTGTAGCCTGCGTAGCAAGCGTTTTCAGTGCGGGTTGATTGAGAAAGTTGAAACGAGAGCAAAAAAAGGGAAGAATGGTGAGGGGGAGTGCAGAAAAGGAAACATCCCCTCCCCTTTCTTCCTCAATTTCAGCAATTTTCTAAACAAACTCGAGCAAAAACGCCTACTACGCAGCCAAAGCGATCTGTCACACCGATTGTTAAGTTGCTTCTTTTACGTTCTACAAGACGCAAATCAATTAACTGTTTTGAGACGGGGCCTGTGAGGGTTTTCTTCCTTATCCAATAAGACTAGAATGTTTAACCATTTGCAGATGTGAAACAAAGGCAGCACATTCTCCTCGCTTATTTCAAGACCCCGAGTGTTGATGCAGCAGGAAAAAGATCGAGGTAAGTCCTTACGGGTGTTTCCTGTGAACCCTCAATTTCAACGCAAAGTAACTTCATAGATATCAAAGCCTTCGTCTAGTTTATCCACTGTAAACGAATACTTGTCCTCCTCGTTGGGGGTTGGGCTGAAGGCTGATAACCCTCTCACGTAAAACCCTGTTATTACAGAAACCAGAGGCAGAGAAAATTCACTTTATCAAGGAAACACTATGGCCGGTCCTCACAATAAGAGTGACTCTATGATGCGCGGGGAAAAAGCCAGCAGGACGCCACCGGGCTGAATAAGAGGGAGACCGAAATCCACCTGGAGGCGAACGGTTGAAAAGGAAAGAAGAGAAGCAGGATGACGATCGTGGGAGGAAGTGAAGACCGTTGCAGCTAACCGAGATAAGTGGAGGGACTCTGTTTAGGCCTTATGTGCCACGAGGCACGAAGAGGATAGGTGAGGTGAAACGAATATTTAAAATCTGTGCAAGATTTTGGATAACAAGTCGCCTACCCCTCCCCTGATCCATCATTTACAATAACTTCTCATTTAGGGAAAATGTTAGGTTTCGGGAGGGAGGGGTAGGTTTGCAGCTTTCCACAATCTTGTCCTGATCCTTAAATACTCACTTCCTGGTGGAGGCTTCACAAAAGGCTTGGGTCCTGTTAAAAAAAGGGTCTTGGTTAGTAATATATAAACCACACAACGTCCTTTAATTGTAATCAAAATCATGTGCCGAACCAAGAGAGAATGAGAATTCTCTCTTGGCAGAGCGCACAGAATCCGCGGTTATATCAGTTTGCCTGGTAGGAAAAGACCTTAAAGATGAAGGCGAATATAGAGAGAGCAAGAGTCACTGGATTTTTCTCCACCGCTGCGGCTTTTTCAGCATCTAAAATTGAAGGCAACGCTGATTGGACAGCTATGAATCGTTGATTTATTTGCCCAGTACTTCGGTAAGGCCGCAAAACTGACCTTCATCAGGGGCTAGAAACATCATCAACATCACCCGCCAGTAATATATAAATCAGAATATATTGTATAAATCAGTGAATTTGGCTCTTACCCCTGCAAGCTGCAACTTGAGCTGGCTGAGCAATGGAAAGTAGTGTTCTGAAGCTGGATGTAAATACAGCTCTGCGTCGTTTTCCCACCATTTGCCGGAGCTGTGTAACGCTTACGGCTTTTCCAACACCAATACTGATTATCTGTACTCCTACTCGGCGCAAAATGGCAGAAGGGATAGCAACATTGTCGAAGGACTTTCCATGTGTTATTACAAAAAGGACTCTCTTTCGTCTTCTTGACCGGTTCTTAAACAACGCTCTTTTAACATATTTAAGGGCAGCGCCTGTTCGAGGCCCACCTCTGAAGAATGGAGCGCTGCCAATGGCTCTCAACAAACTTCTTCGTCTTCCACTATAGCTATAACACCAATTTAAGACTTAAGTTTAGTTATGACATTCCTATAGTAAATTTTTATTCCACTCGAGGGAAAAATGGATTGTTTCGAAACGTAAAAACCTTCTTGGGGGCAAAAGAGGAGCCGGTTAAATTCTCTGAACGCCCTGTAACAATTGGCTTAGAGGTGTGATATGTCTTAAGAGTGAGTCCATGGGTGCACCAGGCAGGTGTGCTACATGCTATCTCTCCGATTTCGATGAAACTTGGCCAGTTTAAAGGGTCTACCCCAAAACTCAAAATGACAAACTGGTTCATAGTTTGGATCTTTATGGTGGGAGATAGCCCACCCAACTGGTTAAATTAGATTTTTTACTAATAAAAGTGCATTAATAACAGGCAAAAGTAGGAAGCTCTCAGGACAACTGTTTTTAACCTTTGACTATGAGGGTTTGTATATATGTTGATGCATCTTTGACAAATTCAAGGATGTAAGTTTCAGTCAATTTGATTGACAGCTTGTCAATCACCGACCTTGAATATGGTACCACCTTTTTAGCCATTCAAATATTGGCTGATTTTGAGATCAAATATCTCTCCTTGCCAGAAAGCTATGACAATAATTTTGCTATTCCCTGTTTACCAACCCTTTAGTCTATAATAATCATAAAAAACATTTCTGGGCTCTGCCTTTTTTGGGCATCAGATGCCAATTGAAAACAGCACCTAAACACGCTTATTTCCACTTCACCTGTCCTATAATTCAGCAATTTAGGGCCGCTGAAGTTACTAAACCGACACTTTCCAGCCCGTTATACAAGAATAATAATTGAGGAGTTAAATGCATGCTTAAACCTTCGAGATTTTGTGAGAAAATTAAAGATTTCACACTTACTAGTAATACACGTCACTAAAATATCGAAGGCAAAATCGTAATGTTGGTGACCTCGTTTTGATTTTCTCGCAAAATCAAAGATTATTCTTCTTACGAGTTAAACTATACAGAAGTCCTTCATTCAAGTGTTTATGGTCTTTACCGTGACAAAACCAAGCTGTTTTTAATTTCCTGGGCAGAATTTTCAAGGCCACATGGCGAGTGGTTGTTGACAGGCTTTGAATCACGCCAGTATATGCCAGTCATAAAGCAACGTCAACTCGCACAGCTAAAAACAACATTCAACGATGAGAAATTCTTGCTTCTAGCGATAAACAAATTACGCCCTTAAAAAGTTCATTTAGTTTAGGCTACAACCCCAGAAAAAGAATAGTGTTAATTTTACTTACCGCCGTCGATCTAACTCGTCGATCTACGCCTCGGTATTCTGCATACTGCGTGACCAGACAATGTTTGTTTAGAACCCACTTCTTTGCCTTCCAAAGCCTTTCAGAATTTTCTACTTATCTCTAGAACTAATATTTATCTCCTCCTATGTTCATTTTTTGTGCAAATGCAAGTGGTTCGAAGATCTCCGTTACTCTCAATCACCAAGTATTACGCGACAAAAAGAAAGAGCCTGCAGTGTCTTGACCAGCGAATTTCCCGCGCCCTCCCCGGCAATTTAAGTACATTCTAAACAATTTTGAGTTGTCTAAACTGGAGAGAGGATGAAAAAAAATAATAAGCCTACAAGAAATAGCCGCGTTGACCAGAAATCTGCTGAAATCAAGTTAGCACCCTTCTCTGTTGGAAAACTACACTTCCTTCAGGCTCATTCCAATGGAAAAGAACCCAGGAATTAGACCAATAGGAGTCGGAGAGGTTTTGGGACGAATAAGACCATATCCACCTTCTTACGGCCTGTTTACAAGAAGAGAGGGTTACCCTAGGAAGCGGGGTAAAGTTAGCTCTGATTTACAAGAAATTTGCCGTCTTTAAGTTTAAGTTAAAGTAAAAACTATGGGGAACTAGTGGATGCTTTTTCTTGAAAACAGGGAAGCCATGCGATAAAATATAACATTTATTTTAAGCTGGAATAATATAGCCAAGAAAAAATATGTATTTGTCAAAACACGCTTCGCGTATTCACGTGTTCATTTTCCACTCAGGGGTTCAGCTTCTGTAATCTAGCTACAATATTTTTTGTTACTCCTTTTCATTATCATACTAAAAACGTGGGCTGTTTTTCAGGGCATGTCTTGTAGTTCGTACAGAAAAATATACAGCCACACGAAATATGAACTCAGGGTTTTCTGCCTTCTTCCCTTCCCCCCGGCCCCTCCCTATCTTTAACCTCAGTTCACAGGTAGGGTTGACCTATCACTCGTGTCAACGGAGGAAAGTTGTCCAGGGTAGACGAGTTATCCCCAGCAGAGCGTTTACAAGGCAGGTAGGGTAACCCACTTGCTAGGGTAACCCTACCTGCCTTGTAAACACGTCGTGTGAAAAAGAAGAAAGGAGCGACTGCTAGGGTAACTTTCTTGCTACGGTACCCTAGCACCAGGGTTACCCTCCCCCCTTGTCAACAGGGCCTTAAAGGAGGAGATCATACTGGCAGCCGAACCCCTGCAAATTTGCCTTGGCTACAGTGCGGGTGCCGAGGTCGCCATACATGCTATGGCCCAGATTTTAGATGATGATGGCACAGACGAAATCCTGTTGGTTGACGCCAGCAAAATCCAAATAACTTGCCAGGAAATTTCCATGTATATCATCAACACGTACAGAAGTCCCTCGAGATTGTTCACCTGTGGAAGAGTAGAGATCTTATCCCACGAAGGGACAGCATAGAGTGACACTCTAGCCATGCCATGGTATGCGATCAACACATCCATCTTGATTCCGAGCCTAAAAGCGCAATGCCCAAACTTCACAAGCTAATATTCTGCATGACTCGGCAGGGGCAGCCTATTGAAACTGTTATACAACTGGTATATAAGCTTTTTAGTCAAAAGGGAAAGAAATTTGGCTACCTAATCAATGGCTCCAAAAGTTGGCTAATAGTAAAGCCCGGGTAGAAAGACACAAGATCTAGCAGACGAGGCCGAGTTGTTGTTTGGAGAGGAGGTCACAATTATAACAACGGAAGGTCAACGACACCTGGGAACAGTCACTGGACTCAGACCAGTGATGTAGTGGAAAAGCCCAGGGTTGGAGGGAAAACATCGAGTTGCTGGCGGAGATCGTAAAGAGTCATACCCATGCCGCCTACGTCACCTTCACAAACGGCTCCGAAATTTCCATATTTTGTGCGTACAATTGACTCTTTTGAAGACTGTGTGGAACCAACTGATGAAGTGATCAATGATATTTTCCTTCAGATCTTTTTCACCAGACGGAGCCCCTCCCTGACGAGTTGCGAGAACTATTTGCCCTTCCGCCAGCACAAGGGGGTCTGGGTATACCAGACCTGAAAGCTGAAGTCTCACAGCAATACGCTGCCTCAAAGGTAATAATAATATGACCGCATGTAGCAGCTAGACTTGCTAATATCAACAATGCAGGCCAGAGACAATGATGCAAGCTCTTGGCTCAACGCCGTAACCCTTGAAGAGCAGGATGTGACATTGAATAGGCAACAATTTAGGGACTCTCTACGCTTGCATTACAATCTGCAACTAGCGGACTTGCCGAGCCACTGCGCGTGTGGAGATCGATTCACAGTCAGCCACGCCCTGTCGTGTTAGAAGAGGGGTTTTGTTGCACAAAGACATGATGGCATCCAGAACCTTCTCACATCTCTGCTCAGCAAAATCTGCAAGGATGTCGAGGTAGAACCCCACCTTCTACCGATCGACAATGAAGTATTCAACCGAAGATCCACCATCACAAGTCCGTCCTGAGGCTAGACTGGACATAAAGGCGGAAGTTTCTGGTCACGAGGAGAAACAGCATTCTTCGATGTATGTTTTACGCATGTGAACTCAACGTGTAACCAGAACAAATCCACAGAATTGATCTTCGTGGAGCATGAGAATGAGAAGAAAAGGAAGTACCAACAAAGAGTTATTGACGCTGAAATGGGATCTTTTGTCCCCCTGGTTTTTGGCAGGAATGGAGGAATGGGGGAGAATGCAAACTTTTTCTGAGTAACCTAGCGGACAAACTTTCCCGAAATAAACGGCAAGTCGTATGCCAGTGCCATATCTTGGGTTAAAAGACGCATATCTTTTGAAATTTTTAGATCCGTCCACACATGTGTATGAGGGTCCAGAACCCCTTTTCAGAAGAATGCTGACTTTTTAGATGATTTTAGTTTTAACACGAGGAATGCGGACATTTTAAAACTAGTTTTAGTATGCTTTTTAGAGTAGTTTTAGTAGACAGTATTTTTATCAGTTGGCTATAGATAGTCTTTTTAGTAGACCGTGTATTTTATTTAGGATATCTCCTTTCATGCTACATATTGTTTTTATCATTGTAATGACAATAAACGCTTTTTTAACGAATAATCGACAATAGATGTCATGGCTTTTAAACAGGAAGTAGACAAGGAATATCTAGTGAAAAAAGGTCGGGTGTTTCAGTGATGGGAGAAGGGGTCTGTATACAGGCTAGTGTTTCTCAGTTTTGGCCCTAGGGAGAAGAAAACAAAAATGTAAATACTTATTTGTTAGTTCTGTTTTGTTTTGTTTATTTTTATTCATTTTTTCTTCCAGTTTAGACAACCGAAAATTGTTTAGATTTATGTAAATTGCCGGGGAAGGCGCGGGAAATTCGCTGATCAAAACATTGCAGGCTCTTTCTTTTTGTCACGTAATACTTGGTCGTAAATAATCGTGATTGAGGGGAACAGAGATTTCGATCCATTTGCATTTGAACAAAAAATGAACATAGGAGGAGATAAATATAGTTATTAATAGAGATAAGCAGGACATTCTGAAAGCCTTTTGGAGGCAAAGAAGTGGATTCTAAACAAATATTGGCTGGTCACGGAGCATACATAATAGTTTAATAGGCGTAGATCGACGGCCGTAAGTAAAACTAACGCTATTCTTTTTTAGTTTGTAGCCTAAACTTAATGAACTTTTTAAGGGCGTAATTTCTTTATCGCTAGAAGCAAGAATTTCTCATCGTTGAATGTTGTTTTTAGCTGTGCGAGTTGACGTTGCTTTATGACTGGCATATACTGGCGTGATTCAAAGCTTGTCAACAACCACTCGCCATGTGGCCTTAAAAATTCTGCCCAGGAAATTAAAAACAGCTTGGTTTTGTCACGGTAAAGACCATAAACACTTGAATGAAGGACTTCTGTATAGTTTAACTCGTAAGAAGAATAATCTTTGATTTTGCGAGAAAATCAAAACGAGGTCACCAACATTACGATTTTGCCTTCGATATTTTAGTGACGTGTATTACTAGTAAGTGTGAAATCTTTAATTTTCTCACAAAATCTCGAAGGTTTAAGCATGCATTTAACTCCTCAATTATTATTCTTGTATAACGGGCTGGAAAGTGTCGGTTTAGTAACTTCAGCGGCCCTAAATTGCTGAATTATAGGACAGGTATAGTGGAAATAAGCTTGTTTTAGGTGCAGTTTTCAATTGGCATCTGACGCCCAAAAAAGGCAGAGCCCAGAAATGTTTTTTATGATTATTATAGACTAAAGGGTTGGTAAACAGGGAATAGCAAAATTATTGTCATAGCTTTCTGGCAAGGAGAGATATTTGATCTCAAAATCAGCCAATATTTGAATGGCTAAAAAGGTGGTACCATATTCAAGGCCGGTGATTGACAAGCTGTCAATCAAATTGACTGAAACTTACATCCTTGAATTTGTCAAAGATGCATCAACATATATACAAACCCTCATAGTCAAAGGTTAAAAACAGTTGTCCTGAGAGCTTCCTACTTTTGCCTGTTATTAATGCACTTTTATTAGTAAAAAATCTAATTTAACCAGTTGGGTGGGCTATCTCCCACCATAAAGATCCAAACTATGAACCAGTTTGTCATTTTGAGTTTTGGGGTAGACCCTTTAAACTGGCCAAGTTTCATCGAAATCGGAGAGATAGCATGTAGCACACCTGCCTGGTGCACCCATGGACTCACTCTTAAACACGTTGTTTGTAGCAGATGGAAATCCTAAAAAATCTTTGTTTCCGAATAACATTTTTAAGGTTAATTTTGGCAGGAGCCGGCTGAAACAAGCCAGTCTTCTCCTTCAGGAACCGCGGGTTTCTAAACGTAACAAATGCAGTATCCTGTCTGGAACTCAAAAATCAATTATCTTGGGGAATAACTGTTAAACAACAAAGCAACCGTTTTTTTTCACTGACGCACAGAAACATGGACAAAGCTTGACGTAGAAAGCTGTCCTCTACTAAGGTTTGTCAGTATTCCCCTGTGTGTCGGAGACGAAACTAGTAAAACATGATAAAACCCGTTAGTAATTATTTACTGTATATAAAAGGATACCTGTAAAATCCAAAGACTTTTGTAGCCTTTCTGGAGTAAGAGACTAGGCCGATGTTTGCTCGCGGGAAAGACACAACAAGTTTCTTTATCAAGTGTAGAGTACGCTGGAAATTACTAGAGCTTATTCTCCCGCTCTCTAATAAGAAACCGATGTCGATTCTCTTTCGGCAAGCTGGAAAAAAAGGGAGACAAAAAAGCGGATTTGTCACTTTACACCCGTAATGTTTAAGAACAACTCCTTTTGATGGACACCGCTAAACAAGCGCTGACTAAGGGTATGTCTGCACCATAACGGATAGCTCTTGGGGCAAACGAAAAACCATATCGGATAAGGCTTCTCTTCGCACATGCGAACGATGATATCGGGTAGGTTTCTGTGCCACTCTTAGTGGCAGTGTGAATGGTTGCAGGGGTGGATCCAGGATTTTTTTTAATGAGGGGTGGCTGATACCAATCGGCCATCAAACTATACGGTAATCTATTTTAAGTTGTCCTACGTTTGTTAAAAAACATGGCGATTTAGGAAGAACAAAGGATGGTTGGGTTCACAAGGATTTTGGAAGCCACGTATTTCACGTTTTTTCGTTTGTTTATCCAAGAATTATATTCGTTTAGTGTACTGTTCTAAGGAGGGGGGGGGGGTGGCTAGCCACCCTATCCACCCCCTCCAGATCCGCCTTGGTTGTTCATACCAGGCCGGAGTATTTTTCAGGTCGACAAGATAAGCTATTCGGTACAGTTCAGACCTACATGGTTTTGGTGCAAAACATGCGGCCCTCTGTTGGTGTTCCCAACTTACTGGAAACACTTTTCACAGCTTACAGCTTTGGAAATACTGTTTTTTGAAGGGAGTGGAAAACCGGATGGCCCGTACAAGAAACTTTCGGAACAGATCAACGATAAACTCAGCCCACATATGGTGTCGACGCTGGGGCTCGAACTCAGGCTACATTGGCGGGAGACAAATGCTCTCTCGCCACTGCACCATCTCTGCCCCCTCTCCCTGGTCTACCCTATAGATAAAGATCGATATGGAGGTGAGAGAGACGCTAGAGAGGTGAACGTTAAGTAAGAGAGGGAACTGAAATACATGAACATTCGCGTGACGTTTTTCTAGAAGTACAAAGAACAAATTGTAAAAAGTGAAAAAAAAGTTTCAGTCAAGAAAGTGTACTTTACTAACCTGGTCTGAGTGGTTTTGGCACTGAAGGCGCTGGAAGAGGTCCTGCCCAGAAAGAAAGTCATCAAATTGTTGTAAGTGATCAAATTGGCAAGAAATACTCTGTAAACGGCTCATGATTACGTCTGTCAATGATCAAGAACTGCTTCCCGGTTTGTATTTACCTTAAGCCACCAGGTTCATGCCAGAAATTTTGTGAGTCAAGGAGTTCGAAGCAACGTTGGGTGCGAAATTTCAATCTAAAGGTACATCTTTACAACGGGGAACAACAATAAATTCTTCTTTTACTTGACTTAGATTGCTATCGAATTATGGTTGGAAATGATTAAGATTTAGGATATTATTAAAGACTACCTTAATAACCGGTTACACTGCTTTATTTAACCCTCAAAGTCTTGGGGTATTAAACACTTATCTTATTTCTTATAACCAATGGTTAAGGAGTGCGAGCGAGATCGATCGTAGGTTACTTAAACGCTTTTGCTCTAACGCTATGCTTTGGGTAAATTCTTCGCGATAGAATTTCAAAACGCGCGTAATCAGATTGCATTCTATACATTCCATTCATTCTTAGTGGAATACGTGCCGCGCATGCGTAATAGCAACCTGGCCCCAGTTGTTCACGGACGATGGATAACGCTATCCACTATAAATCTCTATCCACTGAATAACGCAATTGGTTTCCCTAACACTTTTCCACTGGATAGTGATTTATCCGATGGATAGCGCTATCCAACTTTCAAACAACCGGAGCCCTAATGATTAGGATTGCGGGCTTCTCTGGTCGCTTCAATTACACAGAAAGAGAAATTAAGACATCGGTCCCATCTCAGGTAAAGAGTCTTACCGCGTGTCTTGAAACACATCCTTTTCCTGACAGCTACTTGTCTTCCCGAGAGTGCTGTGTTATAAAACTGTAAACATGCCAAACGACCTTTGAAAAACCTAGTGCCACCAATTTTTGCTCCGAGCCTTACAGGATAGTTAGTGGCCAATCTGAACTTGCCAACAGTCCTTCGCTTAACCAGTCTGGTGTTCACATACAACCTTGCTTCGCCTGTTTTTTGATTGTAGGTCACCGTAACGTAACTCCAGCTTCGCCGGTAAATTCTGTCAATAATCGGCTTGGTCAAGAGGCGACCTCGTCGTCGAACAAACCGCGCATAGAGCTGGGTACGACTAACCATCCAAATTTGCATCCCTTGTCCCCTGGGGTTATAGTTAACGAGCGGTCCTGGTCCCTGTGGGTACACCCACAGTGATATTGTGATGGAATTCACAGTATCTAGTAAACCTTTGTTTGGAAGCTGGATGAAGCTGTTTGGACGACCAAAGAACTGATAGGACGAGCCTTGTTTTCTGTCCGGCCCGGGAGCTGGTCGGACGCTACCGAAGATCGCCGGAGGATTTTTACGACCACTGACGTCTCTGCCTTTGCTGACAGAGTTCAGGGGATAGACCGCCACTGGATTGTAAGAAGCTTGAGACAAAAGAAAAAGGTTACAAATTGATAGCATAATGATACATGCAAGTATAACGGAAATAACGCAAGGGGGGCCATTCCCTATATTATAGTGGCATATACGGGGAGGCGGCGCCCGAAAAGGGTCGGTTATATCAAAGGATAGGGAATTCACGTGTTGAAGTATAAAGCGAAGGAAAATCTATCATTTAGCAAGCTAATTTGTGGAAGTAGACAAAAAACGCTCATTACCAGTCGGGTTCCATTGCAATAAAATCTTAGCACCACATGATGGGTTGTCCATGTTTTCATTTTCCCAAATGTTAAAAACAATACAAATACTTACGAGGAGGGACTGTGGGTAGACTGGGACGGACGACTGGTCGAACACCAACAGGACGAGTAGCTGCAAAAAAACGTGGTTTATGGATTTCTTAATAATCATTATAAAGTAACAAATACTAGTAAATAACCAAAGATGGTGATCATTGTAACTTCTTAATTATTATTTTGGAAAGTGTTTGTTTACGATCTTAGATTAAATTTCACTTTCTTTTTCAGAAACTATCCCTAGAACAACAACACAAAACTTAGTAGAATTAACACATGACCAAAAATATGAATACAGACAACCCTCTCTTCACGGATACCTCTATAAGACAGAAAGCAAGTTAAAACAGACGCCAAGAGTTGGTCCCGCCTTTCTTTACTCCTTATAGTTGAATCTCCGTAAGACGGACATCTCCCTTAACCGAACCTATAGTGCCGGTCCTGGAGGAGTCGGTATAAAGAGAAATGACCGTAGTTGGATTTCCTTTGGACATTGACTCACTCAAAACTTACCAGCTTTGAAACATTTTTTGGCCGCTAAACGAACTTGTCTCGCTGTAAGCGCCCTTGAGTACACCTGAAGACATGTGACTCTTCCTTTGAAGTAGCGCTTCTTCCCAGACCTCGCTCCCATGCGTACGGGGTAGTTGGTAGCCAGTCGAATTCGACCAATAAACTTCTTAGCAATTTTCTTTGCATTTCTCCATAATGCTGCGGTACCGGTTTTTCTGTTGTAACTTGCTCCGAGAAATTGCCACATTTTAGGTCGCACAGAGAACCTACTTATCACAGGCCTCGTATATCGCCGACCTTTGCGACGCATAAATCTGGCATATAACCTTCCACGGGTTCTGAGCCAGAAGTGGACACCACGAGCGCTTGGGTGGTAATTGAACAAGGGTCCAGCTGCCAGCTTCTCAGGATAAACCCATGCCAAAACGGTCATACTGTAGGACGTGTCAAGGGCCCCACCTCGTCTGTTAGGAAACTGAATATAGCTTGTTTGGCTACCTAAAAACTTAATGGAACCACCGGGTCGTCCAAGGGGACCTGGTGCACTACGAACATTCCTCAGTCTCGCATTTGGGTTCCTTCGCGTGAGGTCCCTTCCTTTTGAGTTCTTGTTAAGCGAGAAAAACGCCACTGGTCGCGGAAGATCTTATACAAAGAAAGGAGAGCAGAGGTATAATCAAAAAAAGTCAGAGAGTGCAACCGACATGTCATGGTATCGCAGGGCAAGACAAGAACTTCATTTTCTGTCAACGTGATAACTGATTTTATACATATTACATTTCCAGGATAGAATCGAAGGTGAGAGAAATTGGAGTTAGTAAACGATTTATCTTTACCTTTGGTGTCACTTGATGTCCAGCAGCAGTTTTTAGATAGACGAGCGGTAATTCAAGAGCGAGGAGAAACGGATGTTTTCGCAGGCTACCATAGGGCAATTTGAATGACAGAAAAAATTAATCTTAAGCCAGCAATTGAAGAGAGGTAGCCGCTAGAACAACAGAAATTCTACCTAAAACTGACGGCGCTTTGCGATGTTTCTTCTTTCAGCATGTAACTGACGTCTCATGTTGGCATTTTAATCGATACACTGCGATAGTATGAATAAATTTCTGCTTGAATTTTGTTATAATTAAACTGCTCCGTGAACTTACACAATGGCCGCTTTGATGGTAGGCGTGGGCGAAGAGGACCTTAAACAGAAAGAAAATGCACAGTTAAATTTCACTGCTGAACACGATCATATGGGGCCTTCCATATGAAAGAGCGGGAATGCTTGTCAGAAAATTAGAAAACTTCCGTGCAACCTTAAGCGATATCTTTATGGGTAAAAGTATTGGCTTTCCGTCCCAAAACGAGCATTTCCGTCACTTTCATTTGGGAATACTCTCCCAGGATTAGAAGGTACGGTCAAGGTCGATTGACACCGCACAACTTTCTCGCGTGCAACGTGCTAACGGTAAACTTACCACCCTTCTGCACTGTAGCGCGTAAATCAGACTTACAACAATCACACGTAGGACGTAGGTTTGATTTACACGGTGAGACTCGTGTCGTAAGCTTGTTGTAATCAACTCGCCACACCACAAGCCACAAACTTGTAGAGTGAAAATCGGCCTTTACAGAGGAATAACGAAAATCCATCCACAAGAAAAATTTATCAGGATAAATATAATGGATGTTTCTGAACATACAGAAAATTTCTTTTTAAAGAGGAAAAAAAGAGAAAATCGCGCATGCAAGCAGGGGAAGGTCCGGAGTGCGGAGGAGGAGGTTAACCTTCCTCCTTTCTCCGTTACTCTCTTATGGCATATTAGGGCGCCCGAATTTCCCCATTCCCCTCTGCCTCGGACGCCTGCCACGCGACTAGTCCATTACGTTACAAGAACCTCTAATTTAAGTGGTCATCTGAAACAATATTGCCTTTTGTGTTGAGGGTTAGGGTTATCGTTTGTGTGGTTATCTTATTGTTTTCACAGCCAATTGTGTGAGCCGTTCAGTGAGGTGCTGTTTGACCATGCCACGCAGAACAGAAGTAAATGAACGGTATTGAGTATGGCTGCTACAGTTGACTTTTGATTTTCTGAGTTTGTAAAAAGACATGACATAACCATTATTTCTGAAGGGCTCTTTGGCTAACAGGTCTTTAATAGACTAAGCGCGATTCTACTTACGTCGAGTAAAGCAGGTTCTTTGTCTTGCTCGAATCTCTGACTGGGAAAGGGCATAGTTAAACACTTGAAAGCAGGAAATGCTCCCAGAAAACCGTCGCTTGTCCCCTATCTTTTCACCCATTCTTATTGGATAATTCGTAGCCAGTCGGATCCGTCCGATTCTCTTTTGTGTCACTCGGAAGTTATTTATCCAAAGTCTTGCAATCCCTGATTTATGATCATAGCTGCAACCAACGAACTGCCAACGATTTAATCTAATTCTTCGACTTCGAACTGCGACCGTGTAGCGCCGTCTTCTTCCGCCGCGTTTACCACGACGTGTGAAGCGTGCCATAAGTTTGTTTGGTGTCTCAAGCCAGAATTGCACTCCCATTCCGTTAGGATGATAATTTGCAATGGGTCCAGGTTTCCCTTCGGGTTTAATCCAAACTAGTAAGGTGATGGAATACTTTGTATCTAGAGAGCCTCTATTTGGAAACTCTATAAAGCTGTTCCGCCTGCCTTTGAAGCGATATGCTGTACCCCGTTGGCCGTCAGGTCCTGATACCGGGTACACTCCTCGTAATCTGGCGGGTCGATTAGCATTGTGGGTAATGTCCCGTCCTCTTGATGACACACTCAGTGGATACACTGCCACCAACTTGTTACACGCTGTTAATAAATATAAACAGCCATTTGTATTTGTATTTCCTCCCTTCACAAAAGTAATACAGTTGACGTAAAAGATAATACATTAAGCAATACAAAGGCATTAAGAAAAAAACGGCAAAATAGGAAAAGAGAAAAGCATAATAGAGTACCGAAGTGATGACGTCATAAAAATGAAATTTGTGAAATTATGGGATTTGTTAAGATATTCTGAAAGAACAACGTCCAAGACGCCTACTCGCCAAACATTAGCAATTCGGGCCAAATTGTCTCTGAGATATTAGCCCAGTTACGCTGTGACGATTCCATACAAATCCCTCTAAATTTGGCTTGGTTCATAAGATTAGGAACCAGGTAAGATTTAGAAGGATTTGTATGGAGTCATCGGAGCATATCTGGGCTAATATCTCAGAGACAATTTGCCCCAGATTGCTAATTTTTGGCGAGTAGGCGTCTTGGACGTTGTTCTTTCAGAATAGCTTAACAAATCCCATAATTTCACAAATTTCATTTTCTATGACGTCACACTTCGGTACTCTATAAAGTGGAACTTATTAAATCCCTTTAACGATGTTGATTAGGCTGGATTTTATTTTCCTCTTATTTGTTGTATCTCACCATTGTTACACAAACATATAACAATGCTGAACGCACAACGAAATTACAAAAAATAATACGAAAAGTGCAGTAACTACAGCAAAAACCCGCGAATAAGAACCTGCATTTTCCAAAGTTAGCCTAAAGGTTCTTACATAAAGCAAATTAGCACAAATTTAGGCACAAATTTAGGCTATTTACATCTCTTTTCTCCAGCATACTTACGTTTTGATGGCTTCGAAGGAGGCGCCACAGTCGGCTTTATTAAAGGATTACCACCTAAGATTGAAATACAATAACCAGGAATTACATCAGACTGAAGAAATGTTAGACAAGAAAATGTTCGGCAATGTAAGACTATTTCTATTACGATTTGAAGGTCGTCGTGGCTTAAGTAAACTACATTATCGATTTTAAGATGTTGACTCTTTTTAACTGATTTATGAGCCAGTGTTTACTTTTGTAGCAATTAATTAATTAATTAATTAATTGATTATTATTATTATCATTATCATTATAAATTTATGATTATAGAGGCCAAGAAGACTGTGGAAATAAATTACGATACCATCATCACTACCCAGTGGTGGCAGGATGGAGTTACCAACAGTCTATCTACAGCGCTGTACTCAAGCCACTATCCTTCATGGCTCTGTGGACAACACTTACCTCCTTCCGACTAGCTCAGACTAATAATGGACAGGAAGCTATTGGTCCAAATATTACGGTGGATACGTTACCTATGCACTTATTTATGGTCTAACAGACCGAGACCAGAATGCACCTTCTTTAACCCCACAATTTTTCATAACCATTTTCTTTCTCTTGGCACGACTCTAATACCCAGGAGAAATAGGACACAATGGTCATGTAGATTTTTTTTTTTTGGGGGGGGGGGGGGGGGGGTAAACAAGGTGCATTGTGGTCTCGCTGAAAATAGGGAATGCGCCCAGAGCGTTTGTCTATCTATTTGGTTTTAACTTTCAGAATGGTTTTGTATGATGGCATCGCGTATAGTTCTTTATGTTACATAAAACCATTTACCTATAAGAAAAATTTAGCAAGCATTTACTTTCGACCCTCTGGTGTAACTAACGTCGATGTTTTAAGATGTCAATAACGTAGGGCTCGAAACAAGGACGAACGCCAGTCACTTGGTCACCCTCATATGAGAGACAGCCAAGTCCATCAATTTTGTTGGGTTTTTAAAGAACAATGCAGTATTCTGAACTAGTTTATTTGGTAAATTACCTGAGAATCGGAAGCACTTCTTCTCCATTTGTTTCACCTGGTGACTACTGAGAGCTCGATCAAAAAACTGTAAACAAGAAACTCGACCACGGAAATACTGCTTGTCACCCGGCCTCGAACCCAAGTAAACGTCGTGATTGGTCGATAGATCAAAGGAACCGATTTGTTTCCGTACAACTGGTTTGCTGTTTACATACAGTGTTGCTGTACCACTGGCCTTGTCATAGGACATTCCAAAATGATTCCATTTCCATGGTTGAACCCCGTCAATACTTGCCAAATATGGCTTCTTCTTACGGGACTGTCTTGTAACAAACTCGGCAAACACCATGTTCCGTCTCATCATCCATAACCTGACAGCGAAGCCTTGATTCCCAAACTGAACTATGGGTCCAATTCGGTTTTTAGGAAATGCCCATATAAGGATAGTCATTGCCTTTCTAGTGTCCATTCTTCCAGCATTTGGTATCTTGATGTAGCTGTAGGGTTTCCCGCGTAATTCGTATGCACTGTTTCTTCTTTTGTCGGGTCCATTGACAAGTCTCACTCCCATGAGGATAGCGGGAGGATTTCTCCCCAGCTTCTCCAAGCCGCGACATCGCTTGTTGAGTGGGTAGACAATTACTGGTCTCGCAGGTACTGAAAGAGAAGGTACAGCAACACCATTAAGTCGGTCCAGTAAATCTTTATTGTAATGCTTTTTTTTGTAGTGTTGTAATTGTGCATACCAATAAAATAAAAGAAAATAAAAAAAAGATCACAAAAAGCAGCCGCCTATTTTAAAAACAAAAAGGACAGAGAACCGTATCTTAGAGAGTAATCTAAAAGTCTAAAATTAGAAAAATGTCTCTGTTGCAAAATCACTCTTCTGTTTTCTAGACAACTCCACCTCAAAAGTAAAAAGAATTTAATTGCCTGTTTTTACAAACAGAAAATAAAAAAGGATAGGGAACCGTTTATTAAAGGACAACCTAAAAGCCTAAGAATGTCTTTAACAAAACAATTCTTTCGTTTTCAATACGGGTAAATCACTCCGCCTTAAATGTAAACGGTGTGGACGCCTTAGTCGTGAGCTTTTTTGTCTGTACATGTTAAGAAAGTCAGTTCGGTTTCTCCGGTTATAATGCACGGCGCTGTGGAAGATTATTTACTGGAATGTTATGGGGTATTTACACATAAAGTGCATTAGTGTACAGTACGTTGTCGTTGAATTTTGCCCTTTGATGAAATCTTCTATTACTTTGTTTCAAACCCATTCCTATACATTATAATCAACAACAACAACAAAAACCAGGAAAATAAAATTTTAACCAAGGATAAAATTTAACCGCAACAACTACATACCTGATGGAGCTTGAGTAGGTGGAGCCGGACGTGGAGTGGTTAGAGGTACAGGAGGGCGTCCTAGAAAAGCAAAAGCAATTATTCATTGTTAACCTTTTACACTCATCATCTAAGTTACCTTGCTGTATTAACCAAAACCCTCAAATGAGCGTTGCACATCTCTGTTCATTTAGAAACGAACTCGCGAGTTCCAGTCACATAAACTGTCAAAGTAAAATTGTACGATATATATCTTATTTTTATCCCAGAAAAATTATTATAAGAAAAATTATTCTCGGTATAATAACTGAATCAAAACTAATTGACCATATTACCAAAATTACATATGTAATCAAACAAGAGTGAATAATTATCGTCTCTTGAATCAAATCATGAAATATTTTAGTTGGTGCAGAACCCCTCAGTTTCTTTCTGTTGCATTTATGGAACCTAATGATCCGACGACGGCGGGAAGGGGGGCGGGGGTTGGGCCGGTCATCCACATCCTGAGAAAAGGGGGGGGGGGGGGGCGTTCCCCGGGCCTTATTCCCTGGATCCGCCACCGATGGTTACGGGGCACCAAGTGTGGACAGCCCCTTAGCTGCCCAGTAAACTTACGTCTCATGCATCCTTTCATGGCTCTCTTAATTTGCTTCTTATTCAACGCCACTCGATAAAGCTGCACACAGGCCACGGCTCCTTTGAAGTAGCGAGGATCTCCTATCTTTGCTCCAATTCTAATTGGCCCAAACGTCGACAAACGAATTCTAGGGATCTTGCGTGTCGCCAAATTCTTTCCATTCACCCACAGCCTTGCGAAATTCCCATCGTATGTTGCACCAACGAAACTCCACGCGTTTTGCCTCAGAGCTGTTTTGGTAACAGCGGGGGTAACCACACCTCCAATCTTCACAAAACGGGCGAGAAGCGTTCTTGGATTTTTGAGCCAAAGATGCGTCTCCCATGATGGGCCAACATTGTAGTTGATGATCGGTCCTGCATTTCCCTGGGTTTTGATCCAAGCAAACATGGACAGTGCTCTATTTGCACGTAGCTTGCCGTTGTTTGGAATTTGAACGTAGCTGTTTGGAAGGCCAAAAAACTTGACAGCGGAGTTAGCCCGGCCATCTGGACCTTGGGTCAGAGCTACGTTGATAAACTTGGCATTTGGTGCCTTATTAGGACTCACATCTCGACCCTTGCTAATTGGGTCAAAGGGATAAAGCCCCATAAGCATCGGAAGAGCTGCAAAAGAATATATTTACATTGCACCAAGATGTTTCACTTATAAAATTTCCATTGTCCGCTCTTCTTTTATTAGAGACCGTTTGATTACATCCTCGGAGACCCAGGGGCAGTTAGTCGGGTCGATAAAATGTTCGTGGTGAAAGTTTACTGTAAGATCGAGTCGAGCCCCTGGGCACTTACTCTTACCGAGCCAGTTCCAGAAGCGTTTGAATTACCTGCTTCTGATTGGCCAGAAAAAAATTTTTCTGGCCAATCAGCGAAGAGAAGCTGCCGGGTGACTCTCGTGTTTTCTTACACGACGTAGTTTTCCTCATCGATCGCCATAGTTGCATAGCGCGTTCAACGGGGAAAGTTTCTCGAGGACAGTTTCAGAACAAAATGTTAACAACCCGCAAAATTGCAACCTTTAGCACGGCTACAAGAAACAAACACTCTCCGATGAATTTTTAGGGCGGATCTTTCCAAGGTATCGTAAATTTTTATTGCTGATACGATACGCGATGCATGACTTTCACTTTCCACACCTTAATTTGCTCACATTGTCTAGTATACAACGCCAAGCTTACATTTTAGATGTCCATGTTCGTTGCACGACTTCTGAAACTTTCTACAGCGTGAAAATTTCCGTTGCACGGGCCACGCAACTACGTCGATTGATCGTGGGAATTGCTGGCTTGCTGCAGTGCACGCACCTTCTTACTTTCGCGCCAAACTCCCTTACCGTACGTATTTTAAATACAGCCGTTGTGTTTAGTTCGAAATCTCGGTCCGGTTATGTGCTGAAACCTGACTTGTTAAGTGAGGTCGATTTTTGCAGACTGTGTGGGTTTATTTTTACGGATAAGTGAAGAAAAAATATAAAGGTGAGTTTGCGAAAATGTTTGAAAGTGGTTGGTGTGAAAGTTTTGGAGGGCGATAAACGCGCACTGTGTGACACGTGTAGGCACAGAGTTGAGAAATCGTGGAAGGGTGGGATGTGTATATAGATATTTTTGTAGTCACTAAAACTTTACAAGAAGTGACCGCTCTTCAGGAAATTCCAGGGAGAAGAAACCAAGGAATAGGGACACTTTCCAAAGATCCAACTTCAGCTCTTGATTTCAAGGACATGGGTCTCTGACTTACTAAACCGCATAAGAGAACCTGGGTTAATCTTCACTGTGATTAGAATTATGGCTAATATAGTAGAAATGAATTTTTATTATAAGATATCTTTTAACAAATACATGTATAAAGTAATTTCACATAATAATGTGATTTTTTGCCAAACTATTTATCTATGATTGACTTGATGTTTCCCCTTACTGACCCCCTCAAACACATCCAGAAGCCATTTTTTTAACTCCCTTGCAATTGATGGTACAAGATTGGACTTATTTTGAAAAAATAATGCTGCAATATTAACAATTTTCCTTTGGTGCATTTGTTTGATATTTCATAACTTCCCTATCATAATTCTCCTCATCTGACAATAATATTCTTCATTGATAATTATTTTTAAATCTTTAAACACCCTCTTCAGAAAGGTGAAAATCTTCATTGCATGGTCACCATTCCACACAGTGTCTCTAAAATACTTTCCACAGAACATAATTTATTACAATTATCAATTATTGTTTCCTCTAGAAGAAAATCAGAGAATACAAATTCTAGGATACAAGCAGTGAAGATTTGATTCTTGAAATTCCTGTCACAGATCATCATTTCTTTAAGCAGACTAACAGTCTTTGGCACTGATGTCGCAACATATTAAGTGGCTTGGAATGATTCTGCTGTTTTCATTACTGCCATCAAAAAAGGAAGGAGTTTTTTCTCTTCTGCAGGTTGTACACTTAATAAAATCTAAAAGAAGAAAGACTTTTAGAATTATTAAAAACAGTAAGAGACAATTTCACCACAGTTCCCTTTTTTCCAGAGAGTGATGGAAAACAGTTTTTGTTAGGTACACCATATTTACTTGTGTATAATGTGCACCTGAATATAATGCGCACCAAGTATACTTGTTGGCCACCTAGTAAAACAAACCCTTTGAGACAGAAAGAATCACCAAAAAATACCCCAGCATAAATGTTTATTAACAAATTAAAATAAAATAAAATATTACAGCTCCCTAGTATATACATAACTCAAGCAGTATTATAAGTAGACATGTGAACTCCAATAATGATGAAGCAAAAAAAAATCTCAACAACTTAAAAATTAAATTAATGTAATGGCATCTGTAGTTCTGTATTATGGGGTGTTTTTCCATTTATAATATGTAAATGTTCAATTATTATTGCACTATTATCTTAAGCAGTCACAAGGCTTACTTCATCAGCTTTCAATTGTCAATAAATGGTGACAAAAAACATGATAATTCTTGTGAAGTGTGTGTCAGCTTTTAGACATAAGATTACTGAGCATCCTTGAACAAAAGCCAGATCTACTGTTAAGTATAATGAGGGTTCTGAAGGGAGGATATCAATCCCATTGAAACTGTTTAACCCTCAATTCCCATTTTTTCCCATTCTTAGTGATAGAATCCCCCTGCCAGTGACTTAAATCCCATTTTCCCAGAGCAACAACATCTCATTTTACCCCTTCAGAACTCCCTACAATGAATTCAGTGTAGCACCCTTACTAGTAACCAAATCAGCATACTTACCAATGAACAGCTGTATGTACCTGCAACGGAATTCTTCTGGTAAAACTCCTTAAAGAACATTGCCCTGAATTTCTTGTCCCCCAGTTAATGATTCCGGGCTTCCATACAACAAAGAAAACACTCCCTATTCATTCAATATTTCTCAATCTTTCGTTTTGCTTTCCCCTAAGAAAGCGGCCTGAATTCCTAGTGACTTCGAGTACTTTACCTAGTCCTCAACAATGACATGAGAGGTGAAATCACTATGACCAATGGATTACTAGGGAATTCATAAACCCTAGCATCTCACGATTTTTAAACCCCCTAGCTTATGGGCAACATTTGGAAGATTAGACTCTTCTATCAATTGCCCAAAAACATCTCTTCTTTCCACAATCTTCTCAATAATAAATCTTTGCTTCGCTTTGAACTGTACCACAGGAAACATGCCCCCAACGACAAGCCTTCTAATTCTTCAAACGCTTGCTGGAGGTCTCCCTTGAATCTAAAGTTAACACTACTATCAACTTCGGCAGAATTCGTACGGTCAACTGCTGTAAGCTTTTAAGCTTAAAAGTTTCGAAAGGAGTTTGGAGCGAAAGCAAGAAGAAGGCACTGCAGGTAGCCGGCATTTCCCACCATCAATCGACGTAGTTGCGTGGCCCGTGCAACGGAAATTTTCACGCTGTAGAAAGTTTCAGAAGTCGTGCAACGAACATGGACATCTAAAATGTAAGCTTGGCGTTGTATACTAGACAATGTGAGCAAATTAAGGTGTGGAAAGTGAAAGTCATGCATCGCGTATCGTATCAGCAATAAAAATTTACGATACCTTGGAAAGATCCGCCCTAAAAATTCATCGGAGAGTGTTTGTTTCTTGTAGCCGTGCTAAAGGTTGCAATTTTGCGGGTTGTTAACATTTTGTTCTGAAACTTTCCTCGAGAAACTTTCCCCGTTGAACGCGCTATGCAACTATGGCGATCGATAAGGAAAACTACGTCGTGTAAGAAAACACGAGAGTCACCCGGCAGCTTCTCTTCGCTGATTGGCCAGAAAAATTTTTTTCTGGCCAATCAGAAGCAGGTAATTCAAACGCTTCTGGAACTGGCTCGGTAAGAGTAAGTGCCCAGGGGCTCGTCGCGATCTTACAGTAAACTTTCACCACGAACATTTTATCGACCCGACTAACTGCCCCTGGGTCTCCGAGGATGGTTTGATTAGAGAACGAAGACGACTATGAGGACGATATTTAACCTACAGTTTTTTCGCTGAATCTAGAAAAAAAATAGACATACCAAAAAGCTTCCTTGTGCTTTTTTTCTCCATCAGAAAAGTTAGTACGGTTATTTCCATTGAAGGAGGTTAAATCCTCTCCTGATCGCAAAATAACAGAACTTCTAACATTTGATAACTTGTTTCCCACTACGACATTTTCCGCGCTAAGACCCGTACAAAATGACGGCGGCAATCACGTTAAATAGGGAACTTAAGCAAAGGCGTTTTTGGGTGACGCACGTCAACCGGAAGTGCACTTTTTACATTCCTGAGCATTTTTTTAAAATTATTTACTAGGGAAGCGCTTGGGTTATGCTTCTTCCTTCCCGTCATCCCCTTTGTTTAAGAGCCCGTTCTAGTCTTCCACGCCAAATACTAATAATGAGAGACGACTGGGGACGAGTCAGGTTCAATCATCTCTACAAGTGTAAAGAAACTAAGCAATACAAATTGTATAGCGTCAAGACATATTGAAGGGGAAAAGTCCTTACTTCCGGTTGACATGCGTCTCTCAAAAACGCCTTTGCTTCAGCTCCCTAATGACGCTGGTTCAAGCGCACCCTACTTAGTATCGAGAAAATGTAGTCCTCGTAATCATCCTTGTCTTAGAATCTAAAGGTCTCTATTAATTGAGACTCGAAAACAAAACAAATAGCCCACATACCTGGTTTCGGTTTTGGAAGTCTTGGCTTTTTCTCTGTGAAAGGATGAGTACGAAAATTAGATCTGTATCCAAGCTGGATCACAAAGTTTCTGGTTGAATTCGTCATTCAATTTTAAATACAGATCCTCTAAAGAAGAGGAAAGAGGAAAAATCAGAGCTTGATAACTGCCAATATATCACAGTGTAAACGAGCAATAACCATAATAAAAAAAAGCGCAGTGACTATACTCGGGGACATGCCAGTCCAGACTGACAAAAAGAAATCAAGGCAAACAAACCAGACATAGAAGTGAAAGACAAGGAGAAGAGGACCTGCCTGCTCATCGATATGCCTGTCCCAAATAAAAAAAACACTTCTTTAAAAACAGTAGCAAAACTTTCGAAGAACAAGGATCTCGAAATAGAAATTGAGAAAACATGGGAACTAAAAACAACAAAAGTCCCAGTGGTCATTGGTGCTCTCGGGCTTGTCAAGAAGGGGACTGAAAACTACATCAGCAAGATCCCAGGAATCATCGGAATAACAGAGCTTCAGTCCTCCTTGGGACTGTTCACACACTCAGGAGGTCACTATCCATCAAGTAATCCACGAGACTTATTACTACCCTAAGTTCATGGAATGATCTCGGCATCATAAGAGAAAAGAGCACGACTCCAAAGAGAATTAATAATAATAATAATAATAATAATAATAATAATAATAATAATAATAATAATAATATTAATGATATGTGAAATAAATTCATTTTCATTTTTCAATAATAATAATAATAATAATGATATTAATAATACTTAACAACTCTTACTTCTTCTAAAGCATTTCCTTTTCTGTGCTCGTATCTGAGGTCCTATTAGAGCTTTATTAAATATCTGCAGACAGGAAATACTGCCTCTAAAGATTCTGCGATCGCCTGGTTTGCGTCCCATCACAGCAGGATAGTTTGTGGCCAATTTGAAGCTACCAAGACGTCTCTAATCCAGAGAAAAAGAAACATCACATGAAGCTTAAAATCAACCAAGCTGACATTGTAAAATGCACGAACGAATACTTAGACGCTATTTTGAACAATTGTGAGACGAACAGAAAATAAGAGTTCTATAAAAAGAGGGTGCTGGTGTATCTTCGGGGGCTTAAAATTTTTGGATTGGAACAGCTTAGATTGTTCTAATCTAAAATGACCGATACAGGAGTTTCTGATACCAATTAAAGGTTGTCTCGGAATTTTCGACGAGCACCCTGCCATTTTTATTCGGTAGTATACCTTGGGATCTTATTTCCCAACGGGTTCGCACCCGTGACTTCCCAGATAAAGAATTCAGGGTGAATCCCTTTACTAGCTAGTGAAGTGAAACGTGTTCTGTCTACTGCTCAGCTAGGATTAGCAGAGTATAAATGTGCACTATGTTGTGGTAAATATAAGAAGGTAGTTGTTGTGTTTGGTGAATAAGTAGCCGATGAAGAGGCTCTCCGTATAAGGGAAGGGGGCTAAAAAGCCTGGTCTCAGGCTATTGAACAAGAGGCACGTGAAAGATGTTATATTGTAATTCGTAATGTGACACGCTTGTTAACAAAGCGGTAAAAAGAGAGTGCAATATGCTGGGCTGGAACCGACTTTTAAAATATTCTATGTGGGTATAGTAAAACATTGTTTTTGTTATTCAAATGTATCACGAGTGAAACAAAATAATCTTTTGTTACGAGAACCAATGCGCATCTGGTTGTTACATTAATATCAAAGGGTGAAGTCAGCGTGAGTATCTCTATTATGAGGAACTGGAAGGAGTCAGTAACAGTGTCCTGTCTTACCTGAGCCACAGGGAAACCATTTCTCCAAATAGTCCCCACTCCTTTGACTTTATTATACGTTACAGCTAGGTAGTTCCACCGCCCCATCTTAATCTGACTGCTCCTCACAGCCACCACTCTCTTACCAGACCGCGTGGAAAATCGAACAAACCATTTCCGTTTCCTGCGTCCCCCAACGACCCACACGTGTACTCCGCCCCATGTCCTTGGCTTGTAGTGAAAGATGGGTCCAGAGCTTCTGGGCTTTACCCAAACTGTGATGGTTATTTCGTTCACCGTGTCCAGTTTACCGTAGTTTGGAAACGTAACGTAGCTGTTTCTTCGTCCAGTCAACTCGATGGCCCCAGAGGGAAGACCGTCTGGTCCATTGACCGACTTAACGTTTCGGAGTTTAGCTCGTGGATTCTTAAATGGAGAGATGTCTTTTCCTTTGAGAATGCCGCTGAGAGGATAGGCAGCTACGGGTACTGGAGTAACTGCATATTTTAAAACAAAACAGGATAAATTAGTTAGCTTTAAAAATATTACAGGTAGCTAAAAGATAATAAAAAATATTTCACACTTCACCTACCAGTAGAAGGTTTTCCTGTTGGCCTTGATCCAACTACGAAAATAGCAAACATTTATTAGTTACACAGTAGGTTCAATATCATCCCCGACGACTACCTGATAGACAAAAAGCCTCGTAAAGCAACAGCAATTAAGTTTGGGAGATTGAGATTGGGATGTCCATTGAGACATTCTGCATCTAGACACGGCTCATATTATAAGCGGGTTTAACAGAACTACGAATGCAAAATCTACTAGGAAACTAAACTAAAGTAGGAATTTACTAAATTACGTGATTTAATACTACCCCTAGTACTCTAAGGGACAATTCAGTTTTAACAGGTGATTTGCTTCTATTGCAGCTGGGCATTCACGACTTGAGAATTAGCTGATACTGTTTAGGTACCCTATCTAAGGATCAAACTGCGAACACAATGCCAAACAAAAGGCAAAAAATAACCCTGTTTAAGACTAGGGACCCTCAAAAACCTTTCCCTATTGGGCAGTACATACCTACTGATGTAGACCACATATAGCATTACCCCTCGGGTACTACGGACTTGGTCTTGTTTTGTTCTGTTAATGGCAACGTAGTCTATCCTCAAACTAAAAACCCTATCGAGCCACCTTAATGAAGTCCATCTCACCATCGCATTCACTTAAATGTGAGGATACCATGTTTACCAAGAGGCACTAATTGGAAGTATTGATTTTTGATTTTCCTTTAATGGCACCGATAACTGTGTATCTTATGGTCAGCTGAAATGAAAGTTGCTGGAAGTTGCAAAAAATAATAGTTCCCGCAAAAAAAACAAGAAATCTCCCATTCGCCAAGCAAATTTGGGGTGACTTTTATTGGTAAAAGGGTTTAGCGCTTTGGTGCAGTTTATCTACAAGAGGACGTTTTTGGTTAGTTGTTGATTCTGGTTTGAATCGAAATGGATTTAAGCTGCTGGGGTATAACAATTTGGCTCCCTCCCCTTCCGTTACCATCATACTTGCGTACCCTCCTGGAAATCATTTCACGAAATTTACGAGGACATACAATGTGTGTTACTCAATCATCATTACAAAATTATATACCTCCTTTAAAGCATCTTTTCTTGACCGCGGCTATTTCAGTCCTGGTAAGAGCTCTGCTGTAAATCTGAATACATGACAGTCGACCTCTAAAATATCCTCTGCCGCGCTTGGTTGCTCCTGATCTGGCTGCTTTGTTTGTGAGAAGCTCCATTCGATCAATTATCCTTCTCACCACTGGCTTAGAGTTGACGTAAACGGCCACAATTCCAGTAGTGTAATCGTAAGTGAAGCCGACGTACGTCCAAGTTCTGGGTTTAAACAGTTTCTTTCTTGTAATCACTGGAATACTCTTGGATTTTGTTCGACTGACTATGAGGACTTTAACTTGATTCTGACGGACAATTGACAGTCCCACTCCCTCCCCCTTGGGGCCGTACTGGAATATTGGTCCCCTCCTCCCTTCGTTGAAGACCCATGCCAAGCAAGTGATTGAACGCCTCGTGTCCAGTCTTCCAAAGTTGGGAAACTCAAGGTAACTGTTAGGACTACCAGAGAAGCGGAAGGCAGTATCTGGCTGTCCATCTGGACCGTAAGTGACGACAACGCCTGATAATTTCCCTGGGCGATTTTTGGTAGGACTGATATCACGTGCACCGGAAGACGCGTCCAGGGGATACACGGCCACCAAGTTACGGACAACTGTAACAAGAAAAAAGGTTGAAGACAGTCGGCTCTCTCTTAGCGGACACCTCGGTAAGACCGACACCCAGAGTTGGTCCCTGCCTTTCTTTACTCCCTTTATTTGACTCTCTATAAGACGGACATCATTCTTAGACGGACACTTAGTGCCAGTGCCAAGGGTGTCCGTCTTAGACAGAGTTGACTATAGTGTATAAGGTATGAATAACTTTTAATTATCAACTATTCGTGTAATAACACTACATTAAAAAATGTTAGCATTTTGCTTATTTGAGATGAGGGGAGGGGGGGGGGGGGGCTTATTTAACTTAGAAAAGACCCAGAATAAAAGTAGAAAAACTCAAGTACAAGAAGGCTGGAGGTCATGCAGCCGAGGATCAGAATCAAATCCGAACTTCCAGTTGGTAAATAGACCATCCCGGATCAGTCGACACGAAGTTTAACCGTCGTGATTGACCAATACAATCTATCATTTATTAGTTGAGGATAAGCAGGGGAGGGGAGAAGGGCTTAATAGAGAGGGGGGCTTATTAACTTTCTCCCCCGTAAAAGGGGGGCTCATCAGAGGGAGGGGGCTTATTTGAGAGGGGGGCTGTATAGAGGATTTACGGTACATGTCTTTGGAAAATCAATAAAATGTAGGATTTGTCTAACCTGGGGTGGGTCTAGTAGGTGGAGGAGTGACTGGTTTAGTTGGAGTTGTCCGACCTAAGATAAGAAAAGTAAGAAATTAGTCAGTTGTTAAAGTAGACTAAAGGGCTATTCACATGATACATTCACATTGGCCGTTATTATACTAAGGACGCATTATCCTTCTGGACGAACTTGAGCAAATATTTTGTGGTTCGTCTGGTTATGCGTCTCAAGTATAAAGACGGGTACAAGATGCATTATACGTCCAGGTGAACTACCTTTCGTAGTGCACCGTTCAAGACGTATTACGAAGGATGGTTCGTCCGGGCGCATAACGCGTAGTGTGCCCGTCTTTGTACTTGAGACGCATAACCAGACGAACTACAAAATATTTCCCCAAGTTCGTCCGGACGGATAATGCCTCCCCTAGTATAAAAATGGTCCTTCTGGAAGAAGTTCATTGCATCTCCACATATTTCTCTGTATCGGTTTACATGATACCAAGACGAAATTTTGTTCATGTATAAGTCAATCAAAAATCTGTTGTTTTGGTTCTACTGGACCCGTCTGCTGCTTTTGATATAGTTGATCATTCTCTTCTCCTTGCTAGACTATCTGCCCGTTTTGGCATTTGTGACCAGGCACTGGACTGGTTTCGTTCATATCTATCTGATCGCACTCAGTATGTCAGAATCCAAGATGTCTCTTCTGATGTGCATGCCTCACCTTATGGTGTACCTCAGGGTTCCGTGTTGGGCCCCTTGCTGTATTCTTTGTACACTTCCCCCTTAGGTGATATTGCAAGATCTCATGGTCTATCTTATCACTTTTATGCTGATGATATACAGCTATATTTATCTTTTGAAACGTCATCGCCTGAGGATTTGTCAACATGTACATCTGCTCTTGAAGATTTTGTTAAAGATATTGACCTTTGGATGTTAAATAACAAGCTGAAGCTGAACAGTGGGAAGACTGAAATTATAGTTTTTTCATCCTCCTATCGCCCATGTCCTGCGTTAAAAAACCTGGTGATTGCCTCTGACACTGTTGACTGTTCAACTACTGCTAAAAATATTGGGGTTATTTTTAATAACTCTCTATCGATGTTGCCGCACGTTACTGCTGTTTGCAAGTCTTCGTTTTTTCATTTACACAATATTTTTAAGATTCGCAAGTTTCTTTCTTACGATACATGTAAAACTCTAATTCATGCCTTTGTTACTGCGAGGATCGACTATTGTAACTCATTGCTCTACGGGTCAGCCTAAATGTATCTTGAAACGTTTACAGAGTGTCCTAAATAGTGCTGCTAGGCTTATTCACCTTACTAGTAGATATGAGCATGTTACGCCGTTGCTTATTCAACTTCATTGGCTACCAATTGAACAAAGGATAACTTTCAAAATTGCAGTAATTACATTTAAGGCGCTTCATGGTGCTGCACCTAGCTATATCACTGATCTCATCAAGCCTTATACACCTGGTAGACTTCTTAGATCCTCCAATCAATTTTTACTTTCTACATCTAAGTTTAATCTTAAAACTTATGGTGGCCGGTCTTTTACTATTGCTGTACCTTCTGTTTGGAATGCACTTCCATTCGAACTTAGATCTTGTAATTCCCTTTCTTCTTTTAAATCTAAGCTCAAGACTTGGCTTTTTAAAATTGGTTATGATGTTGTCGTATAGAATGATGATGTTTTTATAGGATGACCATGTAGTTTTGTAGTTTTGTAGGTTTAGGATTTTGTTGTTATTTTTATTATGTGAAGCGCTTTTGGACCGTTGGGAATTTTTATAGAGTGACAATGTAGTTTTGTAGGTTTAGGATTTTGTTGTTATTTTTATTATGTAAAGCGCTTTTGGACCATTGGAAATTAGCGCTCTATAAATACTGTATATTATTATTATTATTAAGTCATTCCGGTTTTCATTCTGAATGAAATTCTCGTTCGGGTATGAAATATCATTCGGGTATCATGTAAAGTGAAAAGAAACTTCGTTCCGAGATGAAAATCGCATATGTTGTGAAGCACGAACTCCTTCTGGAACAAATCTCTTTCATTCCTTAATAGCTCCTTAAATACAAGTAAACAATAGAAGATCCTAACCAACCTGGTTTAAAGCAGTTTTTCCTCGCCGCTCGAATTTGTTGTCTAGTCAATGCAACGTTATACACTTGAACGCAAGTTATTTTTCCACGGAAAAATCGTCTGTCTCCCACGCGCGCACCCATTCTGACTGGGTAATTGGTGGCTAGTTTAATTCCTCCAAGGTATCTCTCTGCTGTTTTCCTGGAGTCCACGTACAATCGAGCGTAACCAGTGTTTCTATCATAAGTAGCTCCCACCCAGTGCCAGGTACCCGGTTTTATTCTGTTAGTAGCAACGGGCCGCGTGAACTTTTTGTTTCTCTTTACAAAACGCGCAAACAGCACGTTTCGACGAACCATCCAGACATGCATTCCAAATCCCCGGGGGTTGTAGTTGAAGATAGGTCCTGGTGATTCTGGATTAACGTAGCCAAGAATCGTTATGGAATTTTTCGTGTCGAGTCCACCTTTGTTCGGAAATTCTATGAAACTGTCGGGACGCCCTCGGAACTTGAAAGCACTTCCTGGTTGGCCGTTGGGTCCCGAGACAGGCACGACACCAACAATTCTTCCAGGTTTGTTTCTGGTTGGACTTATGTCCTGTGCGCCATATTTGGATGTCAGAGGGAAGAATGCCATAGCGGGAGGTAACGCTGCCAATCAATATTAAAATATTAGAAAGTAAAAGCTGTAATTTTTAATATTTAATCAGTTAATTAGACAGCAGATGACATGATGATGATCTCATTGTGGCCTTACACACGGGCAAAGACGGAGCATTAACAGCAACAAACGGGAGACTGTTCCACACAAGTACAGTGACCAAAAAACTAGTATTTGTAAGCATCATCAAACGTGGGTAAAAGGCTTGTAGTTTTTTTGCAGGTTCGTTAAATTTAAAGCACGAGGGAACAGTTTAACTGTCATTTAAAAGTTGAATGATCTATAAATAACCTAATCCCGTTGTTGGTAAACAGAGGTGATTTGTTTTGTCAATGCATTAGACGCTATTCCATGCCTGCGACGACCTTCACTTTCTCTCATCTAAATTTTCCTTTGAAGTATTGTCATAAAAGTAATGTTCAAAAAACTTTCTAGCCTGTTCCACGCTCCAAAATAGTAATGTGTGGAGATGGTGAAAATTGATGCGAAAAACGCGCGGCGACTCGGGGAGAGAGAAGGCGGTGGTCTCTTCTTCTTTTACCACCACCGCACCCTTCCGGGGCCCTGAATTGGTTAACCGCCTTGAATTGGTTTACGTCTTGTCTTATTTAGTGCTTTTATTTAAAACTTTTAGCTTTATTTCAGTGCTTTTTAGCTTTAATCATTATTATTATTCCCATGATCAAGCGAGTCTTATTTTCGCTTCGCTTGTTTTCTACCACCTGAGCGGAGCCTGGCATTAGTTGACAACCCTTATATTACCTGGCTGAGGAGTGGTGGGAGGTCTTGTAGGCGTTGGCTCACCTGCAAGTACAACAGTGGAATATGACGGAATACAACAGTATAACAATAAAGGAGATCTAGGGCTGCTAAGGACCTTACCAAACGTTGCAAGCAACCACCCCAATAGCACTCTTGATAAGATTTTAAGAGACCTAAAGCACTAGACACTGAATACTGAAGTTGAGTGCAGAATCAAAGTCTTCTGTTAAACAACATTAGGGCCATTTATGCGAGGAAAAATAAGACGCGTCTTACATAAGACGCGTCTTAAATAAGACGCGAACTGTACCATTTATACGAGCATGTCTTATCTAATAAGACGCGTCTTAGCTAAGCCGCGTCTTATTTTAGACGAAATGTGCCGTTTATACGGAAAGTTCGCGTCTTATTTTTCCTCGTATAAATGGCCCTATTATCAGCGTATCCAATCTAACTACCACCGTTTAGATGTTATTAAACAAGCTGACAGGTTTTCCCACTATCTGAGAAGTGGGGCAAACGTTCAAAGTTCGAAGTGCGTCAGGTTAAAGACGCTTAAAAAAGTGCAGTATATTACAAAGTGCAATTGTGAACTCAAAGGGCGACAGAACGGGTAAGTTACGTTAGGTACTCAATCCTAAAAGCCCACAAAGTAAGACATTACCTGGTCCAAAACAAATATTTTGCACGTTTTTTATCTGTGGCCCTGTCAGAGCATCCTTATAAACTTGAAGACAGGCGATGCTGCCCTTGAAAGGCCGCCTACCACGAGGCGCCCCACCCACCCTTAGTGGGTTCTTTGTAGCCAGTCTGATCCAACCAAGTTTCTGGAAAGCAATAGGACGAGAATTCCGCCAAATGGTTCCAATCCCCGATCTTTGGTTGTATGTAACAGCAACGTAATTCCACTGCCTCAGCAATATTGCACGCCGCCTAGTCTTAATAGTCTTGGTTGATCTACCGTTCCTTCGAATAAATCGAGAGTATAGGCTGTCGCGGGAGCGAATGCCAAATGTGACTCCCCTTGGTTTATACCGTATCATTGTTCCTGGTCCTTCAGGTCTGACCCATAAGATAACAGTTATTGAATTTTTGGTATCCAGTTTTCCGTTGTTAGGAAACTCAATATAACCTGGCCTTGATCTAGGGAACCTCAGGGATCCACCCGGTTTACCGTTTGGACCCGGGCTGGGTCGAACATTGTACATGATGCCTGGGCTATTCTTTAGTGGGCCAATGTCTCCCGCTCGAGTCCGTTTGTTCAGTGGGAAAATGCCGACAGCCTTGGGACGTTCTGTTACAAGGAAACAAACAGAGATTGTAAATTGTAAGTGTAAATTGTAAATATCATATTATCCACTCCCCTCGGGGCTCTTCAGCGAAAATTTACAAACTTTTACTGAAGGAATGAGTGATGATGTTCACTATGATCCACTATGTGAGTGCGCTTTTGAGATAGACCACCACACCGGGAACAACTCTTTACGAACAGTGTGTGGATTCTTTAACGTCCCAAAGAGAGTGCACAGTTCTATCTTGAAAGGAGTTGATCAAAGAAATCCAACAGGGGTTCTATGCTATTCAAGCAGAGAAACAATGGATGGAAATGAAACAGCTTGCAAAGCAAGGAAGAAAGCAACTCAATGTTCTTACTTGGACGTTTCGTAGGTTTCGTCCGTGTCTGAGTCCTGCCTCCAGCTTCTATAATTTTATTGAAAAATACGTTAATTGGTAAAGCAAATACAAAAAAATTAATGATTTTCTTTGCCGACAATATAGACACGGCTGCGTTTTATCTTAACCCAAGGACTTTAAGAAAATAATGAAATCTTGGGGAAAGCTTCAAACCCTTTCAAGAAACTCGAAGTTCATGTCATATCAAGAACAAAATCAATTTGCTGCACTTCGTATTTTAAACTCCCGCTTGGTTTACAAACACTGTTTGAAAAATAAATTGTAAAGATGAAGAATTCTGATTTGGTTAAAGTACCTCTTAGCGTTCCAAATACCAATATTAAATATAAAGAAAACTATTGGATTTTCGCGGTATTACCTTGTAAGTGATGGTGTCACAATACATAGGCAAGTAAAAATCAACGATGAAACGGAAAGATTTTTCGGACTCTATTTTCCAAAAAGTAAAGTCAATGACACCAAACAGCGATTTTCATCACTGATTTTTAGTTACCTTCGTTTTGTTTTTATCATTGTTTTTTAGTTGACCATGAATAATTTTATCATGTACGAATGAGCTTTCATAAGAAAGTGAACCCCTGGAAAAAGATGCTTGTACCAAATGCCGCAAAAGTCAAAAAGGAATCCGGCGAAATACTTGGACACCCAAGCATCTGAATGAGCAAATACAGTTATAGCAATATCGTATAATTATGATTATTAAAAACTGAATCATTGGATAATGCAATTCTAGAGCTCTGATTGGCTTAGCCATCATGGTATATGAGCCATTATACCATGCTCTCCAAATACCATAACTGTACGCGTCTGCTCAAAATTAAAAACAAGCTGAAAATCGGTTGTTTTTACAACTAAAGTCAGAAAGAATTATCCATATTTGTGGGACTTTTTTAATAAAACAATTATTCCATACGCGCTTGTTCGATATGAGATGATTATAGCCAACTCATATCCAACGCGCACTCGTGGGGTAATTGTTAAAGAGAGAGTGTCGTATAATGGTACCCCATACTTCTCTCTCCCCTTTTTGAGAACTAGATCATAGATTTACAAATTCTTATTACAAACCTGCGCATACTTTGTCCGTTATACGCTTGACAATAGTTGCTAGGCCCTTGAAGCTTATTTTGTAGGCATGTTGAGGGTCTTTAGCGGTAGTAAGAATTTCACTGAGAACAACAGCAGGTCCCACGCCAACGCTGAAAACATCCACGCCTTTAGTAACTAACCTCTGTATTGGCCCAAGGACCCGGTCGGAAGACCTCCCTGATGTTACTAAAATTAACGTTTTCTTTCCTTTACTAGCAGCAAAAATACGTCTCAGTGCTAGTTTCAGGGCCATTCCTGTTCGCCTTGCGGTGCCGAATGGTTGAAGCAGTCCAAGGATCCTTTTTATTTTATTGCGACTGTTATACTGACCCAAAGTAAGCTTGACTTGAGGGCGGTTAGAGTTAACAACCAATCCAAGCCGAACGTGCTGAGCGGAAATGGTGAAGGAGTCGACGAGCTGTAGAAGGAATCTTCTAATAAAGGAAAATCCCCTTCGGACGACAGGAACGGTGTCAACAACCAAAACAAGATCCAGCTTTGCGTTGCAAACTGTATGTTTAGGCAACAGAAGAACATTTACTTTCAAATCCAACCTGTTTGTGTCAACTATATAGCAGTCCTAAAAGACGCAAACAATCTCATTCCCCTTAAAAACTGTCTCATAAAGGGTCTTCATAATGGTTGTCATACTAATGGGAAGTAGGAACATTTCGTCAAATGCTAAATTAACACCGAAAAAGAATTATCAGTTGTTTGGTTAAAAAGTGTGTTGCACTGACTTATCATTTTTAACAACTACCAGGTCATAATATATAAACGAAGAAGAAATAAGTCTGCTAGCTTTACCGTTTCTTAGCATATCGAATGTATTTTGCTACGCGTTCTTTTTCTGTGTACATTCTCTCATTTTACAGGTTTGATGAACAAAAGCTTTTTCTAGAAAAAGAAATACGTTTGTAAAAAAGTGTTAAAATCGACTGTGTCTCTCACTAGTAATTTTCAGTTAATGGCTGTTTTTCCTTACCAACTAGCTGTGTATTTTGCATGTACCTTTACTGGGCGATGTTGTGGCTACAGGTCTCGCAGTCGCAGCTGTTGGTCCGATAGGTGTGGTGGGAACAGGCTTCGTCGGAACAGCTGTTGGAATCTTCGGTTTACAGGGACCTCCGGGCTTTGGACCTCCCGGCCCCCCAGGACCACCCGGTCCTCCTGGTCCTCCTGGACCTCCAGGTCCACCAGGTTTCCCAGGAGGAGCTGTTGTAGGTCCTCCTGGACCGCCAGGCTTTCCTAAAGCGTGTCAAAAAGGTTTTTATTTTTTAACTCGTCCCCTTTTCGCTCTTAGGATGGGCTGGGAATTACTCTCGTCGCTCTCGCTTGCTGAAGCAAGATTAAGAATATGAACAGGCGATCTGGCCTAAATATGGCCAATACCGCGACGTTTACTTAGTCGCAAATACTACTTGATAACCTTAACAAAAATTACAAGCATGTGATGATAACTTCAGCAAAGGAGGGGGACATGGGGGTTTACGGTATTGCGGTATTGGGCTTTTTTTCACGCGGTATTTCGGTATTTGCCATTTTTGCTTACGGTATTGCGGTATTGGGTACCCCCCAATGTCCCCCTCGCAAAGGTGGGGCACAAGAAAAACCGCCCCTTGGAAAAACATACAAAATTAGCCTGTCGGCGGGCTGGAGCTGGGGAAAAAAGTTTGGGTTAGAAGATGGCGTTCCCGCGAATGGCAAGAAGGCTGAAATCATAGTGCATGCAGACTAAATAGGGACAGTTATCCCCCCTATTTTAATCTGATTGGAGTCTCCAAGGAGATATGTCATTTTCAGCCTCACCCAAACAACTGAGGAATGAAATGCGAATAGCCAGGAAAATGGCACGATATTATCTGTGTTGCATATAATGTTTGTTTTATGAAATTCCACAAATTCTTCTGCGCTTCATTTTTTAACGTTTAGACGCTCGTCGGTTATTGTTTAATCTGTGTTATTCCAGATTTGCTAATTTCGCAACAAAAAAGCCTTTTCTCACCTGGTTTCGGCCTTGTAGGTGTTGTTTTCACTCCCGGTTTGGCGGTTGTTGGTTTGGTAGAAGGCCCCTGGGGTGCTGGGGTTGTTGGTCCCCCTGGTCCTCCCGGACCTCCTGGTCCCCCAGGGCCACCTAATTTTAGAAACAATCAAGATAAGAAGATGATGTATAGGGTATGATAAACGCTGTAAAAAACGTTCAGCCATAATATTGATAACGTTTTAGCGTATCCTGATGAGGAGAAGCCAGAAGTGCAACATAACGTTTTTAAACGAACTGGTTTACCTCTTATCCATACATCTCTTTCAGAGATACGGATTTGGACTTGTTTATAAAGCCTTTCTCTTTCCCTAGATTATTCCTGAAATTCAACTTTGCGAGGTAATACGCACGAGAAGACACCTTTCATTGTAAAATTTAAGCCACTTTAACAACCGTTTTTGGTGGAGAAGTGTGTTGAAATTTAGGACACTTATGTAAATATCTTGTATAGTGTGAATGAAGAATTGAATTGAATTGAATTGAATAGGATTGTTACTTAACTTTCACTGAATATCCACGAAAATGTCACCGCCTTTGATGAACAGGAATGTAATAGAAACTATTAACAATTGCGCTTAACATACCGTAAAGTTCCGAAAATAAGCCCCGGGACTGTATATTTTTCAAAGGCCCTTTTTGAGGGGCTTATTTTTGGAGGGGCCTATATTCGGAGGGGCTTATCTACAGAGGGAATTTGCGTTTCAAAACCGATTGGGCTAGTCTTATTGTTGGAACTAAATTTACCGTTTTTGCTTTGTTTTACTTTGTATTTGAGGGCAATTTTCCAAGTACAAGCCCCCGGGGGGGGGGGGGGGGGGGGCTTATATTTGGAGGGGCGATTTAACGGAGGAATTTTTGCGTTACCGGTTTGGAGGGCTTATATTTGGAGGGGCTTATTTTCGGAATTTTACGGTATTTGTATAACATCAATGTTTTACAGCTGTAAGCAATAGGTGAAGAGACCCTTAGAGTTCCTCTACCTGGTCCGCCAGGTCCGCCGGGTCCGCCCGGTCCTCCAGGACCCCCTGGCCCTCCAGGTCCCCCGGGTCCTCCTGGACCTCCTGGACCATTAGGGCCTCCAGGACCACCAGGACCTCCTGGTCCACCAGGAGTACCGGGGGAATTGGTCGGTTTGGTTGGTTTGGTTGGCACACCAGGTTTAGCAGTTGTTGGTCCACCAGGACCCCCAGGTCCACCCGGGCCGCTTGGTCCACCTGGTCCTCCGGGTCCTCCAGGTCCCCCTGGTCCGCCGGGAGAACCGGGTGCATTTTTCGTTGGTGTCGTTGGTCTGGGAGGTACACCTGGTTTTGGTGTTGTTGGACCACCAGGGCCTCCAGGCCCTCCTGGACCACTTGGTCCACCTGTGTTTTTAAGCAATGAACGATCATGAGATCTTTTAATCATTAATCAGACTGGACATTAAGTGACCTCTAAACTTCTACCGTTCCTTAAACTAATTAAACTAAATTCCCTAATATATTTCTACGACCATGCAATTCTTCAAATTCTTCTTTCGTTTGACAAGACCTCCCTTCGGAGTCAATTTCCTCAAATCTTTTTTTTTTAAGCTGAGTCAGAAAAACGTGAGAAAGCTTTTGCTTGATTGTTGTTTTCAGCTATTCTTAAAGACCTTTCCTAGCGAACTGTAAATAAGGTTTGGAAATAGAGTGCCTATGTTACTCACCCTAAAACATGGGGAGACGCTAGCCATGACAAGCCAAGAAAACGATCAAACAATGTTCAATGCAGGTTCGTTACTGTACGCCCGTTGAAATTGTATTACTGCTCAACTATTCTTGTATATGTCATTAAACTTTGTATTCTCTTGACTTAACTTCAGAAAGATGATCTTTTCAGTTGTACGCATTTCACATATTTCAAATCTATGCAGCATTACACAATTCTATTATCTTTTTTACGGCCAGCCTTATCTGGCGTGCAATTCAAACGAATTCACAAACCTGGTCCGCCAGGACCATTTGGACCACCAGGCCCTCCAGGACCACCTGGACCCCCCGGACTTCCTGGTTTGCGAGTTGTCGGCTTCTTTGTGGGCACTCCTGGCGCGGGCGTTTTGGGACCTCCTGGTCCACCAGGTCCACCTGGACCTCCTGGTCCTCCTGCTCCCCCTGGGCCTCCCGGACCACCAGGACCGCCTGGTGTACCTGGAGGCTTTGTTGGCTTCGTAGGTTTTGTTGTTGGAGGACCACCGGGGCCCCCTGGTCCTCCGGGCCCATTAGGACCACCGGGTGTACCCGGAGGTTTAGTTGGCTTCGTAGGTTTTGTCGTTGGAGCACCGCCAGGACCACCCGGTCCTCCAGGACCACCAGGACCTCCTGGACCTATAATAAATTGACATTAAATTCCATTTATTTCTGTGAACATAGTTTGTCCGTTTTTATTTCAGCTTCAGATACCAACAATCTTTAATTTTGAATTGATTAGAAATAACATGCTCTTTTACTAATGGCTCAAGGGCGCTTATTTTGTTTCTGTCACATGTAAGTATTGTACAGAACGCAAGTTGTAACTCTGGATGCAGCTTTAAAAGATTACCGTGGCTTCTTACATTTATGCACCGGAAAGATTACGAGTGAGTTTAAGGACTCCTAACGTTTGGTAAAAATATCGTATTACTAAGCACAAAAGTCAGTGGTTAAAACAAATTTCATTGCAACCGTTTTTTAATTCTCCGCCTATTCCATTGTTACTCTGCTGTTTCATATACGAACATCGTTTAACAGGAGGAAATGCATGATTAACTCAGTTAACTGCTCCTTTAACCAATGCTATATTCTATGCTAGTAACTCCTTTTGTATAACCGTACATACGAGTTCAAATTAATAACATCTTAAACCGGAGAGCTGGTTCGATATTTTTCCGGACCTTCCAAATTTAAAAAATACGGCATAAACCACTTTTTCGGCAGACTAATGCCAACAACAGCAGAAAGCAAACTGAAACAGCGATTATCGCTTAAATAAAAGAGTTATAAGTTTCGATTCCCAAATTTCCAGCTATAAGGACACTAAATCCACGAGTGAGAGACCTAAACCTACGTAAGGTTAAAGGAAAAAGAGGTGATGAAAATTGCACAAGTAAAGGTAATAAATGAAAGTTATAAAGGAACAAATCTGTGTTGCAATTAAGCGTTAATAATAATGATGATGATAATGCTAATGGTAGTGATAATGATAATAATAACAATAATAATAATAATAATAATAATAATAATAATAATAATAATAATAAAGAAAAAGGAGCAAACCTGCAGGGCCACCCGGGCCTCCAGGGCCGCTTGGACCACCAGGTCCTCCGGGACCCCCCGGTCCTCCCGGACCATTGGGTTGTCCAGGTGGGTACCGAGTTGGTGTTGTTTTCTTCTCTGGCGCTCTCGGCGATTTTGTTGTTGGCCCTCCCGGGCCACCGGGACCTCCTGGACCACCAGGGCCTCCTGGTCCCCCTGGTCCTCCCGGTCCACCAGGACCGCCGGGACCCCCTGGTCCTCCAGGTCCACCAGGGCCACCTGGACCTTTGGGGCCACCTGGACCGCCTGGTGATCCTGGCGTTTTCGTTGGTGTGGTGGGTGTTGTCTTTTCTCCTGGACGTGGTGTGGCTGGTCCACCTGGCCCTCCCGGCCCTCCCGGTCCTGCTGGCCCTCCTGGACCTCCAGGACCCCCTGGTCCACCAGGACCACCTGGCCCTGCCGGACCTCCGGGAAGTCCTGGTTTCTTGGTTGGCTTAGTAGGCTTGGTTGTTTTTCCAGGGACAGGTGTGGTGGGTCCACCAGGGCCACCGGGTCCTCCTGGCCCTCCAGGACCACCTGGTCCACCAGGGCCCCCGGTTCCTCCGGGTCCTCCAGGGCCTCCGGGACCTCCTGGTGTCCCTGGAGCCTTTTCAGTGGGTTTCGTGGGTCTAGTAGATACACCTATGATAACAATATTTTGACAGTTCTATGTTTTATGACCTACAGCATGTTGTGGATGAAAGCTATTACTAATAGCTATTGAGATACTGGTAAACACAGATATGACCTAAAGCCCCGTGCAAACGGACGCAACGTTGTTGGCAAACAACTCCCAACATTGTTGGATGTTACATGTAGCCTCCGTCTGCATATCCTTTTGCGTGTTGTTGGGAGTTGTTGCGACCGTTTGCACGTAGCTTACAAGCATGTGGGGGGGGGGGGGGGGGGGCGTAACGATTATGGCAAACAGTCTGCATGCTCAGAAAAACAACAAAAAAACATCAAAAAAACATCAAAAAAGCAAATCAACTAAAACAACAACTGTGCACGTGCATAACACTTTCTGTTGCACTTCGTCGATGTTCACCGCACAACTGCGACGTCAAACTTTCCTTGATTGACCGCACATTACCATTGGTTGTTGCCCGTTTCTGCAAATATTCTTTCTCTGTATCGCATTGTGTCTAACTACTAGCGTACACATTTCGAAACTAAGAAAAATGCACAAGCTTGCGGGAAAATATTGATCGTGTTTCCTCTGTAAGAATCTAAAGTTGGTAGTCTCTTAGTGTTGCGGACAGCTTCGATCACTAAATGACGTAATACAGAAGACTAAAAATGCAGTGAACAATACCCACACCACAAGACACCCAATCTAAGCGTAAAACGTTAGTATGCATATCTTCTAGGAGATATATTACTCAACTATACCTGGTCTTTTAGTTGTTGGTCCACCAGGTCCGCCAGGACCTCCAGGACCAGCTGGGCCCCCTGGGCCTCCCGGACCTCCAGGTCCCCCTGGCCCATTGGGTTTCCCTGGAGCCTTTGTAGGCTTTCCCGGTTTGGGAGTTGTCTTGGGTCCGCCGGGTCCTCCTGGCCCGCCTGGACCTCCTGGGCCTCCTGGTCCCGCGGGTCCCCCTGGCCCACCCGGTCCATTAGGGCCTCCCGGTCCACCGGGGCCCCCTGGGCCTCCAGGACCACCTGGTTTACCTATGAAAGAAAATCAACAAGGATTAGAAAAAGAACATGACAGAAAGTACTACAAAACAGGACATTGAACTGCGTGGTTTTCAGGCTCCGTTTACACGGGTGCAGACAAATTTTGAACGGAAAAAACGCCTTTCATGTAAACGTGTAATGGGGAACCGCGAAACCGTGTAAGTTTATGAACGGTAAACTATGCAAGTTTTTGACCTGATCAGAAGGGGGTCAAAATTTTTGACTGGTAGGGTTCCACTCTTACGCGGACTCGTGCAAACACCTGAACCCTGCAAGTTTTTGCACAGTTTGCGCGGTAAAAACTTACAGCCTAGTTACTCGCCTTTCAGTTTGATAAAGAAAGCCATTCCAATGCTGACGCCGGCAAAATTTTTACGGCTTCGTGTAAACAGTAATGTAACAGGATTTGGACGGTTCCGTGTAAACCGGTCGCACAGGTAAGAAATTAGTCTCTTCAAAAATTTTTCCGGACCCATGTAAACGGGGTCTACAGGTGATACTAAACGAGACGATTCGCAACGACGATTTTTAGCACAACACAGCGTTGCAACATTGTTTCGACATTGTTTTGAATGGTTACAACATTGTTCCAACATTGCAACGTTGTGTTGCGCTAAAAATCGTCGTTGTGAATCGTCCCGTGTAACATCACCTTAAGAGATAACGAACGCTGGCGATGTACAGATTTTCCACTAATATAACATGATTATTTACGTACAAAATTGAGAGATGTCTATAAATTTAGCTCATACCTGGAGGCTGCTTTGTTGGTTTCGTTGGTTTACCAGACTTTGGTGTTGTTGGTCCACCTGGGCCTCCGGGACCACCTGGTCCCCCCGGTCCTCCAGGACCGCCGGGGCCTCCTGGTCCACCAGGACCTCCTGGTCCGCCTGGGCCTCCTGGACCTCCAGGGGATCCGGGTCCTCCTGGCGTTCCTGGTTTTTTCGTTGGTTTCGTTGCTAAAAGGAGGATAATTGAGACCTTTCAGTCCTTCATCCAAGGACCTGATCTTACCTAATACTTACTTTTCTTGCTAAAATTGACATTAAGCTTTTGAAGAAAAGGACAGTTAAAATATGCTTAACCGATGGCAGGTACGTCTGCTGGGTAAATGCATTTCAAAAAAATTTTGTTTGTTCTCTAGCAAAAAATAGAGAAAATTTTAATTTCAAAATGAACTTATCCAGTACGGAAGCCTTTAGGAAAGGAGAACAATTTGAGTAAACTTGAGGTACAAAAATTGCAGTGTGTAAGTGTTTCAGTCTCTTGACTCAAAGTCAGATAAGAAATAGTACTGTTGGTTTCGTTTAAGCTCCTTATGAATCTTTTTGTCAAGTTTAACCAAAAGCCAGCAAAATGTGAGCGCAAAAATGCAAGAAACCAATAGGGAGAAAAGAATTATACGGTGCAAACCTGGTTTTGTTGGTCCCACAGGTTTTGTTGGTTTGCAGACACATGGTTGAAGTGAAGACACAGAAAGACGGCCACCAGCACCTAGGTCAAGGCAGGTGAGTAAATCAATCCATTCACAACATTTACACTTTGACTTCATTAAAACAAACAAAAATTATATTTCAAAACTTTGTCCGAAAAAAAAGGAAGAACTGTGATTGGTTTTTGAGGTTATTCCTGGTTAATATTGCCTTGCACATCTTTACCGCGCATGATTTCACGCGTGATTAGCGCGCGCACATTCAAACAAGGAAGCTTTTGCCTTAAGACTGGAGAAAAGAAAGAAAAATCCTCATTTTCACTCCAACGAGTATGGTAACCTACCATTTTTCCTCTTCTTTGAAAATGAGCAATAACTTTCTTTCTCTAAGCATGCACTTGTAAATATAATCCTACTGGTATTTTAAGGAATTATTGCGTATATTTCAGTTGCGGCTGGTGCTAAACTAGTATGGGGACACCCCAATTTCATTTCAAAATTTATAATTTTCTATGACATAAACAGCCAATTGGTAAAGTTTGACAAATCTCACTGCAGCCTCTATTTCAGAAAAATGACCTTAGCATATTACAAAAAGGTACGTTTCATCTCCCTCTACCTCCCATTCGAACAATTGAACGAGAAATACACAGAGATAGTGATTTCCATAAGCTAATGTCTTAAACAACAGTGTTGTCTGAGAATATATCATCACAGCTACTTACTTAAGCAAATTGCTTTCTTTAGATCATTGGTAATGTACTGCAGCTGCTTAAAATCAGACGTAAAGACGTGGGTCTTGTCTGGATCAGTTGCCATAGAATCAAGCTCCTTTGCGTTAAAGTACCTTCCCACTCCTACTGAGAAGATCGTGATACCACGGGCTCTTAATCGCTTAGATATGGCATGCACGTCATCGATGGAGCCACCGTCAGTGATAACCACGATCACTTTCGAGGCACGTGACCGCCTACTTGTTCTAAACAGTCGCCTGTATGCACGCCTTAAGGCACGACCGGTTCTTGCTCCAGTCCTTGGGTAATAAATTGGACCGTTGAGAGCGGAAAATAGCCGAGTATTGCTTTGGTATCTGTCAAGGAAGATGAAAATTTGGTCACTAGTGTTCAGTTACAGAACGTGGAATTTGCTGAGATTAGTATCATTTAAACTTGATGCTTGCTGTATAAATATAGCACAAGTTAGTAAACAAAAGACTTCTGCTTTAAGTGTACAGCTCCGGAGCCATTCATGGTCTTCTCCGACGTAAAGCAGGGTGATCTGTTTGCCCTGGTAAAGTACCAGTTATTAACATTTTTCAAGAGGAACTTTTTAACAAATGAAATAAATTTGAGCCACTTCATACGCATGCCCACCTGCGAAAACCAAAGATGGTTTTTGGTCTTGTTCCGTAAACAACTAAAGACACTCGAGTGTTGGTTCTGGAGATCGCGAAGCCCATCGTGAGACCTCGGACAAAGTTGATGACTCTTCGGAAGTTACCGACACCATATCTTTCAACACTTGAAGATCCGTCCACTAGGAAAGCCAGGTCGATTTTAGCACTACAAGCTGTCGGGGTAAGAGGAATAAACAGCGATTAATTCTGTGAATAGATTAACAAAAACAACAACTAAATACATTAGAACTGACACTTTCTAACATTTTAAGTTAGAGACTACACACAAATTGTAATTTTAAAAAGAATCGTCGCTAAGAGACAATTCAGGGCAACGTCATTCCCCCCAGCCTAGCTTTATGATAATGTTGGCTGATAAATGTATTTCTCGATAAGATTAGATGAAAGTTGTATCAGATTCACGATGGCTTATTGGTGTGTGTACCAAGTTATAAAAGAAAATTTCTCTTACCTTGCGCTTTTGTTGGTTTTGCTGTGGAGAGAAAAATTAATATAAGTTATAAAGTTTGCAAGGAACTTGGTTCAATATTAGATAACTTCCAACAAATGGCTCAAAAGGATCGGCCGATTGCACTGTGTTAGAATTCATTGATAAATAATGAAAGAACAAAGCAAAAAATTTAATTACATTCGGGAATGACCAGTCTCATTTACTTCGTTCTTTCCCCTAATCCTCAGGGGTAAGTGTAAATTGAAATATATCGAAATTGTTGCACCGTTTCCCAAAACACGGTCGATGTATGTATTAACTCATCGTGTATTCACTTTTTCAAAGCCACTTGTTTAAATTAACTTTTTATTTGTCAGAAACTCCTCAAAAGTATTCAGCATTCACGTATCTTATTTTCTGCACCCTCTTTTATCTGCTATGTTTCTCAGCATTACTTACGGCAAGGTGGACACATTCCAGGCAGCACTCGAGGTGAAACAGCAAACGACTGGTCAGCAGGATTATCAATTCTGTTTTCTTGCTTCATGGAGTCGTCATTAAAACGTCCTTTCTCCTTGTCATCATCATCGTCATTATCATTTTCATCCTCATCTCTTGTATCGTTGCTGTCGTCATCTTCATCGTCGTCGTCATCATCTAAATCGTCGTCTTCGTCGTCTACGTCTTCGTCGATGTTTCCGTCCTGACGGGTCCCCTGTTTTTCCGACCCTTCTTCTTCGGCCTTTTCATCAGCTTCTTTTTCCTGTTCTACGGCCTCTTTTTCGATATCATCTTTATAGTCGTGCAGTTTAGAAGAATCGTCTTCGTTTTGTTGTGATTTGTCTTTTGCAGCATTTTTGGGAAGATAGTTTTCTGGCAACTTTCCGTCGGCATTTTTCTCAGGTTGTTGTACAGCAGAAGAATACTGTGCTTTGGAGGCACTAGCAGAATCACCTTTCTCTGGAAACACACCTTTATCATCGCTATCTTCAGAAAAACCGCCGTAAAACTGTTTTTCATTTTCTCTTCCGTTATACCCTGCGTAACTCTGATCAGTTCCGTTATACTCCGCTTGGTCATCGACACCTGAAATAATCTGTTTTATCTGCGGCGAGGCGTCTTTTGGATTTTGCTTAGTTTTCTCTCCATCTTCAAAAGAGATCCTTCTGGTTGCTGCTTTTACTGCGGTCGGCCGCGCTTTAATCGGGGCAGTATCGGTTCGGTCTTTAGTAGATGGTGCATTATTGAAGACAGCATACTGCGGTGTTGTTGGCACAATTGGAGACTGAAAGCTCAGGGAAACAGGAGGCTTGTAGCTGGAGTATCCGGGATAATTACCGTATCCTTGGAAACCGTTATACACACCATTGTTTGAACCACAAGGTGGTTTACCTGAAAACGAAAAAGAGTAAAATTGATATCAGATTCTTTCGCTTTTCCACTTCTCGACCGCTTGTACTTACTGAAATTCTGGCACAGACTAGCGCATCATAGGAACTACTTAAAATAGAAGTCAGGAAAAAGAAGAGAACACCCTGAGGAGTAAATCTCTGCCAGTCTGTCAATGGTGTTATGCGCGTCCAAGCGACTTATCAGAGACCTTTTTGATTCTGGTAAATTCAAAATTTGAGCATCCCGAGTCACGTTCGAAATCAGTACAGCAATCGCACGAAGCTGTTACGCGGAAAAGGAACATGTCCTGTTAAGATTCATTAACTGACTCACCTGGGCATATCAGACTTGGTGGACAACATTGCTGGCTAGAATAGCCATAAGGTCGTGGGGCTCCCCAGGCTATGATAAAAATAAGACAGCAATAAAGACTTTATTACGAAAATAGGCACGACCAGGATCATTACTCATGTTTAAATTTGGGTAATATTTACGCATTGTGCAATGACTGTGTGTAGCATGCAATTCGCGTGAACTTAAGCTGGCGCTGTATGGGTGAATACGTGCGTACAATCTTCGTTTGTTCCATTATTCTTTAAGTTAAGAAGATATAGGGGATTAATTGTGTCAGCTTGTCGCTCAGTATAAAAGCGAAGCTCAGTTCATTCAAGTCGCGTCGACGAAGTTTATCCCCCATATCCTAAATTTAGACAACGTTCACAAGGCACCACAAAATGGATCATCATACTTTTCTGGGAAACTGTCCACCTACTCCTCCCCTAAGTCAACATTAACACTTAATTCTCACTTTGGAAAATGTTGGCTTAAGGGAGGGGAAGGTAGGCAGTTTCCCAGAAACGTATAATGATCCGAAGTGAAGTTCATTAGTTTAGGTGTTGCGTTCACACGGAATCACCTTAACCGTACGAAAATTTAGACGCCTAACCGTTCAAAGTTCCGTGTGAACAGAGCGAAAATATTAAGCGTCCCGTGTGAACGAAGTGTCCGGTCAAATTGTACAGTGAGATGAAAATTCGTCCGACGCCGTGTGAACTTCGGCTTAGTCACATTGGTATGATCGTAGAGCATTTTCTATTCAAATACAAAAAAGCAGTCAGACCATTTCCTTGCATAACAAGTTATGTGTCTTACATACCTAAGTTTTGCCTCTTCACTGGCTGTTCATCTTCTTCATTGTCGGTAAGGAAATGTTCTTCTGATAACTTTTCACTTCCGTCTGCCTGTTGACCTGTTTCCTTGATTTTCTCAGCCTCTCGCTCAATTTCAGCTTCTTTCTTTTTGTTTTCTTGCATTGTGTTCATCACCTCACTTGCACGGCTGGCGTGTTGTGAAGATGACTGTCCCTTTTTGTTATCTACGATATCACTACTTTTCTCTATGTCGTCTAACATGGTCGTTCTATTACCTTTATATCCCTCGGCTCTTATAATTTCATTGTCCCTATCATTTCCGTTTTTCCAGTCACCAGTGTCATACGTGTTGTTCTCCGCGTTGGTGGCGTTTGTTTCTAACAAAGTGTACCATTCACTTGAGTTGAGATTTCCCTCAGGGACTTGACTTAATGAATCATCTGTGGTGTTACCATTGCCTTCACTATTATCTTCTGTACCTCTTTTTTGACGAGTATTAGCTACATAGTAATACTCCGTCGATTGTTCGGCGTTATTGTCATTGACATCGACATCTCTTTTCTCTCGGAATGATGGTTTCCCACTCTGGAGCATGTCCGTTGAGAGGTCAGTTCTCAAGTCAGCATGCGTATACCATTCTTGAGTAATACAGTGGTCTGCTAAAAGAAGCAACAGCGTGCTTCTAAGCAGTAAGGGAACTAGCATCTCAAACCTGAGAAGAAATATAACATAGGTTAAGTTGTATTAAATATACCACTCCCTTATTTGGCCTAAATGGGTATAAGCCATCGAACAAGGTATGGTTTCCGGGGTCTCTAGTCTTTAAAAGGATAAAAAAATTCATTTCTTGGCATCCTTAACAGGGTTTCTCTCTGTACCAAAAGCCTTGAACATGGCGTGAGCTAATCGCGTATCCAGAGCCTTCTGGCTTTTGGTCAGCGAGGCAAAAGCCAGAAGACTCTAGGTATGAGATTGGGCGTGAGCTTAGGCGAAGCGCAAAGTGCATGTGTGATACTAGCCTACGTAGGAAGCGTTTCCGTGCGGTTTCGGAGAAAAGAATGAGGAACGAGAGTCAAAGACCGCGCATTTCTCGCGCGGCTAAAACCGAAAATCCCGTTCCTCGGTCTTTCTGTGCTACGAAACTAAACGAAAACGCTTTTCTTTCAAAATATAATTCTAATGGACAAAACAATCAATTCTGTAGGAGAATGAGCTGGAGCAGGGTCACCAAAAAAAGGTTATTTGCCTTCAAAAGGGTACTGAAAGGAATGGATTTCGTTTTAAACAGAATCAGACTTTGCGGGCATCGGTGGCACACTCCCACTCAAACTTACCGTAAGAGCCGTAGCCAAAAAAATACACCGTAACTTTTTCATTCAAGATACTTTATGCTTAAATCTTTTAACGAGTTCTACCTTAAACCATATCATAAATTTAAGTTTTATAAACTACACTTATTCTTTCGAGTGGAGCATAATATTGCCTTCACTGATAATAAATTTTCAACCGTGTTAACACAGTAACAAGGTTTGGAAGCGTTACAAATTTCAAAGAAACCCAGATAAAAGAGAAGCAAGTCTTTCTCTCGGAAATACAACACTTCTTATAAAACAAAACCCGGTGGCAAGAATAACAACAGTGCGAGCCGACAGAAAAACCTAAGCTCTAACTTCTCTTTTCCGGTTGTTGTAAATCAGCAAATTTCACGGGACAGTGCAGTACCATCCATCTTAGCATAGTTAGTAGATATGACGTAAGACATTCTTAGATTTAAGAGTAAAATCTCGTCTTTCACTTGCCACCCACTGGTTTGTCCTAACACAAAAGACAATACACCTATTGTCTAGTGAAAGAGCCATCGTATATAGGTTAAACAGCAGTAGGTTCTTATTTTCATAAGGTTGTGGACGCCTGCATTTGGGTCAAGTTTATGTTGTTCACTTAACACAGTCGTATTAACTCAATCCTGATTTCAGAGTTATAGATAACATATTTTAACATCCACCTAAATAAGACAATCAACTACACAATTTATTTTTACTTCCAGAAGAGTCTTTCCAGGAGCCCCACATGAATGCCATTGTCATATACGTAAATAAAAAAGAGTTAAGCAAAGAAATTTGAAAGGTTTTCATTTTTTTACTGCAATCAACAGAAAATTTCCATGAAATGCAACAAAATCCCTTTTTCAATTGTTTCACTTCATAATAAAAGGATATTTCAGTCGTTATGTCTATTGTGTAGAATGACTTGTTCTATGAATGGCACAACTCACCTTGCAGCTTACATTAATACATTTCGCAGGACATTTTCCAGAAAACGAGTCTTCAATTAAATGCAGTAATATGATTTTACAACAAGATGACTAAAAAATTCATGTCTTATAATTTTTATCTCATCATCCACCTGTACCAATCAGGTCTGTTTAAAACTTTTCTGCCAAACAAAAAAAAACATTGCTTATATTTTAGAAATATGTGTTATTACTTTAAAAAAAATGAAGTGTGTCGTAGATACTCTTCACTCCCCAAAATGAATTTTCTAATCCTATATTTTTTACCGGTGCGATTATAGATAGAAAAACAGACTGATCATAAAAGCCGGGGAAGTTCAAAGGCGAAACTCTTGAAGGCACAATTTTTTTAACTCAGCGGTCACTAATATCGTCAGTTGTTACGAGGTGGTTTATATTGTACACTGTAGAAGGTCAAGGCCAACTACAGTTAATAATAACAAAAAAACTGAATTTGTCAGGGCTTTCAAAACAATTTTAATTAAGTTATATTCATTCGATATCAGTGGTCTCTCTCCTTTACTTCCGCCCAAACCTTTCACGAGGGTTTTGGCAGGTATGTACATTTTTCGTTTGTAAAAATAACGGATTTGTTTTAGCTGACCCTTTAACTACCCGCATTATAAAATACATGGCCCTGAAAATGACCTTATACATTTCTTTACAAATGATCTTTTGAAATCCAAAAATTCAAAAGGGTTTGGAAGGGTACCAATCATTAAACGTTTGTCTTAACTGATGATGCGACAAAGAAAAATGCTTTGAAACTTGCACAGGTGACATCCCAGTACCAGCACACTAACATAAATATTCTCTTTGAATTCTAGTAAATTCTGCTACAGGAAATACAGTCGAACCTCCATGTGCGACCACCTCCCGTAAGCGACCACTTCCCATAAGTGACCGCCTATCCAAAACTCCAAACTTTTCCCACTCAAATTACTATACTCGGAACCAATCGTAAACGACCACCTTTCGTAAGCGACCACTTCCGATAAGTGACCACTGACCTAAAACACCAAAAATTTCCACCTCAAATTACCATACTCGGAACATCTCGTAAATGACCACCTCCCATAATTGACCACCTATTCAAAACACCAAAAACATTTTCCACCTCAATTTACCATACTCGGAAAATCTCGTAAACGAACACATTTCGTAAGCGACCACCTCCCATAAAAATGACCACTGATCCAAAACACCAAAAATTTCCACCTCAAATTATCATTTTCGGAACATCTCGTAAACGACTACCTCTTGTAAACGAACACCTCCCATAGGTGATCACCTCTTCAAAACACCAAACACTTTCCACTCAAATTACCATACTCGGAACCTCTCGTAAACGACCACCTCCCATAAGTGACCACCGATCCAAAACACCAAAAATTTTGAACTAAAATTACCATACTCGGAACATCTCGTAAACGACCACATTTCGTTAGCGACCACCTCCCATAAGTGGCCACTGACCCAAAACTCCAAAAGTTTCCAACTCAAATTACCATACTCGGAACATCTCGTAAACGACCACCTCCTATAAGTGAGAACCTATTCAAAACACCAAACTTTTCCCAAGTAAATTAATCTACTCGGAACATCTCGTAAACGACAATCACTCGTAAGCGACCGCGTCAAACTTTTGGTGACACAGTTTTTAAAAATTTGCATTGTTGTTAACCATTTTTAAGAGACAACTTGACGCATGGTCTCTTTATCTTCGCAGTATGTACTGTGCTAATCAGAGTACTGCGATTAGTAAAAAAGTACACATGTCATATGACGGAAAAGACTCCTTGTGGTTCGATTCTTGTAAGCGACCACCTTCTTTAAGCGACCACTGACTCTTCATATTTGGGGTTGTCGCTTACGGGTCTTAAACGACAAAGTTAAGAAAATGGTAGTTGGTAGACGATGGAAAACGGAAGAACTATTCTAATTGTGTCGCTCGATGTCCATTACATATTACAGGTAAAATTGAAATGTCAGCGGGCAGCCTCGTTCCCAGTCGTCCTCGGAAATTTCAGATGTGACGTCACCTTTCAAGCTTGTCGGGAAAGTTCGCCGAGGACTCGCGCTATCGCACTCGGTTCCAAGCCTCCTCTGGTAACTCGGATAGCACGAACTGGCGGGACCTTGTCTTAGACAAACGGCTAAACGGCTTATTTTAATTAATAACTGAATTCTCGAGAAAACAACTCAAAATTCCTTTTGTATTAGCTGCCGTGCAATTGCTCTTCACGTTGGAGTAAGGCCCCTTTCAAGAAAACGGAGCAGGGACCATCACAGTGTGGTTTGATGAGCAACATTAGTTATTACAATAAATTTGCCTTAAATCTCCTGGCAAATTTTTCAGAACGCACTATTGCTGGCGAAATTTGGAAGATCTAAATCAATTGTACAACAATATAAAATAATATTGGACGAATGACGTCACGCAACAGGCATTGACTCAGTTATCTGAAAATGGCGGGAAAATTTCAAGCGTTTAGCGACTTCATAGACGAATTGTTAAAAATTGTGCTGTTTGTTTAGAAGACGCTTTTATTATATAACTTGTGCGCGTGATCTCAAGCTCATTTCAATACTACATTCAGTTATACTGTTGGCATAAGATAGGGATTATGTCAATAGCTGTCAAACGTAGAAAAGTGTGCTCATGTTACTTTTCGAGATAGGGATTTTCTACTGGGAGCGTTTTAGCATGGTTGTGTACTACAACAGTGAGACTGAATTGTCAGCAAGTTCGTTGCAAGTGAGACATGTTAAACGGGAGAAATTATATCGTAAAACATTGTGAGTTATCTGATTTCCCAAAGAACTAAAAGTCTCTGTTAGGAACCACCAGAACAGTTCACAACGACGTGAGCCTCTATGAAATTTACTAATATTAAGAAGGGAATCCATTTGCACTCTGAAATAGTTGACTTGCATAACCACTATCTGGGAGGTCATTAGAAGCTGAACAAGTATGTCAGTAGGATGGGGTTAGGAAACCAACTCATTTACACAAAATAACACCTTGATACTATTAACACCTGACAGGGAACTCCCCGTGACGAAACGAACAAAAGGTGAGAAAAAGGAAATCGGTAAAGAAGTGAAGTCAGGTACAGTGTGATAATGAAATACACAAAGCACATTAAAGGTACTCACACTTCATCATCCATCAACAAAGAGCATCTAATAGGTTGTCAACATCAGCTACTGCTCGATATTCTTCAAATCCTTGATCAGGATGTGCTGGTCCTTCAGTGCACTCTGCCATTGCTAGTATCATCCAGTCTACTGACTCAATAGGTGAGGAAGAAATCCATAATTATTGGTTGACAGAAAGTTGAAAAGGGAAAGTATTTAGAAGAGTGATATCCAGTAAGACTTTCCAGTCATAGGTGGAGAGTCGTTGTTTTTTTATAACCTTTAACTGAGAAATCTCTTACTTCGATGTCCTCTGGAAACACATCTGCTATTGTATTTCCAGCCGAATTTTTGAAAACATGCCTCAAAACGGCCCAGAATATTCGCACAGGAACCTGGAGATAGCCAGGTTTCTGGTCAATGAGGTGAGAATAAACATAGCGGGCTTGCTGTCCTGGTTGGTCTCATTGTTAACCTCAGTCCCCGAGCTAACTCGCCATGGGTTGGGAAGGGGCCTCCATGTCAATCCCTAGGGGGAAGGGTGCTGCAAAAGCGTGGTACTGTCCGTTAGCCTTGCTCTGGGAGAGTCAGTGCACTCGTCATGTATGCCTTAAGTTTGTCATGTCAGATTCTTTTAATGTTTGAGGCCCATTGGCCAAGGAAAGCATTCCTCTCAAGCACGTGCTATGCTGGGCGGGGGAGATGTCAGGGGGTTGATGTGGCCTTGAATTCTCTGCTTAGAACTTGCATAAGTCTCAAGCATCCTCTGTCATGTAGAGCCTTCCATCAAGCAGGTAGAGTGTATGGCCAAGTCAAGAGTGTCTTTTTGATGCACTTGAGCCTCGAGAAGCCAGCTGGTGCGGTTTTCATAAATCCGGCTAGATTTAGGTTTTGGGACATTGATTGCGGTTCATTCCTCGGGGCGGGGGGGAATACTCCCTATAATAGCCTATATGGGGAGGCTCTGCCCAAAAGGGGTACCTTTTCCAGGCTTCAGGAATATGAAAGGGTGGGGATTTCACTGTTTGAAATTTATGAAAAAAAATTTGTGGCACAAAAAATCAGCAAACTAAAAAATGTGTGAGCAGCTGAAAAAAGTGAGAAGTGGACAAAAACAAGACAGAAAAAAGGAGAGGAGTAAACACGTTCCTAAAAAAAAGAGAGATGAAACATATGCCTCTTTAAATTAAAGAGGGGTGGTACTGTCTCAAAAAGAAAACATTTCTGACTACAACAATTATTAAATTGTTGTAGTCAGAAATGTTGTGTTGCTTTAATTTAAAGAGGCATATGTTTTATCTCTCTTTTTTTAGGAACGTGTTTACTCCTCTCCTTTTTTCTGTCTTGTTTTTGTCCACTTCTCACTTTTTTCAGCTGCTCACACATTTTTTAGTTTTACACATCGGTGTAATTTATTAAATGAACTTGTTTGGTGTTGGTCTATAATGAAAACTAACCCTATGGGACCTAGAAAAAGATGAATGCTCAAAGAGGTCAGTTTTGAGACTTTATAAATGCAGGTCACTACATAAAAGGTAGCATATCCACTTAATACAAGATTGAATGCCTTTAGGATGAAGAAAACCAGTCTCTGTCACTAACACACCATGGTAAACAGGCATAGGTGGCAGAAGCAGGGGGTCCCCCCACTTTTGTAGAATGTTAAATAACTTTTGTTTATATTTTTACCACGGTCAACTCATTAGGACTTAAAAACACTATTTTGGAAAGTTCAAGTAAATGTCGACTCGTCTGTTTAAAACAAGAAACAACATAATGTAAGCGGTTGGATTGAAACATCTCATTCCACACTCCCTCCCCCCAAACCGTATCATTCTACTTGTTAAGAACATCTTATACATCTTATTTAACCCATTCGCCCCTGAACCGCCCGTAACCGCCCGTGCGGATCCAGGTCCTTTCTACCCTTTCTGACGTCATCAGTTTTAACGGTCAAGGACAACTTTCTTCGCTAACTTGTGCAGAGTGAAGAGATCTTTCAGACCATACCAGAATGAGCACAATTCAGTCAAGGACACCGGAGAAAGAAGCAAAAAACCACATGACAAGGACCTGAAAATCCTCATGAAAATCTTGTTCCATTACCCACCTTCCTTTCCTTTCACCTAATCCTAAGATCCTAAAAGCTTTCCTAAAAAGTCTTCCCACCAAAATGAAGCCTACTAAATGCCCAGCAAGAGAAAAAAAAATCAGGCAAGAAAAGCGAAAAAAGAAGGGAGGAGAGAAAGTGAAAAGTAAAAGTCAAGACTGCTGTGTCACTTTTAAACCCAAAATCTATGTCGAAATTTTGCTTTCTGCGCATGCCCGAACTTCGCAAGCTGATATTTTGCATCTGGATCAGAAGGCCGCCAAGTGTACGACCTGTAAACTGGTTTGTGGTAAGTTTTAGCTCTTTATAGCACGACAGTGACCAGAAAACCACTCGACTAGCTTCAAAACGTGTTTTTCGGCAAAATCTCCAGGAGCGAATGGGTTAAATTCTGCAAAGTACTTAACTATATTAGCATCAAAAAGTTTAAAATTCCAAAAGTCAGTCCAATACATATATTAATAATCTGCATATTAGCATTGAAATGGTGTGGCTTCTTCAAGAAAAAACATCTGTTCCTAGTAAAGAGAAAATTAAGCTTTAGAAGTGTTATGCAACACCAGCATAAAGTGGTTATCACAGTGTTCCACAACAACTTCCTAACTGTACTTAATTCCTCATGACAAATCCAACAGCCAAATATGTTTAACTTGATTGCAACTTCTTCATAGGATATGAATGGATGCCTGCTTACTAAATTCTTGGGATGAATTTAGGTTTCTGGGAAACTGCCCACCTACCCCTCCCCTAAGCTACCATTAACATTTAATTCTCACTTATGGCAAAATGTTGGCTTAGGGGAGGGGTAGGTAGGCATTTTCTCAGAACCCTAAATTGATCCATTGTTGTCTCTTAAGTCAATTCATCCGTTGTTATTTGGCAAAACAATGCATGGTTGAAGTAAAAATTATTAGTTATTTATGACAATACTTTCACGTCTGATGCAGTTTTACTCTGGTGTTTAAGTTCATGTTTCTTGCATGATGGTCTTCTTGTAAAGCACATATCACAATACTTGCACTTATGAGGTTTAATTCCTGTATGTGTGACTTCATGACGCTTGCAATCTGATGATCGTCTAAAGCAATTATCACAAAACTTGCACTTATAACGTTTTACATCTGTGTGTGAAAGTTCATGCTGCTTGCATTCCTTTGAACAAGTAAAAGCACTTATCGCAATGCTTGCACTGATGAGGTTCACTTCTGTATGGATCACTTCATGCCTCTTGCAATATGATAGCAACCTAAAACACTTATCACAATACTTGCACTGATAAGGTTTCACTTGTGTGTGTGCACCTTCATGGTTTTTGCGAATTGAGGAAGAGTTAAAGCACTTTTGACAATATTGGCACTGATACGGTTTTGCTCCAGTGTGAATGAGTTCATGTTTCTTGCAGTCATCTGACTGAGTGAAGCACTTGTCACAAAACTTGCTCTTGTATGGTTTCACTCCTGTGTGTGTAAGTTCATGCCGATAATTGCGATGTGCTGGCATGCGAAAGAACATGTCACAATAATTGCACTTGTGTGGTTTTACTCCAGAATGTGTGAGTTCATGCTGATTGCGAAGTGATGACAAGCAAAAGAACTTGTCACAGTACTTGCACTTGTGTGGTTTTACTCCTGAATGAATAAGTTCATGCAGATTGCAATCTGATGACAAGCGAAAGAACTTGTCACAATAATTGCATTTATGAGGTTTCACTCCTGTGTGAATTACTTCATGTCGATTCCTGGTTGATGACCTATTAAAGCACTTATCACAATACCTATACTGGTAGGGCTTCTCTCCATTGTGAATCAGTTCATGTTGTCTACAAACGGCTTCCTTGGCAAAGTGCCTATCACAGAAACTACACTTTAACGGTCTCACCTCGTTCTCACAGGTGGCTTGTTGTGTTAAATTATCAATTTGTCTTGGCTTGTTGATGTTTTCGTCTTCCTCTGTTTCCATCCTGAATCTGGCAAAGTACAAATAATAATTTGATATCTTGAGGTAGCCCTTGCCTTTATCTCCGTTAAAAAAAGTTCCCATCATTCTTAAAATGAGAAATACAAACACAATGTAGTTTACCCAAACGGTTATGCATAAAACAAATACTACTTGTCTTTTGCCTCATACAATATTAAACCAGCACCCACATGATTTACACGTCATTCAATCCAGGCTTTTAGCCAGACATTGAAAACTGGCCGTCCAGAATTCACGTTTTCCCGTAAACGTATGAGAGATAAGGTGAATTTTCCTTGTGTTTCTTCCAAAAATGGGCGTCCATAGGACGGCTGGATGGCCTTCTGGCTAAAACCTTGATTCAATCTCCTAAAGAGCAGTGAATGGTTCTGAAAAGAGAAATATTTTTTCAATCCTTCTTTCAAATTCAGGAGAAAAAATTACCCAATAGACCTTATTCACAATTATTGCCATCTTTACATACGCTTTTTAGGATTGATGGAATAAAAGTATAATGTCACAATACCAGCAATCGCCGTCAAGTTTGTTTATTCTCTCAAAACAGGACAACTATAATTTTAGTCACACATGTACAAAGTTTACAGTTTGAGTTTTGACAAGGTTTACTGCTCGCTGTGAGGATATCTTACTAGTAACCTGTAGCTACTGCACCCAAAAAAAGTGACAATGAGCACTTTCACCCATAATTTACCATAACTGTCTTTAAAATATAATGTTCATCATTAGTCATTTTCTGTTGTATAGAATAAACAAACTTGACCACGATTTCTTGAACTGGCAGATTTTTCCAGTTGTCTGCCCACTGAGAAACCACATGTCAACGCTTTTAGTCCCATCAGTCCTAAAGTGAATGCAAAGATGGCAGTATGGTGAATAAGGTCTATTGCAAAGAACACTGTATGTCAGTTTTGTTTTGTTTATTTCAGGACAAATCACAAAAGCCTACATGAATGTTACATGTAGGCAACTGGCATTATTATTTTCATGTGCTCAAGGGTAGGAATAATCACGCCAACTGGTGGGTCAAGAACAGTAGTGGCATCAAAGCCAAACACACTTCCCACTGTGATTTGTTATGAAAATTTTGATGACTGCGGGACTGTACAGGGCCCAGTTCCCAAAAGGCCGATTAGCGCTAATCCAGGATTAAAATTTTGTTGCACTTTTTGTATTTACTTTCCTATGCATTGCTTAGAGTAACAATTTTGTGTTATCATTACTGTATCTCAGAGTAAAGACTCAACAGTATTTTGAAAGCTGGCGTTACATGTTCTTAGACGAGACCCCCCTGCTTAAAATTTGGCTTAATCACGGGATTAACCTTAATCATCTTTCGAGGAACTGGGCCCAGATATACATTTTAAAGTTGCTGGGTATTCTGAGGTTTAGCCTTAAGCTTTAGTAATGAGCTTAGTTCAAGTAGCCTGTGCAGTTGTCCCCTTTTTCCTTTGTTGCTCTCGGAAAACGGACGACAACAAAGAAAATAGGACAACACCCTGCACCATGAATAATCTATTATCCATGCCTGCACACAGGCTAAATTCAAAGCAAAGTAGTTTAAATTTGCTATTATGATGTTTGAGGAGGCAGATAGTTACCTTTATATAGAATTTATATAGAAGATCTGGAAATTCCCTGAAGCGATAATATAGAATAAACAACTACAAACAGCGAAGAAGAAAAAGTCAAACAAGGACAACCACATTGACAACCAAACTCGCCGCCATTTTGATTACTGGAGCCCAGTCTGTGACAATTGTCAGTCTGTGCATGATCGTCCCATAAGACTGGGCACTAGTAATCAATATGGCGGCAACTTCACCGATCTGACTGCTTTTCTTCTTCGGTTCTTTGAAGGTGTTACCGTTCGAGGACATGTTTCGATCTTCTCTCTGAAGGTAAGAATAAGTCTCCCAGATCATATCAGCAACGTGTTATGTAATTTTTCTTGAATACTATAAATAGATATCTAAGTAAATTCTTCTTTCAAATTAAAACTTAATAAATTCAGGTGTAACTTACATGTACCATTGTTCAATATACTGTTGTATTAAAATATTATAATTGATGGAAGCAATAAAGTTAAAGGTAAAGGTAAACAGTTCATTTGTCAGGTTAGATACAAGATCTAGCCTTGCAAGGGAACAAACTGGTTAGGCATAAAAAAGAACAAATTAAAAAGTCGTAATAACAACGGTAATAAGATTTGGTAAGATTTCCACTCAGCCCTATACTTTTACTATGCAAACATGTATCGACTCAATTCATATAAACTATTTGTGTGAAAAAGTATGAGATTGCTGCATTCATTATAATTAATGACTGGGGCTGTACAGAAATCTTACCAAGGAACTGAACAACGCAACCATTTTCACTGAATTGATTGCCCACTGCACATCATAAACTAACCCGAGAGCAGGCCCAGTTTTTATCAGCTTTTGTACATAAACCCTTTCACCATTATGCTTAAGTTGGGCCCGATTAAGGGCCTCTTCATATGAGCCCGATTAACCGGGCTGGCCCGGTTACCGGGATGAATTTTGCCTTGGGTTCATATGAGAAATTTCAGCCCGGTTTCCGAGATGAGAACAGGTCAAAGATCCTGGGAACGAGTTCTGGCGCCAAATTCGGGAAACAAAGAAAACATGGCGAAACACAAAAATATTAACTTTCGGGCCTATCTTACCATCGGAAACTCTTAAAGCTGTATCACTGCAGTTAAATGGGATGCTTATGATGTGGAAAATACAGCAGGCAATGCAAGACGATGCCATCCGGACTGCCAGAATTCATCTCTCCGTTCATCCCCGTAACCGGGATGAAGTGTTCATATGGCAAAATTTTCAGCCCGTTTACCGAGATCTCGGGAACCGAGCCAGCCGGCCCTCTCATATGAACACATTGAAAATTTTACAAAGGATTTAGAGGTGAGGCGAGATCTCGGAAACCGGGCCAGCCCGGTCAACCGGGCTCATATGAAGAGGCCCTAAAACTCTTACACACCCGTGCTACTACAGGTAGATTTACGTTGCAATGCTTATTGGCTGTTAGAAAAAATGTAATAGGATCTGATTTGCTCTTTGCTCTATCTGCAATTCAATCAGGGTAATCCAGTTTGATAAGCAATAAGTAGACAAAGTAGACAAAAAGAATCTATCGGTATGTGGGTATGCCTCTGTTAAGTGCTATTTATTTAATTAATTATTTATTCAGATTTTTTAACATTTAATTTGGGTTTTAAAACTTACAAAATTTTAATTTTACATTTTTGTAGAAATAGATTGCAAGCAAAACACAAACAAGTTACGTTTGTCATTTGCCACGTAAAGGATCATCATATGAAGCAAGAACAAAACACCAACAAAGGTTAATTCAATGAAACAAGATACGAGCAACAATGTGGCAAGACCATATAAATGCAACTATTGTGACAAGTGCTTTACCTATCCATCATATTGGAGGGAACATGAACGTGTTCATACAGGAGAGAAACCTCACAAATGCAAGTATTGTGCTAAGTTCTTTAGTAAGTTATCAGATTGCAAGCGACATGAACGTACACACACTGGAGTAAGAGCCTATGAGTGCAAGTACTGTGATAAGCGCTTTACTCAATCATCACATTGCAAGCAACATGAACTGACACACAGAGGAGTAAAACCTCATCAGTGCAAGTATTGTGTTAAGTGTTTTACAGATTCATCAAATTGCAAGAAGCATGAACTCACACACACAGGTCTTAAGCCTTATAAATGCAAGTTTTGCAACAAGTGCTTCAGGGTTTCATCAAACTGCAAACGGCATGAACTGACACACAGAGGTGTGACATGTTATCAGGGTGGAAATTGCTAGAAACCCATTTAATTTATTGTCATGTTGCAAGATACATCAAGGAATTCACACAAGGCAGTAGTCTATTCACAAGTTTCTTAAGATGTTGCAAACCAGTTATTCATAATTTATTCAGCTACTGGATCTTTCAAAAGAATTGAGTACTGCTCCAGAATATTATATCCACATGATACTGTTACAAAATGATCTCTGCGGTTTTATTTTTTATGCATTCATTCTGATTATGAACACAGTGCTTTTAGTTTGAAATAAAAAATTTCACTCACACAATTCATCATGGTTCAAAATAATTCCGGTTGGTCATAATGGTTTATCAGTGACTGGGTAATTTATCTGTAAAATCTGTAAAAATACTGTTTAACTTTAAAGGCAACTACACTGCTTCTTTACCTAACCGGCAATGCATTTAGCAAAGCAGATTTAGTTTTATTTTGGCCACAGTATATCGTGGGTGTCAGAGGTTTTTTTCTGTGCGTAATACTGACAGTGAAATGTGAAGTACTAAGAAAAAAAAAATGTTTCATTGCATGGATGGATCTGGCTCTGATTCACCTCTGCTCTTAAATAAGGCCCAGGACATTTGCACTATATTCCATTTAAAACTTACTTTTTTGGGCTGCATGAACGCTTGCGTAAAATGTCGTCATTGGAGGAACAAAAAACCTCCCTCCCATGATGTTTTCCAACGTTGTTGGAAGGTGCATCTCAGTGCAATACAGGGGAAAAACTGAACCCAGGTTTTTAAGCATTAAAGGGTTAACCATTAATAAAAATGGACTGTTCTCAAAATTTCCCAAGAATAGTCCTTGTGCATGTTTATGTCAGATGAACAAATTTCACCACCAAGCCAAAATGAACTCCCAAGATAGTTTATTTGAAAAGAATAGCCATGCACAAAGAGTGTAAATGCAAAGAAGTCTCCTCTCCAATGTTGCTTGGGGGTGAAATCTGCTTGTCTGACGTAAAGCTGTAGGCATTTAGGGCCATAGCATTAACGTTTGCTCTATACAAATAGCTACAATTCACTGCCAACCAAAACTGGCTCCAAGTATTCCAAGAGGCACTCAATAAGAGGTATCTGTGATAAAAATTAATTTTATTTGGAAATATAAATCACAAAACTGCAAAGCTGTACTATACTTGGCAAAAGTTTTCACTTTCTACAAATACTTTAAATGTCACCAATTTTCAAGTTTGAAAAAAGGAAAAATGAGTGAATGCTTGCAAAACAGTCAAACAGTCACAGGTACATTTCATAAAAATTATGGAAGTTCTTAGTTGGCTTATTCTAAATTTGCTAGTTCTGTTGAAAGTGAATGAAGTGCCAATGTAGGCAACCAAAAATAAGCGAAAGTGACCCTGCCTTTTTGCTTAGGGTTTTTGACATGAATGTTTAAATTTATGTTGGTATTAAGAGCAAAATATATTATTTGTGTTATAAATATAAGCTACTTTAAGGCCACCATTTGCAGCTGAAGCACTCTTTCAAAGATCTGATGTATAGTATGGTATTTTGTGCACGTACAGATCACATAAATAATTGATTCTATCTGTACAATCATTTTTATCAACAATCAAGAAGACTGCTGTAATATATTTTTGCAAAAGTTAATGGATTAATTCTTCATTGATGTGATTCTAGCACATATCCACTGACTCTTGAAATTGACGCATAGTTTCTTTTGAAAATGTTTCTTGTAGAAGAGTGCAGGCACTGGTGTCATAGGAACGGCCTGTCATCAACCTGCATAGCATACTAGAACGACAGCTATCATCACAGGAATGGCCGGGTGCAGATTTCCAAAAAAACCTGTAACACAAATTATTAGCTATTATTCAGTGTGGCACGACAATATTACAGTCCATTCTCTCCAGACAGAAAAAGTGTGATTTAAGACTGACAGGGGTTCAATTTTGCCCCTTTAACATCACTGCTCAGTTATTTTGTAATGCTTTGAATGAGAGAGGAGCTTCATGAGGTCCCCAAGGGAAAAGGAAAATTTTGAAAATTTATTCAGTGAGTATGGCATCTTCTAAAATTTGTAATTTACACCCCTACACGAGACAATACGGACAACAAGCATCCCATTTTTTATGTGGAGTAGGACTTATAGTGTACAAGCCATGTTACACTGATTGCATACTGATAAATACAAGGGTGAATTTGAAAGCTGGATTCCCAACAAAGTTCTACATCATGCCTGGTAAATAATATTACATTACTTCAATGACTGTCACTTACTTGTAGAATGTGTCAAAGAGAGTCTTATTAGCTGCAAAGCGATGAACGAGGTTGTTCCAGTCTTCAGGTAAAAGTGAGGGCATATCATAAGCTTCCTAAATGCACAAGTAAGAACTCGAGTCAATACAAATGAGTCACAAAAATGTTTAAAGTGGGAGTTGAAAAGTAAACTAGTAAGGCTAAAGGAGTAATAATGTACATGCATATATCAAGCTGACCTTTTTCTCATGTGTTAGACATGTTTTTTTTGCTCTAGGAAGTAAACTCAAATATTACTGGCTGTATATCCAAAAACCTAATAAGTTGACCCAGGACTAATTATAAGCCTGTGTATGCAAAATAAAAGGACCACTGCCCTTATTGCGCAAAATAAGCTCCCCACCCCTCTAACTCTGTGTAATAAGCAGCCTCCCATTTGTCAAAACTAGCAATAATAAGCACTTCCCTTCTCATCCCCTCACTTAACTAACCTCATTCAAGGTGGATGTTCAAGGAGGCAATAAATTATAGCATCAATATTACCTTGGCATTATACTCCAGTTTCCACTGTACATTTCCCTTATTTGCCTCCACTAGGTCCAGGATGTATGTTTCATGATTTAGGACAACCTATAACACACAACAAGAGTTTATTGACAACAGACAAAGAAACTGTGTTTTAGAGTTAGAGTTACAATCACTTAGTCTGAGTCTTAGTCTTAGGGCTCATTATTCTACAATGCACATGCCATTAATTTCACAGAACAATCTACTGTGTACAGGTACCCTAGAGCTGTTGGCATAATCTCCATCCACTTCATATATTCTGTATCCAGGATTGTGGGTTTGGTACGTTGTAACACTTGGTCCAATAAAAGCTATGCTGGAAACAAAAACAAAACAACTATGTTACTTAAGACCATACCAGTCATTAAATCATCAGCATAATTTATATTAACACAGAAACATCTTGACAGTTTAAAAAATGTTACCCATAACCATGACCACTACTTCTCACTCAAGTTCATGCACAATTGAATAAAAGGGAAATGATTCTGGGTAACACATTAGGTTATGGGGCAAGGTAACATGACTTAAGGCATTTTCACTAACAATATTGATAATAGACTGTTTGGACATACTGTTGAATGAAAAGTAAAAAAAAAAAAAAATCAGATCGAACTGTAGAAAAGCATAAAAAGAAACAAGAATATCGAAACTACACTGTACAGCAATTTGTGAGGACATATACATGTAGATACACAAACCTGGACTACATTCTAACTAAATCACAATTTTGCTTGGGAAATCTTTAGCACATTTATTGATGACATAGTATGGTGGGTAAAAGTACTTATGCACAGTGAAAACATGGGAGATGTACCACAAAAAATGTACAGCACAAAAAGAGTAATAAGAAATGAACAGCAGAAAAAATACACGTGTCTCCACTTCCTTTCTGACTGATTAGTTACAGGTAACTTAAATAAGCTCCATATGAACATGATATTAATGAGAGGCTAGGAAGTATGATTCATTGAAGGTTTTGCCTTAATGGAAGACAGTGGATGTCAGTTTGATTTTAATTTCATGGTAAAATAAAAATCTACCAGACACAGTAATGCTAGGGGCAAATTAAACTGAGTCAGGTATACAGTAGTACTGTTGCAATATAACAAATGTTCAGCAAGTCAATATACATTGTAACTCCCACATTGCATCAGACATCACATTATGACTGTTTTCAGGTTTCATCACGAGTATAAACACGCTTTTGTTCTTACTTTGTGGGTATTTTCCTAGTCTTTTCATCATAAAAGATCTCAAACTCATCAGCATGGGTGTGGGCAAAGAACTGTGCTGTTACAGTGCTCTGGTAACGGTTCACTATCTTGTAATAATTCCAGCTCCATGGCTTGAGACAATCTGGGCTTCCAGGCAAAATGTGGCCAATAATATGAACCTGTTCACAATACAAGAATTGGCAGCGTGAGTTCACATAATAATTATCATGGATTACACAGAGCATTACACACAGTGGATTCCAATTTTCCACGTAGTTTATCTTGCAGCTCCCATATTAGCTTTAACCTGGATGCTGGCATTTGTCAAGGATGAATTATTAATCCTTGACTTTTCTTTTAACATCCATGTTTGAGTTCCTGGTAAACAATTTTGATGCCCCTCCCAGCAGATTGCATTTGCATTGTTTCCTTCAAGGAGGAACTTTACTCCACTTTGTCTCTCTTCAACCAGATGTATAAAGGTGTAACTTAAGGTGACTCAACCCAGTTTTTTGGGGGGGTTACCATCCTACTTCGAAGCTCTCTGGTATCCCCACCTTTACTTTTATCGTAAGTCTAACACATAGAATGGATAACATATAGATCAATCTACAATATAACATAAAATTTTTGGCGATCGGAGTAAATGTCACGTGGTTATAATACCACGCCCCTTTGAGGTCTGAGTCGAAATCTGCTGTTACCGGCATTTTTTCGTGAAAATCTCTCTGCTACACATAGTGCGCATTAGTGCCTTGCGCTGAACAGAGTTTCACCAAAATCGCAAAGACCCAATTCGAGAAATTCAGCGGTTTCCAAATTTAGGTCATAATTTATGCGAAAATGGTAAGCAAACTTTACACGGATTATATCTTATAAACTATGAGACTTATCTCTTTATTTTGGGCATCCTTATAACAGATGGGTCCTTGCAAGTCAGCAAAACGCTTTAGGGCCTTGTAAATGCGCGTGATTTCGAGCAAAGCAAACATATAGAAATTATAGTTTTCTCTATTTGTTCACGTTTGTCATCGTTTAAGAGTCCTTCTCACGAAAAAAGCATTTTCTTAAAAATTCGTAGTTTTTTTTCCTTCAAATTTTTTCAGGGCCACAATTGATTAACTAACTACCCGGACTCTGAATTTCATGGTCATTGAAAAACTGTCACATTATCTTCTATAAGCCCAAACTTGAGTAAACATTGAAGATTTTTAACGTGTTAGCTGAGTTTGTGCTTTGGGAGTTGTCTATTGTTTCTAGTCTGTCATGATACAGCATTCTTGTTCAGCACGTGTGCAATGACCGCGCTTGGCTGACTTCCGAATGCTCACCGAGATATAATAATTTTGGTACAGTGAGACAGGCCATTGCGTGATACATAGAGGTTTAACTCACAATTTTTAATCAATTGTCGTGCTTCTTGTGCCTTTGAAAAAAAATCAAGAAGTGCCACACGCTAAATCTACTTACTATTAAAAAAATATCATTTTTTCATAGGTTTAATGCAAGCCAATAATTAAACCAACTCGTGACGGGAGTATCTCGGTGAGCATTCAGAAGTCAGCCAAGCGTGGTCATTGCATGCGTGCTGAACAAGAATGCTGTATAATGACAGACTAGAAACAATAGACAACTCCCAAAGCAAAAACTCAGCCAAAACGCTAAAAATCTTCAATGTTTACTCAAGTTTGGGCTTATAGAAGATAATGTCACAGTTTTTCAATGACCATGAAATTCAGAGTCCGGGTAGTTAGTTAATCAATTGTGGCCCTGAAAAAATTTGAAGGAAAAAATACTACGAATTTTTAAGAAAATGCTTTTTTCGTGAGAAGGACTCTTAAACGATGACAAACAGCAGATTTTCGACTCAGACCTCAAAGGGGCGTGGCATTATAACCACGTGACATTTACTCCGATCGCCAAAAATTTTATGTTACATTGTAGATTGATCTATATGTTATCCATTCTATGTGTTAGACTTATGATAAAAGTAAAGGTGGGGATACCAGAGAGCTTCAAAGTAGGATGGTACCCCCCAAAAAAACTGGGTCGAGTCACCTTAAGATATGTCTTTTTATCTTAGGAGAATAAAGATTAATTGACTGATTGATTGATTGTACCAGTGACATACTGCCCCATCCAGCGGGGAGTAGCAATACTCCTAGGCATGCTTCATGCTAAGGAAACCGGGATAATTAAGCTTTGGCCGCTTGGGACTTTGGACTTTGGCGCCTGTGCCCCCTTACCTTACCTTTACCAGCAGATTGCATAGTTGGGATTGAACTGATAATCTCAGATGGTAGATTTTAATTTACAGGTGTACCCGTACTTAATTTGCTTGTAAAATCTTCTCCCAAGCTCTTAAAAGAGCTGTGTCATGGCAGTCCACTTCATTTTATTTAATTTTGCCAATTACTCGCCCTCAACTGCTATGGAATTAATTAAAGCAAGCAAAGAAATTACATGTGAATGACAAAATCAGAGATCCGAGACAAACAAATATGTCTCCTGAGCATTATTTTTGAAGTTGGAGGCAGCAGGGATCAACTTTGAAAAACTGTTAGGCTGAACAGTTTTCAAAAATCCTTATTTCAATCCATTACAATCTTCTTCAGATTTGCCCATCTGTGACATCTGTTGTATCTGTTATGTTATTTTAACAGACCTTTAAAGTTTAAAGTGGCTATTTTTATGTTTCTCTTAATTTAACGGGCATTTTGTAGTTCGCCTAATTTGGCTGAATTTCATGACACAGCTCTTTTAACTCTGTTTCGCTTGTACAGAGCTCCAATAATCCCCACAGTTGTAAGGGATGAATGTGATGTTGCAGATGAAAGCCATATTGCTCCTACATGCTGGCCTTGAAGTCAGAATATTGGTCAAGTAGTTTTACAATTGCCAATTATGGACTACAGTAAGAAAAAATTGAAAATAATGCTGAAATAAGAAGTAAACAAACCTTTTCACCATTGTCTTCTGCTTCCTGTAACGTATCTACCAGCCACTGGAGCTGTTGAGCTGGATCAGTGTTGTTTATTAAAAGCCACCTAACATGAAACATTATCACTAACATTACTAAACATTACGAAATAATTTACCACAAATTCAGCTAGAGCCGTGCGGGAATGTCATTCTTTTACATGTATCTAGCTAAATGCTACAGAGCAATTACCATCAACAGCAATTTGCACTCAAGTGGAGTGGACACTAGTTTTTGCTCTTCATTATATGCCAATCTTTTAAAAAGTAAATATTTGTTGTTGTTGTTATTGTTTTTATTTACTTTCCAACCTTCAACAGTCCCTGGCCATGGCCTTCCGCTCAAGAATGTCAGAACACCCCTACTCTTATTGTACAGCAGTACAAACAAGAAGCACAGAGTGTATGTTGAGCTCCCTTTTGAATTGATATGGATGAATGAGGGAGACAACGCCAATCATCACTGGAACTGAGACAAGGTCTTGAATCAAAGCCAATAACAACCACTTTTCTAATTATAAATAACCCTGGTTATTGGCCTGATCACAGACATACCTAATGCACCCAACTCTCAAATCAGGAGACAGGAGCCCTTCCAATTTAACTAACTTCAGGGCTCGAAATTAAAAAAGTCCTCAGGTCGCCTTTTGGCGACCAACTGGAGAAATATGGTCGCCAGATGTAAATTTTTAGTCGCCAGTTTGTATATATGACGCAGCTCATAGTCAGGGCTTCTGATTTTTCGCGACGTCAAAACATGCAAAATACCGCGAAATCCGGTAGAAATCTTATCAAATACATGTCTGTACAACATATTTGAAACTTTTCTCAGCTATTGGGGCTATTAACTTGCCCGTAAACGTGTAAATTTATCTTGAAACTTTGTCACTTAAACGTGCAAACAATGTCCCGAAACTCCGAAACTACTGGGTGTAGATTATGTTGCGAAAAACTGGGCACTAGCCATGATGTTAAAGGCTTTTCCATTGGTTCAGTTCCGGAGCGTATTGTTGTTGAAAGAGCAAATGATGACCTCTGTTAGAAAAACATTAAAAACGCTGGTCTGGTCAGCGCAAAACCGATCGATCTCTGACGAAGTTTTCCCTGAAAATAACCACAAAATCAGCCTTTTTTGACCGATTGATTTTCGGCTAAGTTTGCCCCAAATCCTGCGAAATCGGTCGATTTTTCCGTGAATCTGCCCCTAAAAATCCCGTGAAATTTGACTTTTTTTCTATGACCTATCAGAAGCCCTGCATAGTATGATGCGATCCATCAGATTTGAAAATATCGTGGATAGAAGTCGGTATAAACTTGGTGGTAAACTGGCTCTGTTTATGCGATTTGGCACATTTTTTATGATGAAAGCAAAGCAAGATAAGATGAAATGTTTGTTTTAACTTTACTCTTTTAATTTAAATCTAAATCGTAGAGAAATCTAGTCGCCAGTTTGGCGACTAAACTAGAATTTTTAGTCGCCAAGGAGAAAATATTAGTCGCATTGGCGACCGTATCAGTCGCAATTTCGAGCCCTGAACTTGGTAGCAGTTTAGCTCAAATAAAATTGACCTTTAACTAAATTGCTTAGTTGTCTCTGTATGCTATCATTTCAGAACATGTGATACGATAAATATTATAATGGTACTTATAGCGTGCAGTTTCTTTCAGTACTGGTATAATCCATGCTAACCTGCACCAACAAAAATGTAATAATTCTTAAAAGGATCAGGATGTTTTCAGCTGTTTTTTAGGAACATCTATTGCTTAAGAAAATTAACCCTTAAGTTAAGGACCCAAAATTTTCTATAGTGTATATATATATTTTCTCACCAGTTCATGTTGTTACAGTAATTCATGTTGAGGGACACTAGTCTAAATCCTTTGGACAACAACACTGTATAGTAACTTCCTCTGAAATCAAGAAACAACATACAAAATTTAACCAGGGGTTGTTGACCTACTTGTGGCTCATTAGAATAGTAATAAAATTATTGATTATTATTTTAGCCTATTCTGCCTCATATAACTGTATTAATAACAATAATTGTTGTTAATACAGTTATATGTGTTTAATAGATCTCCACACAATCTGTTAATTTATTGATAAGAGAAAACCAGTTGCAGGTTACTAGCCAACAACAGTAAATTGTTAATTCTTATGTGATGCACACTCACTTGTAAATTGTAGGCAAGGCATAATCTGGTAACCAGATCTTCCAGTGGTCTGCTAAAGAGTCGCGTAACCACTGATTTGAATCAGGGCCTGTGACGAATGGCGGAGGAAAGCTGTGTGTAAAACACAATAATATGAAACAAACATCACTCACTAATTAACTTACTCATCATGTGTTTCTTAGATGGGTAAACATTTTAACTGGAGCCTGTCATGTATAACAGTATGTTGAAGTATAGCCAATGTAAACTGAATGGCAATAAGTTCACAATAATATTATTATCTATCAAAATTAACATTACATGTATTTTAATGTTCTAAAGTTTTGATCGGTATCGAGATCACCGCAATTGACCCTGCAGATACTCATGACTGCATGCCTTCACACAATGCTCACTCAGTTCGATACCCTCATACACAGCTTGGTCTATTTGTTCAGGAAACAGTGGTTGCAATGTTTCTCCAAATATATTCCAAAACAAAACCAGCACACTGGTTGAATAACTAAAACCACTGTCAGTTGAACTAAGTTTGCAAAGTTTTGTCACCTTAATATAGTTTTATATTATTAACAATAAATTATTAAAAATATTGCCAATGAATAAATTTGATCAACCTGTTAACTGGAGCACCCTCATGATTTCCAACTGCAGGAAACACTTTCAATCCTGGAAGGTATTTTACAATCAGTTTGTTGGCATAGTCCAAAGCTGCTATCTGCAGATAGAAAACATGCAAAAATGCCTCAGATGGGTTCTTTTACTCTTTCCACCAAAGAGAAAAGAAATGACATACCAAAACTGACAATAGAAATAACTATTATGGGAGGAAAATGTCCCACAGACTGGTCAGGTTTGAAGTTATCTAAAAGGGAAATCAAGAATTTCTGGAATTTTTTTGCCAGTGATGGCTTATAGGGGGTGATAAATTAACTGCTCAATATAACAGCACTTTCATTTCATGTAGGTTTCAATGTATTAAAATAACGTATTGACAGCAACAGAGCTGTAACATATAATCACTGTCATTTCTGTACCTGTATATTACACTCCATGATCAGTTAGTTCATGATCAGTCAATAGACCTTTTTACCAATACGGCAGCCATATTGAATTTCTTAGATTTATGGAGTATTATGGGATGCCCAAGGGACACTCGCTCAGTATTAACGATTGCTTTTCGGGCAAAAAGAGAACTTCAATGTATGTTTCTCGGGAAAAAGGTGATCATGTTTACATCCAAACAGGGCACAACGATCTTTTTTTCCCATTACAATCTTTTTTTAGGAAAACTTAAAGAAAAACTGGCCCAAAAAGCACACGTAAATACTGATGCGAGTATATCAGATCGTGCTCATGCCCCCCTGGGCATCCCATAATACTCCTTAACTCCAATTAATTCAATATGGCCACTGTATCGGTAAAAAGGTCTATATATTCATTTTTTTCTTGTTGTGGAAAGGAATGAAACTGAATGGGTGTGGAAAGATAAGTTGTTGACAATTAAGCAACCATCCAAACACTTCACCTGATCTGCCCGTGACTGATTCCAAATATTGTGTGGAGGAACATCTCCAGTCCATATGGCGTAATCAAACTTCTGTAAAATAAAATAATATAATAGGAAACAAACTAAGGTAAGTGGAAGAGCTTGAAATGAGGGATCATGTTGCTGAGATTCATTGTGCATTCCAATTCAGCCTGTTTTGCATCTAAGCCATCTTTTCTGATTAGCTTGATCTCTGTCCTTGCCTCCCTTTCAGTTTAGTGTATACAGTTGAATCTTGATTATCCGAATTCGTTGGGACATGAGTAAAATAATAGTCCAGGTAATCAAGAGTCTGGATATGAATATTAATGAGACAATAATGTAAACATTGGGAATAAAGAAAACAACATTTTATCGTGAATTAGTTCCTACTTGAATTTATGTACGGACTGTAAGTGAAACAATCGTTTGTTTATCCTTTATAGAGAGAACAGACTGCTAGTTTCAATCGATTGGTCTTGTGTTTACATAACCAATGCGGAATCAAGCATGACTTCCCTTAATTAGCAACATAACAATTGAGCCAATCAGAATTCAGCTAAATGCATCAGAATAATAATTATTGTTCATCTTAATTGTGCCACTCGCACTTTTTCAAAGCTAAACAGATTAAAACAGTGTTTTAACCACATGTTTGGAAGGATTAATGAAATTTAATCATTTCAGTTTTTCAAGATCACATCTTATTAGTATTCATGAAAAAATTGGGACCAGGGAAACAAGTAAGGATAGTCAAAAAGTCCGGATAATTGAGGTTCGACTGTTCTGTGTTTTATTTTTACAGATTTAAACGGTCAGTGTGATGGTGGCAGTGGGTAAATTGAATGAGAACAATAGTTATGTTACATTGTGTAGCTTTCTTATATTGACAGTCAGAACTTGTTATCAGGTAATGATACATGTTGAAGTTACCTGTTGAGTTGCATTGAGATGTTGGAGCATATTCTCAAATGTGATGGTTGGAATGTCACATTGATAATCTCCGTATTTCCCAGCCTTTGGTTTTCCAGGATCTAAAAAAAGCAAAAACGATAATCTCATTCTAAAGATAAATCCCTCAAATAAGAACCAAAGAATATACCAACCACTACTGACACATTATCCACCTAAGCCGATTACACCCTCCAGATGATCTGCATAATTCTTTGTTAATTAAAAAATTAATATCGGAGACTTTTGATCTTTCATAGCCAAACAAAAAATATTCCACATGGATCTTTTTAATTTGGTTTTGCAAAACCTACAGAGAAGAGTTTTCATTTGAATGGTAACCATGACTGTGCTCTACCAGGATTGCTCCTGGCAAAAATCAAAGATTTTTTTAAATGGCTATTCTCTCTTCAATCTCATTTGTTCTTGCTTTTTTTCCCCTAAATCTTAAAGGGCAGTTTCTCACATTAATGTCTTCAGTTGACCTTCCTTTTTGGGTATCCATTCACTAGCACCCAGTTGAACCAAATTGGCTGAGGTAATATTAAATTTTCGGCTTAAACAGCCGGGTTCTATTGCTAAATGATTAACATACAACAAATTTCATGTTTTTAGCACTTAAACAAAAACACACCTGGGGGTTTATCATTACTTCGACAACAAAGAGGTTCTCCACAATATGGATTACTGCCTTCCTGATACAAAAAATCAAGATGAATGTCCGAGAACTGCAGAACTCTTGACACAGGAGAACCAGGCTGAAAACAAACAGAAAAGTATAGAATTATACTTTTAGCACAAATTAAGTAAAACACATTTGCCTCGCATTGTGGGACTGCTGACCACCGAAGAAACAGACTGCCAGAGGAGTGACTGTTGCGACGTCGAGGAAGATTGCCTGGCGCTGAATTCACAGCCAAATCAGTAGGGGTTACTGGACTGCTGAGACTTCGTACAGGGGGAGTATCCAATTTATTTGCCTTACAACAGCATGCTTAGTCCCCGACTCACAGGAGAAGCACACCAGCAAACACTGCATGGAGGGGTTGGGTTAACTATCCCAAGGCTGAGACAACTGGTGAGGAAAGTATGAGGGGACTGCCATGGATGCAAGCATTTTCAAGCACTAGCGTATGCAGCTCCTCCACCCAGTAATTTACCGACCAGCTGAACTCATGGGATCAACCCATATCAAGTGATCGGAGTGGACTATGCCGCACCCAAATGATATTGGGTATCCAAGCAATGAGAAGGGTAGGCATACCTCCTGTTATATGCCTGCACTCTCACCCGGGGGTTATCTTGCATTCCTTAATTAAAGATTGTTAGGAAACTAATTCAGAATCTTTCAAAAATTAAACCAGTGAAGAACAACGGTAACTTACAAGAAAAACTGGAGGTGTTACCTTACGGTCAAGGAACCAAAGAGGTTTTAAAATATTTAAAATAATAAAATGCAGTGTATCACTATGAATCAGCAGTAAATTTTTGTACATTTTTTAAGTGATGCTGGCATCATTCTTTCAGTTTCTCACAAAACTAAAATTTGGAATAATGCCATTATGTTTACTCAACCCATGTACTAGAATATAGTACTTGACAACAGTGCATTTTTCTAGTTTTCTTAAGTTCACTTAATTGGAACTTTGTGGCACTAAATTATTAGATATTGTTGTTGTTTCACGGAGCGGGCTAAGTAAAATCATTCTAACATGCAATTCACGAGACTAAAAACATCTTCAACACCTGATACCCCTTGCATTGAATGGATGTAGGAACCTGTTTATTCAAAAACAAAAAGGAATCGAATTACATCTGCACTAGCCTGCGTTGCAACCGGCCCACGCACTCGTCTTAACCATTAATATAGTCTACACAGAAGGTTTAAGACGGAATCCACCAGGGCATTGAGTAGATTGATTTTCAGAAGACAAAAATCTTGTACCAGAATTATTTAAAGCAAATTGCATTCTTTCTTAAGGATTCCGTCTTAAAGCGTCGGGCGACGTAGGAAACATCTGCACTAGCTATAATGTACATACCTTTGGGGGTGGTATAGGCTTTACAGGCGGCTTCTTATCTGGTAAAGTAACATTCCAAAATTCACTAGGGTCTCTTTTATGTGCACATGAAGGTCCCAAAAGGCTTCCACATATTTCAGAAGGACTAAGAAAGACTTCGTCCACAACTGTTAAAACTTCAACTTTGAATTCAGATATAGCCTCGGTGCAAACTCTGTTGTCTTCTATCTTTAGCTCTTTGCAGACCTCTCTTGATATATGAACCACATCATTCACAACGTTGTTTGTCTTAAACGCTACTTGAGCAGCAAAACTCAACAGTTTACAGGCATCACAGGCGCCGCTTGACAAAATTTTGTTACGCAAGTCGCTTTCCAGGCGTTCGAGCCAAGACGTGAATGCTTTGTCCAAAGGTTTCGAAAACGAACTCGAAGAGAATGAAATGATAAAGAAAGCAAAAACCAGACCAAATGACTTTCCTGAAATCATTCCAACACTAAAAAGTTTGATATGAAATCAGAAAAGTCAAAGAAAATCACACAGAACACGAGCAACGTCGACTAGATACACTGCCGACATTGACCTTCTGACGCGCACAAACAAAAAATCGAGAAATCTGGGAACAAGTCACGAGGGAGGTGTATTGTGAGGTGTTTCCGAGGGTGTGTACAGCTTACAGCGTGATACATGCATGATTGGCTAAAGAATCTCGCGCCACTTACTGGTTTGTCCTGATCTTGCAAGTAGAATGGCTCTTTCTCTACCTTTCAAAAAAACATTCTGCACACGGGAATATGATTCATTTTTCTCGTGTAACAACTTTAAGTCCAACAAAACTAAAAATCCCCCAGGGGGGTGCTCAACCAATGTTTGGGTGTAGATGAGCCACTGATAATTTTAAAAACTCTGATCCTACTAAAATAAACTACCCTGTTTAGGACAACACCTTCAATTTTTATTACCCTGGCTTTTCCCCCTAGTATTCAGGTATTCTGATATTCCACCCATCGCATACTGAGGAAAAAGAGGCCTCTGCTAGCTGGTTAACAAAGAACAAAATGCACTCTATCTTTTATCAAAGCAGTAGCATGTTTTAAAAATTGATTTATTAGCAATTTCAATCGAGCAAGTTCATGTTATTAATGTTACAGTCATTGCTTTTGTATACTTGAAGTACAAACAAATTTCAAGCAAATCGCATCAATCATGCATGCAATATCCTGTCTTTTATTTAGCACAGACTTAAACTAAATTATAAATGCTGTTAAGGACAGACTTGTCTTAAATCCGGGGGGGGGGGACGGTACTCCCTTATATAAGCTACATACTTTAGGTATGTGCCACTCCATCGGGTAGGGTTTTTGTGCGGTTTTGGTCTGAAAATGGGTATACACTTTGCCCATTTTGGTCTGGAATCCAGTATTTTTTTTTTTTTGAGGAAACTACGGGATTGTATGAACGTCTTTATCGTTTCAATTCCAAATGAGTAAGAAAGAAAGAAAAAGATGCGAATTCGAAATGGATTTGAAGAATTTTTTATTTGAGCTCTAATCTAAGTGATGGTAACATAATTTCTGCCTAATGGCCAGGTCTGAAAACGGGTGTGGAAAATTACATTTTTTGGTCTGAAATCGGGTCAGGATTTGGAGAACCAGGCGGCACACCCCCACCAAGAATTCCCAGGAGTACCCCCCTGGCTCTTAAATTATGTACCCTGTTTAGAACAAAGGACAAAAACCATACCCTGTCCAGTGGGAGATCCCCATACGGCCACATAAGGGAATACCTCCCCTTGTTTAGGTATACGCACTTTACATCAAGGTGTCCCACTGGACAGGATGGTTTTTGTACCTTTTCTTTTCTGAACAAGGCATATGATTTACTTCAAATCTGCCCTAGAAATAGGGTGTTGTTTCTTGATTGTTTTCAGTAATTAAAAGCCCTACACTGAAGACAATCAGAAAAAGATTGGGTATTTAGAAAGTGCAGTTTATTTGCTTGTAGAAGTAGTAGTAGTAAGATAGTGGGCCCATAGTATTATAAAAGCTTATTACTTATCCTTGCTCTTTGAAAGTCACAGAGGTTAGTAAAATATCTGGTATTGTAGAAAAAAAAAAGGAAGATTATTAAGGAAGTTACAGTACCCTACGAGCAGAGGTTTCTCTCTTGCATGGTTTTTAGCATTGTTCAAAAGACAGATATTTTTAAATATTAAAAATGCTTTTAGAACCCATTGGAAAAAAATACTTCTTGCTATCCACACAGGAAATGAGGTTGCACTGAAATTAACCACTGAATAGTGTTTATCTGGTGGATATAGTGCTTATTCAATTTTTTGTGCTTATGACTGATGTGCACTTAGCAATACAGTTGTTGCAAGTTTTAGAACGAGTTGATAAATACACTGTACACCTTCAAAAAGACTAAAATTTTATTTACAACAAATACAGCAGGGGTATTTCTGCAGAACGCTGAATGACTAACCCTAACCCAACTCACTAATTTCAGAGTCATATGGCATTCTGCATTCTGCCTACCAGGTCTGAAAACAGGTATGGATTTAAGAGGCTGGGTCCGAAAATTGGGTGTGAAAAGAAAATTTTTTGCTCCAAAATATCGGTCAGGATTTCGAGAACCGTCCAGTACACCCTCATCAAAAATTCCTGGGAATACCACCTGGGTTTTTGTGCCAAAATTATTAAAAATGGTTGTTAATTTATCTTTCAAAACAGAAATTTAACTCTCTGACTCTTCCTTTTTTCATCCATACACAATAAAGCATGGTGACTTTACTACTTTTTACACTATATAGATTTTTTTTATTTATGATAGACATATTAGTATTATAAATGATTATGTCATAGTTACACAAATTGTTCAAAACTGTAGAAATGCGATTATATTGGTGCTGGAATAAAATACCAACACTTTACTAATGTTCTGTATACTTGGTAGCACTTCCATTTTGTGTCAGGTACATGTAATATATATTCCTGTATTTCCTGGTTTTAAATATTGGAATTGTACCATACACTGAAAAAGAAAGAGGTTAAGATACATTATTGTCATGTAATGACTTCCAATACCCATTTATAATATATACAGAAAAAGGATCTCACAGTGCTAAAAGTGCTTTTAAGTCACTAAATTGCTGATAAAAAAACAAACAGATAAGGCAATCAAATGATGTGGTTGAAGTTAGACCAGAAGAAAGAAGTTAAAATAGTTCAAGAGGTGCTGTTGATTATCTTCAGCACTGCTGATCATCTGCTGTTGATCATCTAATTCAGAATGTCACTTCCACGTTGGGAAATGCCAGAACTCTCCATCCTTGAGAGTCCAAGGTGTTTTATATTTAACAGTCAGTCAACACTTAATTAAGTCTCAAGACTTCTATTTGCAGGTTTTGAGACTATGTGTATACTCTTTAATTCAAACTTACTGTTACAGCTATCAGACTGCATTTTTCTGTCAAGAAACAATACAAAACACAAAAAGAATAATATTGCTACATACCATTCAGTGAATGTAGTGTCATTAGGATGTTGCAGAATGATTGACTTGACTTCTCTTGGTGGGTAAAGCCCATATTCCTCAGCTCTCTCCCACCTCTCTAATCTGGTAATTCCTTGAAAAATCACAACATAATGTGTAACAGAAAATTAATAATAACAACACTTACTGGACTTGTACATTAACATCCACCAAAAATGTAATTTCATGCTGCATGATCAAACACTTTTTAGTTGCAGCCCCTATAGCTTGAAAGAATCAAAATCAAACAAATTGTTGCTAACAAGTCAAACATTCAATCCGGCCACAATAATTTCCCTTTGCTTTATGGGTGAAAAGTGAACGCAACATGGTCATCACAGTCCATGACCCAAAGCCCTCCCAAGAGATCTTTCTTTGGTGTTCTTATTCACTTTGTGTTTTGTAGTCGAAAACAGAGTTTCAATCTCCACACATTGAAGACCAAAATGACTGCATTTGAAGGCAATAGTTCTGGTTTACTAAAAGCTTCAATTTTGTTCGGAATTTTTTACCAGAGAAAAGTTTTAACAATTTTATAGAGTGAAGCCATCAGCCAGTATTAGTGGGATCTCCATAATTTATTATTCAACAGTTTTAATTCTTCCTAAATGAGTGAAGTGTGAGACTATGCTGGAAAATCCCCATTTAAATTATTAGTATTGAGTACGGGGAGGAAAGGACTGAATGGAATCAAAGTCAGTCTTAGTCTCAATTACCAGCTTCTGTTCAGGAAATGAGCCCACGCTCCTACGCCTGATTCAACATGGAAATCGAGCCTAAGTTATTCTGCCAGTAGTCAATGCAAGTTGGTTTTTAGATCTGCACACACTGTCATCACTACCATCTTGTGAATTGTCTTTGCTATACCTCTATATATTATGCCCGTACGAAACTTGCAGCACTGTACAGCGCCACAAAATTGCTTCAAAATAGCTGTACACCTAAATTACAGCTGTTCAGCAGCATTTTAGAAGCCAAACAGCAGCTTCATTGAAGTTGCAGCGGGATGCAAAAGCGCTGTGCAGCCTTTGAAGGCTCTTTGAAGCTCTCGGCAGCGGTTTTGCAGCGCAGTTGCCGACTTTCAAACGCTGCGAAGTAGCTCCAGTAATGCTACAATTCAGCTGAGGTCAATCTGACTTTCTTGACCGCCAATAACATGAATTGCCAGATAAAGCCTTGGCACAGATTACTGCTTTTAAAACGCGAAAACGTTGACTGTACCTCTAAGAAATGTGAGTAAGCTTGTGCGCAAGGAAGATCACTTATTGAATAAACATCCAAATTCTATGCTTTTGGAATAAAGATTTCAATAAATTTCATTCCGTGACCGGCGAGTGTGGGAATGTTATCACTAATTCCCTGGAGACATTCTAGGCCGTAATCTAATTGGTCGGTCTTTTTGCATGAGATCCCATTACATCTCCAGACAAACACGAGATCGCCCAAACATTTTCGACCGTTGAATGAAAGGCGCAAACATTCTAAGGTTTTTTGCATCTAGTTCTGTTTCAAGATGGAAGTTCTGTTGATGTTTTTGGATGGAACAGCTCAAATGTATTTGCAAACAACGCACTGAACAGTGACTTCTATGCTAAGTATCAACGAATCGAACCAGAGCAAGCAACACAGATACAAGAATCTCAGCTGGGGTTCGCACTTACAAGATTCTTATATGCTCATGGTAATGTATGTTCCTTAGTCCATTGTAAAATTTAACGACGACCAAAGTAAAATTTGGTTGATTTCTTTCATGAAAAAAGTGTAGAAGATCGTGGATCATGGACAAAACATCAAGGTGAGCAATGTCCAGCTTAGCCCGTCGCAACGAATCAAAATATCATTTGGCTGCTGTCCGTGTAAACTTTACAGCTGTATGTAGAACAATCACTGTTATTCTCTTTATTTTTAAAAAAGATAATTTTCAATGTCTGCATATTAATGGCTGTTCTTACATTCAGATGAGTGACCGTGATTGCTAAATATTTACAAAGTGAGACTGTTGCAGATTTGTTATATGTCACATGCTTTTGTAACGTGTACGCGTGAATAATAAAGTATCTGCTGCATTTTGACTTTTCTAGTGGTTTTTACTCCGCTACTAAGGCCTTGTCAACTCCTCTACCATGTATCATGATTATTGTATTATTGGAGCCTGCATTTCTTTTTTTGTACCAACGAGTGATAGGCCATTACCGGTAACAACATTCTTTGTCTTTTTGAAGCCACTTTGCAGCCACTTTGCAGCGCAAATCGTGATTCAGGAATTTTCTGCACTGCTGCAAAAGCGCTGTTTATCGCTGTCAAAGGGCTCTCCACTGCTGCCAAAATTTGCGACTGCTGCAGCCCAGCACTTTTACAGCTCTTTTGTAGTGCTTCTTGAAGCCATTCTGCAGCGCTGCAGCAGCGCTGCTCGTTTCGTACAGGTCATGCTGAGAACCACAGTATTAAACATTGTTCACTTACCAATACAGGGGCCATATTCAGAGTCTAAGTCAAATTCTTTTAATACCAAGAGGGCTTTTTCAAGGTTCAGTTCCTGGTCCTTAGTTTCCTTTTGATCTGAAGAAAAGATAAATGGCTGTTGAATGTTTGGTAATTGAACTCAATCCAAGAATGGACCTAGACTGGTAATTAAACTCAACCCATTGTCTATATTTGATTACCAAACACTCTTAGCTTGTAGCTTGTAGACTGCCAAGCAGTATGCTAAGCACATGAACAATCAGAATGGAGCAATATTATTGTATTTATACTAGCATCATGGGATGAAAATATTCAGGGTCACCAATAATTCAACCGCTACTTTTACGTTATGCAGTGCTGTCACTAACGTTTCAAGCTGCTGGGTAAATGCAATACGAAGGCAGAAATTTTAACAACGAGCAAGTTCTTTGCGTTCCAGGCAGCCGAGATTGTCCTAAAGCAGCCAGGGGAAATCTATGGCTACAGCTGTTTGAAAAATATCTCCCCGATCATGTCACCATTGTCAGGCTACCCACCGTTAGGGCTTCCCAAAACTAGTGAGTAATTCTTACCTTTTTGATGAATCACATCTTTGGCCTTTGATTGCTTTAGCTTTTGGTTAATCGGTCTGTCTTTTTTAGTCTTTGGAAAGGAATCAGTAACTAACCTGGTAGAAGACGCCATTGCCATTCCAACAACACGAAACAGTCCAAACAGCTGATTGGACGAATTGGACGCGGAATCGACGCCGAGAGACGCGGAGACGGAGACGCGGTTGCATAGGGCCTCGCCTCAGTCTCCAACAGTGCACCTGTTGTTTGACTGCGAATGTCACAAAAAATGGCGACTGAGAACCCGTTAATTTCTAAAACCGTTCTGTATGCTGGAGAAGGAGAAATACCTGTATTTGAAAGTGGATCTAAGGTAAACTCAGCTAAAAGACACAAATATTCGTTATATTTTTTATCACAAAATAAGTAAAAGTCGAGCAAGATCGTAAATTATGGGTTTTTCACTGTGAAAGAACCCATGAAGTTTATCTTTGTTTTGTAAAAGCTTTAATTTTTTAGGCTTTTTATTTAAGCTAGGTGAATTTTTAGTTTTCTTTGTTTTACGTCTCTCTTGATTGTTGAGGATTTTTTCCCTGAGGGCCAAAAATCTTGGCCAAGTCTGCTTGATTTTCTTACAGTACTCTATTCAGGACTACGTTCACCCAGACAATCAAACCTTTCACCGTTTTAGTGGTCTCTAGCTACAGTAAAATCCAGGTCAAGGTATTTTTTATCGTTATGAAATTAGGTAAAAGTGAAGAAGAGCTCGCCTAAAGTCTGTCGGCCGACAGTTTTTGGAAGGAGCTTTTTTTTTTTTACTGTTTCCTAACTATGCATCTGTTTCGGGACTTTTACAACCGGCTGCTTTCAGAGTAGCCTCCCACGCAGCCGTTTTTAGGGGATCTCGTTTTTCATCCGTCCCCACAAACGTTTGTGGGGAGGGATGAAAAACGAGCTCCCCTAAAAATGCCTGCGTGGGAGGCTACTGTGTAGTGGAGGTTCAATTGTAAAAATATCTCTGATAAGAAACATATTTACGTTTTATTTTAGGCTACCTTTCATTTCAAGACTTTCAAAGCAGATGAAGATAAAACCCGTATTGATTGTAGTAAAGAGCTCGGACAGCCATTCGAGCTTCTTATTGGGAAGAAGTTCAAATTAGAAGTGTGGGAGGAACTTATAAAGACCATGAGAGAAAAAGAAGTGGCTCGGTTTACATGTAATAAATTGGTACGAAGTTATTAAGTGTTTATTTCATATAAATATTTGTCCAAGATTAATAATAAATAAATTGTTCAGGGCTGTCACTAAGATGTCAAGTTACCATATATATGCAATTAGACGACAGGGAATTGAGCAGCTAGGAATTTCTCCTTGTTTTTATTTTCCCTTTGTTTTCTTTGAAAATAGCCAAGCATCATGCTCATAGTATTGGGGGAATCCCCAGCCCTTAGTAAGAGCCCTGATTGTTGGACAAAGGACATGTAATGTACAGGCAGCAATACTGCTCATCTATTTTGGAAGTGCAGAGTTTGAGAAAGTAGAAAACATGAGGAAAGATAGGCACAAAAAGAAAGGGTTGAAGGATGCAGACTCATTATTGCTTTTACACCGGGAAAAATACCTGTTCATATTATGAGCTATAAAAATGTCATCACATTTCTACCAACAGCATAGCCTTAACCTTCAAAACATAAACCACACACAGATAACAATCCCTTGATTGGTTATGAGAAAGGGTTAGATGTTAAAAAGTCTGCTTCTAAAATAATGTTCTTAGCATAATAAATTGACTTCATCAATTTAGTTGATAAGACAGAATTTTTGTCTTTCACTTACCCACTGTCACAGAACCACAGTTTCTTTTAAAAGTGATTCCATTCTTCAAAGTAGGAATTGTTTGCTTTAGTGTTGTGGTGTAGGCTTACCTTGTCGTGTACCATAAAGTGACACCGTACTTCCTCTAATGAGCTAATGACTGGTATTTTTAGCTTGTAGGAGGTTATCCAATTGTGTCCAAGAGCCTACGCACTATTGCTAAGAAGGCAAAAGGAGAGTTACCTGAGGAACATAGCCATCATGAACATTCATGTAGCTTGTCAGCCATGAAATCCACAGGATACCCAGACTTGGACGAATTACTTGTCAATGAGCAGGATCTTGTCTTCGAAATAGAACTTTTGAAGTATGAAAAGCCTGGTGAATTCTTAAAAGAAACATGGCAGATGGATGCCGAAGAGAAGTTGTCAATTGTTCCTGGATTGAAGAAGGCAGGGAATAAACTATACGAAGAGAAAAAGTACAAAGAGGCAGCAGAAAAATATGCAGAGGCATTGGGTTGTCTTGAGCAGTTATGTCTGCGAGAAAAACCAGGTGATGAACCCTGGTTAAATCTTGATCAAATGAAGATTCCTTTTTTGCTTAACTTTGCACAGTGCAAGCTTTTTCTTGGTGATTATTATGAAGTTATTGAGCACACATCAACAGTTCTTGAAAAAGATAAGGATAATGTCAAGGCTTTGTTTAGACGTGCAAAGGCTCATGTGAAATGCTGGAACCCTCAAGAGGCTAAGGATGATTTCAATAGGGTTGTAGTTTTGGATGCATCACTAGCAAAAGCTGTCAAGAAAGAACTTGAGGAGCTAGAAAGACTCACTAGAGAGCATAATGCCCAGGACAGAGTGAGGTTAAAAGAACTTTTTAAGTAATGTGATTAAGGTGTAGAGAGTTGAGTAAAGAGTAAAATCTACAGTGCCAATGGCAAGATTATTGTTTGAAGGTGAAAGCAGTGAAGGGTGTGATAAACTGACAGGTTTTGTGACTGACCACTCTCCCTTCATCAGTGAAATAGACCCTTTTTCAGCTTTACACAAAAACACTGTGCGGGAGAGCTAACAATGCAGTGGGACCCTGAAAGAAAGGAAATTAGCTTTTATGTAATCACGTTGTTTTTCTTGTCCCACTGCATCTCACGTTCTCCAGGAAGGTGTTTTTGTCCCCTGTGACAGACTGTTCAGTTGCAAAGGGCTCATGGGCCATTGAACTACATGCCCATTTTGACAACCTTCAGAAACATGCCATAAAATTCCGAAAATAAGCCTCTCCTTGCATAAGCCCCTCCAAATATAAGCCCCCCAAACCGGTAACACAAAAAAACCTCCGTTAAATCACCCCTCCAAATATAACCGCCCCGGGGGCTTGTACTTAGGAAATTGCCCTCAAATACAAAGTAAAACAAAGCAAAAAATGGTAAATTTACTTCCAACTATAAGGCTAGCCCAATCGATTTTAACAAGCAAATTTGCCTCCGTAGATAAGCCTCTCCGAATATAAGTCCCTTCAAAAATAAGCCCCTCAAAAAGGGCCTTTGAAAAATATAAGCCCTGGGGGCTTGTTTTCGGAATTTTACGGTATCCAAGTGTATTATGTTTATGGATCTTTCTTTGCATGACATGAGGTTTTAGTGAGTTTGAAAGAAATGCAGTAAGACTGTTTTGCAAAATTCTTAAGGATGTCATGGCATCCTAATCAGTTTCAGTAAGAAAGAGAAAAGTTTTTTGTTTACTTTCTCCAAAAGAAATGCCACATTAGAAAGTTGGTGTTGAAAACAGCAAAGAGGGGTACAGTCAGTCCCCATTAGAATGGACGCTAAAGGGGCCATAGAAAGGGTCTGTATTAAAGGAGTGTCTGTATTGAGCAGGTCATGTTATTAAAGAAAAAAACACCTTTTATTTAAACAAAATACTAAAGTAATAATTAAAAAGAGTACATAGCATTGTCAAATTAAGCATCTCTTACCTTCACAAAGCTGTCATTCCATGGCTTAAATCCACCAAAACACTCAAAACTTGCCCATCTATGTATTACTTAATCAAAACCGTTCTCTACATAAATTGTTTGATGCCAAAATTAGTCTGAAATTGATATCTAGAAAACATCGTACTTGGTGCACTGTAGTGCTGGAAACATGTCAAAACTAATTTTTTTGCTTTGCCTTTCTTTTCAAAGCTAGTTCCCGGTTTGATCATGCGGTTCAGTCAACAGCTAATTTTTGACTGATAAAGGAGTAGTTCATAGTCATGACTTGTCTGAGTTAATCACAATATTTAAAATCAAGGCAAAAATATAACTTTAGCTTAATTTAGAGAATGATTATTGTCACTGGTTTTAACAGCTGGCACTCTATATCCTTGGCAGACATAGTTGTGAAAAAAAAAATCCAGTTGTAATTTGAACATGTACATTATAGTTGTGTGATTTTAGACAATTAAACACAACAAAAAGTTGCCATGCCATGCCACTATCAGTCCACATAGCCAGTTGGGGGTGGGGGTGGGGTGGGGGGCTGTACACAGGCTATTGTCCCCAGTGCGGCAATTCAAACCATGACTTGACCCTAATGTTACTGAACCTTGTCACCCCTGGAGTGATCAGTTTTTTGTTTCAGCTGTTAATCAAACCTAGTGGTCATTTGAAGTTTACCATACAGACGAAACGATCAAGTACCACAGGAAAAGTATGGTCAAAAGTGTGCACAATATATAGACTGATATAACAGATATTTGGCTTTAATTTAAGGGTTCATGTTAGACCTTTCAAAGGTCCGTTTTTGTCATGGGCATTGGCCAGGAGACTTCCTGTGACTTTCGACGCTCGTTTTGGGTTAAGTCTGGTTTAATGTCCATTGCGTTTAATGCAACAGCATCGCTCATAAGATCGTCGACACGTCCCTCTGACAGTAGGCTCTGATTTACGTCTTTATAGGTAAATATGAATTACTCGTACTTGTAAATTCCTGACTTGTCTGTTTAAGAGATGATAAGCAGTTGAGAACATTGGGAGTCGAATTTGGAAGTTGATGCGAAGCTGAACACAAGTCTTTTACTCATGTAACGAGAGTTGTATGTTAAATGAATGTTGTGTTTTTATTGATTTTTGTACTTATGATGAGTGTTGTACATGTAACTACAACTACTACAATAGCGAAAAATAGCAACTAACTTTGGACGACCCAACACAAAACCAGTCATACTGATGGAAAGGGCAGGACCACTCCAGCAATTCAACAAAGGAATTCGATTGAGTTTTTTTACGACCTCTTTCCTTGATCGTGTGGAACCCTAGCCTTACCAGAATAATTCGTGATACTTGTTTCAAACTTAGAAAAACACACCGAAATACGCATGAACCAGGGTTTACTGCCCCAAAAAATTACTCCATGGTACCGTTAGTTTCAACTTTTACACACAGGCAGAAGTAAGCGTTCAGCAAGGTCAGTTCTCTTCCTTAGGCCATTCACCCTCGTTGCGAATATAAAACTGAAACGCGGCTCGTAAACCAGACTCCAAGGCACCCTGAATCCATCCTGTAGCAAAGGAAAGGCCGTCTCCAGCAAAGAAGATGTTTGCCATTGGGTATTCCATAAGGTAGCGGACGTTTTGGTACTGGGTGGGTTTGAGTAGGGCGTATGCTCCTTGAGCGTTCGGTCGGTTGTACCACGCGCAGACGGCACCCGTTTCAACCTGCTCTTTGATCTGTGGGTGAATGGTGGCTATTTGCTCTACTGCTTCGTGTACCGCAGTTTGAGGATCAAGGGAACCAAAAAGTAGGGCCTCCGATTTCCACGTGTAGACTAATAGGATGCCCTTTTCCCCAGGATGGTCCCCGTCGCGGTTACTTGGATAATGGAGCTGACCAATGGGAAGATTTGTTTTGGAGAATCCCCCTTTGATTCCCTCATCCTCCCAAAATCTCGTCTTGGTCTGTATGAATATTTTAGTCGCAGCACCTGTAAAGATGTCTTCTATGGCCTTGTGAAAGCGCTGTGGTGGAGGCGGAGTAGTAGTATCGTTGGGCGTGAACTTGATTTGTCTAAGAATGTTGATTGGAGTGGCCACTATAACAGCATCTCCCTCGACCTGAAAAGGCTGTCGGCTGTTGCTGAAATAGCCTTTGACCACCACTTGATTTTTTTCAGTGTCATCCTCATCAAATGTGTAGAGAATCTCTTTGACTGTACGGTTGAGGAGGATTTTCTTGTGAAGGTGGACGTCGGGATTCCAGCCTCTTCCTTTATTAGGCTCGGTGAAGGCTTCTGGCAACAAAGACGTCCCTCCTACAATACGGTGCATGTTTGGCGCCCACCACTGTCCTAGCTGATCACGGAGGTATTGAACCAGACTTTGGTCAAGCTGCTCTGTGTAGCTAAAAACGCTGTAGGCAGTAATGGCAGCATCAGTCCAAGGAAGGTACTTCTTAAGCTCTTGGAGGCCTTTCAGAGAGATTTTTCGGGCTTTGTTCTTGATTTTTGTCATGACGGCTTCGTAGCTACTCTGTAAGAACCCATCAAGTGAGAACTGACTCCAGATATCAATCCATTCTTTCCAGGCATCGCATGGTTTAACGTCAGGATTATCAAGAAGGTCACGCAGCTGGTCTGTTATGACTTTAGTGGTACAGTTATAGTAGTCATCTGCAGTGAGATGAAGATGAAATTTTAGAAAAAGCTACGCATAGCAATTTCACCAAAAAAGAAGGGGATATGTCATGATAGTGTCTCTAATTAAATTAAGCTCGCTAATTAAAAAAGTGATTTTCCAATGCATCGCCGATTTTGTTTCTGTTCCATTTCAACCTAATGACATTTTCTTTAATACTCTTCATTCTATTCGAAACTCAGTGTTTCCTCCCTTCTTCAGCTTCTTTCTGTCCCAGGTCATAAACCTTTATTTATATCAATTTGTTCTCTTTCCCCGTTTGTTTTCATTTTAGCCTAATTATGCTGAACGCAATACGATATCTGATGTAAAATAACCTTGCTTGCAGATCCACCCTTAATTTATTTATTTGAATTCCAATTTGAGTCTACTCATTCGAAAAACTAATCGACGAAACCGTTGATTAAAAGCGCGGTGATTTCTATATTGGGCTTATTGCTCGCCTTTATGTTTCTATACATTTGTACTTTCATGTATATAATTAAAGGGCGGCAAAGTTCAGTTCTAACCACTACTGAACAACGATAGTCAGTTGTACAGTTAAGCTTATTTCAGGCTTACCGATACTTGCGATGCCTTCTACTCCATTTTCTTTGAGGGTATCATTCCATCCAGGCCAAAGTTTGTCGAAATTTGCGTTGTCCCATTCTGTTTCAATTAAAGATAAAATATTTAGTTATTGTCTCAGAGTGTTTCATTGCAAAAGATAACAATTTTCACTATGCCACCGATCAACAGGGGCACCCAACGGCAATTTTCGGGAAAATATCTGTTCGGAAGACGATTTGAGATCTAGAATTTTCGGAGCATTTGTTGTAAAATTTCTTGCTTGCCTGCCTCTCCTAGGATTTTCGAACATCTACAAAATGGTATAATTACCCATTTTTAACGGATTTTGACCTTAAAAAAGGTCACCTAGAATTTTCGGGAGCCTTTTCCTGGCTGAAATTTTCGAGAAGGTAAGTTTTTCTCCCTATAATTTTCGGATCACTAGACTTTCAGCTAGGAAATCCGAACAGATGGAAAGTTTTTAGGGGATAAAAATATGCCTATATCTACCGTTTGAATACTAAAATACGTTCAACAATGCTATGTTAAGTGGTTTTGAACTATATCCTCGTTGGGTGCCCCTGGATCAACCCATCAGCCGTATTTCGAATTACGCAATAAAGACGAATAAACGTTGTGCAGCAGACCTCCACATGGGGGAGGCACATAAAGGACTTATGGGTAGGGGTGTGCCGCAAAGGTTTTCAAACCCTGATCTTGTCTAAAGGCATAGCTCGCACTTGGGAAAAGTTTTCATCTTTGCCGGCTAAAAAACCACGAAAATTCGAAACCGCAACCGGAAAAGAAAACTTTTAGTCAAATCGAGGAGGGTCGTTGTTTTGACGCATTGAGAACTAAAGTAGGCCAGAAACCAGAGAACATTATCTCTTCGTAGTCTAATCATTTGGCGTAGGAACGTTTTCCTCCTTTCCCAGTTTCAGGAGGATGGGAGGAATAAAGGAAATAAAGTGCTTGGCTGCAAAGACTGCATTTAGCTCGGAGAATAACAAACCTGTGACGGTACTTGCCTTGGTAGAGAGTTCCCGTAAAAAGGTTAAAATAGCAAAGGATTACAAGCTTATGAATTGCTCGGTCGTAGAGAGTTTTCGCAAAAACGTTAAAATGGCGAAAAGTAGTGGTAGCCTCGTCCGTCCACAACGAAAGCGCGGAGGTCAGAAAATTTCTACGATTGTTTCAATTTGATCGTGTTTCAAATTGGTCACGTTTCGCTGACAAGTGCTGACACTTACCGCCGTGATTCCTATTGTTTAGCTCGAGTTTTCCAAAATCTGCCTACCCCACCCAAGCAATACGGCGTCTTTGATGTTTTTTGCGATTTTCAAAGTTTTTTCCAACTTTAAAACTTGGGGTTGCCTTTGGCAATGAGCCCCGATGACAGATTTTTACCGCAAGGTAAACAAATTCTTCCAGAAATTTGCCAAGTGCGACCCATGCACAAAAAAGCCGTTCAATTAGCTACCTTGATTAAGACAAAAGACCGTCCTTTTCTCGTGAACGTGATTCATTTCATTTGGCATGCAGAATTTAGTATTTTTTACACCTAACATCACAGAATTAGATTACATTAGATATTAGATCACATGTGGGCGTGGCCACCGCTAAAGTTCCCACCTTGTTCAAGGCTTCCTGTCCAAAAAGACGCCTTGTATGTTCAAGGTGCTAAATGACGCTAAACAGTGAACTTATAATTAAAACCCTGTGTAAGACTCAAGATTCCGAAGACCATACCCTGTTCGGTGGCATACCCTTTTAGGCCAAAAAAGAGAGTGTCAGCCCAAAGGCAGACCATAGACCACTGTACTGTTTAAATTATGGGGTTACATCTAATATCATAGTTAGAGGTTCTACCCTTCAATACAATCGAAAGGTTTCTATTTGCAACCTCGCCCCCCCCCCCCCCCCCCCGGGGCATCTCCCTTAAGATAGAGAGAGGCGGGACAGCGGGAAAAAGGGCCTAGTGTTCCAAGGGAAATCCCTGAGGACGAGGGTTTCTAATTGTGCTTACCCTTTATTCGAACAGCGTCTTCGTTATAAAACTTGAGATAAGCATTTTCATTGTAGTTGGCAAAGTGTGCCAAGGGAAGATTAAACCGCTTGGCAGAGGCATAAAAATCTGTCAGGAAGTGGGTCTTTTCTTTGGCGTCCGGGGGACATGGTAACCTCATAGCACCAGCTGGGACAAGACAATAAAAGAAGCAAAAATTGTGTTAGACTAGAACAGTTTACTGCCGTTTGTTTCAGGCATTCCGATAACCGGGACGGTGCAAAGAGTAGTGAGTGAGATAAAATAGCAGCGGGGCGCGATGTAGCGAGGGGGCGGGGGGGAGAGTGACTCCGTTTTCTGCTTCTCACTCCCCTTCTATTTTTTTTCTTCGCCCTCTATTTCGCTCCACTCTCCGGTTACTGAACTCCTGAAATAGGCTAAGTTTATTACAGGGGTGGACCAGTGTTTAACCGACAGGCACGTCCAGCCCTCTTCTCGTTGCTAAACATTACTTCTTCACAATAAGTAATTGCTCCGAATACGGTTACTAAATCATGCAAAGACCGGTGTAGAAAAAACAAAGGAATACAAAATTAAAACCCTGTTAAGCCGACATAAAGCCACCAGTCTTTTCTAAATTAACGGCTTACCCTCAGCACAAAGTTCCTTTTCAAAACCATCTTTTTCCCCAAGTGTATGTATTCTGCCACCTACTCGCATCTGACTCTCCAGTAGTATCACATCATGACCTACTTGCTCCAGTTCGTATGCAGCTACTAGCCCTGCCATTCCAGCTCCAACCACGATCACTTTCTTCGGTTTTTGAGTCTTTGTACGCTTCTGGGGATTCTCCAAGCGCTGGATCCATGTTTGGAACGCGAAATTTAGGCCCTTTTTTGCAATGTCCATCATAAGTGGTTTCAAAAGATCACTTTGTTGAATGGGTTCTTCCTCTTCTTCCAACCTCTTCTTTTTAGCCTCTTTGGCTGCTTTCTGAGTCATAGCTACTTGAGGACGTTTTCTGGATGTCTCAGCCGGAAGGCTCCCTACATCTCCAGTAACCCAGTTTGGTTCATTGTCGAGTGAAACTCTACCCATTCGCTTTTGAGCGACTGCCATCGTTAATTCTTAGCTGTAGATATCAAAGAGATTTCAGGGTAAAAATCTTGATAAATGTATTCTTTGAGGCCCTTTGAAAACGTGAAAAAATAGGCGGATTCCAATGTAAAGTAATGCATGACCTGAGAGAGTCACGTGCATGAACTGAAAAAGTGCTTCGCTCTTGTATGCCAGTGTTCATTTCTATAACGACTAGGAGATTTTATTATTAAAAAAAGTAGGACATAAACACCTTCATTGATTGGCCCATAATGATGCTCACCACGATTAAGAAGAAAGAACCGTGGTAAGCGAAAAGGGACGCAAACCATGCATAAACCAAACGCATAAAATCTTGATCAGTTAGAGCTAGAAATCTGTACTACTTTCAGCTTTTCCTAGGCTCCGCCCAAAGACCGACAGCTCAGTAATCACTGATGCAGACTGTAGTTTGTAAATTCTATTACCAAACAATACAATATACATTTAGGACATTGTGAAACGTGACTTGTTTTTTTCGTATTTGTTCATGAGTAGCGACGCTTAAAAGGATCCAGGGAATGACAAATCCACGTGCACGTTTGAATTTCGCTTCAATTAGGACTTTTATTTCATTTGGAGGTTCTGAATAAGCTACACAGTTTCGTTGACTTGAAGACCCCGTCTTAGTCTTTGGCATTTCGTAATAAAACACCCTAAGGAGATTATTTAAGATATACATATTATTAGCTTTATTTATCAGAAAATTTATGACATAACATCCTGTGAAAGTGTGTTTGGCAGTAGTGCGTTACCGCTTACTCTTTTCAACCAAACGTTCACTAGCAGCGCGCTCGTAAGAGTTTGTGCTTACTCCGTTAATATACTCAGTACATGTATACTTGACTCGACCGACAAAAGCCCGGCTTCGAGATGATACACAAAGAATGTCTAGCCCAAATACGAGCGTCTTGAATGTTACGTTAACCCCGCTAACGATAAAAGGAAATTAAAAAATATATGAATCTTCGAAAGACAAACCTGATTTTTTCCACTGTATAAGACTTAATCTGGAATATGCCGAGCTAAAGATGCTTCTAAGTCTGCCTTCACATACACTATCATGTGGCGGCTAGTAATGAATGTGTCTCGGTGCACCCTGAGCTTATATCGGGATTATGCGACTCAAAGGAATGTCCGAAATTCAGGCTAGGGAACAATAACGTAACAATAGGTTAATCAGAACATAGTTAATCAATTGAAGTGGTTATAAAAGCCCGTCAGCTTTCTTTGTTATATCTTTTTTGGACTTGCACAACGTTCAATTGCATTCAAATTACTGACCAATAAGATAAGAACGTCGCATATTCAGTCGCGATTTGTGAACAACAAAGGCCTAGCATGTGTGTGGCCAGGGAGCTCCCGACATAAACTGCAGAAAATTTGTTTTCATCTTTGATGGTTGAAGACCATCATCCGGGACCTTCATTAATCTTCCTCTACCAACTGTGATCTAAACGTTTCTATAAGTGTTGCTGCATCCTGTGTCACTGGAGCGAGAGAAGCAAAAGAACTCAGTTCAACAATGACTTATTGAGTAATAGCGGTGTGCTTCCAAAAGAAAAGAATCTAACCTTTGGTTTAGGTATTTAAGCAAATAATAAATTTCCCGCTTTCGGCGTAACGCTAGCGTCACGACACGTGAAAAAGCTCAGCCACGGTTGACGTAAATTTGCCGCTCATCTTCGCGTTAATTGTGCAAGTAAAACAAGTTTTTTTTTTCATAAGATTTCTGACGCAGTTTTTTGGTCGAAAAATGGGCGGAGAAGTGTGAGACCTTAAATGTCCATAGAATCCCCTTGAAAAGAATTGTACTCAACCTGTGAAACAAAATCAAATGGCAAAGAGAGCCTGGTGATGAAAACTATTATTAGTTTTAACTATTTTTCAAAATTTTTACAAATGAAGTAGAATTTGTATGCATTCAGAGAAATAAAGTGATAGCACGGAAATCCTGCATTATGAAGATGTCGGCTTAATCGCAAATTTCGTACTGCGCAACCTACATTTCCTAATCGCATAGGAAACTGTATTTTCTTCGGTTTTTCTTTTACTCAAGTCTGTGAAATAGTTCTTGCAATTCTGTATTTACTTGCATGGCCATGCAATAAAGCTTGTTGTTGTGACAGTAACGTCTGGAACATTATTATGCTTTCATACTTGCGTATTTTATCTTGAATATTTGGCTTATTGGAGGTAGGGTTCTAAGGACTCAGGTTACCCTATTGTGAAGAATCAGTAAAGCATATAATTATTACTGCGGACCATGCTATGTATCAATAAATTGGGAATTATTTCCATGACTACCGAATACTCGCCTCCTTCTTCCTGCTTGCCTCTGAGTTACAAGATCGTGACTTTGCGGAACAACGAAACGCTTTAAGGTCACTCCTTCGCCTCACTGGACCCAGATGAAGGAAGAATTAAACGGAGATGGCCGGATGCCCATGGCCTGCTTGGTAGGCGCCAGTTTATAGTTTGTCTGAGTAGTTTTTATAGTGCAAGCGAGGGAACATGCCGCCCCTCGTGCGCGCGCTCGTCCTCAAAATTTCTCCCTTCGCCCTATACGAAAATCTACAGTCGACTCCCGATAACTCGAACCCTCGCTAACTCGAGCCTTGCGCTAACTCGAACTAAAATCGATCTCCCAGGATTTCCGTCATACCTTCACGGTAATTTTACCTTCGGTAACTCGATCCCTCGATAACTCGAACTCCTGCTAACTCGAACCAATTTTCGTTTCCCCTCATGTCATTTTCTATATAATTTTACCCTCGATAACTCGAACCATGTTTTGAGCCCTTCTCGGCTATTTTCTTCGAACTCCCGATAACTCGAACTTTTTTCGATTTCCCTTGAAGGTTCGAGTTGTCGGGAGTCGACTGTAATTATAGATTTAGCCAGAGCTAAAAGAGGAGCTCCCGTTTATATTTGTTAAATTTACTTCAGACAATGAACTTTAAACCGTTGTCAAGAAATCCACAAATCTATACTTAACTTTGGCGAGAGTCAGTTGACTGAAAAATATAAATCTGAGCGCGCGATCAATTTAAAGCCAACAACTAGTCAGCGAAAAACTTCAAAAACACATGACCTCAATGGTTCGCTCCCTACCCCGCGATACGGTCATGTGACTCTGATCAGCGTATACCCTGTTTTGACAGCTGTCAATTGAACATAATATGGATGTCTATTATCAAGCTAAACACAGGTTACAATCTACCACACTAGCCAGGAAGTTCGACATTTCACACTGGTTTCCCTGTGGTGCGGGGAGGCGGACGGACGGATGATCACGTGATTACAAAAATGTCTCTGATGGATAGATTACCAAATTTTCTTAGGTATGGGGCTCCGCTAGTGCGCTCGTGGAGCTCCCTTATATCCAAAAGTTTCGGATCTTTTACTTCTTAAACTAATTCTTGGATTTGAATTCAACTCTCACGTACTACAACTCATCCAAGAGATATAACGCGAATCATGCGACCGTAGGTGGGAAAAAGACATATATTTGATTTTCCTTGTGAAGGCTACAGATGAGGAATTCAAACAAGAAAGCATTCTTCTGATCATAGGCGATGACTGGTATATTACATAAATGAAGGCCATTTTATCTCCTAACAGAGCCTCGCTAACAAACAGAGAACCGTTTTGAGGAGCAGAATAAGCCCCTTCACCTTCTCTTCCCTGCTCCTAGCCAACTAATAAATCGACCTCTAGGACTTTACAGGAAAGTTTACAATGTTAACCAAATGGTAACTATGGAAGGGAGAAAAAGTTGTCTATGATTCTAACCGGGGGGAAAGGTACGCAACAAAGTTTTTTACGGGGAGGATCCACCCCGAGGTCCAACCCCTTACACTTTTATATACTATTTCTTAACAGTAACGGTACCCCTTTCGAGTATCTTCTATTGGCAAATGGGTACCTTTTACATACAGAGTATGGACCTCTGCATCCCTTTTAACTGCTGTAAATTCACTGTCTTTCAAGTATGAATAAATCGCAAAATCAGAACGTTTTCTCAACATTTTCTCGGCCATAAGATGCATCTGTTGGCCCTTTTTACAGACAGAAATGACAGATTTTATCAAACCTTTATATACTCCAACTAGTGACATTCCTACCCTTTCGGGCGAACCTCCCCGTACAGACTAGTATAAGGAGTATCGGGATTCTAATGGCGTCTGAGACACATATACAGCGGGTGTGTATTAGAGACGGAATCTGGGAGCTCGCAAAAAAATAGTGAGTAGCGTCACCATGGTAACAACAATAGAAAGAATTAAAAAGAGCCTGTCTAAAACACGTGCAGCTTTGATCCACTCTTTTTGATTCTTCAACTTCTCTTCAGTCCAGTCGAGCATATTGCCTCCAAATGGCGCGGACATCGAGTCTATTGTTAGCTGTCTTGTAAAAATGCTGGCGTTTGACGGGCGCTTCTTTTTGCTAGCCTTCTTGGCCCCGCTCCGTCTGAAGTTTCTGTTGCTTTTAAACCCTTTTGGTTCTTTCTTGTAGCCGCCGTTTTGTTTACAATTGTTTGTAGGTGAGGCTCCAAGGTTACAAAAGGAGCGAAACCTATTTGAAGGGCCGCCATTTGTTGAAATAGTGTCTACCTTCCCTGAGTCCTGAACGACCCATGTGTGCATCCGTTCATCGTGTCGAGGGAACTTCCCTGTTTGACATTCAAGCTGGTCATCGCCGCAAGACTCCTCGGACCCGCTGCAGCTTACCTGCCCCTTACTTTCCACATCAATACTATCCACGGTTCTTCTCAAGGCATTACTTTGCCTTCTAACTTCGCTCCAATCCTTTGGCTTTTGACACGGAAATAAAATGCGTGCAAGCCAGTGCAGGATGACCTTCCGCATTGTCTTGGGCATGCGTCGCCTGTTGCGATGGTAAAAATTTAGAATAAGCGTGGTGACGGCCAAAGAAGCACCTATCTCCAGCATTATCGCAAAGTAGAACTGTCCAAGAAGGGGAAAGCCATACGACGGCATCAACTCAGAGCTGAGTTGTTGAAATACTGTCATTGCTAACAGAACTGTGATACTCAATCCTATTCGTTCACCGGACTCAGGAGGCAGCACAAAACCAAGGAATATCATGGACGAGATCAGCGAGCAAGGAATGAGCAACTTTAGTATGTAATCCAGTGATTCGCGTCTAATTTTCACCGTGATTGTTATATCCACGAACTCGTGCGGGCAGCACTGGTATTTCAGTGAGTTTCGCTTCACAGAAAGATTCAGCATCTCCCATTCACCGTTCTTGATGTAATATCTGTTGGCAACAGTATCGTTGTTGACAGTCATATCAATCTTGGATCCATCGAAAGCCCACGAACCAAATTTCAACTCACATTCCTGATCATCGAAAGGAAAGTTGGTGACATCCACACTACAGATGCTCCTAAACATGGCTGGGTTTAACCATGTGCATCTGCCATCGTATTGCAGGGCCACGTTATTGGTGTATGTTGTTCTTCCTCCTCCCATTCGATCCTCTTCGTCGATACTGTCACAAAAATACAGAAAAAGAAAGAAAGGGAGTTTCAAGAGGAAATAGATACAAGACAGCTGATCGATATGACACTGGTAAGGGTAACATCGAGCAAGACACAATTCGAACAGTGCATGTCTTCTTCTCCTCGTGCGCGTTCATTTGGAGCGCCTGTCACTCGTGGCCTCTAATGCTACATGATGGAAAACGAGGGCGTCACCGAGAGAAATTGGCCAGCTTCATGGACGGGTACAAACTTACAAAGTAAATAATCGAAAATAATAAATGATTGGTTAATGTCTGCCCTTAGATATGATTGCCTATTCATAACTATTAACACTTGCTCATTCAAAAGATACCAGATTTCTGGTTGTGTAATGCGACGAAATTCATCCTGCTTCAGGAGAAGAAATCATTATCCCTCTAAAACAGCTGTGCATCAATGCAGCTGCTGGGGTGATATGAATGTGCTAATGCGTAAGGGCATACCGAGGGAATGGTGTTGGAGTTTGTGCCTTGGATTTTTAATCAATTAAACAACAGCCTATATACAAAAGCAAGATGCACGCAATCCTCGGTACGCCTCGGTATGACCAGTACCTTACCCATTCCCACAACCATATCACCTGGCAGTAAAAGCCATGAACTCAATCAGCATGGATTAGCCCCAGGCGAAAGAGTATCACTTAAACACGATTACATACCCATTCTCCCTCTCCTCCGACATGCCGGGGAGGATAAGCTTCGACGTTTGTATGGATATTGATATTACACGCACATCTCCCAAGTATGAAGTCATATCCACTACTCAAAAAAAAAAATGTCTTACTTGTTGTACAATAGCGTGTCCGGAACCCAAATGCTTTCAGGTGCTATATGAATTTCTTTCACTCCACCATAATCTCTCGGGTCCCATTTCAGTAAGTCGTTATCCCAGTACTATAAAGAAAAATTCAATAAGCTCCAATATGCATTTCAGTTTGCGTTTTCTTTATTGCCAAACTCACATTTTCATCGATGTAGCAATAAAAATTACCTATCAGAAGGCCCAAGTTTAAAAACGAAAATAGGAAAACATAATAACTTCAATTAACTTAGTATAGAACTATTTTTGGTGGCCCAAACTGTAAGTGAACAATTTAATTAATTAAGTGAAGAATATTAGTCTAAGCTCTAAGCTGTTCTAACGCTGGCCCATATCAGCCTATACTTCCTATGTGTACATACTTTGTGAAATCGTTGTTTGTTATAAGCTGCTTAGTCGCGATAAACGTTATGAAACAATCACAGCCTTTTGACACAAAAGAGGACACGCAGCTCCGGGTCCTAAACCCGCGATCAGTGCCAACAGTTAGAAAACGATTTATCAATTTGTTTGTTCCTTGTTGTTGTTTGTTTTTGATAATTCAAAGTTCATTGATTTGCTTATTGGGTCTGAATAACTGGGACATACTAGGCTACGTAAAAACACTTTAAAACACTGTAATAAGGATTCTAAACACGTCCAACGCTTCTTCCACGGCTGTCCTTATTCAGGATTTTTGTTGTTTGCACTTTCTGATCAGCGGCTTTTATTGTGATATGTATAGTCAATAGATGCCAAAAAAGGACAGATGTTATCAACGTTAACCCCTTTCGATCAGAGTATGTCTCTAACAACTGAATTTGATTAACATACCTGATTAACCCACGCGTATGTTGTGATGTGCTGTTTCTTTGCGCTCTGTAAATTCAAAATCATAGCTCTGTCATACACTTACTATAGTTCCATTGGTATCTTAGAGATCCTATTCAATATCCACGTTGCTGGGACTTGCTATACAGCACGAAGGTTTATGAATCTCTGGCAAAATTTTACCCCTGTACCTGTTATGCCCCTTGAAGTTTAAAAAGCTTCAATTTGTAGCGAGACAAATTTTCCCGCAATTTTGCGTACGTTCATTGAAGCAGAATTGAGAAGGGGCTTCCCCTAAAATGACCATACTTATCTTAGCTTCCTTAACTAGATTGCCACATTTTGTTTGCAGTATGACAGCCACAAAAAAATCCCAGTGCACAGAATTGTTACAATCTTTCATCGCATTTTTCTAAAAAACCGCCAATCACACGTACTCTTATTGCACGATCAAATTCTTACCACATCAAGAATCCGAATAAGTTGAAAATCAAAAATGATTATCACAGGTCCTGTCCCGGGTAGTTTGGGATGTGCTTGTTTGTTGTAACCTTGGAAGAGCTCAGCGTGTAGGCGAGTTTCATTCATCACAAGTGCCCCAACTAATGAGAAAGAAATGGTTGTATCCGTTACAATAATAATAATAATAGCTAAAGCGGTGAAATCACACAATGATGTCGCATTTCATCAATTTAACGTTCTCCGTTCCGCACAAGACACTGCGACTTATTGCTTACCTCTTGCGCATGGCCCTTCGTCCCTATCGATTTCTTAATAGTAAGAGAGCTTTCATAAGGTTTATATCCACTGTCTCGTAATTTTAACGTGTGTACGCACGTAAATTTTACACACGTAAATAAAATGGAGGCAATGTATGAAAGGGCGAGCGTAAACGCAAAAGCTGAACCAAACTTAACTTTTACTTTTACCCACGACCGTTTTATTTTTGCCTCAGTACATTGCCTCTTTTTTAGTTACGAACGAAAATTTTACTCTCGTAATCACCTAAAAATTATGCGACAGTGAAAACCCACCTTTTCAGGTAACATCCCCTTATTCTCGCACAACTGCAACATGAATTATTATTGTGCAGGCACAACCGAACAACTGAATCTCGATCTCGGTAACTGTGCATTTTCTTAGTCGTTTAACCATTTTGCCTGGGAAATATTTCTAAGGGCAAGTTTAACCCTTTTTCCACAGACGAATACCAAAATTGAAGTTTAATCGTGGTTTTAATTTTTCTGTAGTGAATTTGTACAACTTCTTGGGTTTAGAGACGTTACGTGGCCAGGAGGAGGATCAAGCGGTCATCCCACAAAGTCAGTCAAGTGTACTGAGAGAAGGATATTCGGTGTTTCGTCCTTAAGATAGCCATCGTAGCTGGGGGAATTGTTTCTGCGCTTGATCGTGGGATTTCATAGCGTCTCCTCCCCATTTTCTCTTTCTATGAGGTCTAACCAGCACTTGTGCATTTCAATGACAGTGATTCCTTTTACAATGAACAATGACAACGATAACTGATGGAATGATAACAGACACTTATGAAAATGGTTGGTAGAACCAGACAAGCAATATGTCCTGTTTTGTCCACCCAAGTTGTCAATTATTCTATAACTGGGAGACCTAAAAAGTCGTGGAAGCAACGGAGAAAAAACTACAGGACTTAGGATTTATGACTTGAGCTGAGGTCTCCATTGTTTCAAATAGGACATTTTATTACTACTGTTTCTTTCTCGGGGATATTTATAGCTTTTACAGCTAACTCCGAGGTAATGTAAACAGGTATATGTACGTCTGTTGTAACGACTTAAAATTCAATGTGTATCAGTAAGTTGCAACAGACGCGGCCACTCTGGAAAACGTCTGCCATTAAGAGACAGTAAAAAAGGTGATAACATGACTAGAAAATAAAAAAGAGAGAATAAGTTAGAACAAAAAAAATAGTTACTCAGCACTTACCTGTAAACTGAAAGAAAGTGGCAAAGAGCTGCACAGCAATAAAATTCATCGTGTTTAATTTGTTTGAAGTCAGGGCGCCTTCTGGTTGTTTTGCGTTCAAGTCATGCACCTAAAAATGACCGAAAATGTTTATTGACCAAGATAGTGAATTAGAAATTCAAGATAGCTGAACTTGGCTTGATGCTGCTACAAAAACGCATCCAATTATAAAAACAGACTTAAATTACAGTAATCACTTCCTAAAAACATGCATACAAATAAAGACCGCGGAAGAGGTTAATAGCACTTTTAACATAAAGTGTTTTTCCATAAGCTTAAACGTTGACTGTGCGAACACAGGTTCAGTCTTCTATAACTAATTGTTTCATTGTTTGGTGGTTACAAATAGTTATTCTTTTCTAAAGTGAAGAAGATTTCTTTTCCAAAACCAACGCATCTTGTCTAAAACTCGGACTTTCTCTTGAACCAACATGCTTTCGTTGGAGTTCATGAATTTACCCACGCAATATTAAAATAGTCACGTAGGTGTATTATATTAAACTCCAGAGCACCTTTTTTCCAACTTGTCTTGTCTAATCCCAATTAACATTTGATGGCAATCAGAAAAAGTCTAGACTTCAAAAACCAATTTGAAATTGAGAAGTTTCTTTTGAAAATTTCATAAGCATTCCACCTTAAGCAGCCAAGAAAGTGCATGTGTGAAAAGGAATTTACTGAGTTCCTGCACATCAGAGTTTTTTCTTTTGTAATTATCAAAATAAATAAACTTCCTGGACTTCCTTGTAAATTCAGAGACAGGCTAAAACCAGGATGATAAAAGCAGGTATTATACTTCCCTTGCATTTTGTTCGTTATAGTTTACATGGCGATATTAGTTATCCTGCACGCTTCCTAGTAGAATAAATGCCCGTTTGAGCTATTGAATTTCGAGTCGAGTAGTCGAATATGTCGAATTAATCAGTGTTCTAATGAACAAAATTTTAGCTTATCAACGTTAGATTCGGCATATGTGAAGTAAGGTACTAGTTCGACGTCTGAAGTGGACCTTTGTGTTGTTAGTTACACCATGAACTTACATGAAACTGAAATGTCGCTGAAAAAAAAAAAGAATTAAAAAACAATATAAGGCATGTATTCCATGGGTATGTAATACACAAAATCACTTTATAGCTGGTGCTATGAAAAACCACTCTCGCTTTCACAAAAACCTAATACGTGAGACCTTAATTAAAGCCTGCTACACCCTCCTGCTGTTATGATTCAGTATTTAACACATGGTTTTTGAGCATTCTTTAAAAACTGTGATTGTCTGAACTATTTTGAATTTAGAAGGAGCAATGACCCACAGCATCCCCGCCCGCTCCTTTTAAGGAAGACACACAATCCCTGAGTCGGCAAACTCAGAGTTCTGAGGATGTGCGGCAGGAACCCTGAAACCCTTAGTCACCCTATACTAGACTAAACTCCCCAAATTCCCCCCAACTTAGAGTAGCTTTTAGGCTAAGTTGCGTGAATTTAAAATTGCCGATTTGATTTTTTTATATTTTTGAGTGGACGTTCCCGGTTTCCCTAGTCTAAACCAAAATCTTCAACCAATTGATCAGTTTCCTGGAAAATAATACCCTATTCTAGACCCAAACGCTCTGATTTATATACCCTATCCTAGAGTAAACTGCTTGAAAACCATACCCTTCACAGCGGCACATACCTATATAGCCCATATATGGCAGTACCCCTCCCCCCGGGATGAATCATGATTGGAAACCTTTGATGAGATCTTTTATGACCTCTTCGACCGGCGTTTAATGTACACAGACTATTGATTCCGAGGTGATGATGTTTAGTCCTTACTTCGGACTTGACCACTTTTCAATTGTTCCCTATTCACTGGGTATTTGCGATTATCAGTGGACAGTGACAAGTTAAGCTTTTTTTACACTTTAACTTTGTTTTGAGTGTAGGTAGCTGAAGTTAATTGAAACTTAAAGGATAATTAAAAGAAAGGAAAAAACTTTTATCAGCTAACAGATTCACACACACTGGATGGGCACACGTTTGGCTCCCCTTCCCCCCCCACCCGCCACGCCCTCAACAAAATTTCCCTGATCTCAACCTGACTTAGCCCGTGATCAGGCTCTCTGTTTTGAGGAAAGGGTGAAAAAATCGCGAGGAGAGGGAAGGGAAAGGGTTCCCTCTCCTCGGGAGTTTTTCACCCTTTCCCCAAACAGAGAACCTGTTCACAGGCTAAAGCTGACTGAACCGGTATTCGTAAAGAGGCTGTGACGTCTCTCTCTATTTTTCTCTTTATGTTTCGTGTATCACAACCCTATAATATGTAATTTAATTATTATAACTACTAAGATCGTTTAGGTTTTTGCTATTCTGAGTAGTTTTTTGTCTGATATATTTTAATTTATTCTGTTCTTTGTAAGCGTTTTTTGAGTTAACAAATAAATGTTTGGTTGCAGGAGCCCATCAAATGTTGTTGTTAGTTTGTTTTGTTATACTACCAATTGCACGTCCTTATTCGCAATGGAATGGAACCTAATGGAGCGATGAAATTACTTGCCTATAGCAAATCCACAGCTTCCGTCAAAGAAGTATGTCTTTCAAGCATTACATCAAGAGTTAAAAACAAAACAAAACTAAAAAACTAAATAAAATCTATATTATGATCGCAATCGATTCCAAAAGATTCCCTTTTAAGATGAAATTTCAAATTAAATGTTATAATTACATTTATGGCCAGGTTTTGTTTACAGTTTTGGTCTGGCTACGGGCCATCATATTACTAATATCATGTGCAAAACGAAACGTCCTCAAATCAAGAAAAATTAGAAAATAGTCTCCATAATACTACAGCGGGGAAAGAATTTACTGGAGATTTGCACATCATCGCGTTTATCTCCTAAACTGCACACTGTTCCAGCCTCCCACCCCCCCTCCCAAAATAATGATAATAATAATAATAATAATAATAATAATAATAATAAAATATATATATATAAAAAACATCAACATACACTGTAGATGTCATTATTACCTATACAGAAAAGAAGTTTTCACTATGAACTTCATGCTATACAGAATGGCAATTTTTTGCGGGGTTTAGTGACTCAAATTACGATCGGCATATAATTTTCTACCGTACGAGACATCTTCAAGAGCAATTCTTTTACATTCAATTATGATAGTTCACAGCACGGCGATTTCTCAACTGAGCGATATCATTTCAAATAATAAAGAAAAACTGTGGCTACCTTAAATTGCTGGGCGCACATCTGATCTGCAATGTGATGCTTGGAACGGGCGGCGAACGTACAATTAGCTTCAAGGCTTCAGTGATTCAGATACCCTTAGTCTTGCCTTATCTAACAAATTTCAGAAGATTTGATTGTCCTACAGTACACATTTACAAACAATTTAAGGTAGGTAGTTAATCAATCTTTCATAAAGAAGACCTTATGGGTGCTTGAAAAAAAAACCCTGCTGTCATTGTCGATAGATATCTATTTTGTTCGTCGGTTTCGTGCTGCTTATATGGGAAATATAATCATGCCTGAAATTAGCCAATCATGGCACAAGTTGATACAGATCCTTGTCAACTGCGAATAATTTTGCACGTAAGCACTTTTATTTACAAATCAGTCGACTATAGGAATCACTTTGAACAGCCTACTATATTTACGACAGCAAACATTCTGATCATAAAGTGTTCATAGATTATCGCTGCTAACATGTCATTGATCATATCTGCAGACTGAAAAGTTGGAACCAAATTTCACTTATTCTTTTTCTTTCATTTCACTCAGTGGAGCTTTACATGTAAGCTGTTATTTAAGGGACACTCAACATTAAAAAGTCTTCTGAATTATTGATTTCCAGTTATTATATATGAATTAGTCGTTCTTTTTACTGCTAGCGGCACTAAACTTCAAACCGGTTGTTTAGTCCATAGATACATGTTGTTTTTCCTTGAAATAGCCTAAAGTATAGCTATATTTCTGACACTATTTTCTGCAAGGCTTGCATTGCAACTTTTTAAGTAAATACATATATGCATATTTACCTTGTAGAATTAAAATCGATGATTTTTACGAGCTTCAGTGTATACAAATTAACAACGATTGTGCTATGATTACAGATTTCCAGACGGATTTCATTCGCCATTGTGAACAATTGAAATGATTTCTGACCTTGTCAATGAAAATTAGTGCTGTGCAGATGCTCTCAGTCTCTGCGGAAGAATCATGGCATGTCATCACTCAGATCAATACTTAGTACTGTATTTCTTGGCCACAAAAAATTGTAAAGAAATAACTTATCAACAAAACTGATGCTGTAGTGAGATGAATATTACTCATTGTTAGCTACGTCTTACTGGAAACTTCGCCGGTCTACTCCTCATATTGTAATGCAGATTCTACTGCTAACAATGTAAATGGAGGCCGTTAATAACACAAAGAGTTCTGGACGATAACGGATTCGTAAAGGTGTTTTATTCTATGCGACATGTAGTTTGAATCGTGCAAGTGATAGCTGCCTAGATTTGGAAAAAATAGTCGTTTATTTACGCTTTAAGAGCTGAATTTGCTCACAAGGCATATTACCATTCTGAAACGGAATCAAGTTTCGAAAAAATATAACGAAGCAGATATTTAACAGTATCAGGAAAACTCATTCTTTTGGATTAAAAAATGGATGTATTAGGCAATGAGAACCTCATGTTTAAATAGCAGACAATCACAGTAATATATGGAAATAATTTTCATAGAAAGAGGTATTTAAAAATATCCACAAGGAAAATATAAAAAGTAATTCAGTACGTGTGGAAGCCAGCAAACGTCAAACATTACTCTGCAAAGAAATTTGGAAACTTATATATAGTACGGTACAAAAACCTCCCAAGATAAAAACTGTAAATTGCATATTTATCTTCCTATATGTCAAAACGTTAAGAGTTATAGCTCTTTGAAATCTTCGAAAATTTAAGGAGTATTTTCGCTCATAGATTTTAACACTGAACTTCCAAATCGTACAGAATTTCACGAAATTTGCTTCAATACCTTTTCACCCATTCTTCATCAGGAAGCTTTTTAAAGCTAAAGAACCATTCTCTATCCTCTGCTCTATGACGAAGAAAAAAACTTACCTTTTTATCATCAAAACATCAATTCTTTGGTGGCATAAAATCCCATTAGAACTCGGAATTTTTGCTAAAGTGGTTCGTTTCCATGGAATTAAAATTGGTTTACTTGGAAAAATTATTATTGAAAATATGCCAGAAAGAATGAAGATTTCTTAAGACACCAACTAGCTATCGTGCATACACCTGCTGGGGTAAAGAAACTACTTGGCGCGTTGGTCAATTTGATATAATTGAGGCAAGCATAATCACAGTAATGAATTTTTAACGAAAGTCGTATGAATTAAATTGATAGGGACAAAGATACATCTTAAAGTAGGAGGAACAAAAACATTTTGAACGAAAGGTCAAGCTATCAAAGGTAGATGGAATAGAAGGCTGCGAAGGATAGAGTTGCTAAGCGAAACTTTACACCAATAACAAGCCAGCGTAGCCAGTTTTGGTTTTATACACGCACAGTTTGGCGTCATACCAAAGCAGATTTTATATTTCTCTCTTACCGGTCTCTGATAACAGTATTATTCTTACTGAAGGTAAATTAGTTTGTTGTTTCTAGTTTTTGAATAGATATCATCAAGTCATTGTGAATGGAAATAATTTCAGGTTTGAATTGTAACTCCTACGCGAATTAGTGAAAATCAAGAAATTACTGTTTTTGTTTTGCACTGAGCATGGGAGCCTAACGTTCCACAGTATTGTCTGTGCACCACACGCGGCGGTAAAGCAATCTTTTAAATATTGATATTTACTTAGAAGGGTTTCATAATCTTAATTTCACTTTTGTGTGTTAATTGTTATCCATATTTGTGAATCAAACATGGTTAATGGATTCTTTCCATTTAGAACCACAACAAATCAAGCGCTCTTGAGTTATCTTAAAGCAAAAGAAAAAGCTAGAAAATTCTGTTAACCATACAAAAAGCCATCAAAACATTTCAACTGAGTTACTACGGGGTCCGGGGGGCACTCCCTTAGTTGGCCTAGAGGGTGTGTTTTTGGACCGGAAGCCTTTAAAAGAGTTGTGAAGGCTCCGGATGAGGGGTATACATCTGTGGCGCTAACATTCCCCCCCAAAACATTTAGTTCCATGATATTGGTTTGAAAAGTACCTAACTATGTATGCAAAACGAAACGAATTAGGTAGTCATAAAATAAGATTTGACTCTTGTATTAAACAGGATAGCGAATTAAGCAATCGGATTTTCAAGGCTTCGGCGGCACACCTCTACCCAAAACTTCCCTTGAATACCGCCCCGTTCAATGGGGTTTCTTTAGTTTTTTCTTTCAACTGACTGCCTCGTTGTCAGTCACTCAGTTCTTTCCCATGCTTGTTTTTTTTTTCAGCAAGAACAAAAATTCAAAATTAAATTTTTGATTTTCCGTGAAATTTTCACTACTTTTTTGGGTAAGAGGATACGGTAGTTACTTGTTAAAATAATTAATTACAGAGTTACACTGAAAAATCAAGAAACTGGTAAAATAAGAGATTTCAAGGATAGCCGTTCGGTCACCCCTTTGGTTTTTTGTCAGGGGCAGGGTCACGTTTTCGCTCTCTTTCAATTGAAGAGGTCACGTTTTTGCCGTCTCACTGTCCACGCCACATGCTGTTTCGTCTGCATTCACGATGGACCCTACCACGTTTTTTTTTTCAAGTTTTAATTAAGACCAGTTCGTGACTGATCTCCATTGACACTGCTGGAAAGAGCGCCGTATAATTAGGGAACTTACCAGAAAGTGCGGTGTAAGGTGAGGTGTGGAGGGGGTGGGAGGGCGGGGGAGAAGCAGACTTGCTCCTCATACCGTAAAGTTCCGAAAGTAACGACCCCCCGAAAGTATCGACCCTTAGTTTAAAAGTAGCGATAAAATTTCACAGGTGTTAGCAAATACCAAAAGTAGCGGCCCTCCGACATAGGCGTACGGGCAATTTTTTGCCAGGGGGGGCGGTAATCCATTTGCCCAAAAAATTGTTGCAAGTTGCCCAAATTTTTACAAAACAGTCGAAAGGAAACTAGGGCCATGCAACAAAATAGGCCGTACTGGCATATGAAAGTGGCTCGATAAAGTTTTTCAGAGTCAATACCTGCCAAGTTTGAGCATAAACTACGTCGCCACAAACAAGCATTTGGAAAAAATTGCCTCCACAGTTGCATTAGATAAAGAGGGAAATTTGTCATGATCAGGATTGCAATGACATCGGAGCTGTCATAGCAACGACATGACGCCATTACCTATTATACTTGCAGCAATATTTCTCACTGGGAACTGTTCTTACAAAATCTTTCAGGGGAGCTCTTTCCTCCAATAGTCGCCTCAATGTTCGTGAAGTTAAAACGGAACTGTAAGAGCGTTATCGAGATATTTTGGGATGAAGTTTTTATTGTTAGAAATAACTTAAAAAGGGAAAATGTTGATGTTTAGTCGTAATCTGAAGAAAACGGAGCGCTTTTGACATGCAATTTCACCTCACAGTAGTTTCAATCTTATTAAAAACGTGTTTGAAAGATCATGGAGATAGCTCCTGCCAATTGCTATAAGGAAGGATTTGATTAGCGCTCGATCTTGTTAGGGGTTTCGTAAACATTTCGGTCTACTTAAACAAATTAGTGAATAATTTTTAAACCCCTCGATAGATTTTTTTAAGAAAATTATGATTCTTCTCGTAATTCAAACTGAGAATTAGTCAGCCACTTCACTTTCAGACCCATTGCTGGTGCGTGTTCTGCCACACACTGTTCTAGGAGCGGAGGTGATTCTAGAAAGTTATGCGGAAGTTTATTCTAATCAATTCATGACTGGAAATAGCCCACTCCAGCTAGTACAGTGAAGTACAGTGCCCAACAAAGCAAAAAATCAGCATATGATACCCTTCCCTTATAACCAGAAACTCATCACGTGCTAGGCAAACACTGTCTCGTGTGAACGTAACTGAATTATTACGCCGACCTCTGGTTAAAATAGAAAATATTTATCTCTTCAAAATAATAATAATAATAAAACGTGGAAACGTCTTTAAAAACTGGCTTTGCACAAATTTTCTCTTGCTGCCCAAAAAATCTGAGTTGCCCAAACTTTGGGGGGGCTGCAGCCCCCCTCGCCCCCCCGGCCCGTACGCCTATGCCCTCCGAAATCTAGAAATAACGGAAATTATAGTTACAACAAGCTTTACCTAACTAATCCTAGATTTATTTTTAACGGTTATAATGATCTTTGACATTCCTTTATGTGACTCATTACATCCTTTTTTTGAATTTCAAAAAGTCTTCCTTTCGTCTGTGAATACCCATACCGTAACCAACAATTCTTTTGAATCTTTATTTAGAAAGCAATAACATGAAATAAGTTTCTCCAAAGACCTCAGCGAACTCCTGATAATAGCGATAGGAAAAGGTTGCGAAATCCAAAAGTAACAAGGGTCGTTACTTTCGGAACTTTACTGTAGTACAAAAGTCTGTAAAATTCGCCGACTTTGTGGAGCTATATCTTCGTCAGTTTTCAACAAATAGCGTTCAAACTTTGGCATCTTGACCAATGGTAAGCCGTTCTTTTGAGCCGTGTTGACGTATTTATGCTTGCTGGTCCCAGTCAAAAGTTAAAAAAACCGTCGAAAGGTCTATTCTTTCACGCACCATGCGCTTCTAGCGAAGAATTCCCAGCACCATGATGGAAAGGAAAGTAAAGTTGAAATCTTTGCAGGCTGTGTTTGCAACGCTGGGATTTGTTGTAGTAAGGTTTGATTCGGTTTCCTGTGCAGCATTTGGTGCATTAGGATTAAATTGGAATAACTGAATCATTGTTCCATTGACCTGTTCCTCCACCTGCGTGCATTTTGTGTTTTCCACGACACTGACATTGTATTGAGCCCGCGTTATCACTGAAAAGTTATTTTCCTTGATGTCCTTCAACGAAATTGTCTTGTTGACGCCAAATACGGTCTCTTTTTTTCCATCATAGTATTTTACTATTGCGTTTAGTTCTATGAGGCTGCGTTCAATGCCTTGTTTCAGAGTATGAAATTGGTACGGTAGTCCCAGGCATAAGCTTCCAGTGGAATCCAGTAATCTCTCTGTTTCAGATGACAACCTGACGGCTCGCTGCGCAGGAACAGATACGTAGATTCCGTGCACTGGAAATCCGACCCGATAAACTGGAGCTGTAGCCAGCAGATATCTGGTGACAATATACGAGCCAGTCTCGACTTTCGTAAATAACTTTGAACGTGAAAGGATTTTCGTTTGGCTATAGATTACTGGAGTGCGGAATGTGGTTGGCTTGATCGGCGTGTTCTTGGTGATTCTAGGTTTAAGTGAACTAGTTCGTCTCAGGGTCCTTCTACTTCGTCCACGGCTCCCAGCCCAGCTTCGACCCCGCCCCCCGCCCCGCCCTCCTCGAGCATCGGTAACATCTAGAAGCAGCACGACTACCAAAATTACGAGCAAAAAAGTGATGAGGTATCTCATTTTCGGTTATACGGTAACCTCAGCAAAACGTACTGCTGACAAACTGATTACAAATACATACGCATTTGTATCAAAGGTCCAGTATTACTGATACTTTGACGTAAAAGTTAAATAAATGAATTCCGCAATATTACTGATACTTCCAATATTACTTATGCTTTGACGTAAACGGTAAATAACTGACTTCCGCATGGAAAAAACTGAAGTGAGAACTAAAATTTCTCTGTGAGATTTTCTCTTCCCTGACCGATAAAGAAAATTAGGTCAAGTTAGTACATTTTCAGTACTAAGTCTTGTATTCCTAGATTTAATTCTGTATTGTATGGTAAACACTCTCTTAGATATCTTGGGCCCTTTTTATGGAGGCAAGCTAGATAAAAACATCACTAGAACGAGCAGCCTATCTAGGTTTAAGTTTCATATTAAATGTAAGGATCTTACTGAACTGATAAATGGCAACAATTGCTCCGCGTGCGTAATTTGTACCTCTTAAGTTGTGCCCGTGTTCCTAGAATTGTTTTGATTATTTTAGCATATTGTAAATGAATATATATATAATATATATAGGATTATACTATAGCTTCTTTTATAGCTTTTTTATTTCTTATCTTTTATTCATCATATTATTCATTATTTATTTTATCTTTATGTTGTGTCCCCAATTAGCGTCAGCTAAATACATCGACACATGAATAAAGTTCATCATCATCATCATCAAGTTAGGTGGAACGGCCTTTTCTAATTGGTTCATTTCGTTCAAATCAAGCAGGCCTTCAAGGAATAAGGAATTAGTTTCAGAATTCAAAATAACTGGCCAATTTCCTTTATATTTGTTTTGTTAGACTAAGGCTATCCAGGGGCGGATCAAAGATTTTTTTTAGGAGGGGGTGCACTCGTCTCTTGCTCTACTTCAACACCAATAAACCAAATAGTTTTTTTTTTTCGCAGAATACCAGTTGTATTACAAAACCGCAGGTCATCTCGTGGGGGGGGGGGGGGGGTGGGGGGTTTCGCAACCCCTGCACCCTCCCCCTAGATCCGCCCCTGCTATCTTTACACTATAGCGGATAGCTTTCTCCCAGTCACGAAAATCATACCGGACAGGGCTTCTGTTCACACTCAAGAACGGTTAACCCTTTAAACCCCGATATTAAAATTGAGATTCTCATTTACTGTCCCTATACTCTTTCAATAGAAGTAGTGGGGAGAATTTGTTGAAATATTAATTAGACTCATCTTCCCTGATCATGTACTCAATTCTCATGACCATTATGTTTTATAAAGCATTGATATTATAAGAAGAAATTTCAGGCTGATCTCTCTTAGGGCTTAAAGGGTTAATACATTGTGGCAGCGCAATTTCTCTGACAAAGCGAAGCCGCCGCGCGCCACGCCGATGGAGCGTCACATATCGGACAGGTTTTGTGCTATACTTTGTTGCAGTGTGAACACCTGTTCGGTTGGTCGCGGAAGTGAATAAGTAGAAGCGAGGACTGGTACCCACTGAGACGGAAGTAAATATTCAGGAGTGAGGACTGGAATTTAGTACACCAAACCCCCAAGGCCATCGTTGTTGGTGTGACCCCTTCTACGATGTTAACCGCGCCGGCACGATGTTTGATCTGTGTGAGCGATTTGTGATGCCCCGGGCCATTGCACACACGTGGCGCCACTAAAAGCTACCCGGTATAGCATAAAGTTATTCCGGCTGCACGGTGTCAAACATCTTGTTCACTGCATGACTACGATGTAAAACCTCCCAATGCGACGTTGTATGGAGGGCGTGGACAATACGACGACAAATTTTCTTTTTTCTATTTGAACAAGGGTAAAGCCCTTAAGAATTCAACTCCAGGAAAAGTCGCGTACATTTGACGAATTAAGCGGTTCCCAATAGACGCGATAAAGTTTGAAAGGACGCAAATTCCTTTTTTCAGTGATGTTTTCACTACGTACCATTGTCGTCGTTGTTGCTTAAGGTCCCAAATAATTAATATTATTATTCTTTCTGGTTAGTGTTTGTTCGTTTTGGTACGACACATAGGGCTTATTCTCTGAATTTTAATGACTGTATTTTCCAAAAGCACGATATTTATGTCGTCGGTAAAATAATGGTGGGGATGGTAAAAGTCGAGCCATTTTCCTGGAGACCAGATACTCAATATGATTCTTAAATCAGTATAATGATTAACAAGGTTTCTGTTCATCAAAATATCACTATTTCAAGTTTACACAGTTTACGCAATTGACCAGTAAATTATTAATTGAGTAAGCAACTATATCCAGCTGTATATCACTATTATCATTATATTATAGAGTGTCTTTTCTGCAAGCATCCGAAAGCGCTTACATGTTCTTGAAAATCTTAAAAAGTAAAAACTATCTTAAAACTATAAACTTCGCAAAGCAGGTATAATATCGGACCTAAAACAGAGCCCTGTGGAGCCCTGCCACAATGCAATGACCAACAGGATATACCGTATCAAACTATAGCTCGAATACAATGTCGCGGTAACTGAAAGAGTAATAACAAAGGAGCCATGTAACAAGTTAGAGGGTTACTTTGACGGGATTTATTGCGTCTTACGAACGTCTTAAAGTTCTAATCCCATAAATCTTTATCAACAATGGTTGCTAACACTGAGGTAACAAAATTCATCGTCAATTGGCCATTTTAATGACGCTCGAGACTGGATGTGAGTTGGGAGTCCTATGCAATCGCAATGGCCAATAGAAACTTAATTTAGCGAAAAGATAGCGTCCCAAAAAACACCGACCCAGTCTTAATCCGCGCAACCTAAAAGCGCCCAGCACGAGATAAAATGACATCCACAAAAGCTCTTACAAATCAGTTATTTCCAGGAGCGGTTTGTAATTACTGACAGTCCTGATAACGCTATCCAACTGATAAATCACTAGTCCAAATCACTATCCAGTGGATAAGTATTAGGAAAACCAATTTTTCAGTGATTTATCTGGTGAATAGCATAAACTACCTTTTGAACAACTGGGGCCTGATCGGGTTAAGTTGATTTTTAACACGAAGGTACTGTTTTGAAGTTCAAATGATGCGTGTTCACAAGCTTCTGGACTTTGCTTATGATTTGTTTTTAATAAACTGCTTTTTCCTCCTTCCTTAATGAATCCGTACTCATCTTTTCACACAGAATGAGCTTAAAATTTAAGCCAAGATGTTCCCTGTATTGAGGTTGGTGATTCTGCGTCCAGTTGATGGACCCCTTGTTCTACTTACCCTACCACTTCGTCCACTGCTGCTTCGGCCACCCCTTATCCGTACTCATCTTTTCACACTCTAAATCGTTCGACTGCTCACCGTTGAACGAGTGTAATTACGGGATGATAAGAATCATATGGATCTGAATTGCCTCCTGTCTGGAGTCTCCAGATCTTAAATTGACTACAGTACAATCGCGCTTATGTTAGTTCAGCTAGTCACGGCTATACAAGACTTTTTTTAATTGTGCAAATGATTTCAGAGCAGGTTTAAGAACTATTGTTTAAGTCCCGATCTCAAGGCTTCTTTTAAAGAGGTTGGAATCATAAAAAGTTTACGCCTTATTAAAACTGTTGAAAATTGTAATCATTGAGAAGGAAGTCAGAAAGAGCTTAAAATTTAAGCCAAGAATATTTCCTGTATTGGGGTTGGTGATTCCGCGTCCAGTTGAACAACTCCGTCCACTTGTTCTTCTTGTCCTACTACTTCGTCCATTGCTGCTTGACCGCCGCTTGCATAATTTGATCGACCTCCTTGAGCATCGACGTCATCTAGCAGCAGTAAGACCACCACTGCGTCCAGTTGAGCGGCTCCCTCGACTTGTTCTACTGCTTCGTTCTACTTGTTCTACTGCCTCGGCTGGTTTTACACGAACGAAAATTCCTTTGGCACGTGCAAACCCGATAAGAGAAGTTTTTTGCAAGGAGGTTTAATTTTGAAAGTTGAATTCTCTGGCCAGCAGACAAGAAAGTTACGTTTCCTAGCCAAAAATGTTCATTCTAATTAGTTTATATCATCCAAAGCAAGCCGAAAACGCGTAAGACTTGGTAAATTTCTTCGGATTGTCGATACACCTGAGTGATTTCGACCAGTCGGTGTTTCTTTTGGCAATCATTTCTTTTAACTCCGGGTATAGAGTATGTGCGCGGCAGCCATGTTGGAGGAGTAAAACAATAACACGATTTTCCTTTGCGAAAAAGTTTCATTTTTTTTGCAAATAACTTTTTATTGTGACCTCTCCAACCTGGCCGCCGCGCACAGACTTTATAAGGTAGGGGTAAATTTATTACCATCTATACTGATATTAGGCTCAGTTTCCAGCCTTCGGTGTTTCGATGCGCCCGCGGCACCGCATCGAGACACCCAAGGCTGGATCGCCAGGCCTCAAACTTCAGGACTGGTCAATCTTTTTCTCTCTCGTCAAACTGGTTTTTCGAGTACGAGCATCCGTTGATTTAAACCGATGGTCGTAACCCGCCGTAGCAAAACTATACGTCAGGTCTTAGTGTGTTTTCAGTGCTGTTTTGGGGTGACACTTTCATGATTTTCGTGACAAATATAGAAATCGTGAACCTGTCATTTAGTAGCTCTTAGTTTCTCTTGCTTGTTTTTCCCACACATGTGTCCGTCTCATTCATACACCTAATTGCAACAACCTTGTCATAGAAATAAGCAGAAAAAAGGGACAGGAAAACGCTGAATAGGAATATATTAGACACGCTCACTACATTTCTGGATTCAGTTTAAAGCCAAAGAATGAGGAACAAAACCTCTTTACAGTTTTCAATTTACCTTCCTTCAGCTCATTTGATATGAAACTGAAGTATAATTCTCGCGAAGCGAGTTTATAATCTAGTCGCGCTCGTGGATTTAGCCAGCTGCAAAATCGGATGCCCCCAGCCACGTTCCCAACCGTCCTCGGCGATTTCGGATGTGACGTAGATAGATAGATAGATAGATAGATAGATAGATAGATAGATAGATAGATAGATAGATAGATAGATAGATAGATAGATAGATAGATAGATAGATAGATAGATAATCTTTATTTATCCACGGTACAAAATTAGTCAGCTTTAAAAATGCCTAATACTAATATAATAAAAATATTTTAATAAAAAAGCTGCTTTCCACAAATGCCGTGCCTTACAGTTCTTTGAGTAGTCGTTTAAATTGCCCAAGGGACTCTGCTTCCCTTAAGTTATAAGGAAGACTGTTCCAGAGAATGGCGCCACTATAGCTGAAGCTGTTTTTGTAATAGTTTGTGCGCGGTAATGGAACATTGAGTTTATTTTCAGAGTCCCTTAGGTTATATGCGACTTCTCGCCTTTCAAATTTAGAACTAAGATAGTTTGGAGCCAACCCGTGCAGAGACCTGTAAACCATCGTAGCTCTTTGAAATTGTTGCTGGCAAGCTAGGTTTTTCCACCCTAGAAGTTTGAAAAGGTGACCAGCATCTACGTCATAGCTTGAGTAGGTCAAAACACGGGCTGCTCTGTTTTGTAGCTTTTGAACCTTATTCCGTAAGGTTATCCCACAGTTTCCCCAAACAATGTTGCAATAATCAAAGTGTGGCTGTATTAAAGCTTGATATATTAGTTGTAAGGTCGCCTGAGGGACAAGGTGCCTTATTCGTTTTATGGCCCCAATACCAGAAGCGACTTTCTTTGTTACTTTTTCGATATGGCCACTCCAATCAAGTCTGTCATCGATGGTCACTCCAAGTGATTTTGCAGTAGTGACCTGGCTAACTTCAAAATCATTTATTGCAAATGTCGGGGACTCTGTGAGAGTACTTAGCCTCTGCCTAGATCCGATAAGCATAAATTCGGTTTTAGTCATATTTAGAGTAAGTTTGTTTGCTCTCAGCCAATTGTGAACATTTTCTAAATCTTGATTTAGATGCAACTGAATACTGTCTGCATTATCACCTGCGTACGTAAGGTGGGTGTCATCAGCGTACATCCTCGGCTCACAATTTGAAAGACAGTTTGGAAGATCGTTGATGTATAACAGAAATAATAATGGACCTAAAATCGTCCCCTGGGGAACACCACAACTTAATAAACAGCTTTGAGAGAGCGAGTGTCATACTTGTCGGGAAAATTCGCCGAGGACTCATGCTATCACGCTCGGTTCCAACCCTCCTCTAGTCACTCGGATAGCGCGAACTGGCCTGGGTAAGAGGCTGGGATGCCCCATGTTTCTTACTAAGTACCTCGATGTATCTCTTTGTGTCCGCCCTGACGTCATGAAGCGTTACGTCATGGGGCATTTTTTGTTTCCAGGCAACATAGACTTTGCGTCAATGACCAGGGCGCAGTTTCATGTTGTATTCATGAAAGGCTGATGTGTTTATTCATCGTCCGCTGTGAAACTTATCTGGCGAATAGCATAATCCACCTTTGAACAACTGGGACTTGATCAGGTTAAGTTGATTTTTAACGCAGAGGTACTGGTTTGAAGTTCAACTGATGCGTGTTCACAAGCTTCTAGACTTTGCCCTTTGTTTTTAAATAACCTACTTTTTCCTCTTCCTTAATGAGTCGGTACTCCTCTTTTCACACTCGAAATCCTTCAACTTAATTCTCACCATTGAACGAGTGTATATACGGGATGATAAGAATCATAAGGATCCGAATTTCCTCCCGTCCGCATAGGCGTACGGCCGGGGGGGCGAGGGGGGCTGCAGCCCCCCCCCCAAATTTTGGGCAACTCTGATTTTTTGGGCAGCAAGAGAAAATTTGGGCAAAGCCTTTTTTTAAAGACGTTTCCGTGTTTTTTTTATTAGTTTAAAGAGACAAATATTTTCTATTTTAATCTGAAAAAATCCTGACGTCAGCGTAATAATGCAGTTACATTCTCTCGAGACACTCACAGTGGTTGCTTAGCACGTGGTGAGTTTCTGGTCATAGGGAAGGGTATCATTTGTTGATTTACAAATTAACAGTTTTTTATTGTTGAGCACTGTACTGCAATGCACTGACTGGAATGGGCTCTTTCCAGTCGTGAATTGATTAGAATAAACTTCCGCATATCTCTCTAGAATCATCTCCGCTCGTAGAACAGTGCATGCCAGATAGCATCAGCAACAGTGGGTGTGAAAATGAAGAAGTGACTGACTAGTACTCAGCTCGAATTACGAGAAGAATATTAAATTTTTTCAATAATCTGTCAAGCAATAATTTATTAAAGTAGACCGAAATGTTTACAAAACCGCTAACAAGAGCGCCTCGATACACACTAAAGAAATGGAATCCTTCTCTCTAGCAATCGGCCGGAGCTATCTCCATGATCTTTTGCATACGTTTTTAAGATTTAACTTACTATTTATTTATTTAGTTACATCACGATTTTTTTTAGCATATTTCTAAAACTTCATCCCAAAATATCCTGATAACTCTTTTATAGATTCCGTTTTAACTTCACGAACATCGACGCGACTAGATAAAAGTTCCCGTGAACGGTTTTGTAGGAACAGTTCCCAGTGAAAAGAAATATTGCTGCAAGTAAAATAGACAATGGCGTCATTTCGTTGCTATGATAACTCCGATGTCATTAAAACCCTATGATAAATTTTCGTCTATATCTAATAAAACTATGGTAGCAATTATTCCAAATGTTTGTCTATGGCGACGTAGTTATGCTCAAAATTGGGAGGTATTGACCCTGCAAAACTGTTACAGTATCGAGCCACCTTCATATGCCAGTACGGCCTACGCTGTCGCATCGTATGGCCCTCGTTTCTTTTCTCCTGTTTCGTAAAAATTTGGGCAACTTGCGAGAATTTTTTGGGCAAATAGTTTACCGCCCCCCCTGGCAAAAAATTGCCCGTACGCCTATGCCCGTCCGGGGTCTCCCGATCTTAAATTGTTTACAGTACAATCGCGCTTATGTTAGTTCAGCTAGTTACGGCTGTGCAAGACTATTTATTTTAATTGTGCAAATTATTTCAGAACAGGTTTCAGAACTATTGTTAAAGTCCCGATTTCAAGGCTTCTTTTAAAGAGGTTGGAATCATAAAAAGTTCACGCCTTATTAAAACTGTTGAAAATTGTAGTCATTAAGAAGGAAGTCAAAATGAGCTTTAAATTTAAGCCAAGAATGCTCCCTGTATTGGGGTTAAATTCATATAACTGAACCATTGTTCCATTGAATTGTGTCTCCACCTGTGTGCAGTTTGTGTCTTGTAAGACAGTAACATTGTATCGCGCCCGAGTTGTCACTGTGAAGTTCTTTTCCTTGATGTCCCCTAGTGAAACTGTGTTGTTGACGCCAAAAAGAGTCTCGTCTTTTTGTGGACTATCCTTGTATTTCACTGTAGTTTCGAGTTTTAAAAGGCGGTTTTCTATTCCTTCTTCAAGAGTTTGGTTTATAGGCGACAGTCCCAGGCACAAGCTTCCATTAGAATCAAGTAATCTCACTCTTTCAGTCGACACCCTTACGGCTCGGTCTTCTGGAATGGAAACGTAACTTCCGTGCACTGGAAATCCATCTCGATAAACTGGAGCGTTAAGCAGTATATATCTGGTTACAAGATAGCCAGCCGCGAATTTGGTGAATAGTTTGGTGCGCGAAACGCTTCGGGTTTGGGCCTTGATAACAGGAGTACGGAAAGTGGTTGGCGTGATCGGCGTGGTCCTGGTGATTCTGCGTCCAGTTGAGCGGCTCCCTCCACTTGTTCTACTTGTCCCACTGCTTCCTCCACGACTGCCTCGGCTGCCGCTTGATGATCGACCTCCTCCGCGGCCTCCGCGGGCATCCACGTCACTTAGCAGCAGTAAGACTACCACAATTATGACCGAAAGAGCGGTAATGTTTCTCATATTCGTCTTAAGAAACCGTAATACTTGTAAAATAGTTGCCTTCTAAATAAACTGAAAACAACCAGCACAGTGTTGTGGCTTGTATAGACAAATGTAAGCGGGCCAATATATCATCTGACGTAAACGGAAAAATACTGAAAATTTACAAGCAATAAACATTGCAAAGTCATAACTATTTGCGTCTGAAATTTTTCACACCAAAATGGTTTTACACGAAAGAAAACTCCTCTGGCACGTGCCAACCCGATAAGAGAAGATTTTACTAGGAGGTTTAATTTGAAAGTTGGATTCTCTGGATTCTCTGCCAGCCGACAAGAAAGTTACCGTTCCTAGCTGAAAATGCTCATCGTAATTAGTTTATATTATACAAAGCAAGCCGAGAACGCATTATTTCTTCGGATTGTCGATGGGCCTAAGTGATTTCGAGAGGTCGGTGTTTCTTTTGGTAAACATTTCTTTTAACCCCGGGCAAGAGTTATGTTCTCTTGCTCCGGGGTGTAGAGTATGTGCGCGGAAGCCATGTTGGCGGAGTAAACCGAATACAACGATTTTCCTTTGGGAAAAATTTTCATTTTCATACAAATAATTTTTACTGTGACTCCCCCAACCTGGCTGCCGTGCACAGACTATACAAGGTAGGGATCAAGTCAAGTCAAGTCAAGTTTAGTTCATTGCGTAAAATACACTTTAGTTAGAAAACTCACTAGCTAATTTGCAGGTATTCTACATTAAAATAAAAAATAACAAATGAATAGATAATCATAACTAAAATATACACAAAATAACTAATTAAAAAAAAATGTAAAAACCATTTTCATGAGACTAAAAATATTTCACAAATAAGATTAAGCATGATTAAGCTAAAAACTATTTGCAATGCGATAGACTGGCTCTAGTTGTGAGTTAATTATAGTAAACATGACAAGTCCCGCAGTTTTCTAATCAGTGTCTATAAAAGCCTTGAAAATCGTATCGTTCTACATGAATCAGGTATTGAATTCCACAGTTTTGGCGATGTAAACCGCCAAGATTTAAGGCCATATGTTCCCCTGAGGACGCCCGCGCACTAAACTATACGTCAGATCTCAGTAAGTTTTCTGTTTGCGGGTAATACTTTCATGATTTAATTCCGTGACGAACATAGAAATCGTGAACCTGTCACTTAGTTTTTCTCGCTAGTTTTCCCCACATATCTGTCCATCTGATTCATACACCTAATTGCAAAAACCTTCTCATAGAAATATGCCAAAAAAAGGGACAGGAAAAAGCTAAATACTGTAGCTCTGCCATAGATTTGTGCATGTGTAATTATGATAATATTTTGTTCTACTAATTTAACTGAGGGAGCCCATTCCTTATAAGCCCTGTGGCTTCCCTTGGGCTTTCTCGTCATTAGCGTTTTAAATAATTAGATTTTCTTGTTTTTGTACAACTTATGGCAAAACAATGAACTGAACTGAACTGAACTAAACAGTACAATTAGGCACGCTCACTAAAATTCTGGCTGTTCTCGTCCTAGTCTAGAGCCAAAGAAAGAAGAAGAAAACGTCTTTGCAGTTTCCAATTTACCTTCCTTCAACTCAGTTGATGTCAGATTGAAGTATAATACCGTACTGCAAAAATTCTTTCAGGATTACCAAAATATCAAAACGTATAAATTTGCAAGGCTAATTTATTCCTATTTCGTATTTCTGAATTTTCTTTTCCTGTTTGCTTTTTTGTATGACAACGTTAATGCATGCAATTATTATTTTCAAAAAAATCTTTGAAGTAGCTTGGGACCAGGCTCCACAGTCGGGGACCACTGTATTTAGGTTAAGTTTTAAAAATACTACTGCGCAAAAGTCATTGTCCCTCAGCCAGTTTTTGTCTTTCAAAGGCTCCAAAGTAACCGATCAGAAAGGGCGACTATAACATAGAATTTTAACGATCAATAAAGAAAATATAGATTAGGCATTAACTGTGAGACCATTATTGCTAACCAACTGAAAAGGTACAAAAGGGCTGTCGTTATTTCAGGATATATACCTAACCTGGTTGGTTGCGAGATACGCATTTTTTAAAATCACCCGTTGACTTTACGCACAAGAGCCATGGACACTGCATGACCACAGGACGAGGAACTCTGGATGCTGTTCTAGCGGAAAATTGCAGCAAGAGTATCAGACCTTCCTTAGGGTTTAGGAAAGGGAAGGGAAGGGAAGTTTTTTCCTGTCTCCTTAAAAGAAAAACCTATTGCTCTGGCTACTCATATTGCTGTCAGTCAGACAAAACGTTGCATCAGACCGACTAAAAGGTAAGGTGAAGGTCCTTCTTTTTTACGTCATTGACTCGTCACAGTTCCGGTTTTTTTGACAAAACTGCTTTGCCCGACGATACGGGCATTTTACTGCCCCCTCTCCACCAGTGCTCCGATTTTTAGCTATTTAAAGCTACACGAAAAAGAAAGAAATTGGAATAAGGATTTAAGGTCGCACCTGGGAATGGAATTGAACTTGAATCCTTCCGCAGAGATAGGAACCGACTGAGCTAATCCTTGCGGATCCTTGAGGAGTTGCGGGGCATGGTGGCAAGTCAAACGGAGTGCTTGATCGTCAGCGGCTTTCAGGCCTCAGTTTATCGACTTCTCTGAGTCCTTTCTCTGCCACTGCTTTACCATATATACATGCACAAACTGCGTTAGATTCTGCCGCTGAATAATGGACCCCTTCGTTGCAAGTTTCAGTAAAAGTGGATCGCTCTCAAACCTGATAGCTGGTGTGGGGTCCATTTTCTGGCCTACCTCCAGGCAGTTACACGTTACACAGTGACAACGTCTGTCTTTTGTCTTCTATGGAAACGATTTTAACTTCGCTTTGTAGCGACAGAATATGTTTAAAAAAATTCAACGTCAAAAAATAACTGTCACTTTTTGAGAACAATACTAATGTATCGAGAGCCATAAAAAGATAATGGCGAGTTTTTTAGCCCAGAATTTGTTAAAAAAAATTCAACGTCAAATTTTTTTTCTCATTATTGGAGAACAGTGTTAATATACCGAGAGACACAAGAAAAACTCAACGGCAATAGATGGCGAGTACCCTGCGAGCAGAGGTTTCCATCTGGCATGGCTCTTAGTATTTATCATCTACGCGACTGTCAAGCCACGTCAACGACTTCGTAAATACTAAAAGACATGGCAGAAAGAAACCTCTGCTCGCAGGATAAATGGCGAGCTTTTAGCCACAGAATTTGCTTAACAAAAAAATCAACGTCAAAAAATAATTGTCACTATTTGAGAATATCGTTAGTGTATCGGGAGACAAAAGAAAACATGTTTTCATAATAATAATAATAATAATAATAATAATAATAATAATAATAATAATAATAATAATAATAAGAACATTTTTATAGCGCCTATCCAGTAAGGATCTAGGCGCTTAACGAAGTGAAAAAAATGAGAATTTTAAAAAATTGATTAAAATAAATTTAAATTTAAATAAAACACATACAAAAGCAAGTAAATCTTCCGAATGACTGAAATAATAGTTCTTAAAAAGGTATCTTTTAAGTTTATGGTTAAAAAGACTTAGATTCGCGCATGAGCGTATGTCGTCAGGTAGTTTGTTCCAAAGTTCAGGGGCTGAGACAAAGAATGCTCTAGATCCATAGGTCTTAAAAGGTTAAAGCTAACAGGATTCAGACTGAGCGTAGAAGATGACCGAAGCGATCTAGACGGCAAGTAGCGGGGATTAGGTCTTGAATGTAGGTTGGAGATTGCTGATGCAGAGCCTTGAAGGTAAGTGGTGGAATCTTGAATTTAATTCGTTCAGAAACAGGTAGCCAGTGAGGATCGAAGAGGATGGGAGTGATGTGATCACACTTCCTAGAGCGTGTAATCAGTCTGGCAGCTGCATTCTGCAGCGATTGAAGCTTTTTGATGACGTTCTTAGGGACATTATATAGTAGAGAATTGCAGTGATTGAGTTTGGAAGTTACAAAGGCGTGAATAAGAATCTCAGTAGTTTGCGTTGATAAGTATTTCCTTGTGCGGGAAATGGTGCGAAGATGATAAAAGGCAGATTTTTTAAACATTGTTGACATGGGGAAGCATTGCCATAGTGGTATCGAAGATAGCGCCAATATCTCTTGCATGTGAAGAGGGCTTGATTATGTCAGTTCCAAAGCGAAGCGGGGGTAGAGATTGTTGTGGATTATATTTTGAGAATAAGTACAGAAGCTCGGTCTTGTCTTTGTTTAGTTTTAGTCTGTTGACGGACATCAACTTATCAATGCCGGACAAGCATTCTTCAATCTCAGTGATACTGTTGGTTAATTCCATATCGTTGTGTGTAGAAAAAGAAATATATAATTGAGTGTCACGGGCGTAAAAGCGAAATTGCATTTCACGGAATCGTAGAATGTCGGCCAGTGGTACCGTGTAAAGTACATAGAGAATCGGTCCAAGGACAGAACCTTGAAGTACGCCGCACTTGAGCTCGCGAGGCTGTGATCTATACCCTTCGATTAACGCAAATTGCGAGGGATTAGTAAGGTAGGAGCAAAACCATTCAAGAGCTATGCCAGAGATAGAGTATTTAGAGTTCAATCTTGTAAGGAGGATATCGTGATCCACAGTGTCCAAGGCAGCAGACAGGTCTAACAGTAGAAGCATGACACAGTGACGTTTATCAATAGCAACCAAAATGCGATTATGAACGTAGACTGCAAAACAGTCGGTTTTTTTCCTCAAAATCAGTAAAGAAATCGGTAAAGCGTGAAGTTACAGTTTTACTCGCGCGGAGCTCGAGAGCCTCACACGCCCTCTGTTTTCAGCTTCGTTTCAGACCTTTTGTTTGACTGCCCGCACGTACTTGAACAGGCAAAAATACGGACTGTTTTGCAGTCTATTATGAACGCGCACAAGGGCGGATTCACAACTTCTTCAGGATAATGGGTAAAAGTAAATCGAAGTGGTGTTTATTGTGTTCAAGGGCTCACATCAGGACACACGTCTGACTAGGATCAGATTTTTTGTTATTCGTCGAAAGAACAAACAATATGTTTTTTTCATTTTTGGCACGCTGCTGCCTTGTTTGACATCATAAAGGATCTTTAACAGGGCCGTAGCGAGGATTTTTTCAGAGGTGCGCACAATTCTCCAAATTCGTCAGGAATCCGGATAATTTTGTTATTGGGTTCCTATCGTCATTTTTAAGCAGATGCAGCGCGTGAATCCGAATAGAAAAGGTGCCGATTTGGTCAAGTGTCTATAGATTTTGATTCCGAAATCTAACGTAACTCCGATGCCTTGCGAATTCGTACAGGTTGTAAAGAAAAGCGCGCTGCACACGCAAAATTTGTTGGTTTTCATTTACTTATTGAGCTCATTTCGTTTGATGTTCTTATTGCCGTCGCCGTCACCGTCGCCTTCGTCGTTGCTACCGTCGATGTGCGTAAACGGTTAGGAATCCGAACACGTTTTTATTTAAAACGCCTGCCATCTTTTCTCTAGATATATACATGTATGTTACTCAAGATTCGGTCCATTAATGAATTACTTCGTTTCTCCCAACATTTGGGTGGAGAGGAAAAAAAGTCCGTTGTCTTAGAAAAAAATATATTTCAGAGTTGAATAAATTGAAGCAATCTGTATGGACTAAAAATAATTATCTTTAGATATTTTGCTTTCTTTTTTAAAATTAAATTTTTGTTTTTTACTATTTATTCATTTATATCTTTCTTGTGCACGACTTTTTCAGATACGCACGTGCGTACCGTGCGTACAGGTAGCTACGCCCCTGTTTAACCGAATGAGTTATCACATTATTTCAAAACCATCTGAAAGAAAGACATCAGAGCTTGATAAACATTAGTCTTGCAGGTAGCCCCGTTAGTCCAACATGAAATTTAATTTTAAAAAAGTGTACATTGCCGAGAACAACAACAAAGGTAAAAAACAAGGACTAAACAAGAAACACCAAACCAGAAGTTACTTAAATTTCCTGATGATTATTGGCAACCCGACGCCAAGAAGGAAATTTCTGATTAAAAAATTTAATTTAAATTTTCAAGTCTAATTCAAAAATAAATACAAGAGCAATTTTTATGCCAGGATCAAATATACTCTTCTAAGTTGTATGGATACTCACTCAGATAATTTCCATTAATCTATGGCATGACAAATTTTTGCTCTGAATATAGACCATTTGCCATAAATGGCACCGATTTTGAATAATTCAATACTTGCATACATCCTAAGGCTTGTGTTAAATGATGTAGTAGAATTATAGAGACATAAGCTAGTTTTTTAATTGTCCATTATCATACCCGGATTCTTGTAGAAAGAGCCTTAGGATACATATTACGTTCATACCAAGCATCTTAAGCATCTTAAGCAATCGTCTACACGAATTCGCAAAACCGTCAGATACAATAAGAAAAAACAAAACAAAACAAAAGAAAGAACAAATTTCAGAAAGCTGGGGTTTTTTGGTGATCACCTTCCTGGTTCAGTGTGGACCGATGCGGTTCAAAAATATCCGAATTCTGATTCGTGTGGAAAGAGCCTTAGGATGCATACAACGTTTATACTAATCATCTTAAGTCGAGGTATTGTTATTCAAATATTAGCGCACTTCACGCCAAGGGCCAATTGTACTAAACAGAAAAGCAACATAAGCTAACATTCGTCGACTTGTTAATTTTTTAAGCTTCAATTTAGGCTATCATGCTTTGAAGAAGTAGCGTGGCTTCTAATATAGATGGCTAAGATATCGAAAGAAAACTTCTTTTATAAACTCTTTATCAAAGACGTGAGAATTGGAAAACTCAAATCAGTCTGAAAATCATTCTCCCACATCAAATGTATTATTTCTTTTATCTGACTCTTTCGAATTGTCAACAATAGAGATAACAAGGAATGCAGACTGAAAGCGACAATTTAATAGCTGGCACTGATCCCCTTTTTAAATGATTACATCTAAAACATTTTCTAGTAATCACCTGGTTTCCACCGTAACAATATTTTCACAACCTGCTCTTTCTTTTTAAATTTGCATTTTAGGAATTATCATGCGGCATGAAAATTCGCAACAATGCAACAACCCCAGGGGGCAGTTGATAGCTTGTGTTTTGCTAGTGTCTAGTATATTGCATCCAGAAGAGACCAGTGGAGCAAGAAATCAAATAATTCATTCTCGCCCGGATGCAAGACACATAGTTGCGTGTGAATATGAGGTTTAGTCCGAAAAGGTGTCTCCGTAACTCAGTGATAATTCTTATACTGTTTGGAACGTTTAAGATTCAGTGGCGGCAAAGTACAAAGCTGGAAGTCCCTGTGGAAGAACTTGATTCGATAACTCAACATAATATTCAAAAGACTGAAGCGTATTCGGCAGTGCTTCATTCGACTCAACTACATTCTAGCCGACCTCCGCCTTCAACTAAACTTCAATCAACGCAGATACCTTCAAGTCTGCATGATTCAACTGCAACCCTGTTAGAGAAACCAAAATTTCTTATTCTTGTTTACACTAAGTTCTGGGGACAGGTAAAATGGGTTGGCGAGCATCGAGGCGACTGCATTCTTGATCAAACCAGTAGAACTCAATGTCCATTAGATAGATTTGAAATTACCTACGACAAACAGCGGTTTTCGCAGAGCGACTTAGTAATATTTCACGCCGCTGGCGGGAACATGCCAAGTGTAGGTCATCTGAAGTCATTATCAAAGAACAGGCCTGCTAAACAGCGCTGGGTTTATCAGACTATGGAAGGTCCACTGGTGACTCCCGATCCAGCGCCGTTGAACGGATTGTTCAACGCAACTTGGACGTACCGAGATGACTCCGATTTTTCAGCTGCCTATTCAGCTTATGTACCCCTCTTTCCTGAGGAAGCGGCGGATAGAATGAAAACTATGATCGACTATAGTCAAGGAAAAACTAAACTTGTCGCATGGCTGGTGAGTAACTGTGGATCTCAACTACGTATGGCCTTCGTCCGCGAACTGATGAAGTACATCAACGTAGATGTATACGGAAGCTGCTCCAGCGCATTTGGCCAGCGACTATCATGTTCAAAATCAGGTGAAAAAGACTGCCTCAAACATTACAAATTCTACCTTTCGTTTGAAAATGCGCTGTGCAAGGATTACATCACTGAAAAGTACTGGGATCATTTAGGTAAATATTTGTTGTTGTTTTTAATCAACTATTTGTACATATTTCATGCGACATAAAATTATTTTGGTAAACAAGGTGACTAAGACCAAACATTACTAATCGTTAGTGACAAAAAACTAAAGGACTTCTTCGAGCGGATGCTGAAGCCACTCTTCATCTTTTACAGCCTTATTCAACTTTAATCAGCGTTGTCTTTTTTATCAATGCAAAAGTTTTTCTTCGTTAACAACAGCTCGTAACAAAGCTGTCTTGTCCTAAAAAAAATATCAATATCACGAAAGTTCAGCTCTCGAATACAAATGAGGCGCAGTATTTAGATAACACAGGGCATTAAAGTCGGTTTAATTTGTTGATTAAGCTCATTAGTCTGAGTAACCAGTAGCCGGGGTGCTATCGAGTCATGGAACGCAAATACTTTGTTTTGAATAAAATTCGTAATTAATTGCGACGAGAAAACGAAATTTCTGTTTTTTTTTTGGCAATCAGTAGGAATTAAAATAAATGTTGTTTGATAAGTCACCATGCAAGGCTTTCGTTTCGTATAATGCACTTATTCTCGAAACGCAAAGTAATCGTGCTAACGTGAAAACATTATACGGCGTCTTTCATCTGTGTTTTCGCTTAATTTGCATGCACTTTATTACTGCTTCGTTTTGGTAGTAACCACACTTCTAAAGGTCCTAACAGACCTTCACTATGCCATCTGATTAAGAGGCATCTAGATATTACCTTTTGGTTAATGGGAAGTAGTTAGAAGGAGATACTAAAACTTACTTTAAAAAGTTTCTTTATTCAAAGAAAAATGGTAAGAAAAATTGACAAATACCGAAATACCGTGTCGAAAATAGACGAAATATCGATACCGCATTTATGATCGGTCACGCTTACTTGAAGTTGTATCCATCCCCTGTGCTTGTTATCTCAAGCATGAATGCACCAGAAATCAACCTCAGCAATTGCGAGAAAACGTTAGAAGAACTCGAATTTATCGGTGCAACGATCGAAAAGCCCAGTCATCGGATGCAATGAAAAAAAAATTAATACCGCAATACCGTAATTCCCCATGCCCCCCTTAATAAATGTTTTGGAAAACTTGGATAAAATTTTAATTAGCTACATTAGATCACAGTACACAGAGAGGGACACGTGGCTCTACCTGTTGCCACTTTCTTTCAGCCTCTTTTACACGATAGACGGTAAGAAGACATACCGTGGGGAGAAAAGAGCCCACGTTCGATATGTTAAAAATTTAACTCGACTTCGAGGCATTGGGGACAAAATTGCACATTTTTAACAACTCCATTGTCTCGCAAATCCCAGAAGAGACCTGAGCACAAAGAAAACCGAGCCAAAAAAGCGAATCTTTACTGACGTCATTGTTTACATTTTTCCTCATTAGCATACGACTTAACTCTTAGAAGCCATGGCCGTATATACGAACTAAATGCAAACGTTGAAAGACCTGATTAAGCTGAACAATTGGAGCCATTTTTTAGCTCTCTGCAAGCAATATTGAAGAAAATGTCAGCCATACATTCTCATTCTCATCAGTCATACATTCTTTGTAAAATTTCGAGTTTTGAGAAGAGATTATCTCCGAAACCATTCGGTGTATTGGGCTCAAATTTTCAGAGACAACTGAAACTGTTATGCCCTTTCAATGTGATCAGAGTTTTATTTTATTAGCGCCATCAAATAGTGATAAGCATATGTTAATGAGGAAAAAAGTGTTAACAAAGATTCGCCTGAAAAATGACCAGAAAGCCTCGGAGTCGTGTTAGAATTCTAATATATCAAACATGGCCTATTCCCTGGGGACATGGTTACTATTCCCCACTCCAGCAACTATAAGGGGAATATGTACAAGCTTTCGGCGCAACGACTTCTGGGATCATTTGGGTGGACAAGCGTTAATTATGATTGGTTAATGGTTACCTTGAATACCATCGACCAATCATAACTAACGCTTGTCCACCAAAACGAGCCCATTCTGCCTAGTGTTTCTGAAGTGAAGAATTCCGGTTTGTTTCCGATAAATCAGAAGAGCGGCCCTTGACACTCTTGTGGCAAATCTACAGCATGTGACGCGCCGTCGTAACGACAACTGTTAAAAAGATTATCGTAAATAGACAGTTAGGAAAGATCATCTGCTACTGTCACGACACGCCAGCTCAAACAGTACGAGGTGAAAGGAGAAAATTATAGAGTTTTCACAAGGAAACTGTTCACAGTCTCAAAACCTCGACTTTCTAACTGACTCGGATATATAACTGAAAACCAAGAGAGGATAAAGGAGACAGAGAAGGCATCCCCCATACATACCCTATTCCATAGGTAATTCGTCTCGAGTTATTTTTAGAATCGGGATAAAGTTACCTGAAAGCGTGAAGAGATCGAGAGCATTTCTGAATATTGACGCGAAATGAGTCGGCGCTCTCCTAGGAAAAGGGAATCGCTAGACTCTTTGACAACCCGTGAAATCAGTTTAACTCGAAGTTGTCGTAACCTCAGCGCTTTAATAAAATGAGAAATTTCGCCGGTCTATTGAAACCGGTCGTTTGTACAATAAAGCAAGTAGGACGCCAAGTGTTATTTTTGTTGAATAATAAGACTAATTGCTCTCTTCAAACTGTAAATTATTAATGATCCTGAGAGAATATTCAGTGTGTTAAGGATTTCCCTGCTGCACTGTTAGCTCGCAAGAGAGGAAGGGCGATTATTTTCTAATTTCCGTTTCGCTGACACAGCTTTATCAGAAGTCTCTCTGTAGTCGTTTTCGTCGACAAAACTAATAGCAACATCGCTCTCCGCGTCTTCCGCCATTTTGTTCTGCGTCAATTCGTGAAGGACGCGTGGCTATGAGCGTAGGTCATGCACGCTGAACACATTCGCGCTACGTGATTGGCTGTTGTCTAATCCCCCTTGGGATCTGTGGTCTTAAAAATAACTCGAGACGAATTACCTATGGAATAGTATGTGTATGGGGGATGCCTTCTCTGTCCCCTTTATCCTCTCTTGCTGAAAACTCTTAGAAAAATTTGAGGCCAAGGGCAAGGTAAATGTGTGTTTGTTAAATGCAGTTGTTTTTGTAATAATATACAATATTTATAGAGCGCTAATTCCCAATGGTCCAAAAGCGTTACGCTGTAGAAGCAATTATTTCAAACAGAAATTTCTCGAAAACGCTCGCATAAAAATTACCTAAAATCGGTACAACTCAAGACAGTTATGTGAGCTTCACGTCCCATAAGCAGCTCCAAAAACAAATATCTAGATTTCTCATAATTTCAGGAAACGTAAAAATACCAATAGCGTCGCGCGTTGCCATGGATACGTCGATCTCACAAAAACTAAGTTTGTTGGAAACTCTAATCTATACCATACAATTCGCTTACCTGCTTCGCTTGGGGCATCTTTACATTTCGCGTTACATTATCTTAACGTTTTAAAACCCAATATCCACTTACAAACTTTGAGAAATTCTCCAGACTTGTCTTAGTTGAGAGAATAGGATAAAAGATCAAAGAATTTTCCCTCAGGTGATCATGAAATTAATTATGATAACCTTTCCCCTTGATCGGGACTTTGTATTGATATCATTGGGAGACAACTGATGTTGGTCACTAATTTCTTGCTCTTTCAGGAGAGTACACGAATGTTGTTCCCGTTGTGATGGGTGGCGCTGATCCCTCAGACTACAAACGAATGGGTATTCCGGGGTCTTATATCAATGTTGTGGACTTCAAGACTGTAAAACAACTAGCAGAATATCTTCAATATCTGGAGAAAAACAACACAGCTTACAACGAGTATTTCAAGTGGCGGTTAAAATACAAAGTGAGTCCTTATCACTACCCGCTGTGTAACTTTTGCAGATCGCTCGCCTTAAAACCTGACCTTAGAGAAACGAAAATTTACCACGATCTTCGCAAATATTGGTTAGAAGAGGGAATGTGCAATCAACAGAACCAACGTATTAGAAGCATGTGGTAAGCCATGACTAAAGCAGCTAAAGGCTCGGAAAGGTTGACACGGTTAAGTTCAGTTACCCTACACACGGACAACGGCGTGGTTTGTCATTTATAAGACCCTAAAAGATGAATGGGAAAATCTCCCGTTGGTGCGTGGAGCAACTGGTATACTAAAATCAGTTTAGCATTAATAAAGAAAAAGTGCCGTAATAAGCGACTATCTGCTTACGTTACGGGCGTACCCCTTGACTGGTGGAAAATTAAGTTGTGGTTGTTGATGGCTGGTATGGGCCACGATGAGAAAAAAAGTAAATTGAAAGTTTTTAAAGCGCACACGCTACCTTACGGTACCGTGGAAGTCCCAACGGCCGGTACGCAGTAGAGTATGCGCGTATACTATCTACCTTCCATATCCATGGAGATCTCATTGATCTGAAGCTCAATTTTAGGAAAGGTTTCTAGAGGAATGTAAAATGTCTGCTTTGATGCACCGCTTACGAACAGACTTATGTCAAGTTAATCTACCCATTATAGTCAGAACTTTAAAAAGAAAGAAGACGGTTTCTTTTAGCGACGCGCGTTAATCGAAAGATGACCTTTTTCATTTATGAGCAGCGGTTTAGACCAAAATTTCTGAGCTACCGCGCCTTCTGTTGTCCCTTTTTCTTTTGGTATCAGCACAGTCGACGTCAAATTTCAACGCTTAAAGGCGCGTTATGAAGGATAAGTCGGGAGAATTTAATGAGAATCTTGGGTATTGGTATTCTACTTCGCTATAACGCGTACTACAGTTAAGCTGTGGTTTAATTTTTCATCCTGTTCTTTTAACCTGTTACCTTTCTGTCTTTGCAGCTTAAACTTGAGATTATACCAATATTTTGGTTTAATGTACCTTTTTGTTGTTTTGAACAGGTTATCACTTCCAATAACGGAGTTTCTCTTCTTTGTTTTAGAAAGAGCAGGTCATAATTGAAAACAATGATTAAATATTAAAACATGACAATCATTATTTTTAATATTGATCTCGTGTTCCACTTCAATGAACACAATAATGACCTCCTGCTCCTCCTTGCTAGCCACAAGAAATTTTTTACGATAATATAAGATTGAGGACTAAGCCTTTTTTGCTGCCATGAATTTCTTTCTTGCTTTGTACCACGCTTCTTGTATTTACCAGATATAACCAGCATTTGCAAACTATTTCTAAATGTTGGTAAACGTAATGTTTTAAAGTTTCCATCCAAAACATCCAGTTGAAAGAAATAAGCGACAATCTTGGCCAGAATACTATGAAACAGCCCCGGGGGGGGGGGGAGGGGGGGTTCTTTAGGAATTTCTGGGTGGGGATGTGCCGCTGGGACCCTGGAACCCTTAACCTATACCAGAGCTAGTTCAGCTGAATTTTGCTACCCTCTACTAGAGTAAACTCCCCAAATCCCCCCTATCCTAGAGTAGCTGTTTCCCTAGTCTAGATAAAATCTTCAACCAACTGATCAGTTTCCTGAAAAATGATACCCTATTCTAGACCCAAACGCACTGATTTATATACCCTATCCTAGAGTAAACTGCTTGAAAACCATACCCTTCACAGCGGCACATACCTATATAGCCCATATATGGCAGTACCCCCCCCCCCCCGGAAACAGCAAACTCTCCTTCCCCCGAATCTCAAGGATGAAGCCGTGCGAAAGCCAAAACGCGCCATTTTCCCATCCTTGGTTTTGGGGGGATCTTGATAGACTACTATTTCCCTTGTTTTATTCCCCTCAGTCTTGGAGCCAAGTATGAATTTGAGTAGTTCGAAAGTGGTCTGTTATCCCCAAAGCATTTGATATTTGCAAAGAACTGAGAAACAAAATTTTCTCCCCTTTTTGTGTTTTTACTAGTCTGGCCTTACACTATCCTCGAAACGTTTCCAAGTTCTTAAATAGTTTTCCTGTTTGGTTTGTAATTTTGAAAGGCTTCTTTCTTATCGATGCCCAGTTAAAAACTCTAGTTTATTCGCCGTCTACACGTTTTGAGGTAATCTCGAGCTCGCTGTTGTGCACGAAGACTGATTGGTAAAATATTCTTTAATTCAAACCTAAGCGATCATCCTTTTAACCATGCAATTGACCTTGTTACCTAGAGGGAAAGCACAAAACTAAACACCCTTGTCTTGGTGAACTTCTGCAGTGGGTTGACGAAAAAAAAAACCCATTATTTAGAAATCCTTTCAGACATGGCTCAGTATAGGTATTAACATTTCGTACGACACATCGCTCGTGACATTCCACGTTCGCGTGAGCCTTGAATTTAGCAGACATAAATTTCTGTTTCAATCCACCTTGGTTCGTTTTCCTAGCTCCTTTAGAACAAGGTTATTATTCTCTGCCTGCACTCAGTGTAAAAGAAAAAGTTCGTGACACTTAATTAATTTCTTGTGTTTGTCACCCCTCATACCAAAATTAAACCAATCAAATAAATGGTTGTTCTTAATAAAGTTTCAGGATTACCACTTCCCAAAAGTATTGCAATTTTTCGCTTTAAACTGACCCGAGTTGTTTTGAGCGGAAGTTGTCAATTCAACATCAAGTGATGTGCCTAACTTTTCAAACATTTCACCGGAGCAAAACTTTAATTTTTGTTCCCTTTCATTCAAATCGCTTCAAAAATTGTTAATTAAATTTCCCGGGTACCGCCCTCTATGTTCTCCTCCAATTTATCTGAAGAATTGACTAAGGACCTCAATTAAATCTTCTTTTGACATGGTATCCAGGTCTGCATATAACCTGAGGATAATGCCTTAGGAAAGAGGTCTTCTTAACGATAATGACCGAGCGCGTAGCTCGAGGTCAGTTATCATTTTTAAGAGGGCCAAGGAGCGATACATCGTCCTATTTAGTGCACCTTTCCATTGTTTACGACACAGCAGGTCATTCATTGTATCCTGTTCCATTTCAGATTATTCATTAAGCTCAAATACTTGTTCAAAACGATGGAAAGGAGCATTAAGCACCCCTAGCATCTCCAACACTAGATGTTTCATCAAAGGAGTGGCGCACCTTTCGGATGCAAGACACAGAGTTGAGGTTGAACATGAGGTTTAGACCTAAAAACTGTCTCCGGAACTCATTGATAATTCTTATAGTGTTCGGAAAGTTTAAGATTCGGTGGCGGCAAAGTGCAAAGCTGGAAGTCGCTGTGGAAGAACGTGATTCGATAACTCAACCGAATATTCAGAAGACTGAAGCGTATTCGGCAGTGCTTCATTCGACTCAACTACATTCTAGCCGACCTCCGCCTTCAGCTAAACTTCAATCAATGCAGATACCTTCCAGTCTGCCTAATTCAACTGCAACCCTGTTAGAGAAACCAAAATTTCTTATTCTTATTTACACTAGGTTCTGGCAAAAAGTGAAAGAGGTTGGCGAGTATCGAAGCGACTGCATTCTTGATGAAACCAGCAGAACTCAATGCCCATTAGATAGATTTGAAATGACCTACGACAAAGATCGGTTTTCGCAGAGCGACTTAGTGATATTTCGCGCGGCTGGCGGGAACATGCCAAGTGTAGATCATCTGAAGTCATTATCAAAGAACAGGCCTGCTAAACAGCGCTGGGTTTATCACACTATGGAAGGGCCACTGGCAACTCCCGATCCAGCACCGTTAAACGGATTGTTCAACGCAACTTGGACGTACCGAGATGACTCCGAGTTTTCAGCTGCCTATTCAGCGTATGTACCCCTCTTTCCTGAGGAAGCGGCGGATAGGATGAAAACTATGATCGACTATAGTCAAGGAAAAACTAAACTTGTCGCATGGCTGGTGAGTAACTGTGGATCTCAACTACGTATGGCCTTCGTCCGCGAACTGATGAAGTACATCAACGTAGATGTATACGGAAGCTGCTCCAGCACATTTGGCCAGAGACTATCATGTTCAAAATCTGATGAAAAAGACTGCCTCAAACATTACAAATTCTACCTTTCGTTTGAAAATGAGCTTTGCAAGGATTACATCACTGAAAAGTACTGGGATCATTTAGGTAAATATTTGTTGTTGTTTTTTAAATCAACTATTAGTACATATTTCATGCGACATAAAATTATTTTGGTAAGCAAGGTGACTAAGGCCAAACATCACTAATCGTTAGCGACCAAAACAAAAGAACTTCTTCAAGCGGATGCTGAAGCCAGTCTTCATCCTTTACAGCCTTATTCAACGTTAATCAGCGTTGTCTTTTTTATCAATACAAAAATTTTTCTTCCTTAACAATAGCTCGTAACTAAGCTGTCTTGTCCTAACGAAAATATCAATATCACGAAAGTTCAGCTCGCGAATACAAATGAGGCGCAGTATTTAGATAACACAGAGTATTAAAGTAGGTTTAATTTGCTGATTAAATTCATTAGTCTGAGTAACCAGGTAAGGTGCTATCGAGTCTTGGAACAAAAATATTTTGTTTTGAAAAAAAATTCGTAATTAATTTCGATGAGAAAACGAAATTTCGGATTTTTTGGCAGTATATGAATAAAAAGGAATGTTGTTTGATAAGTCACCATGTAAGGGTTTCATGTCCTATAATGCACTCGTCTCTCATCTGTGTTTTCGCTTACTTTGCATGCACCTTATAAACTTTATAACTACTTCGTTTAGTTAGTAACCACACTTCTTAAGGTCCCAACAGACCTTCAACATGCCAGAGGTATCTAGATTTTACCTTTTGGTGTATGCGAAGTAGTTAGAAGCGGATACTAAAACGTACTTTAAACTTTTTTTATCTAATTGTTTGGACAACCACAGGTAGCCCAAGCTCGAAATATAAGCATCGGCATTGTTGCGTAACATTCGAAATATAAGGATTTGTATGGGGAAAAAACCTATCTACCTGACTCGGATATATAACTGAAAACTCTTAGAAAAACTTGAGGCCAAGAGCCGGGTAAATGTCTGTTTGTTAAACGCGGTTTTTTTTTGTAATTGGTCACGCTGTAGCAGCAATTATTTCAAACAGAAATTTCTCGAAAACGCTCGCATAAAAATTGCTTAAAATCGGTTCAACTCAAGACGGTTATGTGAGCTTCACGTCCTATCATAAGCAGCTTCAAAAACAAATGTCTAGATTTCTCATAATTTCAGGAAACGTAAAAATGCCAATAGCGTTGCTGCGTTGCCATAGATACGTCGATCGGTTACCTGCTTTGCTTGGGGCATTTTTACATTTTTGTTAATAGATGTTATCAATGTTAAAACGGGTCGAACTACCTTAAGTATTGACTTCCCACTACCTGTTCCAGAGTCTGGTTATTTTTGAGAGCGAAAGGTTATGCAGATAATTATTCAGCAATATCAAATGTCTTATTGACGTATTTCAGTACTCCTGTGAGGTAACAGGATGTAGGTTCTATTACATTCAAACCACACTTCACGGACATCCCGTTATTACGGACAGTTTGCTTTGTGTTCGTTGAAAGAAAGCCCTTACATTTTCTCCAAATTCAATCCTCTTAATATGGACACTTTCTATCGTATTAACGGAGTTTGACTGTATTTTGCAAGTGCAGAGAAAAATGCGAAAATCTACAATTTTTTCGTAGTGTATGTTTCTGAAGGGAAATAGAGATAACCCAGCAGGGCGCTGTTAAAGCGGCAGCTTTATTACTTATCTTAACCCTTTAAATCCCAATATCCAGATACAAACTTTGAGAAATTCTGCAAACTTGTCTTAGTTGAGAAAATAGGATAAAAGATCAAAGAATTTTCCCTCAGGTGATCATGAAATTAATTCTGATAACCTTTAACCTTTAACCTTGATCGGGACTTTGATATCATTGTGAGACAACTGATGTTGGTCACTAATTTCTTGCTCTTTCAGGAGAGTACACGAATGTTGTTCCCGTTGTGATGGGTGGCGCTGATCCCTCAGACTACAAACGAATGGCTATTCCGGGGTCTTATATCAATGTTGTGGACTTCAAGACTGTAAAACAACTAGCAGAATATCTTCAATATCTGGACAAAAACAACACAGCTTACAACGAGTATTTTAAGTGGCGGTTAAAATACAAAAGAAGTCCTTACCACTACCCGCTGTGTAACTTTTGCAGATCACTCGCCTTAAAACCTGACCTTAGAGAAACGAAAATTTATCACGATCTTCGCAATTATTGGTTAGAAGAAGGCATGTGTCATCAACAGTACCAACGTATTAGAAACATGTGGTAAGCCATGACTAAAGGCTTGGAAAGGCTGACACGGTTAAGTGCAGTTACCCCTCACACGGACAACGTGGTATGTCATCTATGAGACCCTAAAAGATGAACGGGAATATTTCCGTTTGCAGCGTGGCACTCATGATCAGAGCAACTGGTATCTTAAAATCAGTTTAGTATTTATAAAGCAAAAGTGCCATAATAAGCGACTATCTGCTTAAGTTACGGGCGTAGCCTTTGATCGGTGGAAAGATAAGTTGTAGTTCTTGATGGCGGGTATGGGAAAAAAATTAAATTGAAAGATTAAAAATGCACACGCTACATTAACCTTTTTCGGACGGCTATAGGATCGTATACGTCCCGTATGGAACGATGTATACATTCCCCCCTGGGCCCATTTAGCTTTCAGTTTAAGTTAACAAATAGGTAAGCAACAACGTCAGCAAAGATAGATCTTTCCAGCGATACCTCGTTTTGGATATTCTGACCAATCCTGACAGAGTTACACTCACAAAAAAGGTAACATTTTGGAGAAAAATCCGCTGCCACTTTCGCTGTTTGCATACTACTCTTTGAAAATTAAATTTGTTCCTTTTCTCAAAAATTAGCCAGCCACAATTCGATGCAAAACAAAGACGATAAAGTGGGCAACAAAACCGCCAATAAAGAACGAAAAGAAGGAGAAAAAGAGAGGAGGAGAGAAAGATCGAAATAGATTTGCACTGAAAAACAAAGAAAACTTTTGCGCATGTGTGACAAACAAAAAAGCTGTTTTTACATCAAATTACTCGGAAAATATGCCATTTTTCTTGCAATACTCACTTTCAGTCATTCTTACGCTAATTAGCGGAAAACTAGTCCAAAGAAGAGAAATTGGTGAAAAATGCGGTTTTTTCGCTACTCGCCGGCCGTCACCAAAGGGTTAAGGTACTGGAAGTCACAACGGCCGGTAGGCAGTAGTCGAGCGCGGGTAAGCTATCGACCTTCCATGGAGATCTCATCTGAAGTTCAATTTTATTAGACGTTTCGGAAGGAATACAAAATGCATTTTACTAGAGGTTTCCGGAGGAATACAAACGATGCACCTCTACGAACAAAGCTCTCTGCTAAAAAACCGCCTTCCTTGTGTGTTTTTTTTAGCGACGCACCTCAACCCGAAGATGACCTTTTGCATCTACGAGGAGTGGTTTAGACCAAACCCTCTGAGCTACCGCGCCTTATGTTGTCCCTTTTTCTTTTGGTATCAGCACAGTCGACGTCAAATGTCAACGCTTAAAGGGGCGTTATGAAGAATAAGTCGGCAGAATTTCTGTTACCTTTCTGTCTTTGAGGCTTAAAATTGAGATTATACCAATATTTTGGTTTAATGCACCTTTTTATTGTTTTGAACAGGTTATCACTTCCAATAACGGAGTTTCTACTCTTTGTTTTAGAAAGAGCAGGTCATTATTGAAAATAACGATTAAATATTTAAACATGACAATCATTATTTTTAATATCGATCTCCCGTTCTACTTGAATGAACACAATAATGACCTCCTGCTCCTCTTTGCTAGCCACAAGAAATTTTTTACGACAATATAAGATTGAGGACTGAGCCTTTTTTGTTACTACAACTTTCTTTCTTGCTTTGTACCACGCTTCTTGTATTTACCAGATATAACCAGCATTTGCAAACTATTTCTAAATGTTGGTAAACGTAATTTTTTAGTTTCCATCCCAAACATTCAAAGTAATAAGCGACAATCTTGGACAGAATAGAATGAAACAGCAAACCCCCATTCCCCCGAATCTCAAGGATGAAGCTGTGCGAAGGCCAAAACGCGCCATTTTTCCATCCTTGGTGTTTGGGGGATCATAATAGGACAATCACATGACTTGTGTTGGGCATATAGTTCATTTGTGGCCCAAGTTTGCGCCCGAGCGGAGCGAGGGTGCAAATGATGACAAGGGACACAAACAAACTATATGCCCGACAAAAGTCATGTGATTATCGTTATTATTAATACACAATGTTATTTCATAAGGAAAGATTGTTTAACATGAAACCATGTTGAGTGCTGCAAGTCCCATTTACAGCCCACACTTTGCCGTTTGGTCCGCGTAAAGGAGCGTTTTAGAGAGAGCAGTTTGTCATTTGGCCGCGTGTAGTCATAATAATACTATTTATCCTGTTTTATTCCCCTAACCCTTGAAGCCAAATATGAATTGAATAGTTCCAAACTGGTCTGTTATCCCCAAAGCGCTACTGATCGATTTGGTATTTGCACAGAACTAAGAAACACTTTTTGTGTTTTCAGTAGCCTGGACTTGCACAGTCCTTACAAATTGTTTTCCTGTTTGGTTTGTAACTTTGAAAGGCTTCTTTCTTATCGATCCCCAGTTAAAACTGCTAATTTATTCGTCGTCTACACGTTTTGAGGTAATCTCGAGCTCGCTGTTGTACACAAAGACTGACTGGTAAAATATTCTTTAAGAATTCCAACTTTAGCGATCATCGTTTTAACCATGCAATTGAGCTTGTTGTCACCCATTGGGAAAGCACAAAGCTAAACATCAACATCCCTGTCTTAGTGAACTTCTGTAGTGGGTTCAAGAAAAACAAAAACGCATTATCTAGAGAACCTTTCAGACTTGGCTCAATATAGGTCTTAACATTTCGTACGACACATCGCTCGTGACATTCCACGTTCGCGTGAGCCTTAAATTTAGCAGACATAATTTTCTGTTTCAATCCACGTTGGTTCGTTTTCCTAGCTCCTTTAAAACAAGTTATTATTCTCTGCCTGCACTCAGCGTAAAAGGATAAGTTTGTGACACTTAATTAATTTCTTGTGTTTGTCCCCCCTCATAACAAAATTAAACCGTTCAAATAAATGGTTGTTCTTAATAAAGTTTCAGGATTAGCACTTCCCAAAATTACTGCAATTTTTGGCTTTAAACTGATTCAAGTTGTTTTGAGCTGAAGTTTTCATTTCAGCATCAAGTCATTTGCCTAACTTTTCAAACATTTCACCGGAGCAAAAATTTAATTTTTGTTCCCTTCCATTCAAATCGCTTCAAATATTGTTAATTAAATTTCTCGGGTACCGCCCTCTATGTTCTCCTCCAATTTATTTGAAGAATTGACTAAGGACCTCAATTAAATCTTCTTTTGACATGGTATCCAGGTCTGCATATAACCTGAGGATAATGCCTTAAGAAAGAGGTCTTCTTAACGATAATGACCGAGCGCGTAGCTCGAGGTCAGTTATCATTTTTAAGAGGGCCAAGGAGCGATACATCGTCCTATTTAGTGCACCTTTCCATTGTTTACGACACAGCAGGTCATTCATTGTGTCCTGTTCCACTTCAGATTATTCATTAATCTCAAATACTTGTTCAAAACGATGAAAAGGAGCATTAAGCACCCCCAGCATCTCCAACACTAGATGTTTCATCAAAGGAGTGGCGCACCTTTCGGATGCAAGACACATAGCTGCGTTTGAATATGAGGTTTAGCCCAAAAAGATGTCTCCGTAACGCAGTGATAATTGTTATATTGTTTAGAACGTTTAAGATTCAGTGGCGGCAAAGTGCAAGGCTGGAAGTCGCTGTGGAAGAACTTGATTCGATAAATCAACCTAACATTCAAAAGACTGAGGCGTATTCGGCAGTGCTTCATTCGACTCAACTACATTCAAGCCGACCTCCGCCTTCAACTAAACTTCAATTAACACAGATACCTTCCAGTCTGCCTGATTCAACTGCAACCCTGTTAGAGCAACCAAAATTTCTTATTCTTGTTTACACTAAGTTCTGGGGACAGGTAAAATGGGTTGGCGAGCATCGAGGCGACTGCATTCTTGATCAAACCAGCAGAACTCAATGCCCATTAGATAGATTTGAAATAACCTACGACAAACAGCGGTTTTTGCAGAGCGACTTAGTAATATTTCACGCGGCTGGCGGGAACATGCCAAGTGTAGATCACCTGAAGTCATTATCAAGGAACAGGCCTGCTAAACAGCGCTGGGTTTATCAAACTATGGAAGGGCCACTGGTGACTCCTGATCCAGCGCCGTTAAACGAATTGTTCAACGCAACTTGGACGTACCGAGGTGACTCCGATTTTTCAGCTGCCTATTCAGCGTATGTAGCCGTCTTTCCTGAGGAAGCGGTGGATAGAATGAAAACTATGATCGACTATAGTCGAGGAAAAACTAAACTTGTTGCATGGCTGGTGAGTAACTGTGGATCTCAACTACGTATGGCCTTCGTCCGCGAACTGATGAAGTACATCAACGTAGATGTATACGGAGTCTGCTCCAGCGCATTTGGCCAGCAACTATCGTGTTCAAAATCAGGTGAAAAAGACTGCTTAAAACATTACAAATTCTACCTTTCGTTTGAAAATGCGTTGTGCAAGGATTACATCACTGAAAAGTACTGGGATCATTTAGGTAAATATATGTTGTTGTTGTTTTTAATCAACTATTTGTACATATTTCATCCGACATAAAATTATTTTCGTAAACAAGGTGACTAAGGCCAAACATCACTAATTGTTAGCGACAAAAACGAAAGGACTTCTTCAAGCGGATTCTGAAGCCACTCTTCATCTTTTATAGGCTTATTCAACTTTAATCAGCGTTGTCTTTTTTATCAATGCAAAAGTTTTTCTTCCTTAACAATAGCTCGTAACTAAGCTGTCTTGTCCTAACAAAAATATCAATATCACGAAAGTTCAGCTCTCGAATACAAATGAGGCGCAGTATTTAGATAACACAGAGTATTGACGTAGGTTTAATTTGCTGATTAAATTCATTAGTCTGAGTAACCAGTAGGGTGCTATCGAGTCTTGGAACAAAAATATTTTGTTTTGAATAAAATTCGTAATTAATTTCAATGAGAAAACGAAATTTCTGATTTTTTGGCAATATATGAATTAAAATGAATTTTGTTTGATAAGTCAACATGCAAGGGTTTCATTTCCTATAATGCACTTACTTTCGCAACTGACGCAAATCATTAATTTTACCAACGCGAAGACATTAAGCGTCCTTCATCTGTGTTTTCGCTAGCCTGCGTAGCAGGCGTCGAAAGGGGCAGGCTATGTTGCGTGCATCTTATAAACTTTATATCTGCTTCGTTTAGTTAGTAACGACACTTCTAAAGGTCCCAAAAGACCTTGACCATGCCATCTGATTAAGAGGTATGTAGATTTTACCTTTTGGTGTATGCGAAGTAGTGAGAAGCAGATACTAAAACGTACTTTAAAACGTTTCTTTATCAAATCTTTTGGACAACCACAGTTAGCCCAAGCTCGAAATGTGAGCATCGGCGAGCATTGGCATTGTTGCGTAACGTTCGAAATGTAAGGATTTATATGGGAAAAAACCTATCGTCTTTGTAACCTATGAAAATGAAAGCATTTCAATAAAAAACGGCTTACGTAACATGAGGCAAACCTTATGTAGAGAGAGAACACCGTTTACAGTACAACCCATAAAACGGCCATAAATCGGCCCATGGACCACACAGGAGAGACGTAACGCACATATTATGTAAGGTAAGCTGTTTTTTTTTTTAATTGAAATCCTTTCATTTTCGTAGGTTACAGAAACGATAGATTTTTTCCCCATAAAAATCCTTATATTTCGAATGTTACGCAACAATGCCGATGCTCATATTCGAGCTCGGGCTACCTCTGGGACAACTTGGATAAAATTTTAATTAGCTTCATTACATTAAAGCAACCGTAGAAGGACACGTGGCTGTACCTGTTGCCACTTTCGGTCTGCCTCTTTCACGCGATAGACGGTAAGAAGAGATATCATTGGGAGACACCTGATGTTGGTCACTAATTTCTTGCTCTTTCAGGAGAGTACACGAATGTTGTTCCCGTTGTGATGGGTGGCGCTGATCCCTCAGACTACAAACGAATGGCTATTCCGGGGTCTTATATCAATGTTGTGGACTTCAAGACTGTAAAACAACTAGCAGAATATCTTCAATATCTGGACAAAAACAACACAGCTTACAACGAGTATTTTAAGTGGCGGTTAAAATACAAAAGAAGTCGTTATCACTACCCGCTGTGTAACTTTTGCAGATCACTCGCCTTAAAACCTGACCTTAGAGAAACGAAAATTTATCACGATCTTCGCAAATATTGGTTAGAAGAAGGAATGTGTGATCAACAGAACCAACGTATTAGAAACATGTGGTAAGCCATGCCTAAAGCTCGGAAAGGTTGACACGGTTAAGTTCAGTTACCCTACACACGGACAACGGCGTGGTGTGTCATTTATGAGACCCTAAAAGATGAACGGGAAAATTTCCATTTGGTGCGTGGCACTCATAATCAGAGCAACTGGTATACTAAAATCAGTTTAGCATTTATAAAGAAAAAGTGCCATAATAAACGACTATCTGCTTACGTACGGGCGTAGCCCTTGATTAGTGGAAAATTAACTTGTGGTTGTTGAAAATTGAAAGCCTTTAAAGCCCACACGCTACCTTAAGGTACTGAAAGTCCAAACGGCAGTTAGTCTGCTACACAGCCGTTTTTAGGGTCGTCACGCAACGCTGCAGAGGAGCGTTGCGTGACGACACTAAAAACGGCTGTGTAGGAGACTAGTAGGCAGTAGAGCATGCGGGTAAACTATCAACCTTCCATGGAGATCTCATCCGAAGTTCAATTTTGGGAGAGGTTTCTGGAGGAATGTAAAATGTTAGCTACGATGGACCGCTACGAACAGACTAATGTCAAGACAATCCACCCATTACAGTCAGAACTTTAAGGTGACTCGACCAAGTTATTTTGTGAGGGTACAATCCTACTTTGAAGCTCTCTGGTATCCCCACCTAACATATAGCATGGATAACATATAGATCAATCTACAATATAGCATAAAATTTTTGGCGATCGGAGTAAATGTCACGTGGTTTTAGTGCCACGCCTCTTTGGGGTCTGAGTCGAATCTCTCGGCTACATATAATTCGCATTAGTGCCTTCCGTTGAACAGAGTTTAACCAAAATCGGAAATACCAATGGGAGAAATTCAGCGGTTTCCAAATTTAGGTCATAATTTATGTGGAAATAATAAGCAAACTTTACACGATTATATTTAGTAAACTATGAGATTTGTCCCTTTAATTTTGGGATCTTTACAACAGATGGGTCCTTGCAAGTCAGCAAAAAGCTTTAGAGCCTTGTAAATGCGCGCGATTTCGAGCAATGCAATCATATAGAAACTATAGTTTTAGCTATTTGTTGACGTTTGTCAGCGTTTAAGAGTCCTTCTCACGAAAAAAGCATTTTCTTAAAAACTCGTGGTTTTTTTCCTTCAATTTTATTCAGGGCCACAATTGATTAACTAACTACCCGAATTCTGAATTTCATGGTCATTGAAAAACTGTGACATTATCTTTTATAAGCCCAAACGTGAGTAAACATTGAAGATTTTTAGCGTTTTGGCTGAGTTTGTGCTTTGGGAGTTTTCTATTGTTTCTAGTCTGTCATGATACAGCATTCTTGTTCAGCACGCGTGCAATGACCGCCCTTGGCTGACTTCTGAATGCTCACGACTGGATTTACTGTAATGGGATCGAACATTTCCGGATTTTTTGGGGTAAGACAGTTGTTCATATTAACGGTTAGTAAACGTACCAGAATGTCTGTACTGTAGGTGAAAAATGGGTTAATTCATTTTAGGATGACCTATCTAGATAAGTGACTTAGTTAAGATCGCGAAAATCACATCTTTGCTCAATAGGGACTAAGATGGGATCTATAATTGGCCACAGAATAGACTCTAATGGGGTAGGGGCTCTGAGAGGCCAGCGACACATACCCAGCAAAAATAACCCAAGTACCCCCTGGGGGTTCTGATCACACGTAAGAAAGGTGATTTCGGCGCGATTTCTCTAACTGACGGGGCGAAGATGCGCCGCGTTAAAGGGTCACATATCGGAAAGGTGTTCGTAATATAACGGACAGCTTTTCGAGTCGACAAGAACAGCTACCCAGTATAGTATGATACTGACTTAAGGATTATGGAGAGAACAAACCAGCTAAAGTAAAACGCATGAAATGGCCAGAAATCTACTTGGGAATCTCACAGGAAAGAAGACTACACAACTTACGTGAGGTTAGCCGATTTTTGTTTAAATCCTTTCACATTCGCTAGCCTGCGAAAACATCCGTTTCCGAGGAGTCCTCGCTCTTCGCCGCTGGGACGTTTCGCAGAGAAACAACGTTCCTCCGCGCGAAACGTCCCCAGCGGCGAAGAGCGAGGACTCCTCGTACACGGATGTTTTCGCAGGCTACACATTCGTATGCTACAGAAACAATCCCTTTGGCCATCATACAAATCCTTATACAGTCAAACCCCGTTAACACGGACACTGAAGGGGGCATAAAAGGTGCCCGTATTAAGAGGGTGTCTGTAAAGCGGGGTTTGACCGTATTCGAAAGTACACAACAATGCAGGGCCCAGTTGTTCGAAGGCCGATTAGCGCTTAACCCGGGTTTTCTCGGATAATTTTCTGACAAAAAGAATTAAAACTGAAAGGCTTTTTAAGCTTTCAAATCTGGGCCCAGTTGTTCGAAGACCGATTAGCGCTTAATCCAGGTCACTTTTTTTTTGGGCCGAAAGCATTTTCTCGGATACATTTCTCTGTTATTTTTAAGAGCTTCCAATCATCAACTTGTTGACAGAAAGAATTAAATTGAATTTACTTTTTAAGCTTTCATATCTGAATGCAAATTTCGCGCTATTCTCTGCGTTATCTTAACCAAGCTTTGAACAAACCGGCCCTGAATTCAAATCTCGCACTAACCCTGCATGGGTTATCTTAACCCAGCTTTAACTCGGCCCCGATAGTTCCCGATGGTCATATCTCAAACTTGGGCCAGCTGTATCCACAGCAACTCGATAGCTAGACGTATTTCCAAATTGAGTAAAACACACACAAAAAATGCTCAAAACCTTCAACGAAGGAATAGATAACACAGCAAATAGAAAAGGAGGTATGGATGGACAAATTTGAAAAGGTTTGAAACGGATTATGCAAACTGTGGTTTCTGAAAACTTGTTAGCTGAGCCTGACAGTTTTTCAGAGCTCGTGACATCACAAGTGATTAATGCGTCATGTTGAATCATTTAAGGAAGTCATAAGGTTGTTACCAACACTAAAAAGCAGCCCTCTATTGTGTGTAACAACCGGCCAACCAGATATCACACAAAAATGCAAGTGGTCCAGCTCGAGAAACTTAACACATACGAAAACGAGTAATACTCGTAAACCGTTTATTATAATACTAAACACTTTTTTGCTTGTGGCATTATTACATAGCAGGTAGCACCCCCAATAATCTTATTTCAAAGCATTTCCAAGTAAAGGTGCGAAAGCCTACTCTTACTTAAGAAGTCAAAGTCATTTTTGGCGGGTATTGTAATTGTGGTCACTGAGATGCAACACGCAATTAAAAAGTATTGCTTTATGACTAGTTAGAAGGCCTCCATAAGGCGAAAAGCAAAACCCCCTGCATGCGAATACACGTGGTTAGAATTAATTTTACTTAACAGTTTAACACTGATTCTTAAGAATCAGGAGTAACCATATCTCTGGCGACTTGGAAAGCTGCTATCATAGAACTCAGCTGGATTTTTTCTGACGTTCCCGCTGCCAGGCGGTATCTGAAAACAGTGAAAAGCCGATTTCTTGTTGGTTTACTTTTTTTCATGGCATTTCAGGGCCGCCAACTGTAACTAGACATTATCCGTTTTCATGTTAGAGACGTTCAAGTCGTATAAGACGTTAAAGTCGTCTTTCTCCGACGTCTCATGCAAAACGGCAAATAAGACAGTCGCATTTAACGTCTGATGACATTAACGTCTTCTGTTAAGTGCGTCATTCAAACGCACGTAACAGACGACCTTAACGTCTCAGTTAAATTCCTCTAGTATAAAAACGGGACGTCCTAAACTGCAGGACACATTGATGCCCCAACCTGTCGAGAATCGACTGGGAGAGTCAGTGTTTTGTCTTTTTTCAGAAAACTCTTTTTTTCAATGTTTTCGGTTACTTTTATACATTTCGTTTCTACACCAGACAACTTTAACGTCTCAGACGTTAAATGCCTCTAGACGACTGTCTTTAGCAAAAAAAGGTGATTTTAAACTCAATTCTCAATTCTCAAAGCTTGAAAAATGAGTTGCAAGTGACACATCATGTGCATGTTGTAGTTTAATTTCATCCTTGGCTTACTTTTATTTCCCTTTGTTTTGGGGTATGGTAATGTATGATAACCAGTTTGAAACAAAAGAAAATAACATTTACACCAAGATAAAACTGAACCAGGACATAATCATACGTGTACATGTATATGCCAGCACCATACATTGTACATGCACAGAGAAGAACGTTGGATTGTACTTTTCTTACCCACATCATACTTCAAAACATGTCATACATGTGCCTAACAACTACACCATTCACAACCCTTTATTTGGTATTATTTTAATTCATCGACTTTGCAAACTTGATGTGTGTGTGTGTGTCAAAGTGTAGGGAGCCCACTTTCCTTCCCTTCGCCCTCAGAGCATTAACAAGGTTTAGCTCCTAGTCCCAGTTGTTCAAAACAAGGATAGCGCTATCCACCGAAAAAATCACTTACTATTATCAGGGAAACCAATTGCGCTATCCAGTGGATGGAGATTTATCCAGTGGATATCGCTATCCACCTATAGAAAAACTGGGAGCTGGCCTCATCTTGAAAGTAAGAGTTTTTTAAGCATAAATAAAATGGCCTATTACGTTTAGTACATAACATGGATTTGCCTTTACTTACTCAACATCTGCAAGCTTCTCCAATAACTGAATTCTGATCTTCTGAGGAAAGTTAACTGTAAGGGAGAACACATTGATTTGTAAGAGCAGGGCTCAAAATAATGGCTGGTCAATGGACAATTTCTGGCCAGGAAGGCAATTTGACCAGCCACAAACTTCACTCGCTGGTCAAGTTGACCAGTCAAACACACTCAAATTTAGTGAGGTTAAATTTATTTAACACAGTTAATAACGAGGAGCGAGGGCGTGGTCAACAGTCAGTCATTTGGGTAAAGTGCAGTCAGCCTTGCTTGCATCACCTCCAATGTGCTCAGTACAACGTTTTCCTGACGGCCACTCTCTTCGTTTAGCCTTTGGATCATTCTTTTACCCCCATCCCTCCCCCATTTATTTTTCCACTGATAAATCAGTGTGACAGGTGCCTGGCTCCATTGGAGTGGGGGCTCATGGCTGGAGGGCGCAGGTTTGCCAGCTATGGGGGGCGTGACTTTGTCTAGGGGTTGGCTGTGCCAAAAGTGGAAGCCCCTGAACATCCCGGGCACCCACCTCCACTAAGTGACGCAGTTGTGAATTCTTAAAAAGTTAGCCAAATCCTCACCAGTAAATCTTAGATTTTGCCTTTTTGAAAAAATATAATCACGTTCATAAATAGAAAATGGATTAGTTGGCTTTTTTTTTCATTTTTGGTCCGTCAAAAATGAGACCTGACCAAGCAAAAATTTCTTTGGCCAGTCACTGTGTCTGGCCATCACCCGGAAATTATTTTGGGCACTGAAGAGAGGTAGAGTTAATGTGCTTAACATAAAGCCAAAAATCCACACCCACAGTTTTCAGCTTAAAATTCAGGCAAAAAGGTGTGGTTTTAAATTACATTGTATGTTAAACAGCTTCTGTACTGTTGTACAAACTAACCTCTATGAACATACAGATGAACCTCAGTGAGAATATCCTGAAGAGCTAGTCCTTTTAAAGTTTTAAGCTTCATAATGTCTGTTAACAGGTTAAGGCTACAATTATTGAATGACATTAGAGAACTTAAGATACCCCGAAATCGGTGTACGGGTAACGGGTAGCGCCATGTTTTTTTTCATTTTGTGGTGACGTCATCGACCTTACCCGGTAGAACCAGCCGTTTTTCCGGGGTAGACACCAGTTTACCCGTAGAAGATTTACGAGTAGCTGCAAGTCCTACATGATGGAGAAGCGAGTAAGTTTTTAAGACTTTTTAAGTACAAATGTAAATTGTATGACTCCTTGGCAATGTTATTGCAAGTCTGTTCAAATATTTTTGCCAAAGTTGAATTTTAGCTGTAAAGAAAGCGCTTCAAAATGTATAGTGATTTTGGACCTCAAATGCGCAGGTTGAACTCTGAAACGATATCAATTTGTGGCGGTATTTGGGGGGATTTCTGAGAATTGCTCGAAGGTTTGAGTTTCGCAAAAGAAATAGCATTGAAAAATTTAGCATGGGAGTCACTGTTGAAGTTGACAATCAAAGGAATTGTTTGGTGATGTGCCTCGATCAAAATGGCGGGGTTTGCGATAACAAGCTTTCGGTCGAGGGACTTCCCGCCAAGTTTCTTAAAATCTTTCTATGATATTTCAATAAGCTTATGTATGAATCAATTATTTGTTGCAGCTTGTTGTTAAGATATGAAGTGTAGAATTTGAGGGAGATTTTGTATGCATTAAGCGACATGCATGTACGAAGTTAATTTTGCGTGCTTGTTCTTCGGGTATCTTAATCGAAATAGTCACGCACATGAACATTTTACGTGTACGGGTACACTACCCGTACCCGTACACCGATATCGGGGTATCTTAAGGTCTCTATTATTTCAAGGAGCATGTCTTGGGAAAAGATTTAATACCGGTATTCAGTCTCTTACCGTATATTAAGTAAGTCAGTATAATGAACATTTATTTATAAGGTTGAACCTCCACTAACGGCCACCCCTCTCCACTTTTTGGCGGACAGTCCATACATTGACTATTGTTTAACCGTCTCTACAATGGCTACCTTTCTACAATGGCCCCTTCCTTCTGTCCCCAAGGTTGCTGTTTAGGAAAGGTTTAACTGGGACCACATGGCTTGCCGCTGTTGTGGCAACTGTGCCTATTAAGCATTTGTTTGTTATTCATTGTTCAGTAACAGGCAAAGCTAATAAAATAAAATAACTGTAGTCATAGGAAATGAAGATAATTGACTGTCCAGGATTTTCTACACATTCACAAATGACAGAATGGTAAAAACATCATTTTCACCAGTTGTAAATAAGAGGCTATAATTTTATTGTTTGTAATATGGGGGCAGCCTTTTATTTTTGCTCATGTACACTGTACAGCTGCATAAGAGAATTAAAGATGCAGGAAAATATTAAAATGATTATCTTCATGTTTTGACAAGTTCTATAAATATCCAGACTAAAACATGTCCTATACACCTCATTCCCATTTATCTAATGACTATTTAATATTTCTTGGCCAAAATGAACACCAATGGCATGGCAGGCATTTGAAAGAGGGGCAAAAAGAGAACAATATACAATAAAGCAAAGGGAACTTCTATTATTTAGCATTTAAATTCCCTTAAACATCCCATCACTCTGACATTACATTCCACCATAATACTAATCAGTCAAACCTTCCCAAAAAGCAAAGACTTGGTGGTCGTTTACAAGAATCAAACAAGAAAGGGTCTATTCTGAGAAGGGTTCTGGACACATCTATTTCATGAAAGACAATTCAGTGCATGCACATTAGACTGTATGTGCTGTATGTGCCATGTTGCCACCAAAAGTTCTTCGTACTCTCTAAGTAGCAGAGTACATAGAGCAGACATAAAAAACAAGAGAAAATTGCTAAACTGCCAGCCCTTAAACGTGGTCGTGGATATTTACAGGTGGTTGTTTATGAGAGGTTTCAACTGGGAAAATTTCGGTGTTCCTGGATCGGCAGTTGCTTATCAGAAGTGGTCGCATACAAGAGCCTCCTAGCTTGCGTGAAAAGGATACTAGTGAATGCAGTATTGAAGTCCTCATTAAGCATCCATTCAACTATATTTGCAATATCTGATCTTAAAGGTTGTCCTGTACATGTGTAAACATTCACTTCATTTACAATGTCAAATGCCATGGCTGTGCTCTGAAAACAAAAGAAGCCACGGTGCATAGAATTAGGAACAGAGAAGGAAACAGTTTGCAAGACATCAAATGACACCAAGACAAGAATTTCAACCCAGTGGTGTTGTAGTGGAAGACAGCCATTTCATAATCAATGATTTTTAGTATACGTGGTAATTTTAGCCTGACTAGATCTCTTATACATGTAGAATAAGGTCTCAAAACTCTTAAGTCTCACCATGCATGCCACTGCCACCCCCGACAAAAATTGTGAAATCTGGACCTTTTACAATGCATTTCCAGCACTCTGGAGCAAGAGAGTTTGAACAGAACACAGACATCATTAAATTTTGGCGTTTTTATTCAGTGAATTTTGCCAGCTGCCAGTTCTTATTGAAAACCCTGCATGGAAGGAAAAATATTATTCTGTTTCAATCTTTGCAAATTGCTTACCTGGAGAATATTGAGTGCTTTTCTCATGTCCCCACTGGCTAGTCTGACCAAGCTTTTCATACCATCCTCTGGAACTTGAACACTGAAAAAAAAAAATGATAATATTATTGATTTTTTAAATTATTGCCATTATTTTCAGTCTCCAAGGAGAGAATCTTACTCATCTGGAAGTGTATTATTACACTGCATGACCAAAATGGTCACCATTACAAGCTATACAATAAAAATGCATGTCAAAAATTAAAAAATAATACTTGACAGCTCAAGACCTGGTGCAAACATACCCCTCTGTTTTGATGACATGCTCAAGTCGTGTTGTCATCTGTTCATTGTCAAGAGGTCCAAACCTAAATCGTGTGCAGCGAGACTGCAGAGCTGGGATTATCTTGGTCAGGTAGTTACAAATCAAACAGAACCTTGTGTTCTCTGTAAATTTCTCCATTACTGCAATGCAAAGCACATCAAAAAACAATGTCAGTATAGCATCAAACACCATACCTACATGTACTAAGACACTGCTTGGTTGACTTTGTATCGTGCATTTTTACATTGATATTTACATGAAACTATACACTGTACCTCTTCTTAGGGCATTCTGTGCATCTTGAGTCATGGCATCTGCTTCATCTAAGATCACAAGCTTGAAACCAGATCTACAAAGGTCAAAGGACACGCCATGTCATTTGAGCCCAGAAAACAAAAACAATGATACAAAATGCAGACCACAGTGTAATTAAGAATCCCAAGCAGGAACTTACTTAAAAATTGTTCTTGTGCTTGCAAAACTAAGAACAGCTCCACGGACAATGCCAATACCACGATCATCTGATGCATTCAGCTGCAACAGAATGCACAGAACATTTTAGAGAAAACCAGTATACTGTGCATGTACTGTATGTACATGTGGTTAGCACAACAAATTTTGAAAGAGAAGTAACCCAAAAACAGACATGAACATTTTGAATTATAGTAAGTTAATTGTCAGTGAGGAATGAAACAGCCATTTTGTGGATATGTTGTGGTTCAATTTTATCCTTGGTTTAAATTATATTTTCCTTTGTTTACAATATTCATAATCATACGTTACCATACCCAAAAACAAAGGAAAATAAAATTTGAACCAAGGATAAAATTAAACCACAACAGATACATAGTACTCAGAGAGTTCTCTTCAAGTGCCTTTATTAACAAAACAAATGAGACGAAAATGTAATTATTTTTTCTCGAAGAGTGCAAAAAAGCCCACATTATCAATTTTAATACAGGTAATGATTACTGATAAGACCTATCAAGCATGGTACTTGTTTAATGTCAAATCAAGATGGTACATTTTTGAATGACTGTTGTTTGGCTATATTATGAAGAAATGTTGGACAAACACAGTCATCATTCTGTATCCATCATGCGGCTTATTCTTTCCAAGATATGTCCTCACCTCAAGAACCATGGAGTTAAACTCTCTGGCAGAATAAATCTGTTTAGCAACAGCAAGGATGGTGGATGTTTTTCCAGTGCCAGGTGGACCGTAGAACAACAAATGAGGCAAACGATCCTCCTCAATGAATCGCTTAACTGCCAACAAAAATGTGCAGTGTTAACTTAAGTCCAATACAGTGCACTCCTGTAAATTTGCTTACAGCAACAAACAATGTCCAAAATAAGATGCTAGTAGTGTTACTTCCAGACATACATGTAGATGAACATTTAATTTTCTTACAATATATTGCCAGGATCCTCTAAAATACTGTCATTGTAAAATTAATCATAGTCATGTGAAAGATCTTTTAAAATATATCAGTAAACTAGAATGTTTCTGTAAAAAAAGAAACACAAATTAAAGGTCCTCTAAGTTCTCATATTAACTTACGGGTACTTCAAATTTTCCACTTTATATTGTGTAGTTTCAGAAAATATCTACACTCCCCCCACAGAAGGGATTGGAAATTCCTGGGGAGTGGGGGGTTCTCAAAGGCCCAAAAATGTACGTAAATGTATGAAGCTTGACTGGAATTTCCAGAGAGGTGGGGGGGGGGGGGATCTAAGAAAAAACCCCTTCCATGGGGGAGGTATGGATAATTTTTGGAACCACACATTGTACATTCAGTACACACCAAATCAAAGGAAAGAATCTATGCAACGTAGAATGCCAATTTGGGCATCTACTGTATATGAAATTATGATTTCCGCATCAAGTACTGAAGAATTGCCAAGTCTATCAATACTTGACGAGGGGCTCTTTACTGGCTACTAGTTGTGCATAGGTTGGCCCTGGGAAAAGTAACTTACTTGTTGTAATGATATCCTTGTGGGAAATAAGATCCTCCAAACTATTGGGTCTGTATTTCTCAACCCTGTTGCGACAAAAACACATAATAACTTTCCAGTGTATTAAATCCAGGACATTTCTGTGAGCTTAGTTGAGCTTTACTGGGGAAAATATCCTCTCATTATTATTGTTATTCATTTACAGACATTCATACATTTGATAGCCTTTTATTACTGCATCTACAAGTGGAACCCTGTTACAATAATTGTTACAATAATTGTCAGTTCCTTGGCCCTTAATTATTAAGGGCCAAGGAACTGACAAAATGTATGTTTGCTATAACAAGGTTATGTTGAGGTACTTTTCCATGTAAATTATGTTCATTATACTGAGGAGGTCAATATATAGGGGCTAATAAAATCAAGGTTCCACTGTATTCAGTAATTCATTATTTAGTTGTTAGAGACCTCACTGAACAAAACAAAAAAATAAATTGTTACAGGCTCAGCCACTATGGTAAACTTTTTTTGAAATATGAAACTGAAAATGTTTCATACCTGCTCTGTAATATGTGTTCATTCTAAGGTTAATTTTTGTGCATCTTTATTACCTTATCTTTATCTAGATACAAGAGGTAAAGCTTGATATACAAGGCTGTCATTAAGAGCCGGGGGCCGGGGATTTTCCCTGGCCATTTTGACATGGCCCTATGTGACCTGATACTTTCATAGGAAAATAGAAGAAAAAAAGAACCAAAAGAAATCCCTAGCTGTTTCATTCCCTATCTTCTTGTGATATTTGCCCGCAACTTGAAATCTTAGCGACATCCATTATACAGAGTGTATTAAAATTGTATATTATTTTGCATGTGCAAAACTTAAAAGACCATTTTGAGAGATAGTACTATTAATGGTTATAGTGAAATTGACATCAATGTGACCATCTCGTGTCTAATGAGGAAACTCGAGATAGATTCAAGAATAACTTTTGTAAAAATCCGTCCAGGTATGAACATTCTTTACTTTGATATCAAAGGTGTGAGAACAATGAAGACTACAGACTTGAAGACAGAAAAGATAAACACGGTGAACAATGTTGTGAAATCCTCCGAGAACTGTCCCAAGACTTTGAAACGACTTAACGTTTATGGATAGGAGTAGTTGTCACCTAATTTCAAAACACTACATGCTAACCGTGTTTACCTGCCAGTCTGCAGGTCGGCGGTCTGCTTGTACTGTCGCACACCACCCAACTTACCATGGAAGATTCCGTTTTTGTTCAGAAGAAACAACCATTTTTAAACTCTATTCCTCGCTTCCCTTTTTGCCTTGTAAAAACAAGTGAGACTTAAATAGTTTTCTCAACGAAATCGCGAGTCAAAGTGCATGAACCACACGGATAAACACAGGCCGGATTTTTTTGCTTTTCACAGCTGAAGTAGTCCGCTACCGCTAACACTCCGCCATCTTGTTTAATTTCCCGCCAATACTAGCACGCATAACAAACAAAGATGGTCCGCTGGTAAACTGAACTGCCGCAGACTCCCGGAAACAAAGAATCTGGGTTATGTGCTTGTAATGCATGCTCGCTGCTCATTGTTAGAGTCCGGGAGAGACCTTTGGATCGAAAAAAAGGACAACGAGATTTGACTTAAAGTTTCTTTTCGCGTATTTTAAGAAAATACACACCGGGACAGCTTTATTTCTGTCTTAGTTTTTTCATACATATAAAAGGAGGTTGAGCCCTCTCCAGATCGCAAAATGATAACTGGTTTTCGCCACTAAGACATTCTCCCTAAAACTGGTAGAAGAATGACGACAGCTACCGCATTTTTTCCTGGCGAAATGACACACCCCTGTTCCCAGCAGGGGGTAGTGCATCATGTAAGCCCTCGCAAAATGTCCCGGACGATATTAACGCCCCCTTGAGTAGGAGGGAACCCTGGGAACGAGGTTGGAAATGACGCTGGTTTACGGCCGCAAGCACTGTACATGTATTAGGAAAATCTCGTCCTACGTCTTGGAATCCAAAGGTCTCTATTAAGATCGATGCCATGAGACTCTGTCAACCTCTAAATTTCTGTAAGAAAATTGTAGAATCAGCTTCATTAAACTAGTCACATGCGCATCAAGAGGACTAAAAAATGACTCAAAATTTGCCTTGTTTAAATCAAGGCGTAAAAGAATTTACAGTAATAAATTAACTCTTTTGTTGACAGGAGAAAAGGAGCGCTGTCTTGAAAGAATAATTGCACCTTACCAGAAAATCTCGTTTCAATGTTGACAAAGAACTGCTTAATTGATATGAAAATTTAGCTGACGGCATCTCTCCTCGCCCCACCCTACTTCAGCCTCTACAACGCTATTGCTAATAATTGGTCTAACTACCACATACAACAGCATAATAAAATTTATTTTTAATACAATATGCCGGAAAATACCTGTTTCGTGGCAAATCCGGTAACGTCCCATGCTTCATTACCAATGCTGTGTTGTGTTCTTTGTTTTTCGTTTTTTATCATCAGTACTGAATTATAACCTGTTTCTCACAACAAACTAGGAGTGAATCAAACTAATTACGATGTAATTTTGGAAATTTTCTCTCTGAAGAAGAACTGTCCTTGAAAAAGGTGATTTCCACGAAAGACAATGTGTCATACCTTTGCTAAACGGTCAACATGACATGCAAAACTTATCGAGGATTATATATTCCAATTTTTTTGTTTCAAATTTATGTTACTACATAAAATGGGTGAAGTACTATTAAGAGCGCATTTTTTACTCATCGCACATAAAAATTACGTTACAAACAGTCTGCCACACAATTGCTAATAAATAGGGCGAAGTGAATTTAATCAAGTCACACGCGCAGCACGCATGGAATCGGCGATCTGGGAAATCATGCATACCAAGAGAACTTTTATGTTCTCTTGTGCATAGCTGTAGAAAATTCCTAGCTACGGCCCTGACTAAGCAAAATCTAGGTTGAAACCAAGGAAAAGTGTATCATCTTTGAAACGGCAAAGATAGCACTACAGCTTTTCTCAGCGAAACCTCGGTGCTCTAATGAATATTCCCACTAATGTCGTAATACCAACCAAAACTGACACGATCAAGAATAGCCTGTCTAACACACGAGCAGCTTTGATCCACTCTTTTTGATTCTTCATCATCTGCGGGGAGATCTGCTTCTCTTTCTGATTAAGGTCGAACAGCACCGATGTCGAAATAGAAGGCGACGAATGTTCTTTAGCGAAACTACGACGTCCATGGTATCTGTGTTGACATGAGGTCTTTCGCCTTATACTCTTGTTTCTTTCCCTGTGGAAACTGGATTTTTTGCTGAAAGTGGAGCATTTGGCTCCGTACCCCAATTCTGATTCAAAGCCTCGATTGTTGTCATTATGGTGTATTATGCCGTTGGCGGGGAAACCATAGCTATATCGCGTCTTTTGCAGTGGAATCCACGGATCCGAAAAGGCAGGTGATATCTTTGGTATTTGGCGATCGTACGACGAATCGTCATGAGAAAGACACATATCGTCGCTGTCTGATCCCTGGTCTGCGCTTTGGAATGAACCTTCCTTGTACGACGCGTTCGATGCTTCTTTTTTTGTCTCTATGGGATTCCAATCTTTAGTGGAGCTTTTCTTGGGGAATACAACTCGCGCCAACCAGCGAAGAATAAGAATCCTCAGAAACTTGGGCATGCGTCGACTATTTCTATGATAGAAGTTTAATATGAGCGTTGTGACGAATAGGGAGGCACCTATTTCCACCATACAGGCAAAATAATACTGTCCAAGCAGAGGAAAGCCATACGAGGGCATCAGCTCGGAGCTGAGTTGCTGAAAGACTGTCATTGCTAAAAGCACTGTGATACTCAATCCTATTCGTTCACCGGACTCAGGAGGCAGCACAAAACCAAGGAATATCATGGACGAGATCAGCGAGCATGGAATGATCAATTTAAGAATAAAGTCCAGTGACTCACGCTGAAGTTCTATGTGTACGGTGACATCTACAAAAGCGTGCGGACAGCACTGGTATTTGAGCTGGTTTCGCTGTGATTCTAAAAGCGTAACCTTCCATTCTCCATTTTTCACATAATTTTTGTTGAACATTCCTCCGCTAGGTGCCCGGAGATTTACTTTGGAGCTGTCGAAAGACCAAGAGCCAAACTTCATAAAGCACTTCTGATTATCAAATGGAAAATACGTCACATCCACCTTGCAGATGCTTTTGAAGATTCCTGGATTAAGCCACGTAGTGTTGCCATCGTATTTCATAGCAACGTTGGTTTTGTACGTGTAACGCCCACCGCCAAAATGGTCCTCGTCGTCAACACTTTGAACAGTAAAGGTAAAGAAAGATATAAACATAACGCTATAAACATGCTTAAACGGTCACTGAATCTAGTGTCATTGTTGCAAACGCTCATTTACTCCTGCTTTCTTTTTTCAGTTCACACACCACCATCAACTTCCAGTTGCAAACCAGGCGGAAAGAAAAACCATAACATCATTGACAAAGGTAGGAATAATAATAATAATAATAATAATAATAATAAAAATAATAATAATGATGATGATGATGATGATGATGATGATGATGATGATGATGAGGATGACAGTACTGATAATAACAAAATTCAAATTCGATTCGAAAAAAAATCATTAGCTCTAAATAGATCCTTTATTTGAACCACCCAAGAGAAGACCTATTAGAAAACCCAGTGTAGTAACAAATGATACGATCAAATGTTTTATAACGGGACACTTTCAAGAGTCCCTTGGTGGTTTGTAATTGTGTTCCAGTGTGTGTAGATGTATGAGGATGGAGTAAGCCTGGGTCAAGCGTAAACTTTGTCATATTTTTAGTTTTTTAGATGAAAGTAGTTTATTTTTCCTAAACAAAACTGACAAATCATCCAAGCCCTTTCATTTTATACTCTCGAACACTAACGATTGTCAAGAAAAACGTTTTAATGAACAAAGAAACAATTTCCTTTTGTGCATTAAGTTTCAGTATCTACACTCATTCGGTTTATGACTTACTTGTTGTACAGAAGAATGTCGGGAACCCAGATATCAGAGGGTGACACGTGAATTTCCTTGATTCCACCGTACTTATTTGGATCCCATGTGAGTTGAGGATTCCTCCAATACTGCGAGAGAAATTTGAAAAATGAACGTGATTCGAATTCCGATAGAGTATACTTCAGTGAAACATTCTAAGCTGTACTTTTCTGTGGTAAACAGGAGGCTGTGAATTTTGTGTTTCTGCATAAACCGTATACAAAAACATAAAATAAATAAATTATTAAATGAATAAATAAATAAAATGATAAAAAACGCTTAAAAAGCCTGATGATTATTTGAACACCCCGTTTGTCTCATATTTGACATTCAGACACCCGGCATTTTATAAGAACCTGCAGTTGAACCTAAAATCAGTTGCGCAGGTTTTTTATTTGTAAAGTGTTATTTAAGGTTCTTAAAAAATCACCCGTGTGAGTGACATTTTCCCACTAAAACGAGACAGTGTGTCGTTTACAGGTAACGCTGGAACTAATGAACTCCACCAGATTTTTTTTTGTCAGTTGTTGAGTTTTTTTTTAGCAAATGCATAGGTTTTAAATTTTTCTAATTTCTTTTCAAGAGGGACCACACTTATATTCAATTAGATTAGAGACCATTTGTCTCTTAAAAAAGTAAAACCTATTAAAGAGCCTGAATAACCCGCTGTCTGTCAATACCCAATTCAAATATGTAAGAACCTTTTAAAGCTAAATTGGAAAAATGTAATTCTTATACGGGAATCACAATGCAGTGCCGTAGCTAGACCAAACGGCCAAGTGAGGCAGGCGGGAGTTGCTAGGGGCGTTCGGGGGCATGCCCCCCCCCCCCCCCCCCCCGAGAAATTTTGAACTTTAGTCTCTCGGAAATGCGATTTGCAGCGTTTTCTGCGTTTTCAGTATTAATACGGCGAAAATTTTCGTTATATATATATATTTTTTAACTGTTATATTTTGGCCACGAAATCTTTTCTGAGAGGCTCCGATGATCGCTTATGTAAAATAAAAATGATCGGCGAAATTCGTCAAAATTTTACCGAGGCGAGTGCCCCGGTTGGCCTCATACTAGCTACGGCGCTGATTGTGAATAAAAGCTACTGACAGCACCTTTGAAAAGCACTTTACTTTGCAAAACGAAATTTGTTACTTTTACTGAATTCTAACTTCAGAAACCCATGTATAGTACACACCCCGTTGCTACCACGCATACCTGATTGATCCAGGCGTAAGTCTTGATAAACTGATCTTTTGCACTCTAAAAAGATTGATTAAGACATTATGGGTCAGCTATTTAAACGAAGTCTAACTTAGGCCGTGGTTTAGCAAATCTTTGGACCTACGGATCTCTTCCATAGTGGGATATTTTACTATAGTAAGTGCTTATCCAGTCTAAGCCTTATGCTTTCACGAAACTTTTCACGATAAATGGTGTTTGGATAAAAGTGTCAGGTAAACTGAAAATGGCTTAGAACGGGGTTTTGTTTAACATTAGCTAAACTTCGTTTAAATAACTGGCCCCATGTCTCTATTATTCTGATAGTCATTCCTAAACTCACTGCTATGGAACTGAATTATCAGATGGAATTGAAAGAGACGAGTTGCCAAAAGCCTCTTTTAAGTATGGGTTTCTGTGAACAAGCATGTCAAAAATCTAGTTCTCTCTGAAGACGAAGAAGGAACAAATACAAAAAAAGCAACACACAGCTAAAAAAAAGTAACAAAGAAACTTGATCATAAAATGGGTCACTTTGCACCTTAAGAAGAAAAACTACAGTTAGCTTTTTTGCGAAGCCTTTCCTTAAAAAGAAAGAACCTTCTAAAACAGGGCTCCGGAGCAGAGTGAACAGTCGTAATGAGGATGCCGCTAAATGCCACATTAGGAAATCACTTTCCACCAATTGAATTTATTAAAACACAATAACTCCGTAAACTGATGCGCCTCACCACATCAATTATGCGAATAAGCTGGTAATCAAATTCAACAAGCACAGCCTGAGATTCCTTTAAAACTGGTCGGTTGTACTTGTTGTAGTTTTCAAACACGTCGTTATAGAGTCGCGTCTCATTGGTGTAATATGCAGCATCTAAACAGAGAAAGATAGAAGGCGCAGCAGTTACTACATGCTTACTTTACAGCTTATAGTTGACTCTTAAGTATAGCTTGTTGCACCTTGTAAAGGGAATCCAGATTAAGGTATCTGGAAATTTTTGCTTGTGGAATCCGGAATCCTGGGCATTGGAATCGGGAAAACAGCTCAAGGAATCCAGAATCCCGCTAACGATTGTAATCTGGAATTCCAAGTTCCTGCCAAAGAATGGCCAGGAATCCAATAATGCCTGAATCTGAAACCTACGGCGTGGAATCCAGAATCCAAGACTGTATTGGATTCCGTTTCATGGGGCCAAACATGGTTAGTTATCTGACAGAAAAATTTTGCGTTGCAAACATTTGTAGCTGAATACGTATATACTGGATATGGATTTCAGATTAAGGAAATCTATTGTCTTCTTAAGGTCACTGTAGAGACTTTGTTTCTTAACAAGCAAATAGGATACTCAGTTAGAGTACAAATAGTATTTAAAATTTTAGAAAAAGAGTAGTATTCCCCAAGTCATGCAGTTTCGTGTTATCTGCGCTGAAGTTTGGTGTAAAAGTTTTTCAAACCAAATTATTATCACGCTTGCCACACAAGGTTTGCCGTCTTCTTTCCTCTGCCGTCCTGTTTCGTAAGGCCACTAGTGTCTAAAGAAACCAACCGTTTTACTCTGAATTGTTAACAACAAACTATTGGTTCTTGTTTGACTACGAAATGCGACTATACCTGCTACACAGATGAACGCCAACAAAGAGACAGGTACCTTCATTTGGTTCAAGTTATAGATTTACAGCTTTGACAGGAATGAAGTGGAATCTTACGTCTGAAGAAAAATTGCAGAAATGCACGGAGTGAGATTAAGTTATAAGAGGCATTCAAGGTAAGAGCATTTCATGGTTAGATGTATTCAAAAGGGTAATTTCTTTGCAGATTATATCGAATCATTTTTTACTTTTTACTGTCACAAATACACTCATTCAGATTCTCATTCAGACTACCTCAATCAACCAATTTACCATAAGCACACGAATTCTACAACCTGATTGGCTAACGTACTTTTACGTGATAGATAGTGAGTAGCGAGCCTGCGCTTTGAACACAAACAAAACAATGGCAACTTCTTTGACAAATCTTTTTTCCCCATTTTGAGGAGGAAAAGAAGGTTCTGAATTCTGAATTGGTTCTACCACGGAAATTAGAATAAGATTTTTCAAACTATTAGTTTCGCTGTTCAGATATATTTTGAATTGTATCAGGAAACTTAGAAGTCATATTTTTACTTAACTTAACCATTGAGGCATTTTTACTTCTAACATATTAGACTGCTTTCACCACCCCTTGTATTTCTTACTCGTACCAGTAAAGTCGACTTACTTTAACAACACCTTCAATTAAGCAACGTGCTTAACATTGGTTTGCTCCAAGTTCTAGCAAAATGACTGCCAAATCCATTTAAAACAGGAGCCCATGATGGGCTTCTGTTTAAAGGTATCACATCGGAACGTGGAGAAAGCGTGGTCGAGTGATTAGAGCCCTGGACTCGCGCGCGGCTCGCGCAGGTCCCGACTGTTCGGGTCTTGGGCTGTCGTTTGTAAAATAGCTAACTGATTTGCCTTTCGCCAGTTCGGATTTTTTTAAAAATTACATTTGACTTATTTATATCCATTGATTTTCCCTGCCCCATTAACCTTTGTGTTTTAAACATTGCCGAAGGTAAATAAAAGAGATTTCCTTTAAAGGAAGGCACTTAATAGAAAGGTGAAGTAAAAAGCATCATTTGGTTTCAGTACATATTAATGTGCTATCTCTGAAAACAGGATTAATTGATTATACATCCGTATACTGGAAAAGTTGTTCTGATTTACCTTTGTTGAAAAGTAAATAGTTTATCTTCTTGTAACAACAACCTCCAAACGTAACAAATTTAACGTAGCCGAACATCTAAATTAAAAGTAAATATAAATTAATGATACGTTTTTGTATTAAAAGAAAAAACAACAAGAGAGCTCTATAATTACCCCGTGATGTTCTATACTTCTCGATGCATTAGTAAGTAAACGTTCTCTGTTCAGATTCTGCTGACTGACATTGAACACTAGAAAATAAACGACATTCTACAATTTCCGCTTATCCTTGAATTCGGCCTTTTTAAACCAACGCAGGAGGGCCTGAAAGGCATATTTCACGAAATCACCCTTAATTGCAATTCATTTTTAAAGGTGAAAGTCCGGTGAACAGCAATATGTTCGGTTGACCCCACCTGGAGGGTTAATAGGGTGCTAGGGGAGTCCACATTTATTTTGTTTTGACCAATGTAAAATGTAAATAGAGCCATTAATAAAACGCCAAACATGTCAGTCCAAATTCAATGTCTTGTCCGTTAAAAAATAGCACTTATTTCTGGCTTGAGCGAAACAAATTGTATTTTCTTAGTTAATAGGAAAAGAGCCCATCCAGAACATCCAAGAAAGCAGTAAGGATGTATGACAATCGAAAGCATTTGAAAATTTGTCCGTCAAGATAGAATAATGGCAAAACGGATGGAAACCTAATACTTAATTCATTTTTTTGGATGGTTCGAAATATTTTTTAAAATTTAAATGGAAATTTTGCATCATTTCAATTAAATAAAACCCTGTAGCGACGACCGAACAGTTAGCTAATGATAATAATGGCCTTCAGGTGAAAAAGTAAAATACGGGAAAATATCAAGACTTTCTCACAAAAGACTTTGGATAAGGATCACGTAAAAGACAAATATCGGTTAGTTTCTCCTTCCCAGTTATCAGCTATCACATCAAATACGATAAAATTTTAACTGATAAGTGAAAAAACCCACTGCTATTATTAATAAGCATCGAACAAGGTCGTATATAATGTCTTGAAGGAATAATTGTTATATAATAATTAATACTACTGGTACTGCGAAAGGCGCGCACGTGAGTTGTATTGCGAGCCCCTCGACGCGAAGGAGTATTGTTTTCTGACGGGGTCTTTTCTGGGAGCGTAGTCTACTGCTCAAGACCCAAAATAGTCCATAAAACGAACCGAGTAAGCCACTCACAAAATTGCCGGTTGGAACCTTTATTAATGTAGGGAACAAATGCACTTCTGGTTACTAAGGTGATAGCTTTACGCTTGAGGATTTTCGTCATTTGTCGTGTTAGATTTTGAATACTCAAGGAACCGTTGAATGAAGCGGTAATTTCGAAGAGAAAATGTGGTGGTACGTTGTGTTGCTGAACCGGTGGGTATTTAAGTGAAACTCAAATTATTAGTTTATCAACTGAGTTCATGTGACAAAGTCAGTTTATCCCGTGAAAAGATTACAATTACTAACGGTTCGAGCCTTTAGCCCTGGGCTTGCAAGGACTTAGAACAAGGCCCTTAAGTAAGACCATCATTACGGCCAAGGTTGCAACTATAATCACCTGAAACAACGAAAGAGGGGTACGATTTAAATGACCAGTTCGTTTCAAGCTATTTTGAACCCCAGTTGAACATGTATTGTGAATAGATAATGCTCAAACGGTGGAGCAATAATTGTTTTGTTCTCGCCAGCAAGCTCTTTCATTTAACAAAGGCTAAAATTTTAATTTTTTCTTGAAATAACGCAAGGTGAGATCGGAAAAAAAGGAACACAAACATACAAAACAACAGCAACAACATCAACAACAAAAACCAGTTGTCAATTCTTCTTTAAACAGTCTTTGTTCTCCTATTGTGCATATTGTAGGACTAAACCATGATAAGTGCTAAAACGATGGCGCTGTTTTGCTTGCTCAGACAAGCTTGAATGAATGAGCTTCCCGAAAGAGTCAGGAAGCCCTCTGATTCACCATTACCATTTTCTGTAACGAAGTATGGAAACCATCAGTTTTCTGCTTTGTGTAAGAAAGTAGCTAGAGAGGCCACTGAAGTATTTAGTAGTTACATTACGACATTCTAGACAGCAAAAAGCTATGTCGGTTAACTATCGCATCTGATGAATCGCATTTCTGTGTGATGGGCTCTTTGACTATCAACTGAAAGGAAAGCGGAAGATATTGTATGCATAATGCCATGTTTTCGGGCAGCCATTAATTACGGCATGCGAAAGAGGATAAATAAGGTCATTCCCATAGTAAAGTCTGCCCCTAAAGATAACCTATTCACACTAATAATTATGAAAAAAAAATCTGTCTTAGCCGCCCAAAGTGCCAATTCACCCGTGTAGGCTAAAGTCTAATTCAGCCCCTCCTGGAGCCATTTACTGATGAGCATAAGCCAAGGCAAAACAGCCTCTTCTAAAGGCTATTCCATCCTACGCTGAGGTCCATTTCAGCCCGTGGTTCCAAATGCAGCCGTAGGTAATTGGACTGTATTGGCCCTGATTAAGGAGGCCAAATTACTCAAAAATAGGACTGACCGAAACGGCCCCATGTTTGATCGAGGCCAACAACTCCCAACATTGCTGGATGTTACATGTTGCGTCCGTTTGCACACCCTGTTGCATGTTGTTATATGTTGTTGCATGTTGTTGGGCACAGTTTGAAACCGGTCAAACTTTTCAGCCAACAACTCCCAACATTTCTTTTGTTCCGTGATCGCTGAAGCGTGCGCAAAAATGTTGGATCGCCGTTTGCACAGCTCTTCCAACATTGTTGGGGCCACGCACGCTCATTACGCATGGTTTACAAAGACTTATGGGCTGTATCCTTCCCACGATACACTGCAGGTCCCAACATTGTTGGGAGTTCCCGTTTGCACACCACTGCCAACACGCACGCAACAACTCCCAACATTGTTGGCGCAACAATGTTGGGAGTTGTTGCGTCCGTTTGCACGCAGCCTTAAAGCTATGTACGCATTATAGTGGATAGCTTTTCGTGGCGCCGCGAAACTGTTCTCCGGTATAGTGTGCCGGAACAGCTATCCGATATGTGACTCTCATCCTTAGAGATCGGCGCGACGCAGGTTTGCTCTGCCACAGAAATCGCGCCGCCACAACCGTTGTTGTGCAGGTGTGAACAGAATCCCTATCCGGTATGGCTTTCGTGTCGGCGTAAAAGCTAGTATAGTGTCCATATAGTGTGAACCTAACCTAAATCTCTTAAAATGTCGTTTCATAAATAGCGATCGACGTGACTTCGATTTCCTCAGAAATACCGGCCCGTAGAGAGGGTCACTATAATAATACGAAGGGGTCAAATTCAAAGAGAAACTGTGTCAGTACAGTACTGCGTCGTTGGGGGTGTGTTTCGCTCTGACGAAAGGCTAGCTCTACAAACGTCAGCTTTTCAATTTTTTTCGCGGTGGTAAATCAACTTTATCACCTTAGTTTAAAAGAACTGTGTCACGAAATCAATGACAAAATTTCTCAAAATTTAAACTGTGGGAACTGCGAATGAATTGGGTGAAACTAGCTTGAATAACTGCTCAAAACATTCAAAGAAAAATTAGACAACACAGCAAATACAAGAGGAAGCACAAAAGGACAAATTTGAAGAAGATTGAAACGGATACCAATTGCAGTTTTTGAAAACTTGTTAGCCTAACAGTTTTTCAAAGTTTATTTACGTTGCTTCTGTTGTTTGGTTTTTGTTATGCTTGGGAGAAAAATGTGTTTGGCACAAAGCTGTGATTTTGTCTCTCGTAAATAATTTCTCAAGTTGAACAGCGAATAAGGATGCGCAGTTGTCACTGTGAAGAAAATGAACTGAAAAACCATGTCACAGCTCCTTTAACAAAACCAGATTTTTTGCTGTACATGCAATTCTGGCTGGATTTTTGAAAACGTTTACGCTTTGAAAAAAGAAAACCTCTCCTGTCAACCAGATTTTCGGTCGTTTCAAATTAGCCAATATAAAAACTAAGAGTTAAAAAATTGCTTTGCTCAGTCTCTCTTCATTTTTCTTCATTACCGTTTTCGATTCCCAGCTTCTTTCGTCCTCCTAGCTCTATTATTCCGCTGATCGGATGCAACAGACTTGCCTTTGTGTCGTTTTCCATATCAACGGGCCGTAAGTTTTAATAGGTGGGCTTTCACAAATCCGGCTAGAATTATAATTGGAGAATTGCGCAATACTACCAGCATTGGGCGTTCTTGATCTTCTAACATTGTTCAAAGTTTCCTCGCGTTTATGTGGTCACCGGTAGTGCTTATTGCTCATAAAAAAATTATCGAATCGGCAAAGCCAAATGCAAGCAACCGGTCAGATCACAAGAAAACATTAACATAACGAAATTGTACCGCCTTTATGCCTGCTACTTTAGTCTATTTAGGTACCGTCAACAAACGATGACACGAAATCACAGCTGGGTCTCTAAAAAGTCTGAAGGGTCCTCTTTAGACGTTTATGTATTTATGAGGACAGACCACCCCATCAATTTACTGACTAGAAACTTGACATGAATTCACGAAAAGAATTCTATTTGCATACCGTTAAGACATTGTTTTGTGGAATATGTTTAAGGCTTGCGACACAAGTTAAGGCCAAGGACACTCTGCTGACACAAGAACATTTAGAAGTAGAACATATCTGTCAAGGCTTCCCTTGATAAAGTACTCTCTAAATGTTTGTTACAGACAATGTTGACTTGCATTTGTCGTCCGAGTGTCTCTTGACTTAAAGGAACGAACTGAATGTAGGTTTGGGTTCATTATAGCTTGTGCACTCGGGGATAAGAATGTTTCCCCTAAATGTTCGTTTTCCCCAGGGATTTCTACGGCTATTTATGTACCAACTAAGAAAATAAATTACAAATTTGTTGCAAAAAGCTTTCTTGCATCCAAAAAGAATGATCTTAAGCAAAATCGTGATATCTGTGGCCAGAAGCCCTATTTTACAATTACGTGAATAACTTATGATAAAAGGAAAATTGAACTTACCTCAAAAAAAACGATGAATAGCGAGTGAAAGAAAACTACTGATGTGAAACGTCTTCAGTTGTTTCTCAATACCGTGTCAAGCAGTCCACATTGAATTTACCAGGCGTATGCTCCAATGTAATTGTAACACAAATCGTCAGGAATAACAATATCAAGTAGTTGCCTGGGATATTCGCCTAAAATGTGCTTTTTTTAAATTCAAAAACTCCTCTGCGGCATTTTGAAGAAAAGCGTCACATGGCATACGCACACAATAGAAAGCTTTATTACGCTGCACCGCTCTTTTAGATATTCTGTAATTAAACTTTATCACCGCTTTTCCCTGATCAATGAGCGTGCGGCTAATTAAAGACCATGCGCCACAGAGTGGCATAGAAACCTATCCGATATGCGGGTGACGATCTTTTTTCAAGATCAAAATACCGTTCTCATGTGTAAACATAAGCCCCATCCGATAGACTTCTTTTGCCGGCGCAAGATCCATCCGTGTGTGGACATAACCTTAAGCAATTATCGGACGCAACCGAGTATGTATAGCCTGTACTCGAAGGTGTTATTTTCAATAACACAACGGCTCTCAGCGACAAATTGAGACAATTGGCCCTAAACACTGCTAAAGGGCTGGGGGGGGGGGGGGGGGGGGGGGGTTGGAGACTCAGCAGATGAAAGGGGCGGGGATGCTCGTCGTCTCGCTTAGTGGTGTAAATTTCGGATTTTGGTCTCACTTAGGGTGTTCTGGGCAGAACGCCATCGTATTTAGCCCTGAAGGTCTCGTTTAGTGTTGCACGCGAAAAGATATAAAAATATATATTTGATATGTATATTTTTAATTCGTTTTATTCACTCGATTCATATAATCCAAGTTTTCTCATTTGTCTGTGTTTTAACATGGTCTCTTTTACGGGTCAAAAAAAGTTTGGGCCACGCCCAGATCGGTCTCCTTTTGAGGGGTTTAATTCAAAATTTCCGACGAGCATCCCCACCCCTTTCATATGCACAGTCCCCCCCCCCGGGGGTAAAAGGCCTTCCTGACGTTTTGCTGGCTTCAAAGAGGAAATTGACGCTTTCTCTCCGCCACCCCCTCCATGCAATAGTATTGTGCCATTGTTCGAGCAACCTGTAGAAAGCAACGTTGCAACTAACACCCCAACCTTGGGGGGAGGGGTGTGGATTGTTTTGTTCTCAGAACATGGTTACCCCGTTTGAGGAGAGTATCCCAACAATTTGTCACCGATTGTAGGTAAATGTGTGAGCTAACCTGTACGAAAAGAAAAAAATTGAAACCATTTTGCTCTGTTACGAACCGAGACAACTGCTATTTTAACTGTCCAAAACACTACATTTTTTCATTCTCTCTTGAGTTTTTAAAAATAATAATTAAAATGATAAATCAGTAAGCCATGAATACTGAACTGGTAATGCAGTAAATAAACATAAAGGATGCAGTTTCTGAACAAAATTTCTTAACAAAAACTTTATCTTGTATTTTTTTTTTTTTACTTTTTAGCCCATATCTTGCTTTTTTTAGCTTACCGAGTTTGCTCACACCATTTTTGGGAATTTCGTTTCCTGTCTTAGATGGCCTCTTCACATAAGCCCGCTTGACCCGCGGGCTGGCCCGGTTACCGGGACCAATTTCGCCTTACAGGGTTCATATGAAAAATTTCAGCCCGGTTTCCGAGACGAGAAAAGACTAAAGATCCTGGGGAAGAGTCCTGGCTCGAAATTCGAGAAACAAAGCCAAACATGGCCAAACAAAAAATTATAACTTTCGTGCCTTTCATAGCTTTGGCAACTGTTATAGCTGTATTGCTGCAGTTAAATGGGATGTTTATTATCTGGAAAATACAGCAGGCAAAGCAAGACAATGCCATCCGGGCTTCCAGAATTCATCCTGCTTTCATCCTGGTAACCGGGCTGAAGTGTTCATATGGCAAAATTTCCAGCCCGCTTACCGACATCCGGGTTGGAAAAACCGAGATCTCGGTAACCGAGCTAGCCCACCCTCTCATATGAACAAGAGGTAAATAAGGCGAGATCTCGGAAACCGGGCCAGCCTGGTCAACTGGATCGCAAGTACTAATAGTAGTTGTGATCATAAAAGCCGATAAATCAAGGAATTTACAAACTGATATATTTATCAAGTCAGGGAAGATCTAACCTCACATTGGTCGGTAGCCCACAGCAAATAGCCGCCGAGAAGTATCAGTGTTCAATGAAAATTCAATTTAAACTCGTACTGGCTTGGCCAGTGTACTGTGACGTAACGAGGCTTAAAAGTTATCATCCGAAAAAATGTTACTTATAAGTTAAATTACATGTTGTAATTAATTACATGTTATAGTAAAGTACATTTTAATTAACACGGTTGTGGAGGTGTTTACGTTGGTCTCTCCAGATTTGTTTTTTGCTGAAGCACAAACATCAAGCTCTTATCGGTGTTATATAGCACCTGCCATAATACATAACAAAATGTGAATGAAAAATGATCATGAAAGCGGCATCCTGTCAAAATATTGTTTAGTTTGCATAAATTAGAGAAAATTAATATACGAAGGTACCCATCTTTTCTTTAGTTTTAATACTTTTCAGCTGTACAATCTTTCACAATCCAGATTCCTCTCTAGTAAGTAACGTATAAGAATATTTTGCAGAGTAGACGTGATCGTGAAGCCCGCTAAGTAAAATTCACTGCGACTTGTCTGTATAGTTAGCTTAACGTTACGTTCTTCGTACCTATTTCTGCCGTCACAATAAAAATAAAATGTGGCTCCATATTGAACCACCCACAGTTTGAGAAATTATTTTACTTATTATCTTTCAAGACAAGCTGTTTGAAGCGAATTTAACTTCCGTTCAACTACCATCTTTCTGTGATGAAAATTATTTCAGTATACTTTTTATAATGTTTTCATTCCTGAAATAAAGGCTGATTTGAGCCTCATCGTTCGCTTGAAATCGAACCTGTTTGTGAGAAATAAAAAGGACATGTAGGAATGAAACACTTTCTTTCGAAAAACGGAAGAACGTTCGTTCGACGAGTAAACAGCATCTTAATGCATCAAAATAGTTTGAATCTCGTGGTGAGTTGTAATTCAAATGAGAAACTGATGATTTTAAAGCGGTTTGCCTGAAATGTTTTACATGCTATTTGTCCACAGAAAAATACTATTAATCTAGGAAAACACTGATTGGCTTGCCAGCCCTCTAATGCCCTTAAACGCAACCCACAGGTGCTGATGACAAGTTGAAGTTTGCCGTTGAACTTCTCAAAAGGGCAAAATACATTTTTCACTCATTTTGCCAGAATAACTTCATTTCTTGGCCGACATTTAACACAACGCTCCCTCTTTGTTTGGCCCCGAATACCTAGGACACCTCTGTTGACCTGAGAAAACAGGAAAATTCGCCGCAACGAAAATTCAACTATTGTCTTTCTGTTTGGTGAGTAGTGGATTATTTCTGGACATTTTAGTTTTATTGCCATGAAGCATGTTGTATTTTGATTCAACTATGGCTTTACCAAAGATCTCAAAGATAGTCACATTACATTGCATTGTTCAGTTGAATAGTGAAATTCACAACAGTGGATGAAATATTTCTTCTCTGTGGCTTAGTTAGGACAGATGTTTCTACTCATGGAAGTTATAAACCTAAGATTGTATTGGAAGAGCACTTAGTTGAACTCTGAACGTTTTTATATCGGGGAATCAGTCAGGCGTTGGTCCGTTGCAGAAGTAAGTGTTTGCTATGCACTATATCAGGCTATCGAAAAGATTCCATTCGAGAAGGTTTCGGTGCAGAAGATGTTTTTAGCGCCGTCTAAGCTTCCTTTAACTGAAAATTACTATTAATTGAAACTAACGGTTAGAAACCATGGCGTATTTGACTACGTAAGAACTTCACCTACTTTGAGGCTTAAAGTGGTAGTCTCTGAAAATTTCCTTGGAACGTTAGTTCTACTGTTCCAGTGGTAAGATGGTCTATGTCAGAGTAATTTAACAACAAGTATTAGCTAATCTGAAACAAAAACGATGTTAACCATGCATCTGGGGAATTTATTTCGTATAAAGGAACACTTGTTATTTTGCGTCTGTTAAAAGCGAATTTACTAGCTATATATTAAAAAGACTTGGATGTCCTCATTTTGCGAAATTTCCAATCCTGTAAAAGCGAATTCTAATCTCTTCAAACAAAATATTTCTAAATGTACTTCGGAATGGAAACCATGGACATTTTTATTTTTCTCACATTTCATTCTAACTGGCGCACGAAGTCCTAATACATTCAAAATCATTCAAAACAGATGCCTGCCATGATATGAACCTTCCTAATTAACATGTTATAATAATATTCGTCGGTTGTAGCTCAAAAACAGAGAAATTTTGAGACATAACCCTACGTCTGAGAATCTTAAAAATAAAATAAATGCTTCTTAGATCACTCAATGCAAGTCGTACAGACAAACCTTTAAACACCCTAAGGTGCTTGCGTCACTGGTAACGTTTTTGATGCTGAGCCACAGACTATGCCAGCTGATTAACTTTGCTGCTGACATTGATCTATAATTTAATTTGGAAACGTTGCCTTAAAATTTAGGAAAACAGGAAGCAAAATTTTCAAACGGATAACTTTCAATCAAAGTATTCATTATTGGACAAGGCGGTCTTAATTTGTCTCTTACGCAGCAAATTTTTAAAAGGATGTCCAGTCTAGCAAATGTTCTTTAAATAGTCTTTGCAATAAGTTGAGTTGTATTTTGCTGTCCCTGCTGTGTTTTAGGCAGAACTACAGTTATTTCGTCTTCGCAAAATCAAACGTGTGACATTTTCCGCCATTCTTCCCAGCGCTACCATTAAACAACTGAGCTAACTTAACCTGGTCCCCTAGGCCTCTCGCTTGCCGTTCGTTGTTATAGGTGATAGCCTTTGCTATTGACGACATTTCACTGAACATCGCAAACGTCTTCCAAATTTGGTGAAGGCTTGCTGGTTATGAAGAATAAGTCGAGACACCTTAGCCAATCAGAAAAAGAGAAAAATTTGGAATGAAAAATGGCAAAAATTTAGTTACGACCCAACTCTTGCCGGAAAAGCTGACAGTACTTTTTTCCTATTCGCACTGCAAAGAAACTTCTCAATTAAAAAAAAAACAACAACAGATCATCATGTATGCATTATCATGCATTATTTTAAAAATGCATACCAGTATAAATTTTAAAGGGTTATACTTTAATATTCATTCATAGCGTCAGAAGTTAGAACTGCTGTCTCTGAGAGAAGAAAGGAATTGAGAGGGTGACGGTCCATAAAATAGTGTCAGAGCATGAGGCGTGCCATCAAATTATCATTTAGCTGGCTAATCGGCGCCTCTGTCAATTAGGAGTATTTTCATCGGGAATATTGACCCAATAACACAGCTTTAAGAATTCCATAAAAATTAAGTTTAGCGCACGGGAACACGCGAAGTCGATCTAAATCAACCAATATTCTTATGTCGATGGAAAGGTAGTAGAGAATGAACGTTAAAATTGTTGCCCGAATGACTGTAATCCTCATAACCGTTTACTCTGTAAGAAAACAAAGGTGGTGAGACCTCTGATCCGATTCTTCGCACAATTTGGATTTAATGCCGAGGGAGTTGGAGTTAATTGAAGTCGAACCCGTGGACCAAGTACTTGTTGGTTCAAATTTACAAAGAATTATAGCGCAAGACTGAAGCAAATGACTCCTTTGGCAGTCTCGTGAAACCCCTGCCATCTGATTTTTTTTTACAATTTATCTTTCAAGCAACCTGGGGAGCGGCCTGGGGACGAGGTTGTCTTTCAAGGTGCTAATTTTAACTGAGAAGAAGTTTTATATACCGTTCTTTTCATTTTCTCTCCAGGCAGGGCAGTGCACAGCCAAACCAGGCTCAAACGCAGTGAAAGTCAGTAATGGTGGTCATCTCTGAAAAATCCAGCGACTGAAATGTTTTAAGGGAAGACGGATACAATTCGTAGCCAGACGGTTCCCTTGCTTAGACGGTATGTCTTTACGGAAACGTCTGATTATTTGAAGTGATCATATATGATTCACAAAAGCTGACTTTCAGTGTATAGCTTGGTTCGCCTTGGTGGAAATCACTTAGTTAACAGCTCACGCTGGCAAGGTTCTTTGTACAGGCGGCCTGTTTTGAATGCTCTTAGACTTGAAAGAGTTGATACAGTTTCATTACCTGCCTTTAAAAGCAATCATGTGTCTAATATATTGTATCTATTGTTCGACAGATATGTCGTCGTTTATATGATGGACAACAGCAACGATGTTTCTATTAACCAAGAAGACGATTTTCGCCCTTTTTTGCCTTCTTTTTCAACTTCAACCATCGGAAGGTAAGACGATGATGAAAATATTTTCAATGTTTAATATCTCAAACAAGGATGAGTGTTAAATCAGGTTTATTATACTGGACGAATAGCACAGTGACTTCTACGTGAAGAACTATTTTGACAGCTGATAGATGGTAGATTGAACACGGCCTTTCCATAACATTTAGGATATGTTTTGACTAGATTTACCGAAAACTGAATTTCAAAAAAGGTAAAGATTTGAATAATTAATTAATAAAAATTAAATATCTGTACAGTAAAAACCGGAATATAAGGACCTAGTAAGAACGTACAAGCAGAAATTTGGCATTTAAATACCAAAAATATAAGAGCCTGTTCAGCCTGGCAAAGAAAAATTGGTTCTTATACAGAAAAATCACTCCCTTCGATGGTCAAAATCCTGGATTTTAATTGTGTGAGAAACCTCTGACATAAAGTTATTGTGTATATGTTTACGCATTAGAAGTACAATATTTCTGTCAATGGTTACACTTCGACAACAGTAAGAACCTAATCAACCTGAATTTTTTAAAACAACCCTAAAATTTAAGAACCTGTTCAGCCTGACCTCAAAAAATTCTAGGTTCTTATACGTGGGTATTTACTGTATTTATTTTTTTTGAAGTTTGCGAGGGGGCGAAATTCTCCAAATCCTGCAATCTGATCGATGGCTTGTTTCCTTCCCCTTCTCCATGAGCAGGGGAAGGGAGCAATGCGCATGCGTGATTCCGACCCGAGCAGATGCAAAGGAGACTAACTGATCCGGGGGGGGGGGGGGGTGGGGGCAGGATGTTTTTTTTTTCACGATCTTGACTCGGCTGTGTCTGATACAGGCTTTCTTAATCTCAAGGCCAATTTTTTTTTCAAATAATTCAAAACGTTAAGGATTACCATCAGAATTAACAGAACTACATTAAAAGTTTTGCGGCCATATTAAAAAAGTCTGGAGCGAAGCGTTAATGGATATTTAAGAAAATTGTGGAAAGAGTCAGCTGGAATGATGGCCTTGACTCGTTTGAGAAGTGTTACGAAAATGTAGGCTAGATTAGCATGTCAAAAGCCGGAAGGCCAAGGATGGCGACTATTTGTCTGGTTCAGACCGAAGGTTAAACTGGCAATTCACAGTATGATGCAATAGCTGTAATTATAGAAAGTTCCATATATATTAAAAAATCATTCCTTGAGCCCGAATGGGCTCTAAGTCGGCCGAATGGGCTATTGAGGGCGAGAGGTATAATTGTTTTAGTAAAATCCAACTAGTTGGTCAAAAATATCCAGACAAAACAACTTTAGCTACAGCAAAAACGCGATTCAGCCGCCAATGTTTTGGCTTTCAAAGCCGGCGCTTTTCGCTACTAGTGGGCTATAACATATAGCCTAGTAGTCGCTCAGCCAATCAGAACGCAGCATTGATAATAGACCACTAGTTGGATTTTGCTAAAATTCTGTAGTTAGGTTTAATCTAATGAACTTCCACAAGGTTATACCATCTATACGGCTTATGAATTTATAGTAGCTGAGATCATGACATTTACAAAATGATAAAATTTTTATTCACTAATTCCTAGTTATCCTAATAAATGTTATGAGTACAAAAAGCCAATATAGAATGACCAACGATACAGAATGAAAAAAACATTTTTATGTCGTAGTTATCTTCTACCGAAGTATCCCATCGTCCCTCACGCGCTTTCATTTTCCCTCTTCCCAGCCTCCTTTTTCATACGCCACTTGCACATCTCCCATAATGCACCTTATTTACCCCCCCCCCCCCAAACCCAATTTTGCATAACCTTTGTTTTTCCTTTCTCCTGGGTGATACAGCCGTACCGAGAGAAATTGAAAACAATGCTTATGTGAAATTCTGGGTGGCAAATAAGGTGCATCATGGGAGATGTGCAAGTGATGTATCGACTCAAAAAAACCTCTACGGCGGAGACAGATGACGAGCACTAGGTCACCAGGTATCCACGTTTTGATCTCAGCTACCCAATGGAGTTATTGTACTATTACAAGTCATATATAATTCATAAGATCTCTCCTGTTTCATTCATAGGAAGCCGCGATGACTATGCGAGCCACGAAAGAAAACTCCACAAAAGACTTTTCAACAGCAGCGATTATTACAGCGTTGACCTGCTTCCTAGACTTGATAAGTCTCACGTTATCAACATTAGGTTCGGATTCGAACTCGTCAAAATAGTAGAAGTGGTGAGGTTTTTAACAATTTTTAAAAGAGCAACTAGTTCATTTCCGCCCTCGGTAATGGGTGATTCTGCGTTCTCACTCACGAAGATCTCCTTTATCAAGATTTATTTTCAAGTAAGATGTCCTCCATTGTTAGGAGACATCATTTCAGAGTTCGCCATGCCCCAAAGCGGAGCTCCCCTTGTTAAATTTCTAGCCACGTACTTGAAAACAATCAAATTTTGACCATTGTAATCAAAATTAATAGCTCTGACACAAAGAATTTATCCGCGAAGCAAAAATCATCAACTGGCCACGGTTGTTCAAACCTTGGATAGCGCTATCCACCGAATAAATCAATATCCAGTGGATAAGTATTAGGAAAACCAATTCCGCTATCCAGTGGATAGAGATTTATCCAGCGGATAACGCTATCCACCTTTCGAACAATTGGGACCTGGCCAGCAGGAAAATTCAAAATACTTGATCTTGATCTCGATGAGAAGTGCACCTGCGATATTGTCATATGAAACAGGTCAGCGGATGCCAGTCTTTAAAGGAACGATAGTATGGATTTCCAAATGATCGCTTGGAAGATCTGTAAGGGTGATGTTTCACATTGGTTTACCTGGTGAATTTGACGCCCATTCGAAGTACGCTCACGTGACAACCAAATGTTCTCGAAAGATGGATGCCACATTTTTCTAACTACAGCCAAGCAAGGAGCTCCGCTTAAATTTAGGATGATTTTGTAAAAGCGGCCCGTAATCAGGAAGTGTAATCGCAGTCTTTTGTGGGGGCGAACAACGTGGCTTTGACGTTAAAGTGGCAAGATGAACCACTTTAAACTGAGAACGCTGCTAGGCGGCTTTTATCCCAGGAGAAATTCATTACTCCACCTCAAGATGCTTTTACAAACGTTTGATTTCTCGGCTGAAGTTTTGCATTATTGGCAATCATATTAGGCTGCTTAAGTGATGCATTTCGATGAAACAAGTAAAAACACCATTCATGATTACAAGAACGTGTGTATTTAGAAACACTTAGTCAGTTATATTAGAACTGTTATTATCTCTTGGCCCATGTAAGGAAATCCAAGACAGTCTTGGATTCTGGATTCCCCGCCATGAATTCCGGATTCCAGGTACCGGATTCTAGTCACTGTAAGTGAAAATTGGATTTTGGATTCCAATCTTTAGTGGGATTCCGGATTCCTTGAGCTGTATTGCAGATTCCAAAGCCTAGGATTCCGGATTTCATAAGCAAAATTTTCCCGGATTCCAGATCCCGGATCATTCCATTCCATGGGGCAAATCTCTAGCTGCAAAGAAAATACCGATGCTTCTTTTTATTATCAGTGTATTTAATGGTTTCTTTAACAGAACGCAAAAGAACAGTCCATTATAGTCATCGCCTGGGTTACTCAGGTAAGTTTGATCAGTGATATTAAAATCACAGATTAACTTAAAGCCCCGTGCAAACGGACGCAACATTGTTGGATATTACATGTAGCGTCCGTTTGCACACCCTGTTGCATGTTGTTGCGTGTTGTTGGGAGTTGTTGCGCAGAGCTTGGAACCGGTCAAACTTTTAGCTACGTGCAAACGGACGCAACAAGTTGTTGCGTCCGTTTGCACCTAGCTATAGGTAAAGTATATCAGTAATCTCAGTAATCGTTACCCTGTGAAAACCGTAGCCGACATTTCGGGATACCACCTCGTTACCCCAGGAATAAACCAGGAGCGGTTGCGTAATGTCAACCGTTTCTTCAACCTTGTCCCATATATCCCTTACCGTATTTATTCGAATAAGCGCCCAACCTCGAATTAGCGCCCACCTCGAATAAGCGCCCATCCTAAAGGCAGAAAAAGTTAATAAGCACCCAGCCTCGAATAAGCGCCCACCCCTCCTCCTCAAAATCAAACTCAAATAAGCGCTTACCCCCACCCCACCCACTTTAGTGAATAAATTCTACTAAGAGACTTCCCCGAGGACGGAGTTTTCTTCAGAGTATTTTACAGAAACCTTGCTTTGTTACTTCTTCGCGTTTTGTTATTAGCTTTTTGTTGTTCTGTTGCAAAATAAACATACTTCACTTGCTGAAAATGGTGAAAATTTAATAAGCGCCCAGCCTCGAATAAGCGCCCACCTCGAATAAGCGCCCACTCTCAAGGTCCAAAAATTTAATAAGCGCCCAGGGCGGTTAATCGAATAAATACGGTAATCACGTACAATAAAAATGACTGGAAACACTGATCATAGTATTATATAGGCGTGGCATTTATAAAGAGTTAGTATGATGTGCTAACAAAGTAAATCACATCATGAGATCACAAGAAAAATTTCGGCTGTTGCTATTCATGTTTACCCCTTAGCGTTGGGAAAATCCTTTGCTGCGTTGGAACGAATCCGAATTTGGTGGAATAGAAAAAATCCACTTGGAAGCAAAGAGGGTCTGGGTTCCAGATATTCTTCTTTATAACAAGTAAGTTGTTCACGGTTTTCCCTTTATCTAAGTATTAGTGCACAGATATTAAAGTACAAGCCGCCTTTCAAAAGAACAAGAGCACTCTATTTTTACGGAGTCCGGTAGTTATGTGCTTAATCCCTTAACTCAACAAATCACCCAATTTCACATTTTATATAGCAAAAAGTGAAAGTACTGCTGATTAAGTTTCATTTGAATAGTTACAGCATGTAATTTCGTCCACAGACTCAAAACTTAGAACCACCCTATGTACCTACAAGACTCCATCACCTACTCTGAAAGGGTTTAAGACACTCGAGGGCTGAAATCCTGGAGTGTGGTGGTTGTTAACTTTTTTAATGTTCATTCAGAATCAGATGACCGTTAGGCGAAAATGAGACTCGAAAAATTTCGACGAACGAATGAAGCAACATTCGTAACTCGGTCCCACTCAACATACTTTAGTTTAACTTTAGCGAATGCTTCAACATACGATATCGGAAATTTCAATCATTACCTTATTATTTTTACCAGAGAAAAACAATCACTTATGGATGATTTTTTGTGGTCGTTTGCACTAAAGATACTATTAATAATAACAATAAGAACACGATAACGATAATAATAATAATAATAATAATAATAATAATAATAATAATAATAATAATAATAATAATAATAATAGTAATAACAATGATCGCCATTATCCTTCTTCCACAGCAATGACGATGAAGATCATTTCGTAGGTGGCCGAACCACTTTTCGGTCAGGGGTGACTTTGAATTCTAACGGAACCACAACTTGGAGCAACCCAATGATGTTCACAAGTGTGTGCCAAATAAATGTGAAATACTTCCCCTTTGATATTCAAAAATGCCACCTGAAATTTGGCTCATGGAATTATGATGCCCAGACGTTAAACATCACGCCAATGAATTACACATTTCCAAGCAAAGATTTCCAAGAAAATGGCGAATGGAAAGTTACCATGGTTAAAATAAAGCGAAAGGAGGAGATGTATCAGTGCTGCACAGAACCATACGTAGACGTCACAGTTACCATTAAAATGGCACGACAGAGCATGGATTACTTCATCAAATTCATTCTTCCGTGCTGTTTGATTTCCTCCATGATTTTTCTCGGGTTTGTTCTTCCTCCAGAGTCGGGAGAGCGTATTGGTCTTAGCATCACTGTGTTGTTGGCGATGACCGTGTTTCAACAGCTGACGTCCGAAATCATGCCGCCTTACGACTTCCCCATCCTTGGGCAGTATTATTTTGCCATCATCTTAGAGATTGGAGCATCGGTTGTCGTCACAACGATGATTTTAAACTTCTATCATCGCACCAATCGAAAGATGCCTCGATGGATGAAGAAGCTGGTGATCAACTGGATCGCGGTTATCGTTTTCTTAACGGATACCCCCGAGACTCGAAAAATAAAGCGTCGAAAGTCTACCAGGCGAAGCCGTCGGAAAATTACAAGATTAGCAAACGACACCGCCATCGCAAAGTTGACGGAAGACGGAAAAGACCAGCACAGCCAAGGGTTTAATGTGACTTTTAGTGACACAATGTACTGCGGCACTCCATCGTCTGAGACCATTGGCACAGAGATGGAGAATCTTGGCTGCCAGAACAATTACGGAATAAATACGTTCCAGTTCATGATTAATAACCATGAGGGGGTAGAAAATACTACGAAAGAAGAGACTCGTTCATATAGGGAAGATGGGGAACATTTGAGCGAAGATGAGTTGGCCATTAGGCACTGGGAATGGACACTCGTCGCTAGGATTCTGGATCGATTCTTCCTGGTTGTTGCGGTCATTTGCGGCATCGTAACAGTCTCAGCGATATTTTTACGGGCGCCAAAACTATGGGACGCATCGCCCGAATTAACGATAAACAACGCTGAACTAATGATTGAGGAGTAGGTGATGGTGTACTCTTGCCGGCCAGCCAATACTTTGCAAAAGTTTCTTTCAAGCTTGGGCGCTAAGACTAGAAAATCCAAATCGCTTAAACAGGGTCTGGAAGAGGTTCTTGAAGGAATACAGGCTTTGACCGCCACTCGAGAATGAAGATTCGCCAAAATCGTGGCACGGGATGCGGATTCGGTATTCGGGATTGAGATGACAGACGCTCGGAATGCGGGATTGTCGTGAAAAGGAAGCATGAATGCAGGATCAGGATCCCCGCCCCTCTTCCAGACCGTACTTAAACAGTAAAGGAAAAATCAAAGAAGTAGAAATAGGATGCCGTATATATTGAGTTCGATAACCGTAATATGTTGCTCGTAAAACTAGGCTGCGCCTTATATTTTATCATTCATATTATTTCGATACCTGTTTCAATACTCTTCCTAGTGTTTGTTGATATTCATATTCGTTTCTTATGGAACTAAAGCAGGAGCAAGAATCGTAATATTGTCGATTTGTCATTGCAACTTGGAATTTAATTTTGTTGAAGTAGCCGTGGTTCCGTTTACAAACTAATTCGTAATTATTCCTAATTATGATTAAAATGTGTTACGAAATTTTACTTGTTGTTTATAGCAAAGGCCACAGTGATACTAGTCCCACATATGGTATTCTTGAACTCTCCTTACTTGCTCGTCAGCAAAAGAATCGATTGATAGTTTTGGGGACGTAGTGATCATCATCGTAACCATTTTATTTGATAAAGAAGGCTATATCTATCCAAAAGAGCTTAAAAGCTGAAAACTTCTAAAGGATGCCCAACGACCGACTGTTTCCAAATACGTCAGGAGTGTCTCAAATCGTTTTCTCTACATATGATTTAGAAGCCTGATTGGTTAATTTGGAGCTGCCCTAAAAACTATTGTTATCTGTTCGGATGTGTTAGGGGAAGATTTTTCTTCTCGAAAGTTTTAGCTGGTTTTTCGTCTCATCCGAAACTGTTACCTACCCGAAAGTTTGAGGACATGGGATAGCCGTACTTTCATTAGAAGGACGTAATTTTTATACCGAAATTTTCAAGAGACCTCTTTTATGCAATAATCGTAATATCTTTGTCATAAAATGTGAAAAACACAACCCCGAAAATCTATAGAAGGTTAGTTAGTAAAAAAATTGCTAACATCATAGACGGGTGGAACGGTTATCAATACATTTTTAGTATTTCTCGAGCTTTAGAAATTTCTAGGCAATGTTTGTTCCTTCGAACAGTTATTTCAAAGAAATACTGACTTCTACAGCAATACACTCACATAGACGCACACCATCCCACCAGGTCCACGGTCCCTACTTTCGACGAACAACAGTGTGGGCGTGGTCATGGGTTCTTTTACGCCCCATAAAAATAAGAAAGGTGAAAGAGCTGTGAGACGGGGTTTGCAGTTTTTCGCCCCTCTCCGAGGAAGATAAGGACTCGTACTTAGTATCACATTCGTACTTAGACGTGAAAGAACATATATTAAACGGAGAGAGACGCTGGAGGCCCTGAAGACGAGTTCGAGGCCGATGATTATAATATTATAATAATATAAATAACAATAATGATAAATAACAATCTTTTGATAAGTCCTTCGTATGATGTGAAGAATTGTGCGGATCTGACAGCTTAGCCTATAACACTTCCCTAATGGTATGCATAATTCTTCATATCATACGAAAGCCGAATCCAATAATTGTTTTATTATTCTGATCCAGAAAACGCCTGCAACGTACTCTATTTGAAGTTCCCGTTTTCAAAATAACTGCCTGTTCTGTGGTAATTTCAGGATTTGAAGGCCGAAATGATGTTGATTTTAGCAGATATTCTTCCCTAACAGTTGTCATCCGTCGAGTTTTATTTTTTGTTTCTACTTGTAACTACTCTGAGGCAGTAGTTCGGCTATGTTGTCCTTGCAGAACGTGTGAAATCTTTCACGATTTTCTCTAGCTCCGCACTTTCAAAGAGCTGAACCACCGCTTCTTTGCTTGACTTCAGCATCCCTTTTTCTGTCGATATCAAGACGATTGATGTCAAAAATATTAATAACGGCAACGCTAACTGGTTTAGACTACAAAACAGTCGGGTTTTTTTTCCTCAAAATCAGTTTAGCATAGCGTAAGAATAGCGTCTTTCCTCAGACTCGCTCTCTGTTTTCGGCCTCGCTCCAGAACTTTTGTTTGACTGTTCGCGCGTACTTGTACTTGAATACACAAAAATACGGACTGTTTTACAATCTATACTGGTTGTTAAGAATCAGCCAGGGAATTTAAGCTAATCAGAAACGTTGAAATATTTTGAACGAATAATAATGGTATAAAGCACAAAGTATCATGCAATTGATCATAGGCGCTATTTGTAGGCTGCATGGCAGGCGTTTAAAACGTGCTCGACATCGCGGTGGGCACGCCGGGAAGAAACCGTCTCAAGCACCTTAAATCCCCCGAGCGGTACTCGACCAATCTTTGGCTACAGATGAGTCGCTGAGGGTTTGAAACCCTGAACCTGTCTAGGACAAAAAAAATCCTAAAACACATACCGTGTTTAGGACGACACCCTCAATTTTATTACCCTGTTTGGGACAAAGGACAAAATGCACGCTGTCTTGTTTTTTCAAAAACCATTTAATAGCAATTGCAATAATAAGAGCAAATTCACGTTATAGTCATTGCTTTTGTATACTTGGAGTGCAAACAAATTTCGTCTAGCAAATCAAATCAATCGTGCAGACAATACCCTGTTTATAATTAGGACAGACTCGAACAACATACGTATATACCCTGTTTAGGGCAGACTTACAGGAAATTCAGTATATACACTGTTTAGGACACAGAGGTCAAAAACCATACCCTTATATGGTCATATAAGGGAGTATCCCCCCAAGCCAGAAGCATATAGCCCCGATCAGGGTTATATGCTTCTGCCCAAGCTTAATGCTTTAGTTTTCCTTCCTAGGAAAACGCCTGCCGTGACGCAAGCTATTAAGAAAGTAGCCATTCGTTTATTGTGTTTGGACGATTGTCATATAATATCCCCTGTTGTGTCCTAGAAGCTTAGTAAAGTATCAACATAAATGATAATGTGCAAGAAATTGCCATTGTTGCCTATTCCGTCTCATTAACTGTACCCTAAATGACGTAAAATTATGACCCTTTCGGGATTTTTATTGAACAACCGTCATTTCTTCGAAAGTTTAGTGGCAATTTTAGTTTTTCGGTCAAGGAAGATCGTTCGATTTTCGCGATTTGTGACAAAACGAATCCGCTTCTCTTAAGCTATTGATAATTTGATTTAAATTCTGTTCACCCTGTCTGTTCGAGATTGTGCCATGAGTTTTCTTAATCTCTCGACCTTTTGTTGAAGGTTGATTACCTTTTCTGTAATTTGGCAAAGAGACGGCTTTTTTATGGTTGATGATTAAGAGGACAAGGTCTCGTTCATATATTTCGAATTATTTGAATAAAATTTATTTCAATAAAACTGCTCCCAATCTCTGCGATTTATTCGCAGGTGTCCCTCAAAAATCCGAATGACATGATTGAAAATGAAAAACAATTGTCAATATTTTTTTCTTTATCTTTCCAGCGCGTTGTCTATATTACGCCCGGGGGCAATTAGCTTTCGCTATACTATCCGAGGGGAGATGATTCAAGCTAATTCATTAAAATTTAAACAATTTTCAAAAGAAATAATTTACACGACCGAAAGGCGCCAGATATTTCAGCTAGCTTGTATCAATTTATAACAGTTACCTCTCATCGGAGCAAGGACAGAAATCGCTTGATGGAATTTTTGGCGTTTTTGCTGATTCTTGTTTCTATCATTCAGTTGGACACAATCTGTGTTTGTCAAAGTAAGTTAACTTATTTATTCATAAGTATGATTCTTACGCCTTTAATGTAGCCAGCCGCACATACTTGACATGCACGAAGGAAACTAAACAAAATGATTACAAAACGATAGCTTACTTGCCGTCGTTCTCTTCCTTTAAAATCCCGCAGCTTGTATATCCCAGTAGCATTCAGATTTCCTGGGACCCTCGGCTCCTTATACCTCCCCATGATTCAAACCAAAGTGACTTCTCTTTCCGAGTCAAACACAATGATTCCACCCCTGATATCAACCCAAATGCGAAGAAGCTTCCTTTTACCTAGGTAACGTATTGATGAAATTGAAGGCATGTATGTAAGTAACTCGTGAAATTCAACATTTTTGGTAAAGACTTGACATCCTTTAATTCCCGTCAATTCGACTTTTTCTTAATTACTTTTTTTCTTCCGCCTCCCATCAGATAAATAAAATCTCTATTTACTTTACACTATACCATCCCAAACTCGTACCACTTATCATAAAAATGCGATAAAAATACACTTGGTATTGTCCCAGGGGCACCCAATGCCAATTTTCGGAAAATATCTGTTCGGAAGACGATTTGAGATCTAGAATTTTCGCAACATGTGTTGTAAAATTTCTTGCTTGCCAGCCTCTCCTAGGATTTTCGAACATCTAAAAAATGGTATAATTGCCCATTTTTTAACGGATTTTTACCCTAAAAAGGTCACCTAGAATTTTCGGGAGCCTTTTTTCTGGCTGAAATTTTCGAAAAGGTAAGTTTTGTTCCCTATAATTTTCGGATCACTAGACTTTCAGCTAGGAAATCCGAACAGATGAAAAATTTTTAGGGGATAATAGTATGCCTATATCTACCGTTTAAATACTAAAATACGTTTAACAATGCTATGTTTAAGTGGTTTTGAACTATATTCTCGTTGGGTGCCCCTGTTGTCCGGCAGATAAACCGAGACGGGTTGAATTACAAAAAGAGGAAGAAGATAAAGAAGTCTCCATGTAACTGCCTTGCAACGCCATGGACTAATGTCCATATCTGAGTACACATGAAACCCTATTCAATTCGGTTGGCGACTGCTGAATCGACGGGGGACAGGCTATTCAATTCTAATCTCTTTTTACGAATTCACTTTTTCCAGAAGGGTTCGTGCCGCGAGACTAAAGATCCAAACAATTAAAAGAGAAACCCACGACATATATGAAATTTCCGCTGATAAAGACCACCGGACTACCTACCAATGTATATAATATACGTAGAATATTATCACCACTGAGCCGCTAATCAATTTTAATTCGACAAAGGTACTACATAAAAAAAATCCGAATAAGCATGACAAAGCATAAATGAGAAATCAATAACAAAAATGTTTTGTAATCAGAAGTGAAGATCAAATGTTCTCAAAGGAAAAACTCCTTCTGAAATGTGCTCTATTCATTTCTTTTTTAAAACGACAATTTCCCATTCTTTTTAATTCAAGAACTGAAGAGGATAGAGAAGTCAATTTCCAATTTCTGTTATTGTTTAAATAAACTATATGGACATTTTCTATTAACTTGGAAAAATGCAAAGCTTACAAAATATTCATTAAATAAAATGACATCTTGTAAAACTATCATTCTTTTGAAGGCCATAGAATTTCGAAGTGTTCTTTCCCATTTCAACAGTGACGTTTCAGAAAGCCAAGCTTTCCATGGATTTCTCAAGATGTAGAACTATCAACTTGTCGGGCAGTTAATTTGGCCGGTGCCAAAAAGTAAAATGATTCAAGTGTGGTCGTTTCGCTACTAGTCGTTTCGCTGCGCAATGAAGTCGATTCGCTGCAAAGTTGTAGAGTCGTTTCCGCTAACTTCTCGTTATTACCCGTTTGTTGTTTTGAAACTGTTTAATACATAAAGTTGGTTGCATCGAATCGACTTTACGATGCAGCGAAACGACTTTGTACCGAAACGATCGTAATTCTTTCGGTGAAAGGGATACATTCAGTTGTATATAACCAGTGGCTACCTATTTCAGTTGCAGAGGAGGCGAAGCGAAACGTGACGCAAGCACTTTTTACGAAATTATTCGATGGCTACCAGAAGGAATTTCTACCGCGTCTTAATGAATCAGAACCTGTCCAGGTGCATTTTGAGTTTGAGATCATCACCATCAAGGAAGTGGTGAGTTTGAAAAGGGACTGTCCACACTTGGTGCTTGGGAACTAGTACCTGGGTACCGGCACAAAATGGTGTTGTGCTTACACTTTGAGTACCCGACATGTGACTTTGTACATAGTTACTCCATTTCGCCCTGTCAGACGCCATTTTGAAACATGAGCTTAGCGGCGAGAACAAAGCAGTGGACTACCCGGAACTTACAAAAATTGCGTGAACACAGGGACACGGTGCCCACTTTGGTGCCCTAGTACAAGGTCGAGACCTTGTACTCGAGCACCGGCACCATCGGCATGCCCGAATTCTTGCGTGGGTACTTGAAAAAAGGGTGTGTTCACATTAATGCCCACCGAGTACCGTACTCGGGCACCGTGCCCGGGCACCAAGTGTGAAAGCTGTCTTAAATTTACTAAGGCCCTTAGCATGCACAAGGGGGACCACAGACCATTAGCACTTTCATCTTTCTGTTACCATACCACAAACTGCCGCTTTAAACCCCATCCACTGATAAACCCCCAATTGTAGGCCCATCTGCCTGTAAAAAAATACATCCGATTATAAGCCCCGCAGGATACAAGCCCCTCTCTGAATTCGATTTATTATGATGTTTTCAGCCGTAATTGAAAACCAGTTAATGAAAATGTATTTTGATCAGCACTGCTATAGATTGTTTTGAAGCGCTTTTTCTCTTCCCGTTAAAAGCTCTCTCGGATAGGTCCCAGTGTTTATAAGCCCTCCTCAAACCCTTACGAAGAGGTATAAGCCCTGGGGTCCGTTTCTCGAAAGTCCCGGTAACTTTTCGGGCCCGAAATCAGATTTTCAAATCGAAATACAAAGAATACGAGCGCGGGTCCTGGCTAACAAACTGCTCCTTTTTGTTTCATTAACTGATAGTTTTATCATGTTAAATGCAAAACTATTGAAACGTCTATCTTGCTTGTCACCAACAACAGCTTTGCGGCCCGTTAATTATCGGGACTTTCGAGAAACGGGCGCCAGGGCTTATAAGCGGCAGTTTAAGGTATAACATTTTAGAGGTACCTTTCAGCTGACTTTTAACTCTTCTGGTGACATTGCTTTTTTAGTATTTTCAGTAAGGAATTGAAACAAATCTTGATTTTCGTCTCCTCTGAGAGTTGATGCTACTTATCTGCCTTTTTCTTTTCCTTCTTCCCACAGAATGCCAAGGATCAGACAATTACAGTTTATGGTTGGGCCGAACAGGTAACATTTAGCATTTCAATTTAAAACTAAGCTTACAGACTTTTGAAGAACGTAACGCTGATAAAACACTCACCAAAGACGAGGTAATTGTTTGATTACCGTAAAGAAGTAGCTATAAATAGAACATACGGATTCTTTCTAGGCTATAATTTGTGCGGTTTTAAGAGGGGAATAATTAGTAATAACGGTCAAATGCATGAGTTAATGTATCTTTCTCTCTCCAAGAAATGGCACAATCCGTTACTCCAGTGGAACGCATCTGAGTATGGTGGTATTAAGTCCATTCAAACGAGTGCCGACAAGGTTTGGGTACCGGACATACTCATGTACTACAAGTAAGAAAAGTAGCAATAACATCCGCACGCATACAGGACAAGCCAACCCCTTTATTCTGCCTCCTTTACAAACCCTCCGTAAAGGAAAAGAGGGAAAGGCAAAAAGGAGAGAAACCTCCTCTCTCTCCCCTTCCCCCACCCACCTCTGCAATCTCCTCTCTCCTAACCCTTAAGGCCGAAGGCCAGATAGTCAGCATAAACCCTCCGACGCAACGATATTTGACACTGAGTGCAAACTACAGCTGGGGCACCTCATTTAACACAATGCTTGCTTACAGAAAGGAAGGACGCGGGTTTGATTTCCAGGACTCGAACAATACTCTCCTTAAAATAACTGATGAAAACGGCATTGCCGTTGCCTTAAAGACAAGGCTCAGAATGCGTACAAGAGACGATCCCGTCTCCAGCGAGGACCCAAAATAGTCCTGAAAACACACAATGAAAGAGAAAAAAGTCGTCAGAGTGCTCTTTGTAAGAGAAGAACAGGCGGGAGACAGGATGGTTGTAAAATGGCAGCCATTTGTGGGCTTAAGTTACAAGCACTGCAGCTTTCGGTCCACTCTTACCGTTAGCCCGTTCCAGGCGTTCAGATAGTGGAATGAGGTTCGAAGTCAGAGTTTGGGAAAAAAAATAAGTAGGAAGAGAGGGAGAGGGAGAGGGGTAGGGAGAGGGAGATGGAGAGGGGTAGGGAGAGGGAGACGGAGAGGGGTAGGGGGAGGGAGACGGAGAGGGGTAGGGGGAGGGAGAGAGGGAGAGGGAGAGAGAGGGAGAGGGGGAGGGAGAGGGAGAGGGAGAGGGAGAGACGAGCCGGGGAACCTTAGATCTCAGCCCTATACCCCGCACTTCTCTTTTTTTCCTTGCTCACCACTCTTTGTACCATCCCTACCATCTGCGCGCCTAGGTTGACAGGCTTGAAGGTTAGTGATAAGCAGCATTTGTTTGTATAGTATATTTTTAATCCTAGACAGATGGACGCTTCTACGAGCTTTCCTGCACTGTACTTACTTTTACAAACAGGCTTAACAATAACATAGTTATACGGTTATTTCTGCTTTCAATCTTACTAGCATTGACTTCCTAGACCGCATTGGGGGCGGACCAACTTCATATAAAACCAATGTTATCACGCGATCAAATGGAGACAGCTACTGGTTTTGCCCAGCCCTCTTTCAAACCGCCTGCGCTATAGATATCACTTACTTTCCATTCGACATGCAGACCTGTCATCTCAAATTTGGTTCTTGGTCTTCAGGCAGTCAGGAAATAAAATTGTCGACAAGACCAATCAATAAATCGACTATATCAAAAGAGTACGTGAACAATGGTGAATGGCAACTCATCAGAGTCGCATCCGAAAAAAATGTCTTTCAGTACAAAAATGGGCCATATGATGACATCACTCTCACCTTGGTGATAGCCCGTGTGTACTTTACTTACTTTGTGAACCTGATTGTCCCATGCTTTCTCATTTCAACCATGATATTTCTGGGATTTATTCTTCCACCAGAGTGCGGGGAAAGAATTGGTTTGAGCATAACGGTACTTCTTGCCATGACTGTCTTCCAGCAATTAACAGCAAACATTTTCCCCTCGTTTGATTTCCCACTCCTCGGTCAGTACTATTTTGCTACAAGCGTTGAAATAAGCTTTTCGTTGGTGGCAACAACGATTGTTTTGAACTTCACGGCCAGCAAAAACAAGAAGATGCCAAGTTGGTTGCGTAAACTACTGTTAAAGTGGTTGGCGCGTGTTGTTTTCCTGAGAAACACCGTGGAACGAAGCTGTCCTAAACCCAACAGACGCAGAAAATCGATGCGAGGCAAGAGCGTAAGGCAGCATATGAGAAGAAACGCCCCAGGTGCCAGACAAAATGGATCTGTTGCACAGATGATTTTCGATGAAGCTAGTTCCGAAGAAAAAAGGGACGACCGGCTAGTTGAAGAGTTGAATAACGTCTTTATAGTATCAAAAAACCTTGACTGCGGTGGCATGCGTTATGCAAACTGCATCACGTCCAGTGAATTAAATGGCCACGGTCCTGGTAATTTAGTCCTTAGCAATGCTGAATATGAGGAGGTATGGGATGAGATGGAAGTGCCATTCACGGGAGTCTTGGATGAGAATGGCGAGGAACTGGAAGAGGACGAGTTGACCTTTAGACAGTGGGAGTGGGTCATGGCCGCGCGAGTCCTGGATCGAGCGTTGCTGTGGGTCTCTATAATTACGGGTATCGTGACGTTTGTGGCAATTTTCATGCGAGCGCCTCGCTTGCAAGACATACTTTTTGGTTCGTGAACATTCATTCCACCAATCTGTTCTAATTGAATCACATCGTTTATTTGGAATGTAAAAAAAAATTGTAATTTGTTTCCCCACGGAACATTTAGAATTCGTTGAAACGTGTTCGTGCGTTCCAGATCGAATAGGAATTTGGAAGTGTTGTTTTTTAAGGAGAGGGGAGAACCGGAGTACCCGGAGAAAAACCTCTTGTAGCAAGGGAGAGAACCAACAACAAAATCAACCCACATATGGCGTCGACGCCGGGGTTCGAACCCGGGCCACATTGGTGGGAGGCGAGTGCTCTCACCACTGTGCTACCCTATTAAAAGTGGGTCTTTCAGATTGGTGTCTGAATCTGATTCCATATTTGTGCATTCTATTTGTCGAGCTGGTTTCAGAAAAATAGAATTGCACACAAATAAAATACTAGATGGAACCTATCGAGGATAATCAAAAGACATCGATCTAACGCTCCATCCAACCGCATTTATATAACACAAGCAGCAATTGATGTTCAATGTAAGAGAAGCGCAAGTCAGTAGTAGAACACAAGGTCGTTGGCTATCAGAGAGCCTATTACTTAACATGACCGGATTGTACCTATCTAAAATGGTGTTAAGTATATTGCAACTAGGTCCATTTGAATGAAACATATCGCTTGATAGTTTTCTTGGTTTTCAAGGCTAATTCATATGTTAAGTGGTTAGGTAAAACTGTAAAACATGTTTCAAATAATTAACACCGATCATCAATTCCTGCGAGTTATGTTTACAAACGAAAACAAATATGGGCTTTGCACTGTCGCCCAGATTGATAACTGAGAGAGAGGCGGAGGCAAGCAGTGGGATTGCTGTCGACCATTTTGAGGTTGCTTTCAATTACATTGCGGGATTGTTTTGAGGGGACAACTTTTGCCCAAGTCTCCTGTGCAACCTCGTAATGGCCAATAAAAGAAGCGAAAGTCTCCCAAAAACATTTCTACAAATACATGTGGTTCCATAGTGCAATCCAACACAACTTGGACCCAGGTTCCATAGTGCAATCTGATCAGAGTCACACAACCCGGACCCAGGCACACGCGCTCAAACTGAAAAGGTCTGTGTCATTATAAGTAAAAGGGATATTCAAGTAAGCGACATTTTGTATTTTATTTACACAATGACACAATTTGTACCGTCATTCATTTGTTTCTCTCATACGAATTGTTTTATTATATTTATATTTCTGTTATGTTAACATTTTTATTACAAACGACTGGGAGATCTGTGTAGTTGAGTATCTCCATTTGTTGCGAGTCTGTGTGTTCATTTGGAAAGCATCAAAGGCAAATGAGCTGACATACGCACATTCCGAGCGCACTTACAACATCACTGCGCATTTGCAAGAACATAGAAGCGATAATTATAGCAATTAGATGCTGAGATCATAGCTGGTAGCACTGTTGTAAATTTCTTCTCTGTAGTTTTTAATTTTTATCGCAGAATTGAGTATCGTTCATCATCACCAATCACTTCTGGGTTAACACGCGCATGCGCCCTCAATATCACAGACCAGCTGTGTTGATATCACTTGCGCATGCCTTTCGGGGTTAAAGTCCACGACCCCCAGAACAGCATTTTGATTTTTGCGGCTTTTCTTCTTCTTTCTTTTTCTTCTCAACTCCTACAATGAAATAGCCCCGTCCCTTCGTCAAATATATTTGCTGCACTTATAATAGTGTGAGGTTTTAAAAGGGCGTAACGTACACAGTAACCACAAAACAATTCTCGCAAACAGACTGTTTGCACACAGCTTGCTTTCACTTACGAACTCTAAGGCCGAAAGCAAGGCAATGTTAATTTGTTGTAAGGAAAAAAAGGTCTGGTTTCAGGCCAAGTAGTCCATCAGGCTAGAACTTAAGCTAACCAGCTTTCCATGGCATTAAGGGAATAGGAATAGTTCTACTCCCCCCTGGACGGGATGCTCATAGATCGCAGCATCAAATTTGCCAGCACCCTATTATGCATTCATTCATCTGGCTGGAGTCGGACACTTAGAGGGTAAAATGTCACGCGCAGCTCGACCCGGACCTCTCGATTCCGAGACCGGCGCACTTATCATAGTGCCACCGTGCTTCCCACTGTATAATTGCGTAGCAAGTATATTGCACTGCACGGACGTTGTTCCTGTTCTTGCAAGGCAAAGAAATATGTAAATGAAAAGGCCATACTGCTAACAGTTAGACAGATACACATACTACTTACTTAGAACACCTCCTGATCCGATTTGCAGTTTGCCTGTTCTCGCATCCTGGGACTCAAGTTCTCGCAGAATCGCCTGCTCAAATGTTATTGCTGCCACACGACGGAAAAACTCCTTCACATTTTCACCTAGGAGCATATTACAACTCTGTAAGTCCCAAGACTGACCAACGTCAGTTTTCTCCATACAATATCCACATATCGTAAAGATTAAAGGTTATTAGAATTAACACAATGATCACCCAAGGGAAAATGCTTTCGTCGCTTATTAAATTCACTCAACTTATTCTTTAAGGAAGTGTAAGGAGGTCGGCCTGGAGAATTTGCATGTGGATATTGGGCGTTAAGAGTTAAATACCGTCACCGTCTTTAATCACGCATTCGTGCTTCGTGATAACGGTTTCAAAGGGTGGGTGCAGGTAATGCCTTGAGCCAAATTTGCGAAAAAAAAAGTCGGATACTTCATGAGGAAAACAAGTATCGGAAAATTATTTTGGTCGTGTTCTTATTTTCCGTTAGTGGTATGGAAACGTCGCTTTTTAACTGTGGTTTTCTAAAACATATATTTGCACGTACGTAAACAGTCTACATCCATCTACCGCAGTAGGATTAGCTCAGTTGGTAGAGCGCTTCACTGCAGAGGGGGAGGTCAACGGTTGGATTTCTGGGTTCGTACCAATACTCAGGGTCTTAAAATAACTGAGGAATGAAGATACTGCCTTTGCCCTGCAAACGGTTCGAAATTCGCTTGGCTAAGACGATCACGTAAAATGGCGGTCTGGTCTCCTATAGCAGAAGTAAAATTATACGACACAGTTGTGTTGTCAACCTTGGTCCTGTAAATATCGCCAGAAAATCTTGCAGTGTGAAAATAGCAACAATCATAGGGTGCGTTTTTTGGGAGAATACAAAGACAGATTTGTGATCTCAGATCATACGGATACCGTGCTTCACTACCAAAAAACAGATGATCCGAAAAGGAATCATTTGCCATGACAACGCCGGGTCATGTCCTCGTGATTTTCGGGATAAGAAAAATAAAAGAAACCGACACCAAACTGATCCTCGCGACGAAGGGAAAGAAGAAAAAGTAGCATAAAATGCATAAAAATATATGAAATATATAAATATTTATCGGGGAATAAAACCATGATTTAGCCTCGTTTTGAAAAGAGCGTTTCTGGAACTCGAAAATGGCCTCGTCAGTTTTGTTTCTCTTATTTTAACTGAGGCTAATATTAAGAACATTCAACATACCTTAAGTCTAAGCGAATTCATAATAGGAACGAGAGGATATCGATGCCACTACTGAAGAGTACCGGTATATGTTAGCCTCCCACCCTTCGCCCTCGCGTTAAACAGTCCTCTATGAGCATGGTTCATTGGTATAATGATAACAGATATAAGCACCTGATTTAGCAGAAACACTCCAGTATTCAGCATTTAACTCTTCCGCCACTTTTAAAGCCTTCATCTCCATCTGAGAAACATCACTGGCTTTCTACAGTTGAAAAAAGAACCAGGATTCTGAGTCAGTAGCAAAGCAAATGGCTCTAGTCATTATCTTTAAGAAGGCCTTGGATCCTCATCATTATGCTTTAAATGAATGTCTAAATAAGCATATTAAAGAAAAAGGAGAGAAAGATACTTACACACAGATCTTTTTTTGAACCAACCAGGAAAATTTCAGGAAATGTTGTCGAGTTTTGCTCCAAAGCCTCTTCTAGCCATTGTCTGAATAACACAAGAAGAGGTTGTGAGACGTTTAATGTACGTGCTTTTATAAACCACAACAACAACAACAAAAAAACATGAAAGCGAACTTACGATATTACAACAACAACAGAGAGCAAAGAGAATTACTTTACTTTGTGTTGTAGAGGGACTTGACGTTTGTTAGCTCAAAGACTAAGACAATAACTGCAAGAAAATGAAAAAACGGTAAGTGCACATACATAAACAATATTAAATAAATGAAGAAATAAATAAATAAATGTATAACTAAAATAAGTGATGATTTACAGGTAGCACATCCCCTTAGAAGTTCTTTTTCTACCTGATTCCTGATCATACTGGAATGTGGAAATGCGGGCCACAAAGAATGCGTCAAGTGGTCGCTTACAAGAGCTTAAAAACAATGGAAAATCATAAAACATTCATGCCCAAAAAGTGGTCACGGTCGCTTACAGGAGGTGGTCGTTTATTAGAGGTTCCATCTGTAAGGCCTTGGCTGGGAAAGTTTTGGTGTTTTGGATAGGCAGTCGCTTAAGGGAGGTGGTCCCTTACGAGAGGTGGTAGCATATGGAGGTTCGACTGTTTATAACATTATGCAGATGTTAACATTTTTTACCATTACATTGCCTCTACAAGGCAGTGCTCTAACACCGCCCAGTGGCCCCTGGCGCCTAACTTTTGCTCCCAAGGGATTAGAAAATCTTAGTTTTTTCATAGAGATCCTTGGCTGGGCATCCATGATCTCAGAAGGCTCAGAGTACCCGGGCCCCCTTCAATTTCTCCTAGAGCAAAGGCTGGCTCTATGTGCTACTCAGTGACAACTTTGTCTTGACTTAGAGGTCGGACTGATATAAATAGGGAACATTTTTTTTATTTTTATTTTATATATATATATATATATATAATTTTACATTTATTGACAAAACATATATTACAGTTGCAAAATTTAAAACTAAAAGAAAGTATATAGCGATATTACAGATTGGATCAAAATTACATAAAGACAAGAAAGAATAGTACAGCAGTTGTAATAATACGCACAATAACGATAGACCTGCTAATTAACAGATTATTCCGGTAAGATGGATACTCACTAACTAATTGAAGGAGGGGGTTTTTCGAAATAGTATCTCCAACTGATTTTAGCCTTAAATTCATCCAAAGATAAATCCTTAGGAGCTAACTTATTTATGTACTTATACTACTACATGAGAAATTACTGCAATTTGATTGGCTTAGAGCAGTGGTATTTCAGCTTAATTTGAAATACCTACATGTGAAAATTACAAACCTTTTGTGGGTAGTAGTATAAACAAATAATAGCATGATTTGTATGTGATATTTGGCATGAGTACCACTCGTGATATTTCAAAATTGTCTCAAATTTCACTCGCCTAACGGCTCGTGAAATTACGTATAACAATTTCGAAATATCACTTGTGGTATTTATGCCAAATATCACTACAAATCATGCTATTACCTATACAAGTAATATTTAGCAAACAAAAGAGTAAAATCGAGCTTTTTGACAATTGCCGAAGAGCTTTGATTCTTTCTGTCATTATTAAGACCATTCATTACTCCACGTATTTGCCTCATCAGGAACTGAATAAATTTCTTGTAGGAAATAGAATTGACAATTTTAATCTTTTAAAAAACTAAATATACTGTTTCTTTTGACGCGACTTCTCAAACCCCGAACGTTAAGTGACAAGATACTGTGTTTACTTATACCGTTACTGTAGGATCAGGGGTATGGGGAAAAAAATAACCAAGAGAGGATCTGTTAATTAACTGGCCGATGATTAGGAGAATAACTACAAAAGCATATAGGTAAATAAACAGGAAACAAGATCGGGGACATAAAGTACTTATAACAGAAACAGAAAGCAACGTTACATTGGAAGCAACCTCTTGCATGCTAGATTTCTTTCGATGCCCTTCCCCTGTACCAGAATTACAAATTATCTCGATCTTCTAAGCAGTGGATTCTTACTGATGATCCCGAAGGTAAAGTCTTAACAAAAATCTTACCTAGGTTGATTATAATATCATGTAAGATTCTACCTTCATTTCTCACACTTCCAGGCACATTTAGGAAGGGAGCGCTCCGCTTCAAAACACACGTCCGAACCGTTTGCACTGACGCATGCAGGGAACATACAATGTAAGCAAAAACCTGTCTAAGCAACACATGTCAACTGGAAGTGCAGTTTTTGCATTCTTTGGCAGTGGTTTTGCCTAAATTTTCAAGCAAATTTAATTGTCTCTATTGAGTAAAGAAACCAAACAATAAAAAATAGGTAGCATCAAGGGATATTAAAAGGGAGAAGGCCACTTCTGGTTGACGTGCATCAATCAAAAATGTCTTTGCTTAAGTTCCCCTAAAATGTTCAGACCAGCTGAATTCTTTTACTGCTCAGTATTCTATTTACATAACATACCATGAGCACCTCTGTAATAAGATGCTGCCATGCACTTGAATCTTTCTTGCCCAGCTGTATCCCAACTGCAACGTGTAATGATGCTCATGTCATTTCATTTCACCAAAACCAAAAAACACGTGATTTGCTACATAATTCTAATTGTATGATTCAAAGTGCATAAACAGCCACAGTGCTTGCATTTGAGTTTAACTTAAGGTTGGTTTCCATGAATAGTGTATGTTTGTTTGGTTGCTAAGACTACTAAATATTATGTTGAAATTTCAATATAATTCTTCATGACAAATCTTCAAATTTCAATGTTCTGCATGTCAAATTGTGAAATTTCAAGATATTAATGCATGACTAATCTTGAAATTTCAATATTCTGTACGTCAAATCTAAAAAATTTAATATCGTGGATGTCAGATTTCGAAAGTTTGCGATTCTGCACGTCAAATCTTGAAATTTTAATATTCTGCAATATGAGAGCCCCTTTTCATATTTGCCTATTGAAATCCCTAAAATAAAACCCCAAAAGAGGCATTTCACTGGTGAACCTAGTTTTTTTACCAGTGATTAGAGTGATCATGGCAATGTGCCAAAACAATCCTTTACTGCATAATGACAGCTACTTTAAAAAAAGTGAGAGAATTATATGCTTTTTTTCTTGAACAACAACAACAACAAAGTACGGAATTTTCAGATGTGCTTCTTACATTTGCATGTTAAACTCTTGATCAAGAATCATGAATCGTTCAACCTCAAAATCTACGCCAATGGTTGCTTTGTAGTCTCTGTCAAATAAGTTACGACAGTACCTGCCAAACAAACACTCACTGTCAACTTGAGAAATGTATTTAACTAGACCTATGATCAAGCATTTTTTCTTTTTTTTTTTATGGGGGTGCGGCGGGGGGAAGGAGTTAGGAGAGAGAGAGATAGAGAATATTAGGGAGAGAAATTAGGGAGGACATAGTTTAAGGATAAATATTTTTACTGTCAGTGGTATATATAGACTGTATTCTGGGTGCATCTACTGTATCTAACAATCAGCCACATACCACCAAGGAGTGTCATGCACCGGTTTGCAAGGTCTTAAAAAATTAAAACCAGAGTACACTGTCACTGCACAGTTTATACAATACATGTACAGCTGAATTCATAGACCAACCTGTTCACTAGACATGTTTTTCCAACGCCACTGTCACCAACAATGATTGATTTGGCCACCTTCAGTCTATTAGTGGTAAAAAGGAAAAAAAGAAGAAACCCTTCAACACCATCATCGCTGTGTGGATTTGGTGCAGTTGTATAGAAATTTTGATCACATTTTACGATTAATCATAATAAGAATAGTAATGTACAGTTTCACAAATTATTATAAAATGTAATTACCTGCAAATTGCATTTAAGTGATAAGACTTAATTACTATGGAGACTAAACCTAATTACTAAGGAGACTAAACTATTAGTTTATAAAACTGCTATCATGCCATATCTCACCTATTGTCATCTCACATGGCATTTCTGTAATGCGTCGGATACAAGAAAGGTTGAAAGAATTCAAGAGCGGGCACTAAGGATAGTTTATAACTCACATTCAGAAATGTATATGAACTTATTAGATTGTGCTAAACTACCAAGCCCTCTTAATAGGAGATTACCAGACATAGTTATACTCATGTACAAAGTTAAATATAGGCTAGTTCCTGATTTCATTTGTGACATTTTCAGTACTAAGTCTTGTAAATATAATTTTAGAAATCAAAATTTTGATATTCCTAGATTTAATTCTGTATTGAATGGTAAACAGTCTCTTAGATATCTTGGACCCTTTTTATGGAACAAGCTAGATAAAAACATCACTGAAATGAGCAGCCTATCTAGGTTTAAGTTTCGTATTAGATGTAAGGATCTTCCTGAACTGATAAATGGCAACAATTGCTCCGCGTACATAATTTGTACCTCTTAAGCTGTGCCCGTGTTCCTAGAATTGTTTTTATTATTTTAGCATATTGTAAATTATACAATAGCTTTTTTTAAAGCTTTTTTATTTCTTATCTATTATTTATCATATTATTCATTATATATTTTATCTTTATGTTGTGTCCCCAGTTAGCGTCAGCTAAATATATCGACACATGAATAAAGTTTATCATCATCATCATAATCACTGCAAGGAAGGATATAGTAAAAATAATTGTCTTATTGGTAATTAATTTAATGGGTATTCACAGGTACTTACAGTGTAAATTTTCTATATGGCTGTTAAATTTTGCATGCTTAAATTTCACAAGGATTTATTTTCGCGGGTCTCTAATTTCTCAATTTTTTTTTACAATCACAACATTAAAGACCCACAGAATAAAGTGCCAATAAGGTATTCAAAGAAACTGTGTGTATGGGATGTCCAGAGCTGACTCTATGATAGCACAAAGTTGAGTACAGTACATAAAGCCTTTCCAGAGTAGACAATCTATTCAAAGAACTTTCTTATGATATGGTAGTTATTGTTAAACACCATTATGAATTAACTGGCCAATGAAAACTTGAAAATCAAAAGAAACAAAAAGAGTGATGATTGAATTGGAAAAGGAAGATCTTTGCATGAATAGTGTTATTAATAACACTAATATTTCCACTCATTTAACATTTCAATAATAATAATAATAATAATAATAATAATAATAATAATAATAATAACAACATCTTTATTAAAAAGCATCCGATAAAATTACATATCTGATGTTACAGTAAAAATATATATTGACAGAAAAAAAATTACAATGATCAAGATGAATTAAAAAAAAAAGAAGATTAAATTGATTAAAAATACATATGGGGTATTTACACAGCTAGATTATATTTAAAAATCAATCTATTAAAAAAGCTATCTTTGAAACGTTCAGTGTTAATGCTGGGCCTAACAATGGATTTCCTACGAAGGTTTACAATACAGTCTTTGTACCTTGGGAGCAAGCTTTTTAATGGATGGTCATCGCGTTTGAGGTTATAAAAAAAGGCGTCTGTCGCTTTTCTCCAGAAGTTCATATATGTTGTTATTAACCGACGTATAACGCCTCTTATAGCATCTTTTTAAAAACCTTTGTATAACAGTAAGTTCAGAAACACTTGCAGCATAAACTGAAAGACCGTATAATAACTTAGGGATCACAATTGAATTAAAGAGATGGTCTATTTCATCTTGTGTATAATATTTTCACTATCATTCTGTGACTCAGTATTAAACAACCTCCACATTGTATATGAACTCGTGTAAAAGATATTCTGTTCCTCTTTAAGGGTAGACTTACGATATATTTCCAGTGTTTCCTGTGGAGCATGCATCCCTAACTTTTGAATGAAAATGAAGAGCCTGTCTTGGTGCTGCATCTGCAGTATAGAACTACATCAAGAAAAAGATAAGCCACCCTTAATCAACGGGTTAAAATTGAATTTGATCAAACATATTACAGTTTATAAAATAACTAAGATAGTATGCGTGCTCTGATTGGCCGACAGGCGTGTTTGCATGAGAGTATGTAAACATGGGTTGTGACTTCAAGATGTTTTGCTTTTCTCGCGCTAATCACGCAAGCATGAATTTGAAAAAGGTTTTGAGTTGAAAACCTCGACAAGTTTACTTTATTCACCCATTTCCTCGTCAGCTGAAACTTGGAAAATCTTTAGAAACATGCTGTGTCAATTTTTTTTCGCTTGAGCTGACATTTTAAGCGAGAAAAAAACCGTATTTTGGAAAGCATGTTTTTTGCAAAACAAGGACTGATTACGCGTACAAGCTTTGTGTACAAGACTTCGCGACTGGTAAGAATTTGTCTTTTCATCAGTGCTATAAACAGAGAGTTTTGCTTTTTTTCTCAGGAAAGTTATTTTATAAAAGCAATAGCCACCTTTTTTCTGTGTTTGCATATCCTGATATGAACACGAGAGGGATTGGGAGAATTCTCAGCAGTTATGCAAACCCTTGTTATGAATAACTGTCTCGAATTCTCCCAACCCCTTTCGTGTTTATATCAAGCTATGAAAACACGGAAAATGTTTTCTATTGCTTAAACAATATGTACTTTGCACAGGTAAATAGGACAGATGCTTTCAAGCATGCCCATTTATGATTTAAGGATGTTGGATAAAGTTATTCAGGTAATACATGTGTATGCAGGATGGTATGCTCAGATCTATAAAACACTTGGTGCTTTACTCCAATAATCAGTGCTTCTATTGAAATAGTACATATAACAATACTAGGAGGTCCCATGCCCCACCCCCAAACATCACATTTCCCTGCAAACCTCAAAATTAGTGAATACTTTTGATTGTCAAAGAGCTGTTACTTGATCGTAAATACACATCTTACAGGCCCCAGTTGTGATCTATCGGGTAGGTGTCCCTATTCAACATTTAAGCAATCAGGACTTGGAGTGTTAGTTTTCCTCCTTTATATTCTCTTCATGGTAGAACTTAAACAGAATTATCTGCACTTGCAGAGGTAATTTTGTTCCATGTGCTCAGTGGGTGCAACTGAGCTGTTAGACTGCTATACTATTAAATTCTATAGTTTCTCAGTGCCATCCTAATAGGGTTTGAGCTGCATGTAATGCCAAAATTTTGGTGTGCACAATAGGCATGTTAAAACTGAGAAAAGACAGAAAAAGTAAGATTTCCGTACAGCCCCGTTCATTTATTATGCAAACATTTTTTAACTCTATTTGTGTAACTGTTAATTGTGTGAAATAGTATGTAATCGTTACACGCATAATTGATGAATGGGGTTGCAAGAAAAGCTTAACCAAAGGAAAATAAAACTTAAGTATGCAGTTGTAATAGCAAATGCTATGCAGACTGGTCTTTATTTCAATATAAAATTAATGCTGTGGCTATATGGCCGGTAACCGGTCAAGGTTTTCAAAACACTAAATGGCCGGCAGTCCTATATTATCAGTAAATTTCACAAAATCGAAAGGTTCCAGCTAATCTAAACTATCATATGTCGATTTAGAAAAGTCAAGCGATCCTGAAATGCTTTACAGATCTCAAGTCTAGTGTTTGGTTTGCGCTGGGCTCAGAGGAGGAAATCATGTTTTGTGACACTTAGAAATTTTTTCAGCTCGACTGCCGGTCAAGGTTTTCAAAACACTAAATGGCCGGCAGTCCTATATTATCAGTAAATTTCATAAAATCGAAAGGTTCCAGCTAATCTAAACTATCATATGTCGATTTAGAAAAGTCAAGCGATCCTGAAATGCTTTACAGATCTCAAGTCTAGTGTTTGGTTTGCGCTGGGCTCAGAGGAGGAAATCATGTTTTGTGACACTTAGAAATTTTTTCAGCTCGACTGCCGGTCAAGGTTTTCAAAACACTAAATGGCCGGCAGTCCTATATTATCAGTAAATTTCACAAAATCGAAAGATTCTAGCTAATCTAAACTATCATATGTCGATTTAGAAAAGTCAAGCGTCCTGAAATGCTATCTCAAGTCTAGTGTTTGGTTTACGTGGAACCATGTTTTGTGACACTTTTCAGCTCGACTGCCGGTCAAGGTTTTCAAAACACTAAATGGCCGGCAGTCCCATATTCTCAGTAAATTTCACAAATCGAAAAAATTCAGCCGTTCTGAACTATCATGATCCATATCGTGATCCTGATCGTGATCCTGATCAAACCAGCCGGTTTTGTGGGATTTCTACATCATGTTTTTGTTGACTCGAGTCCAAAGCATGGCGTGACAGGCGACGTTTGACGTCATAACATCTTGACCTTTCATGCGGCCTCCGCGGAAAACTGGCGGGAAAAGTCTCTACGGGTTTTAGTTCCCTTCTGGAGCCGGGCTTGTTTCATCATGACGTCGACAAGATAATGTTGAAGTGTATTTCAGCTCCAGAAGGGAACTAACGCGTAGAGACTTTGATCAGGATCACGACTTATGATAGTTCAGAACGGCTGAATTTTTTCGATTTGTGAAATTTACTGAAAATATGGGACTGCCGGCCATTTAGTGTTTTGAAAACCTTGACCGGCAGTCGAGCTGAAAAAGTTCTAAGTGTCACAAAACACGGTTTCGTCTTCTGAGCCCAGCGTAAACCAAACACTAGACTTGAGATCTATAAAGCATTTCAGGATCGCTTGACCTGTCTTAATCGACATATGATAGTTAAGATTAGCTAGAATCTTTCGATTTTGTGAAATTTACTGAGAGTATAGGACTGCCGGCCATTTAGTGTTTTGCAAACCTTGACCGGCAGTCGAGCTGAAAAGTGTCACAAGACGTGGTTCAGAGTAAACCAAACACTAGACTTGAGATCTGTAAAGCATTTCAGGATCGCTTGACTTTTCTAAATCGACATATGATAGTTTGCATTAGCTGGAATCTTTCGATTTTGTGAAATTTACGGAGAATATAGAACTGCCGGCCATTTAGTGTTTTGAAAACCTTGACCGGCAGTCGAGCTGAAAAAATTTCTAAGTGTCACAAAACATGATTTCCTCCTCTGAGCCCAGCGCAAACCAAACACTAGACTTGAGATCTGTAAAGCATTTCAGGATCGCTTGACTTTTCTAAATCGACATATGATAGTTTGCATTAGCTAGAATCTTTCGATTTTGTGAAATTTACTGAGAATATAGAACTGCCGGCCATTTAGTGTTTTGAAAACCTTGACCGGCAGTCGAGCTGAAAAAATTTCTAAGTGTCACAAAACATGATTTCCTCCTCTGAGCCCAGCGCAAACCAAACACTAGACTTGAGATCTGTAAAGCATTTCAGGATCGCATGACTTTTCTAAATCGACATATGATAGTTTAGATTAGCTGGAACCTTTCGATTTTGTGAAATTTACTGATAATATAGGACTGCCGGCCATTTAGTGTTTTGAAAACCTTGACCGGTTACCGGCCATATAGCCACAGCGTAAAATTAATTACAGAAAAATAAACTTCAGTGGACATCTGTACATTTTAAATGGCCCACATGAAAGAACCATGAACAATTGAATTTACCATAAACGTGAAGCAAAATTCCTGATATTCAACTGTGAGCTAACAGTAGCAACAAATTGAATATAAACCGTGATGTAGATCATTTAACAGATAATAATTAAAAAATAGTTAAAAATAGTTGGACATTTCCTTGCCTAGCTTGCTTTGACCAAGTTGCAACTTTCTTCATTTTTAACGCAAACTATAACAAACGCATCTTAAAAGCTTTATCATGCTGCGAGGCAGCAAGTGGAATAGAATGACTCTCTTACCTTCGGAAGTTCGTTGATCAAGCGATCTTTTTCTGCCTGTTTGGTAGAGGGCATGTCCCATACAGCTGACACAGTCGGTAACCGATGTTTATACAGGATTATAAGCTCCACGAATTCTCTCTAAACAGATTTTGTTCCTCAATTTATCCAAAAATCCGTGTCTTTCCGGGAAAACAAGGAAATGTGTTGAGGATGTAATTAAAAGGCAAAAAGCCGGGAGAAAAACTCGCAGGCACTGATATGGGCTGCAGAGCTGCAAGATTTCTGAAGAGACCTGGGTCGAGGAGCCACAGGCTAACCAGAATTTTGGTTAGCTGCTTTAGTTACCTGTGGCATCCAACCCTACAGGGGCACCCAACGACAATTTTCGGAAGAATATCTGTTCGGAAGACGATTTTAGATCTAGAATTTTCGAAACATTTTTTGCAAAATTTCTTGTTTGCCTGCCTCTCCTATGATTTTCGAACATCAAAAAAATGGTATAACCGCCTATTTTTAACGGATTTTTACCCTAAAAAGGTCACCTAGAATTTTCGGGAGCCTTTTTTCTGGCTGAAATTTTCGAAATGGTAAGTTTTGATCCCTATAATTTTCGGATCACTAGGCTTTCAGCTAGGAAATCCGAATAGATGAAAAATTTTTAGGGGATAAAAATATGCCTATATCTACCGTTTAAATACTAAAATACGTTTAACAATGCTATGTTTAAGTGGTTTTGAACTATATTCTCGTTGGGTGCCCCTGACCCTAGGCTCGGTCTCCAGCACAGCATATGTAAGATTATGTAACTGCTTGCATGCAAGCTTGAATTTCATACAATACTTATTAACAAATAAAACAGGCTTCTTACGCAATTGCATAAATTACGTTCACAACTGCCACGATCATTCTTCATTTGTTTTCATTTCTGCAGTTCCTATAAGATTTATTTCATATACATCTTTCAAATTCATCTCTTTCACGGGAACATATGAACACATAATTGACCAGCTCCCAACATCAGTGGCTTCATAGCTCAGTTGGTTACAGCATCACACCGGTATCGGGTGATGGTGTCACGGGTTCATATCCCGTTGAAGTCCTGAATTGTTTTCAGGTTTACTTACGCAGTTACATAAATTGTGTTCACAGCTGCTAGGATCATTCTTCATTTGTTTTCATTTCCACAGTTCTTATATGGTTTATTTAGTATACATCTTTCACAAATACTCATTAAATCGATCATACAGTTGATTTCTGGGTTTTCTTTATGAGGTGTCACGGACGTAACTGTAGATGTAGCTGTAGCATTCAGAGCATTGAATGATTCTTTGTAATAAGTTCGTTCATGAAGTCCTTAGGGATTTCCCTTTCATTTTCCGGACTTTGTCTTCCTCTTTCTTGTTTCTTTCATATGGACCAGCTACAGCCGCATCAAGAAGTTTCAAAGCTACCTAGAGATATTGCCAAGTTTTGTCAACTGAAAAGTTAAGCTTACGTCCAAGCTTAGTTCTGTCATTTATGAAAGCGCTTAAATGAGCGTCATTATTTTCACACATCTGGTCCCTAAAAGATGAGTTTTGTTAACTTAGGGATAAAACTTACGAAAACCGTTAACCTTAGACTGCAAGGTTCGATGCGCGGCGCGGTACGGAGAAAGCTCTTTTACCGGGCTTGGTCTGGGTTTTGATCACCTTGATCTCAGCTGTGATGTTTGCGGTTACACACTGACTGAAATTCATAAATGGGGAAACAACTAGAACTTCAACCTTATTTCGCAGCAAATTAAACGTCCTTGCAAACAAACCATAAATCTTAAACGTTGTGAAACCCTGGTCACCGACTTGCTCTAAAGATACTGACAGGCGCACAACTTACAGAATTCCCTCCTCAGAAAAATTGTTTAAAGCCAATATTAGGCCATTCTCGAGTTGCCTCAAGCCTCTGTTTGAAAGCGAGGCTAAGTAGGAAACCATAGATATGAAAATTATTTTTTCATTCTCAAGCACAGAAAACTCATTTTCACAACAAAGGTTTTGCACTTAACCTCGTTTTGAAAGTGAGAGTTTTTGGAACACGGAAATAGCCTATTTACTAATACATCCAGGCAGCTTTGCGCGACGGTTAAATTGTTTTGAAATATTCTTTATGAAGCCTTACAGTCTGCATACAAGAAAATCCATAGCACAGAGACCGCATTAATAAAATTTCATAATGATGTTGTTACCGCGATTGATAGTGGTCATACAGTCATCCTCGTTCTTCTTGATTTATCTGCAGCATTTGACACTGTAGACCATACGATTTTAACACGGAGGCTTTCTACTCGTTTTGGGATTCGTGGTAGGGTGTTAGACTGGTTTGTCTCATATTTGCCTGACCGTACGCAATATGTGAAAGTAAATGCCACCTTATCGAATTCATTATATCTCACTCAAGGTGTCCCTCAAGGTTCAGTTTTGGGTCTGATATCGTATTCTTTATACACTTCTCCAAGCAACATCAAATGAATTACCATTTCTATGCAGATGACTTGCAACTGTACATATTATTTAAAACATGCTGTACAAACAGTACAAATGATGGGGATCGGGGCAACACCTCGATGGAGGCCTGTGTTCGTGATATCGATCTTTGAATGGTACATAATCGACTCAAGCTAAACCAGGATAAAAAGGAGATGCTGGTTTCTACCGCTTCCAAGACCAAACATCGGTAATCTGACCATTGTTGATGAGGTGGTTAACTGTTCCTCCACTGCAAAGGACATTGGTGTCACTCTCGATAATGGCTCTGTCAATGGTTCCTCACATAACAGTGGTGTGTAAATCTGTGGGGTTTTTTTCACCTGCGTAACATCTCCAAGATTAGCGAGGGGGTCTCTCAACACCTAAAATACGAAAACCCTCGTGCATGCCTCTGTTGCTTCAAAGGTTGATTATTGCAACTCCTTGCTGTATGGCGTTCCCAAATATTTATTGCAAAGGCTCCAACGAGTACAAAACTGCGCTGCGAGAATAGTGTTTAAAATCTAATAAATATGATCGCACAGCGCCTCTTCTCAAGGAACTCCATTGGCTACCCATCCAACAACGGATAGAATTTAAGATTCTTCTAATTACATTTAAACCACTCAACAAGCAAGCTCCAACTTATTTAACAGATCTTCTTATATCCTTTACACCTTCAAGATCACATCGCTCATTCTCCAAAAACCTTTTGAAGATACCCGTGTACAATCTTAAGTCCTACGGTGGTCAGTCGTTTGCCTTGGCGTCAGTAGATCGGACTGCAAAACAGTCCGTATTTTTGCGTATTCAAGTACGCGCGAGAAGTCAAGCAAAAGGCCCTGAACAAAGCTGAAAACAGAGAGCGAGACTGGGGAGAGACACACACGCCACACGCCCGTAACACCGCGGCAAAACGTCTACGCATGCGTCAGATTGAGCATTTCCGGTCTCTTTTTCAGTCACACTTTCCAGTAGCTTCCAGTCAAAGTCTCCCGCGCGCTTCATTCTGTGTGCAGCAGCAGGGCTGAAAAACGACTGCGCATGTGCTGTGGCATGCGGCAAAAAACGCAGGCTCAGGCGCGCGCTCATTCAAAATGACTCCAGTTTCGCGGGAAATAAACAGACAGCGTTTAAATTGAAAAAATAAGGTCACAGTTGAAAAGATAAGGGTTTAAACAACAGTTTTGAAAAGAAAAAACATTTTCCTTAAAATCTAGTGAGTGTAGAAATTTTGAAAAAATTGTTTTCGCGCCGAAAACGGCCATTCGCGTGATCTTTAAGTGAAGTTGCGAACCCGGCTAATTAGTGAAAATTATCGGCGATGTTTACAACACCTTGTTGGCTTTTTATTGTCATTTTGCCGTCTGTTTTTGGGTGTTGGTTTTCTGGTAGAACCAGAAACTCGAAAGAGGATTGTTATGGCCCTAGCAAACCCTTACCACCAGGGTTAGCGAGAGCAGCAGAGTTGCCGAAACACACCATTGTTTGCCTCAGACATCTGCGGATGATCGAGAGCCAAGACAATCGGTGCTCTGCACCCTTTCAAGAGAAGCACTCAAAGAAACTTACAGAGATTCCAGCGACACATTATGGAATTATTGATAATTACGGCCGAAAAAACGAAAACTTCCGACCAGGGAGCAAGTGGTGCCATGCTTGTAAAAGGAAGTTTTACAAAAAAACAGAAGGAGAAAGTGGTATGGCAAGAAGAAAACGAAGTAAGGTAAATATTGGCAATTCCCTGGTTAGTTTGCATTTACATTTTATCAAGTCAGTAACAAGTACTCACTTTCCCCAACATGTTCTTGTTACATTCTTTATAGAAAATGGATATGATGACCAGTTTAACGGAAAAGGAGACAGAGTTTTACCAACTTTACCAAAAGGAGGCTGAAAAATGTCACACCCTGACAACACAAATGGAGATGCTGAAACAACAGCTCTCAGGAATAACAGGTTTTACTAATTTACTTTGCATTGCTGCAATTAAATTTTACATCCCTCAACTATTTTGCATTTCCCATAAAACACATTTTGTATTAAACGGTTGGGTTCCTTTATTTTAGAATCAACAATTGACAAGAAGTTAGAGGAATTTCAAAAGGCTCTTTACAGGCACCAAGTTACCACACCTGACATAAAGATTTATGATACAGATTCCATGAAACAGTTTGTGAATAAAAACAGCCCCGGACTCTTTCAAGATCTTCTTACCTGTGTTACAGGAGGTAAAAGCCTGTCTGAGAACAGAAGAAAGCTGCAAGAGCAGAGAGTAGTGGCTTTACTTCACATCCTGGCTTATTTTAGGTATGTACTTTGAGTTTAGTGATCTGGGATATAATTTTGCACACAGTCATTTATAACTGGTATAATAACATTTGTTTTATTTGTCACAGATCACAAAAAACGTCTGCCCTACAGAAGGACAGCGGACTGCATGCATCCAACTGTGGCATGTCATTACGGGGACTATCTTCTGGCCAGGTGTTGGGATACAGCACAACCCCCAGGACAATACAGCAGTTAAAAGCTAATTTGAGTGTACAACACACAAGCTTCATTTGTCAACAATTTCACAGGGTAAATGAGGTGAGTCCCTTGGGTGTAAATATATCTAATATCTAAAAGTTGTGTACCAATTGCCCAAGAAAAAGCTTTGAAACAAAGAGAATCATCATGAAATCTCTTGATACAGTAAATAACATTAACACAACAGTTTATGTGTGTTGTGTTTAATTTTGCTTTTTGTCTTTCTTAACAGCTGCAATGCTTTATAGTTTTAATGCTTGATGACTTCCACAACATCCACTCACTCCATACACCATCACAGTTGGTACGGACAAATGTCATTCACATGGCATCCTGTTTGGCAGATGTTCATCCACCAGTTCATGCAGTCCCTAGGCCTGCATTTCCCTTACACAGACAAGTGACAATAAATGTAAATGGAGAGCAGAGGACCTGTGCTGGCGGAATTGACATTAATGATGTCCTGCAAACAATAACAAACTCATTAAGGAATATGAATAAACAGTTCTGGGACCAGCTACCAAGTTACATGCAAAGCCTTGATCCAGGAAGACTACAAACAGCACTACATGAACTAAGGTACACATTAGTCTTATTTGTTACCCATTTATCACAGAAAAATGTCTATTACAAAAGAGAAAGACAACAGGTTAACAGCAAAAAAAATTTGACTTAATAATTGCAATCAAATTGTAAATATCTGTAATGTCTGTCTGTTGAACAGGGTGTACTCAGATCCAACAACACAAGACATTGAGACGCTCGAGACTTGTATGCTAGTTGATGAGTTTCAACAAGATTTAAAGAGCATGGAACATTACAAGATGGCCCTTCAACGTGTACTGAACAAATGCCCTCAACTTAACCTGTACAGCAAGAAATTTGTTGTACCATTGCCTGCTGACTGGCCAGGGTGGTACTATCCCAAAAAGCTGATAGCAAGTGGATGGAATCCCAACATTAGCATAATTCCAGAACAAGGGCCATTTCATGTGTGTCTGAATGCTTATGAAGATGTTCTTTTGAATTTTAAATTTTTTTTTGACAAACTGTTTTCGTATGTTTTTGGAGGTACTTTGGCATCGAAACCCAAACCATACCAGACATCCCTGTGTGTTACTGCTGCCTTACTTGGTTGGCAACTGATACGACAAAAGGTACTGGAAAAGTTTGGAAAGTGCAAGCAACATGAATTTGTCACCATTCTACACTTGCTTGAACATGTTTTGCCCCTTGTGTTCTACCAGTATAACATTTTCAGAAGTGGTGACTTAAAGTTGTATGAGAAAGTTATGGCACAAATAGCTATAATTTTCATATGCTGGAAAAGGAGACATTATGACAAATCAACCTTGTCATTCTTGAGTGATTGTGCATACCAGTGCAAACATCTTCCAGAATACTGGTCAAAGAAGGCAAGTGTTCTCAAACTGATCACAGAAAAGAAGGTTGAAGTTTGGCACTCTGTACTGCGAAGAAACACTGAGAAGTTTGACGATGCAAAAAGCATTGAAGACACAGCAAAGTCTATCGCATCATCAGGTTTTTTAAATGATTTTATACAGTCCTTTGTTCCTCAATACCACCGCGGTCATGCTGAACCAAACTTATGGCTTATCACAGGGAAGACAGCAGAATTCTTACTTGAACTGTTTAGGAGTGTCTCAAGAAACTGTCAGAAATCACACCAGGTAACACTCCTAAGGCAAAAACATATCACAAATAATTATTTATAATTATTACATTGTTTCTGGCAAGTAAATACAGTGAACTATAAAGTTTTAAAGGTGCCCATAACACAGGTACCATATGGCTTGATAAGGAACTGGCCCTATGTTCTTAATAACTGAAAAAGAGATGACACTGACATTACTTCATCTGAAAAGTAATTATCAGTTTTTGCTCTAATAATCAAAAGAATTGGTAAAAAGTTATACAGTCAATCCACAGAGTAAGAAAACAAAGTTGTGAACTAAAACTAAAGTAAAGAAGCACAATAAAATATGCAAAATGCATTGTGCACACACCTGTAAGTACACTTAAGTGTATTCATATTCTACTGACCTCATTTGGTTTTGTCTTTTTAGGTCGAACGCTCCCTTGCAAATAATGGAAGACCAAAGGGAAAGCCACAGTATTATCTCCCAACGTTTGACACCATAGTTGACACAAAGTGTTTTCCACTGAGTTATAACTTGGAGGATGTGGAACCTGGCCTGGAACCTGACCCAAATGTTTACTGTGATTATCCAACATGCACAAGAAGAGATACAAGTACTGTCATGAGATTGGCCTGCTTCCATTGTTTTCACCAATCTTGCATTTCATCGCATGATTGTTGCCCGATCTGTCTGGTTCCACTGAAGAAAAAGGTAGAAAAATTAGTGAACACATTCAACACTGGACTGCTAACTTCTAATGATACTCTTGCTTTTGAAAGCAATGAAGACATTCAGGAAGAAGAAAGAATTAGTACACCAGCAGCCATGAGTGTGACAGAGGCTCAGTCATTTTATTCCTCAGCAGAATGGGCTACGAAGGTTGACAGCACAGTGAATAGTTATGCAGCAATCCCTCTTCCATCCCATCCAAACCACAATCACTCTTCAGCCCAGCCAACAGTACATGAATCCAACTCTAATACCCCATCTCATGTTCTCACACCCATTACCATCCAACCTTATCACAATGGTAATGTCACCTACTGGTCTTTCCCACATATCATTTCTCAATCTACAATCCTTGGAAGAACAGGAAGTAATGCATGCACATTCATTGCCCTTTTATTTAGCAAAATGTTTTTTTCACCCAATGTCAACATTCCAGCAACTGGGAGTCCACTAAGCCAGACATGGGTCTATCAGATAGTTGTGCAAGGCATTTTGGCTGGGAACTCTATCTATGACTCAGTAACGAGTATACCTCGAACATTTGGTGTGTTGGAGGCACTTCAAACCTCTAGTGTTTTAAATAACATCATTGGAAATACTACTGTGGGACCTGAACTGCCTGTTAGCATTGTCCCTGAGACGAATCCCACAGCTTCTTTGCCTTACTACTGGAGACAAGCTCTAGCCAAAGGGCGAACAACATCAGTATTTATCTTACGGTCCAACACAGTTGTCTTTATTCCAACAACACAGGGAATTTTTCTTTTAGACAGTCATTTTCATGGGAACAGTGGGGCCCAAGTTGCCTTTACAGAGTGGCAGCATTCATTTGAACTTCTCTCTTGGTATAAGAGAATTAATGGCTTTCAATACACACTTGGAACTGTCACCAACGTGACGTTCAACTAGAAAGAGGGCCGTACAGAGGTGCTTTCATAAAAGTCATGAATCCTGAATTCAATAAGATAATTATTTAGTGTCCTGTGACCAAAGGTGGATCGCGCCCGAGAAAGACTCAAATTGATAGCCAATAACTGAACCTGAAATGACATTTTAGTAAAAATCCGTAATTCGTAGAAGTTATATCTTTGGTCCATGAATCATGCCAGAAAACCCCCTCTATAAACTTCCAAGAAAGTACTTATACAGGAACAAGTCAACAATGACAAGGATTACTGTCAATTAACTCGAGACGGTATATTTTAATGCCATCTGTTTACGTGAAGCTTGCTTGTTTATTCATGAAGACTTCAATTTCCCGCGCGATTTCAGTTTTATCTCTCAGTTTACATGCGGGCTTGGTTGGGAGTCAAAATGTAATAAAACTATGATTGGAAGGAATTTATCACGTTACGTCCATTGAGAGTTCACTTGATAATAACTCGATTATATTTTTAAAGTGTATAAAATCAATCAAACCTACTCACCAAGAGCGGCCATCGTTTCCACAAAGAAGGGACGCTTTCAGGAACTTGTCCGCCGGCTTCAAACTATCTAAATAGACGAACATTCCCCTAGAATCCTTTCAGCATGTCAGAGAATTTCCGTTGACTGAAAACGTTCACAAACTGCGTCTCTCAGTTCATCTTGTAAACAAACATTGCCTGGGAACGGCCGCGTTCACCGCCATACTTTTCATTGATCAAACGATCGAAATGCGCCTCGCTTGACGCATGCGCAGTCGTTTTTCAGCCCTGCTGTGTGCAGCTTGTGGTTCAGTTGTTCTGCTTTATGCTGCTCGTGTTCCACTATTGACTATTGACTATTTTGTAGTTATTGAAATTGCTTTTATGGATAACCAGGCACAGATCACTGAAACAATTAGTCGATTAGATTCAGAAAAGGTAAGATGATAATAACTCAGTGTGTAATTTTGGCTACAGCGTCAGGTAAACTGATTTTCATTCACGAAAATAAAGTTTTTGACAGTTATTTTTCACTTAACCTGGCTGAAACTAAGACATAAAATTAAAACGTTATCATTGCAAGCTTGTGTATTGTAGTTCTAATTTTTAGTTCTTCAGTTTCTCAGTCTACATGTGTTAAAGCCGATTCAAACTTTATTTGGAAAACGACAACACACAATCGCTTTGTAGTTTTGTTTACCAGTGGGTTTTACCGTGTTTGAAAACGAAACTCTTCTGGGTTGATTGCCATGAAACATAAGCTTAATTAATTATACTGTTGAGCCGGTTGGCAGCAAGTTGACAACTCTATTTATTTATTTTTCCATTCTCAGAATCAGAGAGCGAAAGCTGGTTCAGTGGCTTTTAGAAGTCGAACTTTTCATGCCATGTATTTAGCAGCTAGAAGTTTCGTGTTTGCATGAGATGCAGCCGAGCCGCACAGTCTGAAATTATTGAAGTCTTCAACAAAAGAACAACCATGTAAAAGAATTAAATAGGCATTTTCTTGAATGAAAGTCATTTATAGGCATGTTTAGTTTCCCGGTGACTGCAGTCATCAAAGTCAAAGTTGTTATTAAATCCCTCCCATCTTTTGTTTTGAGTTCTTGTTTTCTCTGATAATAAAACAAATTATTGAACGGACTAAAATTTTATTTCCTGGTTTTAGTGTTTTTTATGATAATGATGACGTCTTTATTTTGGTTTCTTTCATAAGTATTGTTATTCTTTTCTTAGTTTTCGCCTTCTCCCAAATCAACTTATGCCAAACCAGTAGCATGCAAGAAAGCCGGTAAAAACAAATTCGTCTTGTCGAGCGCTCGCGACCAGCAAACTTCAAACATCATTTTCAGCGTTGGTGCAAACAGATAACCATGTGGTGCAAAAGTTTGAGAATAGAAAAATATATAAGCTTTCGAATGAAGTAATTTTTTTGGCCCCCTTTTTTGTCTGTTTCGCCCTTTTTGCTTTTAAACTTGGCGCGACGGCAAAGTTATGCTTACGCTATTGGTTTATATACTAGACCGGAAATGAAAAGCTGACCGGATATTAAATTTTGTGCTCATGCGCATTGCGTTTTGCCGCGGTGTTCACGCCCGTAACACGCCCGTAGGACGTGTGAGGCTCGCGCGCTTCGCGCGCGTAAGACTCTTAGGCTATGCTTTACCAATTTCTTTACTGATTTTGAGAAAAAAAAAAAAAAAAAAAACGGCTGTTTTGGAGTCTATGGCGTCAGCAGTGTTGTGGAACTTCCTTCCACAGTCAGTAAGAGACTTGCAATCGGTCGAGACTTTTAAACGGAAACTTAAGGAGCATTTTTAAAGGAACATTTTTAAAGTCTTAAGGAACATTTTTAAAGTCCTTACATGGAACATTGAATTTTCATTGTTATTTGTACTTTATATAAATAATATTTTATTTTTATGGACATAGTTAGGGAATGTGTAGTTTTTAATTATGATTTGCCTTCTGTGAAGCGTTTTTGGACCACTGGGAAAAGAAGCTATATGAACGTATCATTTATTATTATTATTATCATTGGCATAAACCATCGAAATATGAAATATCAGCATTGTTGTTTTGTTTTTGTTTTGTTTTATCAACTTTATTGGTCTGAGTCTCTCTAAATAAATAATTACATTAACGGGAAAAAAAAGACCAAATGGTAAGGTGCACTAAATCAGTAAAAATCTTAAGAAATGCTTATTAAACTATTGTTGGCACTGGCATCCACAATTACGTGCAAGACCCCATGAACATGGTTTATCGGGATCAAAGACATTTGCCAATTCATCTTTGTACAAGTTAGTTATACTATTCTTAAAAGTCTTTATGTTTAGAACGTCACTGGGCTGAATTAATTTACATATTTGGTTCCATAATTTAATACTGCGATTAAAAAAGGAGGACTGATAGGTAGCTGATTTACAGAAGGGCGTTTCCAAATACTTTATATCACTTGATTGAGATCGTCGAGTGTGGCCGTGACTAACACTCTTAATAAAACTATTATCAATATCAATATAGCCACATAAGGCCCTATAAAGAAATACTAAATCCTTGACCTCGCGGTTATAGGTAAGTGGTAGCAGATCCAGATGGATCAGTCTCTCTTTGTAGGACAGTTCACCTTGACCCCTTTTTTCACTCGGTTAACTCGCACTCGGATAACTCGAATTAACCGCTAACTCGACCTAAATGTTATTTTCGGCCCTAGCTTTAATTCATCAAGAATTCTCTGAAATTTACCCCGATAACTCGAATTCTGGTTCTTGAACTCCACTCGGATGTGATCCCTTTAGCTCTTCTTTTTGTATAACCGGTAAAAACACTAAAACAAACACTGGTCAACACTACATCAGTTTGATGGTGCAACGAACAGATCACGTTAGTCATAAAAAACGCCCAATCATGTTACCGTTTCTGATGAAATAAGTCAAATTTGCATTGCACTAAACACGAAGGTGCTGAAAAATCGTTATAGCTATCAATTTTTAATGTGGCGAATTGAAATTTTGAAATCGACTCCCTTAACTCGAACTCTTGCTAACTGGAACTGCTTTTCGCTTCCCTTCAGAGTTCGAGTTACCGGGGTTGTACTGTAACTTGCCGCGATCTTGGGCCCTTAGTGCGAGGCCTTTGATAGGGAAATGATGTTTAATTCATTAGTTGAGGTAGAAGTCATTTTCATAAGAAAGGTTTATTGCGCTTGGTCTCACTGTGAAATTCAGAGGAAGGGTGGGGGGGGGGGGGGGGGGGTTGGAACTGGGAAGTAGGCTTAGTTGGAGAGATGATTCTGTGATGGGCAGTTCTCAACCGAAGTCTCAAGAAGTCGTGCAGAAAAATTCATGAAACACCTTGTTACCAACCAAGCAATTTTATTGCGTTTTAAGATTATCAGTCACGGAAACAGGAACAAAGGTAACATGGTCAAATTTTATTTTTTAAAAAATGCACTCTTTAAAAACGGCTGGATCCCACTGCTGGGCTACTGATAGTGAATGAGCAATGTTCAACACAATCAATAATGAGCAACACAGTCTTAAGTATTACGTTATTTGGTATCCATAAAGCTACATTTTTTACATAGTGTCGAATGCGCCTGCGTATAACGTATTTAATGGTGTTAGGTTTGGTAAGCAGCAGTTTAGGTTGACAGTATTTATTGCATTGCCGGTGTGACTGCAACAGTTCCAGCAGTTGACACAGTTTATACACTTTTACACGCTACTTGCTATTACAAGTGTTGATGAAGTTGGTGCAATCGATATAGATAAGGACGCGGATGGCTCAGTCGATGTAGATATGGACGTGAATGGCGATGCCGATATAGATAGGGACGCGGGTGGTGATGCCAATGCAGATATGGACGTGGATGTTGCAGTCGATGTAGGTATGGATGTGGATGGTGATGCCGATATAGATAGGGACGCGGATGGCAATGCCGATGTAGATAGGGACGCGGGTGGTGATGCCGATGTAGTTGGCGAAATTGATACAGAGGTCGACAGGGAAATCGATGCAGATAGTGAAAACGACGTTGATGGTGACAAAGATGGTGAAATTGAAATACTTTCATTCTTCGTCATGTTGCAGACCTGGAGCAGTGTCTCGTTCCTGTTGACTGTGGGGTACAATACGCTGAGCAGGTGTACCGTGTTTACATACACCCACCGTCTAAGGGACCTGCACTTCCGTCTCCTTACCCATCTCCTTCCCCGTCTCAATCCGCTCCTCCGAAGTGGGATCCACACCCACCTGAAGGGGCACACCCTCCTTATTACCAATCGAGGCCGCCGAATGATAATGCCGCCTCCCAGTCTTAGCGCGGTCAGGCGAACAGATAATGAAGCACACAGCGTATCATTACAGAAGGACAGGGTCACAGGGAGACTAACGTCTACCAATGTACCCTGCATATTAACAGCTCTAACTTGGGTATATCGGAACCAATAATAGCTAAAACGGAATGTCTTCACAAACAAGGATATCTTGGTGATAGGTTCCACCTGAAGAAAACAAAGAATATAAAAGAGCTATTATTAGATTGGATACAAATATGTCCCCCACTTATATTTCAAACGCGCCATATTTAATTTATTCCCATTTAGGTTTTAGATTATACATCCTTACATTTGGGTGTTTCATTTTGTAATTCTTTTGCATACTTGTATGCAAAAATTTGCGTTTGCGGTTTCCATACTGGAGCGACTAATTTAGGGGATATTTTCTTTGCGAAAGGTGTCAAGATTGATAGTTTTAATTGCGGACGGTGCAATCAGTAGAAATCCTTGGACAATACCCATACTACAACCCAAAATTTCCTGCAACAGCAGGAAACACCGTCAGCTTCTGATTGGCTAAGTGCGTAAAGGGATAAAGGTCGTTCCCATTTGGACAGAAGCAGAAAAATCATAAGTTTGTGTCCGTTTATAAAAATTAAACGGACTTTTCAGGGTTCGCGAGAGACTGGGTCTGCGTTAAGTCGAATTGCAGACTGTTTTGGGAGACGAATATTAACCCAGTTCCCTACGCAACTTTATAATGGCCAAAAGCGCTGGCTTCCCATAGCAAAACTCGACGTAACACCGACCAACTCAAGCCAATGGCTATCCCCAGTTTAAAAGTATGTTGTGTAGTCTTACTTCTTATGTTGTCGGTCTTTGTTCTCAGTGTTGATGAAATGCCTGGTAATTTTTTTCAAACGCATGCTAAGTTTACTCGTACTGCATGCTATGCAAGTTTCGTTTAAAGACACGATCATTCTAACACTATCAGTAAGAATGCATCTTTTAAGTTTGTACTATGTCCTTCATTTTGTCCGTTGCATTTATATCTGTAGGCCGTGGGGAATTGACCTTTTCCAAGCACATATTCTAGGATATAGAGGAAAAGTGCCTGCCTTTCAATATTTTGCATTCCGAGACCTCTTTAATTAATGACGAGCTGTTTTTCAGTTGATCGTGGCGCGGTAAAACAAACTGAAGTAACAAAGTGCGCCTTTCAAGTAATATTATGAGCCAATCAGATCTCGAAGGAACGGTAGCAGGTCCTAAGCGCAGGAATACTCCGCCGTTTAAGCAAGTTAAGCTAGTTTTGGTTTTACTTCTTACTGGGTTAGATACAACTGAGTACCCGGATTTTCACGTTCAGCCTATAGCTTGGGTAAACGATTGGTTTGGTTCTGATAAGTTGTGACTGTTTGAGAGATGAACGCGATACTGTTTGGCCAATCACATGGAGGAGCAATTCAGTAAAAGTAAAAGCTAAGACAATATTTCTTTCGACACTCCACTGAAAACTGGTGTAATGCAGCAGACAAATAAATCAAATTTATTACCTTAACTTTCAGCTTAAGAGGATCGAGGGAGTTTCCGTCAGCAGGAAGGCTAACTCGGAACTGGACATTAAAAATTAGGAGGAGCTTTGTTCTTAGTGATCGTACGCCAAAATCAGAGAGGTCTAAGGCCTGTGAAGAGAAAAATAGTATAGCAAGTTACGTTTTTGGGTACTAATTACCATATTAGCCAGATTAGAAGCCCAAGTATTTAAAGGGTGTGTTCTATACATCGTTCTTAGAGTATGATCATTACCAAGAGGCCCTTTAAATTAAAACAAGTTTTAATGAACTTAGAACCAGGACAAATTTCTGTGGATGCCAACAAAAGAGACAGTTTGATCAAAATGGGGAGGGAAGCGGGCGTAGGGGGAGGGGGGGGGGGGGGTGGGGCAGGGAAGCATCAAGTGGAAGAGTTCAGGCATTTGCTTTTTCAAACTCTAGCTATAGATTTACACGAAAGGAGATTTGTGATGAATCTGGAACATCTTGATACCGGATTAGTTGTTTTGCCGTTTATACGCAGATGCGTGAATTGGAAATGAAAATTTCCTGGTTTGGTCACGTGATTGGGTGTTTGGAATCCGGAATCTGATCTACTCTGAATACTTTGTATACGAATAGAATGTTTTCGTATTTAACTGATGTGTACGAACGACTGCGAATTCGATTACCCTACAAGTTGGAAACCCTGAAACATTTATATTTCTTTATTAAATTAATGTAAACCTAGCCTCACGCTAGGAAAGGCATTTCATCATAATCATACTCACCAGAATCGTGCTCCTTCGTGCCACAATAACTGTAAAGCCCGTTCCCAACTGTGGCGGAATTGTGAAGTTTCGACTATAAACCGTGAATAAACGCACTGCAATTTGCAAAGTGAGCTCAACTTCTATTTGTGGCATTCCAACTCCGTCGATATTAACTGTCAAGGACGCAAGCAATTTCACTCTTACGCCTAGAACAGTTTTATTCAGAAGGAGAAATGTGGTACGATTGACGAAAAGACAAACTGGAGGGATTCTATCCCAGATTTCAGCAACCAGCGACTCGTTAACGTTGCTAACGTTGTAATACACCGATCGCCGAGAGCGTTTCAGCGACGCGTTGCCAGAGTTGCTCTGTTCACTCGATTCACTTTGGGTATTGTTTACGGAAATGCGCGCTGTTGCCTTCCGAACCACCAGCTTCACAAAAAGGTCGTCCGTTTCTAAATCGGCGAATCCAAAATATTCAGTCTCAACGAGGGATATTCGGCTCATTAAAGTTACTTTCATCGTAGGAACCCCCCCACCGCTCTGGCCGTCAATCTCGCCTCCAAGATTTAGCTGTTCAGAAAAGTATACACGACTCTCTGACACCATCCCGTTGCTCTTTTTTATGAGGGCAGAGTCAGAGTATTTCATGTCCAGATCGACTCCTGATGGCATTCCAACGAAGTCTGATCCATCAAAGTGATTCTGGATTGAGACTGTGCCCTTATCTGATGTGTTTGCTTCACGGTGCATCCTCACTGACTGAGGAAGCAAGGGAGACTGTTCAGGACTGAGAGAATTCGAGCCTGTAGTTTTCCCATCCAATTTTTCATAAAGGTCCCGTTTCACTGTCGGCAGTAATTGCTGAAGAATACCATACACAAGCCGTAGTTTGCCGTCATCAGTGGAATTCATACCATAGATTTCAAATGATACGTTGCTTCCATGACTTGAATTTCTAAAAAAAAAATGACAAAAAGCCTTTTCATTTGTACTCTCAAAAGAGACTTGATTGAACAGTTTTTATTAAAGTTAGATTGTGTAATAACCAATGTTTGTCTTTTATGACCAGGAAAACTTGATTTGCATTACAGAGTGACATCAGATTATTTTGTTTGAAGTTATCTGCAAACGGTTTGACTTTGTAATCCTAGCTTAGATAAGGACGATAAACTGTAGGCACCGCCTCACAACCCTTGTTCGTTTAAAAACTGTGTTACGTACACTGCTGGTAAAAGGTAGTAATTATTCAAGTCACTCGAAGGTCGAATTCTTCTATCGGAATCACAGTTTGCTATGTAGTTTGAAGAAAGGTTTAACCCATGTCCAGTAAGTATAAGTAAGTTCAATGTAATCATTCCGGGAAGTGAACGCGGATTTCTCGAGCAGGCGAATTTGGTTCAATTCTCGAAGTCCCTGGGCGGACGCCCCCAGTTTAAATCCTCTGCTAAACTTGTGCATATCCAACTGGTTGTCTCCAGCTAATAGGGTTTTCTAATTCTGTTTTGCTCTATTTGAATTATTCCTTTTAAATTATTTTTCTGAAGACAGGATTCTAGACTAGTTCTTTGCATTAAGAGCTAAGCGCACTTTCGCTAAGCCTTTCAACAACACATGTTTTTTTTTGTTTAATGCCAAGAGTATTTTTTTTTTCTGAGGGCAAAAAAATTAATGAATATAAATTACACTCAGAAAACACGGTATTTACCCGGAATCAAGATGAAAACGAATCAGGAAAAAATCTATTGTTTCATTGCCATCTACAATGTCCACCTCCCCGGTCACTTGGGACACGTTGAATTGCATTAGGAACCAGTACTCCTCGGATGTCTTGTTGAGGACCATGATGCCAACTACCGCACGTATGGTTCCTGAAAAATAGCAATCAAGAATTATAGGTATAACTAGTAGCAAAGGGGAAGGGGAGTGGGGAAGTAATTTCACTGCATGATCATTCACGTGATCTTGCAAGTAGTTGGTGCAAAAGAGACACCAGTTTCCTGCCGAGAATTTGTGCTAAGGCAGGCAGCTAACGTAGCGTCGAGAAACAGGAAAGTTCGATGAGAAATGCTAATATTGTTAAGACTGATTTTTGGACGTTATTATCACAAGAACGTCCACGGTCCCAAAAACTATTTGCATTGTAAAAATTTCCAAATGGTACATCAGATAGAGTCAAACATCCTCTGTTGAGTCAAAACAATAGGCCATGATTCACGATTAATTTTAAGCTACAGCTTAATAAGTGTGTAACAGAAAATGGGAGAGAATAAGTTTGTTGATCCGTGTAAAAAATCTCATGAATCCTTTGAGAAGAATTTTTTTTTGTTATTTCGTGGAACCACGCGTAAATTTCACTTTAATTTTAAGTTCCGGAAAGGAAAAAGGCTGATTCGGATAAAAGGAATGGGGGTCGTGAATGACTAATTAATATTTACAGCTTCAAATGAAGTACTTTGTCGTCAAGTTGTGCTGTTTACTTACGGTTGTCAAGAGTCGGAGGGAAGACAACTTATATTGTTTCCCATTTGTGGTTTTACAAGTTCTAACCACTCTACTTTCGGCCTTTTTGAGGGTATTGGCTTCACGAAACGCTTGATTGATTGGCGTGTTTTTACGGCGTTGAACAGCAAAAAAGATTAGAGTAACAGTTTTTTTTAAGGAAAAGAAAAATGGGAAGAGCCACGTAAAAGAAATTTTCTTTTTAAAACTGGTAGTTTGCCCTTTTTCTACGCGGCCTTTTCTCCGAGCGAGAAAATTACTTAGGTCATTATATGCGTTTTATCTCACTAATTCGCGTTGATTCTCACTAGATTAAAGTTTACTGAAAGATCTAAAATAAGACGCTGAGTGAACGAAAGTTAGATTTTTTTCTTGTATGTTTGTGTTGCTAGTAACCTGCGATCTGGATCTCCTCAAAAATGTATAATTAAAGGGTTTCTTTCGTTTTTGATTCTACTGAGTTAATTGTTCATTCCTTTTAGACAGGTTACTAACACCAGAACTCTTGAATAAAATTGTTCACTCAGGTGGGTCGTGCCTGAAGAGTAGAAATTATACTTTCAAGTGTAAAATTTTTTCTGAGATATAAGAACAACCCTTTTAAAATATATTTTTGTACTTTTGTGCATCAGTAAATGAGTCTGCGTGTGTTGAATTATTTAGTGATGTTAAATATGTGTCTTCCCTTGCACATTCAGTGCCCTAAAGGGTTATAAAAGTTCCTTAGTTGATTTTGTTTAATTTGATTGACTGCGAGCTCTAAATTTAAATCGGCCAAGCAAAAATAATTTATTGCATGTCAAAAATCAGTGCCAGATAACAGACACTGAAAATTTTAATCATTTTGTGAAAATTATGCTGAGCAATGCTGAAACAACACTGTAAAGAACCACTTATTAAATTTTGATTTGACTGGCCACACCCAAGGCCAGAATCATTTTACTAACATTTTATTATCTAATTTGATAGGCTGTATTCTATGTGGTATGTATTCGAGTGTGATATTTGCGTTGGTATAGAGAATACGAAGAAGCAATTGGATGAAATAGCACAAAAATTACAGCTAACGATGCAAGACAACGAAGTTATTACGGAACATAGCAAACTTGATAACCGGACTGGCCGAGAGGTGAATGAACTGTAGTCTACTTTCATCTTTGTAATCATGCAGTTTATATCAAAACTGCTTTATTTGGTTTTTCAGGATCTTTCCATTGAATATTTTTATCAGTGTATTTCTTGGTTTTTGAAAGATATAACCTAGAAACTGTGTTAATGAAATTTCGATATTAAAAGAACTCTTTTTGTGTAATACTTTATCAGCCTACCTCTCTGCTTATTATTTCCCGTTTCTGCTTCTATATCCTGATCCACTTGGTAAGTGAGTGTATCGCCCGTATTCAAATTTACATCTGTTAGACGATTTGACTGACTTGGAGTCGATTGGTTTATCGTCAAATACAGCGACACAGAAACCACCGCCCCAAGTAAAAGAAAAACTGTTAAGGCAGCGATAACAATGACTTTAGTCTTGCGGGTAGACTTTTTCAGTTTTTCATCGCTGAATTCCTCCTTCGAGTCGGGCTCTTTTTCTGCAGCCATGGCGAATCTCCGAAATGCTTAGTTCGCTGGCAGATGCGGAGATAAAATGATGAAGTGCGAGAAACTGTCTTACTTATATACCTTTAATTTGACGGTACGTAAAAAGGTAATTTGCTCCACGTGACGCTCTCGCTTGCGTGGGAGGGTAGCATAACAAGTGTCCTGTTTTGTTCAATAGTTCAAAATAAGCCGGGATATTTCGGCAAAATTCCGGCGCATTCCATTCGAAATATTTATCCTCTCGGTTTGAAGGGTGGCGTTGCAACAGTGACATTGCAAATTTACCAACCCGTTTACTATTAGTACTTCGCTTCTTTTTGTACAGAGAATGCTTTCCCCGTCAAGTTCTCTACACTGTACTAGTAAACTTCACATAAATTGCTTAATAAACTCCACATTGGGTCAGTTTAAAGTTACATCGGAAAATGAGTTGCATTTTGGGCAATCCCGACCGTCAACTTTGACCAAAATAGAAGGCTGGGGTGAAAGATTTGTACCAGGGGTTCAGAGATACTTGGATACTCACTTACCACTGGAGAGAAAACTATAGGATTGAACTGCGCCTTCGATTTTCGGATATGGATCCGTTTATATTAAAGCAGTTCAAAGAAAGTGCTGGTTAACTCTCAGAATTTTTTAATGACTCAGCGAGATCTTACTTCCTCATGAAACCTATTTGCTCAGTAACAGTTTGTTTAGGGCCAAAAAACAAGAATTGGATAAAAGTTTGATTGCAATTCATTTGTTTATGTAACAGATTTAACCAGTAACTATAGCATGCTAAAACTCTGACAATTAAAAAAAAGAAATTCACAGGAAAGCACTATTCGCGAGCCTATCATATCTCAAAGGGAGCTCTGAGTCAGAGTTTCTGATGTACTTTAAATCCTTCAATTTAGCCGGTACGCCTTGACTAATTTACAACTCAGTGATAGCAGTCTTAAGTGAAGTAGCAGTCTAAAATGTTTGAACGAAGTAGGCACCCTTAAAGAGTTGTGTCATCAAGACCCTTTGAAAAATACCGCGCTGAGCTTAGTATAATGCAAGAGAAGAGGTAGGCAGCTCTCACATATTACAACACGGCTATAAACTCAGTACTGCGAACCTGCTACCGAATAATGAAGATTCTAGTCCCCAACCCTTGATAGTATAGCACTGGGTTGTTAAATCTTGTTACGATTGTCTAAAGGGCGAGATTTAAATCTATGAATGCAACTGCGTCAAGGGAAGTAAAGCAACGTAAAATGTTTGAGAGCGGAGTGGGCACCCTACTATCAAAGAGTTGTGTCATCAAGATCCTTTGAAAAAAACCGCGCTGGGATCAGTATAATACAGGAGAAGAAGTAGCTCTCACATATTACAACACGGTTATAAACTACTGCAAACCTGCTTCTGAATAAGGAAGCTGAAATAACCTTTCTTCCCGTCTCGCACCCTTGAAAGTATAGCACTTGGTTGTTAAGTGCTAGTTATCATTTTCTAAAGGGTCGGCTTAAAATCTATGAATGCAACTGCGTCAAGGGAAGTAAAGTAAAATCACTGAATTCTAATAATTTATTTTTGCTTGCAGCCAAGACTTGGAGTTTTGACCAGATTTTTTTCATTTTATCAAGGAAATAAACTAGCTTTAAAGATATTGCCAACGTAATAATGACAAATAAAACCGGTGATTGAATATTGGTTCCTAAGAGTACCTCCACGCTTGCATTGACATAATGAAGGAAACTGCCAAAGCCCTTTTTCCTGTACATCATAACTGGTTTGTGCAATAAAACATTAGTCAGGTAGCCACAAAAATGAAGGAATCATGGATTGAACTTAACCTTATCATCAGAATGAAATTTTAAAAAAACCGTACAAAAATTTTTTTTCAGTGAAGAAAAGATTCGAAGAACAGGAGTTTTTTTTATGTCGAATGGAATTTTATATTAATTCCGTCACCCAGTCCAATATAGGCGTTTAAGGACGAGCATTCATAATACATAAATTGTATTGCCTCGTGATTTTCTTAGTAGAAATTTGATTTTTTTTTTGACTTATGTTTTTTTAATTATCTTGCTAACTTAAGTTCCACCATACGAAAAAAAATGATACAACAAACTTCAAAACAAACGGACACTATTTGTATTAATGTTTTTTTTATTTCTGTTATTTAATATCTGGGTAGCAATTGGATAAGGCATGATAAAAAATCTGTGTTGTTTTTATTTTGAGCAATGAATTGCCTGACGGGTGGTCCTGAATAGAAATTTAATCGTGATACAATGTTATCACTTGATTTTTATCGCATCTTAAATAAGAATTTGTTTATTTTGCATTCCTTATATGCCTAAAAATAGCGCAGTCATCAACAATATTGAAGGTCATGTGGACAGTAAGAATTAGCAGGTATTTGCACACATTCGGCGCACTTCACTGTAAAAACTGTAAAAATATAAAGGCTTCGAACAAGAAAAAAATTCGAGAAATCAAATATGACTCAAAAAGTCACCAGCTGGAAACAGCTTGACGATGATGTTGATCAAATGTTAACCTGGAATCTATGTGAACCCCACACGTGCATGTTACGTTCTCCAGATGTAAATACAGCTGCAGCAGTAGCTGGTCACGTCCATATATAGGAGAAACGATCATTCCAGTGTGCTTTTTTATTGGCAGTATTGCATTCAATTTAGTTGCAATGACTAGCTGATAAACAAACTACTTTATTTGGCCGCCTGTACTATACTTTCAGTTGCTACTAATATCTGCACGCAAAAGCTAAAAGTTAACAGTTTTCAGTATAACCTTCAATCAAGTGAAAAGGAACTGAACGTCATGGTTAAAACTTTTGATTTTTTTTATCGTTTCTATTCCTTCAAATTATTAGGCAGGACTGTCGGTTATATGAGCAAAAAGTAGCCATCCGACAACCCAACGAAAGCGGCCTCTCGATCCGAAAAGGAAAATTTTGAGAACAAAGGAGATCGGAGAATCGGGCCATCTTCGAGTGACCGGAAAAATGGCCAAAACTGGCCAAAATTCAGTTCAGAAATGCGGTGGTATGGTGTTTTAATTTTAACTACGCTTTAAAGTATTGGTAACAATAAAAACGGAAAACGATGTCGTAATCTTTAAGGTCCAAAGTACTTTTTGCATTTCCTCAGTCATCTTCATACACAAGCAAACAAACAAAGTAAACGCGCTGATAAAATGTTGACTTTTGAAGCCAGTTTCCGTATTTTCTAGTCAGCTTATCTTGTTGCTATCAAACAAGTGGATTTTGATGCAGATCTATTTGGTTAAATTACTTTAGTTTTCTTTGTTTGTTAATTTATCTTGAAAGCGAATTGAACGTGGGACAATATCGGGGCAATGGGTTTACAGTTGTGCACTACTGAACCAATTAGTCAATAAATTGCTATAATTCTTTTAACATATATGGACTTTGCTGGTTGAAATATGCTGTAATTAATTCCGGAAATACGTTCTAGCGGGCGGGGATAGGTTGGCAGCGCAGGAGGATAATACAGTTTCAGGCCTGATACAGCGTGGAATGGCCCTCTCTCTGATTTTTGGGATAACTCCAGCCATCATAAGGTATCTCATGGCGGAAGCAGTCTCTTAGACTTAGTTAGACTTAGCTAATCTTGAAAACTTGAGGTCCTTGAGACACAGCGTGCAATCCATATATCTTTTATCTGACAACGACACAATTTTGAGTAAAAGCACTGATCGATGATGCTTTGTTTGTGAATATTGGCAATATTCTAACCTGGAAGTAATTTGCCGCTAGTATTAACGTAAAAATACGGCTTCCTACGTTCATAGGAAGGATTTCATCTATTTAATCACTCTTTCAATTAATCAAATATTCAACTAATTGGTCCGGGTAATCTTGGGGGGAAAATTTTTGGATTTAATAAATCATTCCATTTCAGTTATGACAATTAATGGAAAATTCTACTTATTGACGTCGATCTCAGTCGAGCATAATTTTGTTCGCTTCCATTCCCTTAAAAAGAAAAAAAAAAAGAGCACAATCATCAACAATATTGGACAGCGAGTCAAAACCGTTATTCAAACCTAAACGTTTTTTTTTTACGATTATTGGACTCAGCGAATACACTTTTGAGCTTGGATAACATCCGTGACAGATAGGTATTATTAGTCCTTTCAAGTTGCAGCAAGTCTCTTGGTTGCAGCTATGGTTACGTTGTAGTTGCTAAGCAGAATGTCTACCCTTCACTGCACATTCCTTTTCTTAAAAAAGAAAACAAATTATCTTCAGGATTGTGTTATCGTCAGTTTAAAAAAATGCACTTTATTTGATTTAGGTGTCAATGTATTCGACACGAAAGTATTAACTGGGGACACTATTTTTACGTTTCCTACTGGATACGAGACCGCCATTTTACGTTGTCATCCGAGCCACGCGAAGGTCTAACCGCTTGCAGTACAAAGAGACAAAGAGAGTACCTTCATTTCTCAGTTATTTTAAGACCCTGAGTATTAGTCCAGCCCCGGGAATTGAACCCGCGACCTCCTGCTCATCATTTAAGCGCTCTACCGACTGAGCTAACACTACTGCGGTCAAGATTTTGGTGCTTTCGATTGTTTCCATTTGACGAATTCTTCATGCCCGCCTCTTCAGCTTGAGACGACACACGAATCTTAGCAAACTAAAAGCAGCTGTCGCCTGTAAAATATTTGCTACTGTGATCTCCCCTATTCTAACATATATCAGTGAAATTTGGGGTGTGTATACCAAACCAGATTTTAAGATCTGGGACGGCTCACAAAGGTACACCTTTGTAAACAATAATTGGAGGTAAACAACAAAGCTTCTAAGATAGGTTGTAGAGCAGAGCTTGTTCATTTTCCTTTAAGTATCACTATCAATAAAAAAATTTTCAAAAATATTTTGTATATACAGTCTAAAGAAGAGGAATCTCTTGTCAAACAAGCTTTTTTAATCAGTTTAATTTCTTGACTCACACGGTAATGGCAAAAATAGCTTTCACTCTCATTTGATGAATTTATCAGAATACTTTAAGCTTCCTCACTTTAACCCTGATTTATTAGATATAGCGATGGCAAAAAGCTATGTACGTTAATGAAACAGGAATCTAATGTCTCATATTAGCAAAACACTCTTCAACATTGTCAAAAACTTGAATTTTATAGATCTTTTAAAACTGATCATAACCACCTCTCTCCACCTCAGTTACTTAGAGGAACATGCACAGCTGGGAGAAGGGCTTCAGTAAAACTACGAATAAGCAGTCACAAACTAATGATAGAAATGGGTAGATACAGTCAAATTACGAAGGATAATAGGCATTGCCCAGCTGTTTACGGATCCAATCTAATAGAAGACGAAATTCACTTTAGTATATAAGCACCAATGCAATGAAATACCAGGTGAGCTTTCGCGCGAAAACTTGGTATCTTCACATGTGCAAATATCATGTTATCTTCACATGTGAAAATATCACCGTTGCTATGGCTACATAATAAATCGCGCCTTTCACATAGTTCATTGGTGTTTATATAATAAACAGAATATTACATGGCCGCTTGGAGATACGAGATTTCTCTTCTCGTGTTGAAAAAATATTTCACGAGTGAGCGCCGCGAACGAGTATTAAATATTTTTCAACACTCAAAGAGAAATTTCGTATCTCCGCGCGGCCATGTAATATCCTCTATTTCTTTTTCAGTGTCCTACGTACTTTATGATTAAGAATAAATTTTACAATAAAGTCAAGACTCTGATTCCAAATAGTACCCAGTTACCTATATACGGTTTGATCAATGAGCTGATGAACTCCTCTAATTACTTTATCAATATACAATTCGTAAAATATATTTCAGCTTGTTTTGATGTTCGTGACAAATTATTATCAAAGCAACGTAAGGGCCAAGTCGCACCACAGGCAGACCACCATCTGTTAGTGGGGGCCGTTGTTGATTGAAATCTGAGCAACGATCTTTTGTTATTTATAGAAGAAATACATATGAACAATACGGTGGCTGTAATTTGTTCCAAAATGCAGAATTCAAAGCAAATTTTTCAATAAACGTTTGAGGAAAATGCTAACTGAGTCATGTGTCATGTTTTTTCGCCGTCCCGTGCTGTTTTAAGCGCTATTTTGCGAGATGAATATTTGACCCCGGCGGTTAGAACTAAAGAAGTCTCCTTCTTTAGTTCTAACCGCCGGGGTCAAATATTCATCTCGCAAAATAGCGCTTAAAACAGCACGGGACGGCGAAAAAACATGACACATGACTCAGTTAGCATTTTCCTCAAACGTTTATTGAAAAATTTGCTTTGAATTCTGCATTTTGGAACAAATTACAGCCACCGTATTGTTCATATGTATTTCTTCTATAAATAACAAAAGATCGTTGCTCAGATTTCAATCAACAACGGCCCCCACTAACAGAGGGTGGTCTGCCTGTGGTCGCACTAGAGGACAAAACTGTTTATTTATGTCAAAAATCTGTCATCACAATGAAAAACCAAGTGCGACCGGTTTGTTCAGCAAAGGACAAAATTTGGTCGCGGATGGACAAACTTCAAAGATGCCGTCGACTACCTCTGGAGCAGGCCAAATTGAGACAAATTTTGGAAAACAATAGCAACGGTGTTTTAATTCGGAAATGATTTGACAGGTGCTATGTAGCAGAGTCTCTTGTAAAATTAATCACGTTCTCATTCCGCAACAACATGAATCCCGGCGCGGGCGACCAATTTTTCCGTACGAATCTCCACAAAATCCACCAGGATGGATCCATGTTTAATGATCGAGGAAATGCCAGCCCATTTCCTTCGACCACGAGTACTGACCTCCAGTTCAGCGAAGATAGCTTAGTCAACGCCGGCATCAACCCCATCTTCTTCACGCAGTGCATATTCGTCAGCCGAGAACAAGAAGGCTCAGAACAGATGGAGTAAAGAAGAGAAGAAGCTTTTAGTTCAACTGTGGGTTGAAAAGCACGATCAGTTAGAAAGCTGAAAGTCAGGGAAGACGCTCACAGCATGGTGTTGTGTTTTGTTCACAGATTTTGTTCTTAAGTGCGACTGTAGCTTTCCGGACAAATCTTTTGTCACTGGCCGATTTCAAGTCGGATTTGTCCAGAACAAATCTGAAATTGGCCTCTAGTGCGACTTGGCCCTAATTGCCCTATGATGAAAATTTGATTCCTAAAAATAGCTTTTGTAATACTGTATGTGCTTGTATGGTCATGCAAATAAAGCTCGTTGTTGTTGCTGTTGATAATGGCTCCATGCAAGAAAAAGAAAGAATTTAAAAAACGGCAGCTTAAAGACTTGGCACTTTACTGAGAGCAAGTATCTTCTATCCCCAGTATTAGTGGAGTGAAACTTTTAATCTTCTGACACTTAATCAGCCCTTGGCTTTTCGACCCCAACTAAACAATTAGAATTGATCGCAAATGGAACCGGCTTTTCGTAAAAGCCCGGCCTCTGTTAAAAAAGGAAAAAAGACTTCTATTATTATCATATTATGGACCAGTTTATTATGTGGAACGTGTTTTAACTTACATTTTTTTCTTGAAGTAACAAAATCGAAAAGGTTGTATTGGCTTTAAGTTTCGTCAGGAACCGATTGCTCCTGGCTCCGGAAGTTGCCTCAGGCTTGTGCCAATTTTTCCCGAAATCGCACAAGAGAACCTGCACGCAGGTTATAATTATTGTTAAGAAGCAGATATATTCGTCAAGTTTAATTTGTTTGCGCATTAATTCATAAAGCCGAACCGGTTTCAATTACTTAAATCTTTTGTTGTGTGGGCAGGAAAAGAAATAAACAGTAACCACAAACAAATAAACAGTAATTGCTGTAACCGCAAATGATTGAAAAGCAAAATATGGTTGCTTGTATTGGATTAGCCTGCGTAGCTGGCGGTATTGTGTGGGTGCGAGATTTAAGTTTTGGCGGCGGAGCCGTGTTCCAAAAAAAAAGGGAGTGGGGACGGAGGCGGTTGAAATACCGCGGTATTTCTCGCGGCTTCGCCGCTCGTGACGGCTCCGCCGTCAAATCTCACTCGACTATATTACAACGGCTCCGCCGTCAAATCTCACTAGACTACTACACAATACCTCCAGGTACGCAGGCTAGTATTGGATCACAAGTTTCTTTGAAGCTAACTAGAAGATGATAAAAAAAAGGGCGGGGTATGTCAAAAAATGGTGAGAGTTATTGCCGAGTTCCCAATTTCCCATGAAATCAATGTGCCCACTCGGCAAAACTCAATCCTAGTAGTAGGCAGCTGGTATGTCACACGAAGCTATTCAACCCTAGCTAAGCTCCTGTAGCTTTGTGGTATAGAGAGCCTAAACTAACTAGCTAACCAGGTCATATTAATCATCAGGGTTAAAATTCGCCATCACACTGGGCCCAGTTGTACGAAGGCCGATTAGCGCTAACCCGGGGTTAAATTTTAATGCGGGATACTTTTTCTTTTGTTTAAAAGCATTTTCTCGGATAATTTTCCCTATTTGTTTTGGAGCACCCAATCACCAAATTACCGAGCAAAAGAATTAAACTGAATGTGCTTTTTACGCTTTTATATCTGAATTTAAAATTCGCTTTGAACAACCCGGCCCTGAGTTATGTCGTTGCGGTTGAGGCCAATAATTGTGCTTATGCATATCTCAAACAAGTCCCACACACACTTGGAAAATGTTAACACGCAACCGAGCGATCACAATTTGAATCATGAAGTCAATATTTCATAGTAGGTCCGTTAGTTTGTCGTGGCTCTACAACAACCCAAAACGCCTTCCATTCAGTCGAAAGAATCTTTCTTATGAACTTTGTCGGGTTGTCTAGATATAGCCTGTTGGGGAACCAGTGGAACTGGCTTTCCCGCGTGAGCCGTTATACTGAACTTAATTAGGCAGTATATAACCCTGCTGTCACTCAAAAACACCTATTCTTGGTTTGAAACCACGTGACAAGGCGGCCATATTGGGGGTCAACACAACAGAATCTTTTCTGTGAAAGGTTTGAGCCCAGGAGTCATTTCAAAAGTAGGTTGAGTTTGATCGTCCGGGTGAACGTAGTCCTGAATAGTACTGTTGTTGCTGACAGTGACTGCAAGAATTTCATCCTGATAGGGTACTTATTTTGCAACGTTCTTAACAGGCGGCCCAAACTCACTTTACGAGGGAAGGGTGAAATGTAATTTACATAACATAGGTGACGCGCCGGTGTCGCGTTACAGGCGACCGTTGAAAATATAGGAGACTTTGTATGAGAAATATATTACTGAGATCTGCGAACGCTAAATAACGCTAAACCCTACAAAAGACTTACCTGCAATGGCCAATGTATTCCACTGCATTTTGGTATCTGTTTGTCGTTTTACTGGTGTTTTTGGCTTTATTGCGTAACCACTGTTACTCCTTTCATAGAATGAAGTTCGTTCTATGAAAGGAGTAACAGCGGTTACGCAATAAAGCCAAAAAAACAGTAAAACGACAAACAGACACCAAAACGCAGTGGAACACATTGCAGGTAAGTCTTTTGTATTCATTTCATTTTAGAAAAAGTAAGGTTTAGCGTTATTTAGCGTTCGCAAAGTGAAGTTTGGGCCGCCTGTGCGTTCTTTTGCTTTACGCGTCAATTTAATAGAATAAGGCAACCCAAAGATGGCTTCAATTCGAAAACCTGACAGTGGATAATAAATGCATAACACTTTGAGAATGCTCCATATAGTACGAAATGAAAAGTTCAGAGCGAAATATCGTTGACTTGCATGAGATGTACACAGGAACTCCCTCACATTATAAGGCTGAAGGAAAAAGTTCAATCTTGTTAGATAAGCCCAGTTTTTATACACTTAACACCAAAAAAGAAGTCCAACCCAACCAATATATTAAGTTATTATTTACATCAATATATTAGGTGCATAAAATTTATGTTTTACAACCTGTGAAGGCAAACGCCATTACACGATCTGTTTTCACAGGCTACTCATTCACTATGTCAATTTGAGAAAAAAAAAGCGCAAAAGGAGTTTTCACACTTTAAACCCGTTTTTACAATGGTGGTTTGTCTGTATAAATCTTTAAATACATCAGGGCTCGACCAGACTTTTTCTGTTTTAACCCAATAATCGACATTAAGCCCCAATATCCACACACAAATTCTCCAAACTGATCTCCATACATTTTCTTAAAGAATTTGGTTGGGAGAATTTGATAAAAAAGTCAAACCATTTTCTGTGTTGTTGGGAAAAAATTTATGCTGCTCACTCTTGGGACTTCAAGAGCTAAAGATACGTGCAAACTGACGCAACAACTCCCAACATTGTTAGCCCAACAATGTTGGGAGTTGTTGCGTCCATGTTGGCAGTAGTGTGCAAACGGACGCAACAACTAGCAACATTGTTGGGCCAACAATCTGGGGAGTTGTTGCGTCCGTTTGTACGTAGCTAAAAGTTTGACCGGTTTCAAACTTGGCGCAACAACACGCAACAGGGTGTGGAAACGGACGCAACATGTAATATCCAACAATGTTACGTCCGTTTGCACTGGGCTTAAGATGAAAATATCAGTAATCAGACTTTCACACATCATTCCCCGTTAACTAGATCATCAGTGCGAGTAAAGGACATTAAATTAAGGACTGTAAGCAATGCAAAAACACATAGTAAAGTGAATTGAACAGCTATTCTAAAAGACATAAATTATTTTCAGGGTAGCCATCTAATGACTACATTTCCTGGTGGGCGGGGGAGTAGGGAAGGGGTATTAAGGTGTAAACTAGATCGAGTCCTTGGTAAGGGAGTGATACTTCATTTTAGAATCAGCCCTTTCTCAGTGGGATTCCCTTCGAGTTCCGCACAGCATATTCATGGGCTATGTTCACACGAATCCGGATATTTTTGAAACCACGCATATTTTTTAGTCCAGCTTGCTTTAGCTTAGTCTGCTACACAGCCGTTTTTGGTGTCGTCACGTAACGCCTCTTCCTCCCTGTGGGGAGGAGCGTTGCGTGACGACAGTAAAAACGGCTGTGTAGCAGATTAGCTTTAGCTGCAACTCTGAAAATGCGACAGCTCCTTTTTGCGCTATGTTCATCAGGTTTCCTTGATTTTCGTTTATTTACACACGCGTTCTAATCAATTCAAAAAACAAATCGTCGGAAACGATATAAAAAGTAAGTATCCTGAAGAATACTCGACCGTCGATAAAGCAGGAATAGAAAAACTTTTAAGCGAGGAAATCCAGTTTCGTGTAGAATTAATCGTCTCCTTGACTGCGAGCAGTCTCTTATTTTTCCCTTGAGTAACAGTAGGTCGAGAGCATAATTTTACTTTTTCGCTCGCCGCGCCTGGCTCTAAGGAAAGAGGGACGACCGCTCGCGGTCTAATCGCCTCCTCATTTCGTATCTTATCTCCAAGCAAGCGAGGCTCAACGCTACTAACAGCGTTCTTGTTTTACCGCAGACAATATTGACCTTCCGTTCTAATGAAACCAGTGAATCCGCTGACCGAAACCGCATCTTTTTGCTACAGAGTGTTCTAGGACCCCGTACACTCGAATCCGGGTAACAAAATATGCGGTTTCAAAAATGTCCGGATTCGTGTGAGCGGGGCCTTAGCCTTGGAAAGAAAACACAGGAAACTGAAGCTTTAAGAGTTGATAACAATATACAATAGTACATTTCGAGCAGTCATTTTTTTCCAGGAAAATAAATTATCAAAACTGAAGTAAAGTCAACCTTGTACATGATAGTACCCTGCAATAAAGAAATTACGTACACTAAACAAGTTTACGAAAAGTCGTGTCAGTTCAAGGTTGGGCAAGAGACTGGGTCGGTTTGGTGTTGAATTGCATTGTGGGCCTTCTTTAATAGAGGAGAAGTTTGACCCAGTTTCCCGCGCAACCTCTGAATAGCCCAGCCTCCTTCCCATGGTCCAGGAGAGGACCCCAGGAACGAGTGTTAATAGCCGTTAAACGAAGTTATGGCTTCCTTCTAACACAGTCCCATAGCGAAATTCGACAATGCACTGACCCAGTTACACGCGTACCCTCCAAATTAGCCTGCGTAGAAGCCTGCGTAGCTGGAGGAATTAACGTGTCCTTAGCCTCCTCCCCATTCTCCGCACGGCTTCGCAGCTCCTCTGCCAAAACTTATGCCCGCGCTAACAATTCCACAGGCTACGCGGGCTCCCTCAATATGAACCATTCTGAGACCTTAATTGTTATCTGTCTCTATAGCAGTGACTGGTAATACTAAAATTATAAAATCGTATTTTGCGATTACAAAACCTTTTCTCGAAAATGCAAAGTCTGAGACTTAATATTACAGCCTAAAAGTAAAACAAAATATTTTCTCGTGACAAAGCACACGGCTGATTTGTGATCCCACAGGGACTCAAGTCAGTCAATAATTATTACTCTATTTACAAATTCCTATTTTACAGGGCAAATGCCAAGCTCAGCTTTATGTCTAACTTCACCCTTTCCAGAATAAAAATTATGAAAAAAAAAAATTTAAATGACTTTAACAAAAGAGTGTACACAAATTGAACCAAGTTCTCGATCATTGCGATGTTCCCCGGTAATGCAAAGCTGGCCGTTTGTAGATAAAACCCCGAGGCTTAAACTTAAAAATTGAAACTATTGTGTTGTAATATTTCTCAAGGTCATTTGTTGTATCTAATAAATTCTTGTATAAAAAATCTTAGGTTGGAATCCACACTGACCGAAACGAAGAGTAATTTCTTTCAATTTTGCGATCCCTTCAGCTTATAATTTTAAAAAGTTAAAAAATCACAGCATTTGTGAATAGTACTGTTGTAATATTTGTCAGTTTGGCACTAAAAGATGCCAAGGGACGAGCCAGATTATTGTAGCTGAATGCCTTTCGTTATAAAATCTTCATTCGTGCATATGTGGCGTTGCGTCTGCCTTGCGGGACGGGACGGGAACGAGACGGTTACCATAACCCAGAAGCGCTTGCCCAACTGCAGCTTCTCCCCAGACACTCGCGGTTTTCTGTAATAGAGAATTCACTCTTCCTCCACTCAGAATGAATTTCCGGAACGGTTCATGCATTCAATTCATATGAGCGCCTCAGTCGCTCTGCCGACGGTACACGGCTGAGAAGGGCTTCTGGTTAGCCGCTGTCGTTGTTTAGGAAGTCTTTCTAAAATTCTGAGCAATTCACTAAAAGTCGGCCGCTTTTCGGGATCAAATGCCCAGCACATAGTCAATGAATCCTGAAAGAGACAAAATATGTTCACGTCGGCGAACCTACCACAATTCCAACACATTCAGAACTGAGAAATGTTGAATTTGTTGTTACTTAGCTGGGCAGAAAAACACGCTTCAAACATTGCAAATGACAGTTGAACCTCCATTCAGCGACCACTAATCAAAGTCCCGAAATAATTGTAGAAAAGAATGGGAAATGAAACCTCTATTTAGCGAACGCCCTAACGAGAGTTCTCCCAAGCACTTGATACACTCAGTTTGGCGTTAGGGACGGATCATTAGAAAAGTTATTGGGGGGGGGGGGGGGGGGGGGAAGGAATTTTCGAGCCGCAGGAATTTTTTTTCGTTATCAAATTCCTTGCATGAATTTTTTTTAGGCCATAGCATGAATAATTTTTAGGATTAATTGGCGTGCATGAATTTTTTTTTCATTCAATTTTCCCTTGCGCGAATAGTTTTGTTGTACTTCGCACCCACCCCCCCCCCCCCACCGCCCGATAAGTTTTCTAATGGTCTGTCCCTTATTTCAAGAATATGATGATGGAAAAAAAATTCAAGATAAAAGGTGACGACCAATTATGGACCAGTAATGCTGCTTCCGTCGTGTATTGTTTCAAAATAAAGTGATGTTTCTGCTTAAGATTATGCTCACGTTATGCTACTTTATGACGAACTCCGAGGGTGGCCGCCTGATGGGAGTTCAACTGTAAACAACTACGGGAAATAACAGCAATGAAGTTAATTTGTTTAGTATTTCAGTTACCATGGCAATGGTGGGTGTTCTGTGGCATTTCGCGATAAGAGCTGTGGTATCTTGTAATCAAGGCTGCAGCATTTGTAATGCCGCATTCACTCGAATAAACACCGCGGCGCTTATTAATTTTTCACGCCTCAAATGCGGTGCTTATTCGAGGGCGGTGCTTTTTCGAGTAAATACGGTAATCGTCCGTCTACGCAATTTAAAAGAAAAACATACCAGTGAGAAGAGCGCAAAAATGTTAAAGAAACCATGGAGCATTGCGTAGATCGAAGATTATCACGGAATGCTGTAACTTTGATTACAAAATCATAGCTTAAACCCATGTTGCAAAATTCGCGGTGAAGTTATTGCGAAATGCCACGGGACAGTGGGCCAGTGGCGTACAAAACCTAACGTGATTTATCCTGTATCTCGTACTGACTTACCTTTACTTCCCTCGAGACGTCAATATTGGCTAGCGATTGTTTAACGCCTTTTCCGACTTGCCAGATAATCGCTTCGGGAATAAGCTTCTTGAACGGCCACGAGCCTGAGCACATCTCGTACCACACAGTTCTGGATAAGGACAAAAGATTATCAAAGTGATTTCGTATCAGCACGAGCAATTAACCACCATTTTGAGGTTGCAAGTAACAATGGATCGGTGTGGTGCCGAATTGCTGTATGGGACTAGGGGTACGTTCTCGCTTCTTCTATCGGCCATTTCGAGGATGTGCGAAATAATGGGTCAAAATTGGAACCCTAAAACAGTCCTAGGGCGCTTTCTATTCAACAAAAATTCCAGTTTGAAATTTCGGAAATTCCACGTGCCCAATGGATGGTACATTCCAGTTGCACAGACCCGACCCAAGCCACTGCGCGTTTGGTTGGTGTTCTTGTAAGCAGGAGAGCGGTAGTGGGAACAACAATTTTGTCAAATGGAAAGGGACATGTCGGTCCGAGCGACCAACCGACCGAAATGACCAGACCTGTCAAAGTGGATCACCTTCAAAGCTGGTCCCGAATATCTCGGTCGGACCAAACCGAAATGGTACGTTCTATTTGATGTACCAACGGTAATTTCCGGAATTTTGGGTTGAATGGAAAGCGCCCATAGTCTTACAAAACAAAACTGGACCATTATTTTTTGAAATTCAATTGATGCGAAGACAAGTTTGTTCAATAGCGTGACATATTCCCTTTAAAGAAACAAGATACTGTGGCACCGCCCCCTCCCCCTTCCTTAAGAACAGAAGGCATTTAAGACTAAGCCTTGATTCTATCACAGGGCTCGTACAGATTTTGGGATCCAAAATTCAAGACTTTTTCCAGACTTTTACCAAAACAATAATTTCTTTTTCCAGACTCAAGGTTATCAAATAGGTGATCAACACGACGCAGGAACAAAGCCTTTTTTGAATAAGATTTGACCAAAACAAAATAATAAAACATACAAAGTCGGCTAGTCGTAGCTTTGAAAAAAAAACTCAAGACTCTTTACCATCTTTCCAGACTTGTGCTTTATTTTCCAGACTTTTTCCAGGCCTGGAAAACTGCTGGACATTTTTCAAGACTTTTTCAAGAATTCAAGACTCGGCAGGAACCCTGATGTTAGCCTGCATTGCAGGCACTTTCTACGCGCGATGGAATGTTTCTGTATAAATGTCAAGAACTGCGCAATGTTGAAACTACCATATTGAATTCAAATAAAAGCAAAGGAAGTCTCCTCCAATCTTCCTCTGTCATAAAATCAAAGATGGCGGCTACAGCAATGCGAACATAAACAAGCAACTTTCGCCCGCCCAAAATACGCCTGCAACACCAAAGATATGATTTTAATTATTCGAGTTTATTGACTTGGGAATTTTAACGTCTTGTCATATTCAAGTCCTGTTTTACCAAAAGAAAGCTGTGGGTGACTTAAGAGGAAATAACATACCCGAAGGCATACATGTCTGTTGCCATGGTGAACCGAGACGAGTCCGGAGCATCTTGTTGAGTTGTGAGCGAGCGCAGTATTTCCGGTGCAAGATACGGCAGCCACCCTTCCGGTATCATCAGCCAACCGGGTCTAACTGACTTGGCCGTCAGACCGGCCACGCTAAACAGACCAAAATCTGTGATAACTACACGGTTATTTAACTCCAGAAAAACATTCTTGGAACGCAGGTCCGTATGAACGATACCTCGAGCGTGAAGATACCCCATGCCCTGTAGATCAATATGTAGAGGAACAGAGTGACTAAGACAACACGGAAAAGTACTTTTAACTAACATGCTGGAGATATAAGGACATAAAGGAAGGCAATCATGTCAACCAGATTCGAAAATCAGCCAACACTTGATTTTCAAGACCAAATTCCGAAGAGAGTACTTCCTAGAATAGTGATGCGTCAGTTGGTCTTTCATGAAACAAAGAAGGGACAAAGGTCTATTCTGACAAAAATAAGTCAACAAGTCTCACCTGAGCGATTTGAGTGCAAATTTGAGCAAAATTGAGCAGAGGTCGGGAGTCCTTTCGTACATGCACGTGAGTATAGAGGGAGAAACCACGGCACATGCTGTTGAAGCAAAGATAATTCTTACGTGTAACGATATTATTTTGTGAGGTTGGAGGGGTTGGGTAAGGATCTATTTCAGGAAAAACTTAGAGCACGACGAATAATTCTTCCTTTTGATCGCTACGGTCGGTGTAAATGATTCAACGACCGCAGAGACAAAACAATGATCATGACGAGGTCCTTCGGTCTTTTTATTTTATTAGCGACCGTGGCAATGGATTGCTCATCTTTTCTCGTAGCGATCATAGCGAAACTGAGCTTTACCGAGGACTGGGTGTAGATGGGTTTAACTGACATACATATACAGCTATTTCGAGAAAGCTTGTTGGGAAAAGTGCACGCGACAATCCTGAAAGGCACTGTGGGTGGTTTTGAGTTCTCTTTTTTTCAAAGAAATTTGAAAGAATTGGCACGAAAGGCCACGGAAATGTGTTTGCGAGTGCTAAAGGAAAGCAAGAAAAGTAGGTTCGACAGCTACAGTCGTCAGGAACAGTGCATTGATCATATCCCACATTACCTTTCGGGATTGTCGCGTGCACATTTTTTTCCGACAACCTTTCTCGAAATAGCTGTATATAAATGCCAGCTGAGAATAGTAGCTGAGAAATGCACAATAAATGTCAGCTGATATCGGTGCTTTACCCTCAATATCTTGAGATCGATATCACCATTTATATGAGTATAGGAAACATCACTGTTGACAAACATTGTTTTTGTTATTCAAATTTGTAATAGAGAGGAGAAGTCGTTACGTCACGTTGCCATAGTAGCAAACTTTTTGGATGACAACACCAAAACGTCACTTAAAAAGTGGATTCGTACTGTTTCAAAATCATCGATCTTATTTAATTTTATTTACTTTGTCAAATGTTGGCGAAATTTTCTGGGTTGAACCCAAAAGGACCGTACCCAAGTTTAGAAAAAGAAAAACGAAATTATTGTGTTGTGCTCACCTACTCCATAAAGCGGGCGCGCGAAATTAGGAAGTTTCACGTCGCAGTCGTGCAACAACGGCTAAGAAATGTACAAAAAAGCGTGATGCACGTGCAAAGATGTTTTTTTGCTGTTCGCCGTCGCCGTTGCAAAAACTCCCTATTGTTGTCATCCAGAAATTTTGCTACCATGGTAATGTGACGTCACACTTCTCCTCTCTATTAGCGAAACAATAGCATCTTATGTTCAAGACTGAACCAACACGCTTCTTGTTGGCACATTACTATCAATAGATGACGTCAGCGTGAGTATCGCGGCTATACTTGATCATGTGATCTCCTGTCTTGGGCAGCCTCGACTAGGGTTTATGCTACCTGTAGGCAACCAGCTTTGTAACTAATAACAAAAGCTGTCAATAAAGTTGTTGTTGGATAATTTAAACATTACCTGGTGATGATAGCAAGTTTGGGTGGATCCATACAAGCGCCCATGAAGAGTACTACATTCTCATGTCGAGTCTTACGAAATGTTCCGACTTGATATCTAAAAGCGCTTAACTGCTCTTCTGTCGGATTTTCAATCTCAATGATTTTGACGGCGACTTCCCCATGCCAGTGACCCCTTCAAGACAAAGAAATGCCTATCACATATCGTACATTTACTAAATTAGGTTGAGTATGATCGTCCGGGTGAACGTAGTCCTGAATAGGAGTGTTGTTGTTGACAGTGACTGACGTTTCGAGAACCTGTGCGGTAGTCATCTTCAGAGTCAAAGTGAGTTGTATCACGTCAGTTGATGGTATCATCACGTGATCTCCTGTCTTAGGCATCATGGTAAATGTATCAATTGTACATTTCCTGTAAGGAGCAAGCTTAGTGCACTTCTAGTAGACCATCTACTGTTTTTCTATAGATTTTGTCAACGCAGACTATGGGTAACGCTACAAACATTAAGTTAGACGTGATAAGAGGTGAGGATAGGTACGAGCGAAGGAGAAAATCTAGTTTTCTTGATTACTGCCCCTACCCCCTCGCTCCGTTTTGACTCCCCACAAACAAAAACATGATAAATTAGAGAGTTGCGGACGCCTATATTTCAGGGCCCAAGTTCACAAAAAATGCCGCAGGTGCGTTGTTTAACCCACTCTCCATCCCCTCCTAAACAAACAAACAAAAGTAGGAACTTCCACAGGAAAAAACATTTTTAAATATAAAAAACCTAAAAAGGATCAAAACATTGACACACCCAGGTGAACTTGCCAATACCCCATAGTCCCCACACTTATGAACTAAGATTATACGTCTCTACAAAGGAGGATGCAACACCCTTCCCGGCATTCTTTGCAAATGAAACAAGAACGCCGTCGCGTAAGGACATAGCGATATCAAACTTCTTCCTCAAAATCCCACGTGATACTTAGAAAGATGAGAGAAGGAGAAAAACTTTTAGCTTTACTTTACCTGTAAACTTTGCCAAATCTCCCTACTCCAAGAGGACTCCACGTTATCTCCAGCTCTTCAAAGGGAATCACCCACTCTGACATTAAGCTGCCTCGTTGCTAAGGAGAAAGAAATGCAAAAACAATCAGTTTTCTGCTGACCTGTTTATACAGTTGCGTATTCAACTTGTCACTTTGTACTCTCGCTAAGGTTTTGAGTACTCAATGTGTGTGGGAAATACAACCAATACGAGATTTCACTAGTTTTCGAGAAAACTTTACTACAAGATGAAAATTTTGGTTTCTGTTCTTGTCGTCTTTAATTTCAAAAACGTTTTTGGACATACGTTTTCCCGCCAAAACAAACAAACAAACAAACAAAGTTGTCTCGGTGGTCCATCGATTTCCCGCCAAAAGATGGCATACGCATGCATCAGAGGGTCACATGGTCCGTCACATTTCACACTGGTTTACATGTAGCTAGTAGACGGTCCACCACGACTACTGTACGCTTGGATAAAATCTACTGCTAATTTGGGAACTTTACCTTGCTAGCAATGCTCGAGAAAATTATATTTTCTGCTCAAAGGAACGCGTGGGGAAGGTATATTACTCGAAGTCTGCTGACTAGAAATCGGTTCTATACTGAAATAAAATTGTTTGAAATGTCGAAAGATCTTATGTAAAAAATTTCCACTCTAACCGTTTTTAGTTAGAAGCGGGTATCGAGTCTCGGGATACTTAAAGAAACGAGAGAAACTTTTTCAAAGTTAAAGGTTTTTAAGCGCTTTAGATCATACGCTTAGTCTATATTTTGCAGAGACGGTAGTTTCATCTTAATTTAAAGCCCGTTGAATGAGAGCTTTATTATTTTGACTTTAATTTATTTCAATATTTAATTTCAAGTTTAGCCACAATTATTTTACAACTATATATCATCCCATCTGCTTAATTTACTTCTCGCCTAAAATTATTTCAACCCGATCTATCCTAAAATATATTTGTTTAAGATCATGATTACTGCACATTTGTATTAAGTAAGTTAGAATATCAAGGAATTATAATCATGCCATTTAAAGCAGAATATTACTCACATGTAAATCCCAAAGCATGTGTGCTTTTCCAACCTTTCATCAAAGAGGCACACAAACTCGCAATTAGATATTAATAGCAGGCAACTCAACACAAACACCCTTGTTAGAAACTAAATAGGGGGTACTGTAAAGGGGTCACTTAAACTTTAGATTAAAGAGTACATTTCAGTATTTCTTTTCTTTTATTTCTTTTCAGTTTCTACTGGGTTTCAAAGAGCTCAACTCCTTTAAAACCATGTTTAGTACGTAAGGTTGGATGTTATTCAGATTGAGGACATTAATTTGACTAAAAACGATCATAAAATGGTTGCGCTAGGTTTTTTTGTTTGATGTGTTTTATGTGGGAATTCAGTTAGTTTTTGTTAGGTTTTATAATGTTTAAATCATTAGGACGTGCTGGCATGGATTTCATGTGCCTCATCAAAAAACGATTAACGTTATTCATGAAAATAATATGGTATCTTTTATTAAGTGTTTATAGAATGTGAAATTACAGATGTTAAAACGATAAAAAGTAATTAGTAAAAAAAAAAAGGAATCAAGCTTCGCGTGCGTGAAGCATAAGCAGTGATACAGTGCAAAAAGAAAAAAAAAGACAGATTTCACACAGATAGTTTTACATTCTACAGTCTCTACGGAATAACTGTGTTGGTGGTTGAAAGGGGGGAGTGGAAAAGTTTTTTTTTTACTGACTGCCACTCTTGTCCACTTGTTTTCCTCGTTAATTGCAAGTTTTCTCTCTGAAGGCTCATTATTTTACTAAATTAAGAGAATCTGTTGTGACAGACCTGGAAGGAATAGGGGTAGACAATATTTCCCTCCCCTGCGCCTTCATGCTTTGCGTTTACACACGCGTCCAGTTTGCGCCCGACGATGGAAGGCTGTAAAAAGACTTCTGAGTTATACTTACCCCTCGTCTACCACGTGACCACGTTCCAGTCTCAGAATTATAATCAGATATTTGTGCTTCAATGCCTTGATCAGGGCTTGAGATATCGTCTCCAGACAGTGTCTAGGGTAAATCCAAGAAATCAAAATAAGATAGGGTTTCAGGAACTTACTTTGAGAAAAAGTGTGCATGAAAAAAACATAGGCTGAGGAAACAACCGCCATTTTGCGACGCCACTGCTCGTTTTCTCAAGAAATGACGATTAACTAGTGAAAAATTCCATACTGATGACGCATCACTATCCAGATCTGAGACGTACTTCTGATTGGTTCTACTACCAGGATGTCGCATTTGTGAAAAGTAATAGCTTGCCTTGACAGGATCACCACCTTATAGTGTTGAGGCTGTTTGCACGTCTCCATGACCCCTACAGCTATGACGGCTGGGGCCCGTTTGTCGAAAGTCCCGGTAACTTTTTGGGCCCGAAATCAAATATTCAAGTCGAAATATAAAGAATAAGAGCGCGGGTCCTGGCTAGCAAACTACTCCATTTTGTTTCACTAACTGATAGCTTTATCATGCTAGATGCAAAACTATTGAAACCTCGATCTTAAATGTAAACGGAGACAGCTTACCGGGCCCGTTAATTATCGGGACTTTCGAGAAACGGGCCCCTGGAGTCTTGAACCCCTGTTAGAGCTAGCCACGCAAAAGAGGTCAAAGAGTAGAGGAAGATGAAGTATGATCCCCTGGACCCACAGGTTGGGGATAACTCTGGGCTGAGAGCTAATGACCCTGTCCTGTAAAAAGTTGTTATAGAAACTGACGGCCTTATGCATTCTCGTATGTAAATAGATGATGATGATCACGATAATGATGATGATGATGATGAAGAGATGATGATGATGATGATAACAGCGATGTCATCAGGTGAGAGTTGGCTTACAAAACGATGTTCACTTACCGAGTCATTACTTGCCATAGTTACACTGCTTTGTTGTGATTTCACACTTTCTGTTCTCACAAGGGTGCTTGTTGAGTCAATCATTTCATCACTGGAAAAGTGATAAAACAGAGACACAAGACTGAATGCATCTTTTTCTTACACCTACACTTTTTTATGATTGTAAACATAGCAAAATGTAACAAAAGTACATTGTGTCATTTGCTGGCTGGAGGCACGAACCGGGTGGGTAAATTTGGACTCTCTAAAACACAATTTCCTACGTCCCCTGGACCGGAATTGGTTAACCAGAAAGGTTTTTTCAGGCATTAAAAAATGCTCACAAAAAATGAAATATTTGATTTGGCAATTTTAGTTGATTCCAAAATGAAGAGTGTATGAATCTCCGATGAGAGATGGTTAAAAATGTTCAGTCCAGTTGTTGCATTGACTCATCAGAAACATCTCCACTGTTCACAGTCCCCTACTAACTTTCCCGTAAGATGGATGAGTGTCAAACGTACTTAGGGGTCGCTTTAAACCCCAACGTCCACCCCCTGGGTACATATAAAACTAAGATGGCCTTCCATACCAGTAAGCGCTCGATCCTGACAATCTTACGAAACGAAAAAATGGGGGACTATGTACAGAAAAATCATTTTAATGAAGATTTGTCAGTGAAATCTATCTTTGATTAATAAATGAAAAATGACTTTCACGCTTAAAAAAGAATTATTTGATGTGTGATCTTCCGGATATTACATGTCAAACAACCAGACAACCCGATGTTGCATCCAAACTCACTAAGTGAGCACTTGTTAAAAATTAATACATCTGGCAAAGTTGCATAACGAAGGGATCTATAGGGTTTATATGGGAACAGTAAAAATTCGAAAAAACTCGCCTTATCTTAGCTTATTGTGATGAAACAAAAGAAAATTAAAGTACACTTACATGTGTTGTATTTTGTGTCATTTTGTAGCTACTCTAAGATAAGGCGAATTTTTTTGGAATTTTTATATGAACCCTATAAATCCCTTTGTTAAGCAACATTGCCAGATGTATTAATTTTTAACGAGCACTCCCTTGGTGAGTTTGGGATGCCTGTGTTGCATCTGGCATCTGGCCTGAAACAAAACCCCAGCCTACATTTCGTAAAGTAAGCAAACAATGTCTAGCTACCTTACCTTTGCATGGGAGTTGTCATTCCTGAAACATCTGTCAATCAGAAGAACATGTGTTAACAATTTGTAACAGTATAGTGACTGAAAATTCTATTGCAACCTCTCACATGCAGCCACATGCATATTGTACGCATGAAGACAATAGTTGCATCTCTTACACATCATTTAATCTTAACTTAAATTTGCCCTAGACAGCTTTAAATGCTTGTTAATGAAGCTTTTGTCACCATCCAAAAGCTTATAAATTATTCATACAAAAAAACCCAATGAAAACAAGGTCATGAGTGTAATGTTAAGGTCATAAAACACAGCCATACTTTTATTTAACAACAGCTTAGTACATCATGGTAAGCATTGACATATGAATAATAATGATCAAATGCACTTAAAGTGTATATGACAGAAATTTTTTTATTTTCTTGATAGAAGCTATACAGTGTTTTGATAAGGAAAGCAAAAAAAATTTTTCTGACAGCGATTTTTCTTCCCCGTGTTTTAACCTGCCAAAAATGTGAAATTTTACTTCCAGCGAGCTACAAAACCGCGCTAGCGAAAACAGAAGACTGGGAATGATTATGACGTCATTTCAGGACATTCTATTTCGCGGCAGGCAAATTACCTGGTCATTTTCTTATTTGTGTGGCAGTGTTTGGAGAATGTTTATTGAGTTTCCCTGACCTTTTTTGATCAGAAACAGCAGAAATCAATAAAAAGTCGCTTAAGCTCTAACCCCAAATTTCTTGGGAGAATGAAGATTTTTAAGTGCGGGTGTAGTTCAACAGGTACAGCTGTAAGTCACTAAGATTTCAAGTTGCCAGGTAAATACAACAAGTAGGTGGGGGATCAGACAGCTAGGGATTTCTTTTGGTTCTATTTTTCTTCTATTTTCCCATGAAAGTAGGCGGGGGAAACATTTATAATAGCTGGGGGAAATCCCCGGCCCCCAGCTCTTGATAACAGCCCTGGTTCAATAAACTCACAGTTTGTGTTTTATCAAGAGTCACATGTTTCTTTACAAAATTAATACTCCTCCTCATTTTTTATCCATGTAATTTTCGTGTTTGTGCTTTCGCAATTCAGTGGACCCAACTATCTCGGAGCCTGGAACAGGCTACCATGTTCATTATAACCTCACCTGTAAAAGAAAAGTGAGAATCTGGAAACTGATCAAGCTCTTCCTGTGCTGAAAGGCTGGTGCCATTAACTGCTGTAGGATGTGGTGATGATGGCGGGGATGATGTCGATGATGAGTTGGAACAAGAATCTCCACTTGTACCAATATGTGGTACAGCACTGTGAGGTGGAACATGAGACCACTTGGGTTCAACTGTATTCAAGTCGCCATGGCTACGGTTTGCATGGATTGGTCTGTTTTGTTCGCGACAGTATCTCTCAATTTGAAGAACTGTGGTTAGGGGTTCTGAGTTTGTTCTTTTCATGGCAGGACGCCTTATTGGTAATGACCGATAGTCAAAGCCTAAACGATAGTCAAAAGCTGCAAAAGAGATTAAGATGGAATCCATCAGAAAATTAAGTAATTTTAATTTTCAGTGGACAAAAACCTTATACCAGAGTGAACATCGCCTATGGGGCCAGTTAGGCTATCATGAAATCCAATTCATTAATGTGGAGACCAAGGTGACAAACCATTTAAGTGCGTGTCTTATCCCAGTGTAATACAAAGACAACGCCATAAGTAACACACAAGTTTAGTAACAGAACGGCGTATAATATTTTTAAGGTAACTTAAACACAAACTGTATGCAAAACAGATTGTTAAATTTATTTTAGCTTCTCACTGAAAATGCATGTTGGCTCCATGTATCAACACAGTTATTTGATGAAGTAGACTGTAAAACAGTCTTTGCTTTCCTTGACAGCGTTAGGGCCTGTTTACATCGAAGTTGGGAACCCATGTAGGTGAGGTAACCAGCTTGGGTGAGGTAACCTACCTGTCCATACAATAACTCATTTTAATTTGATCAAAGTTTACATGATAGGTGGGGTGACCATTATGAGAGATTATAGGGACAGGTGGGTGGGTTACCTCACCTACATGTACCTGGGGTCCCCCACCTTCATGTAAACAGGCCCTTAGTAAAATAATGAACATGAAGGTTCCTCAACATACCCCTCAAACCAACTACAGTGGCTGCACGTACATGTAAATATCTACAGTTGTACATTATCAACTAATTTGGTACCTCGGCGGACTTGGTCTTTGAAGAACTCACCACATCCCTTGGGGAGCCCACATGAAGCAGGAGTAAGCTTTGAACATTTTTTGTGAAACTTCATCCTATGAAATAAAGTGTACAAAGAGACAACAATATAGACACATTATATGCGTTTGATTTCAGACTAAACTTTTTAACCTGGGTTTATTTTCAATAATAATATTTCCTTTGTCTCCTGGGGAGCACTTAGATAGATTTAATATGTTTTGTTGTCAACTATCTGTATCCAAAAACAGTTATCTAAAAAAGACCTGACAAATAACAGACTGTTCATGTAATATAAAGGTAAAAGCGAACAAAAGCCAAAGGCCCACACGGCCGGAGCTTATTTCCAGTTTCTGTAGCATGAAGCAAGCCTAGGAGTATTGCTACTCCCCCCCTGGATGGGATGCTAGTCCGTCGCAGGGTTACCCCCCAGCAGTATGTCGCCGGTACCCATTTATACACCAGGGTGAAGAGAGACAAAGTGGAGTAAAGTTCCTTGTCTAAGGAAACAACGTAACGGGCGAGGCTTGAACCCCGGACCTCCTCATCAAGAGTTCGAGGTGTTAACCGCTCAGCCACATAACCCTCCACAAAAAACTGTTCATGTCATCACCACTTAAAATACTATTTTTATCTTCTAATCACAGGTCAAGGAAATTCCTGTATTTAGCTGCTAGCCACGCTAACTTTTCAGCCATTGCCTAGCCGCCCTCTTCATTCTTTTTGTTTTTCAGTATTTTGCTAAAACAATTTTCTTTCTCTGAAAATTTCTTTTTTTTGTTTAGTTTCTGTGCCAACTTCTGGAAGAAAAGGATAAATAGGTGAAACAGACTTACTTGCATTCTTTGCACTTGACACCAACAAGCAGGATTTTATGACAAAAATCACACGACAATTTCACCATGAAGGTTTTCTGGGAAAACCTAAATAAAATTGATCAATTTAGTGGCAAACTGACCTTGTACATTAATTTTGAACTGTTCAAATTTTTAGTCGCTTTTATTATTATTAGAAACAGAAAACAAGCAAGATTAAAACAGATTCTGAAGTTATTAACACAAGTCGAGAGAATTTAGTCTTGTCTAGGCATTTGTGGTTTTAAAAGATAGAAAACAATATTAATGCTGCTCTTTCTTGGGACACAACAGACTAGTAACAAGTAAATGACTGCTAGGGAAGAGTTGTTGCTAACAGCTCCTCTCCTTGTATGTTATGGCCTGTGGTGGTGTAAAAAAGACAACCTACTGAATCTACAGTACTTGTAGTTTTACTACTACAGTGTACATTGCACTTTATCTACATGAAGGAGAAGGTAAAGAAAGAATGCAATGCATACCTGTGTTTTATTGTATGTCCCAAACCATAGTGAGCAACAGGAGTAATGGACCTTGCAGGAGATGCTATGCCATGTAGACCTTAGAACCAGAGATTAACAATTTTTTAGACTAGGAAATGCATCCTGCACTCTGACATGATGACTGCACTTATCAAATACCGGACATTATCATTTTAAAGGAAACTGAAAGTTAACTAAAGGTACCATAAACCCTCTATGAACTCACCCCCCTCTCTAATAAGCCTCCCTTTTTAAACTTCCTTACCCTCCCCTCTCTTTAATTCCCCCTCCTCACCCCCCCCCTCCCCCCCTTATTCTTAAATGATAGACTGCATTAATAATCACAACCGTAACACTTCATGTAGAATGATCTGGCATGGTTTATTCATGTACTGGAAGTTTGGATTTGTTTTGATCTTTGGCTGAATGAACTCCAACTTCATGTGCCCGAGCTTTTTCACTTCGCATACTAGTTCTTTAATGGAGAATTGATACCACCATCTTTACAAAATTAAGTGAGCCCCCTCTTAAACGTGCTTGAAAAAAATAAGCTCCCTCCCCATCTTGGAAGGTTTTATAGTGGATTTATGGTATGCCTGACAAGGTTTTTGGTACTGAATAACCTGGTGAGCTGGCCAGACCAAAAAAATACTGTGTAATGTGACCTTTCTAAAAAGGAAACTTCTTTACATTCCTCAACAAAATAAGGTAGTAGCCTACAATCCATCCTTTTTTTGTAGGTGACAAGGGATGATTGTGATGTATGTAATTTGGTTCATTTAATTTAATCGCTTACTTGAATGATGATCGGACTCTGAATCAGACTGAGAGAAGTCACCACTTGTGCTCTTGGGAATTTCTATAGTCATGCCAGGAATTGCTGGTTCTAGCTTTCCTCTTCCTTGCTTCTTCCCAACAGTTGAACTTGCATGTTTACTTGTAATAATTATTCTGTTTCCTGTGAAGAAAATCCCAGAACACTGTATTATCTCATTATTGTACTGCAGCCTTTCAAAAAAGCCAGCAGCCAGCCAAAACCACCACTACCTTCTCTGCGTTTTTGGCCATGCCTCCATCTACTGGGCTATGTCTCAGAGTTTTTAAACGAAGGTAAAATCTAGCCTATGAATAAAGCAGCCCCACATCACTTCCTGATGATGGGGACATTTAGCACAAGAGTTCTAGTCTGCATTCAGTCTCGAACATTCCACTAATTTGATGATGTAAATTTCTTTTTACATAGGTAATTTGTTAGTCAAGGCGTTCCAGATGTGCAAAAAATGTACATTTGTTTAAGTGCGTTTTCTGTTGGAGGATGATCAAAAAATTTTGAGTTCTGTTTTGAATTGGTGTTAGCAAAACTCAACTGCTTGATTCTTTTAAAGCAAAGATTAATTATTATTTTTTCCCATGAAGAACAAAGGAAGTAATCCTGCAAAAAGGCAGTATGTGACTGGCCATTGGCTTGGTTGGGAAACATGGGGGGGTGGGGAGAGAATTTGACATGAGAATGAATTTAAAATCATTGAAGACCTTTTCCCATGCAAACCCGTGGAAAAAATATTATTCCAGGTCAAACAAGCACAATAATAAAAAAAAGTAATATGTAAGTTATTAATTGTTTTAATTTCAACGAAACAGAACACAATTTTATTTCCCATGGTCACTCTTAAACATGTAGGCTGTAGATCAGATGCCAAAATGTTCAAAACTCAAGTGGAACCACAAGTGAGTGATTTCACATTTTGATGTCATTTTGATGACCTGTTAGAGTACACGACCATGGAAAATTATGGTCCATTTCCATTTTTACAATAACATTGACAGATTTTAATGACAATTTCCGGTGAAGTCTCTTGGAAAATAGAATGAGAGAGAAAAGTAAAAAAAAAAGAATAATCACGCCATCATCAGGTGATTTTGGTGGACTACACTCTCATAGACCATAGCTCTCCACCAATCAGCGCAATAAAAATTGCTCTGTTATTGTAAAAGATGGTATTTACCAGTATACATGTACCATAAAGTTCTGAAAGTAACGACCCTCGTTACTTATGGATTAAGCAGCCTTCTTCTATTGCAGCTACTTTCAGGTAGCTAAAATGTGTACCTTACATGGGCCATTCAAAGTTACAGTAATATACTATTGTGACAAATGTGAAAACATCCAAATTTTTATTTGGAGAAACTTATTTGGTGTTATTGTTTTAAATCAGAATAACTCGAAAGACTTGTTTGATTTCAGTATGAGTTTTCAGAGAGTCTTTAGTGTCCTTTGAATAGGAATGTCAAGGATCATCATAACCGTTAAAAATAAACCTTGGATCAGTGTGAAATGGCTTGCTTGCTATGTCTATCATTTCCTATATTTCTTGCAAAAAGGGGACAACACTCGTGGGGTTGCTAATTTTGGAGAGTTGTTACTTTTGGAACTTAACGGTTTACAAACTAAAACATAACATTGTCATACCTAAATTCACCTCATCAGACACACTTCTCTTGAGTGGCAAGACCAGGCCATCAGAACGGGTAGTGAACAGGAAGGGTAGAGCAATACGCTGCTTAGGACTTACAACAGATTCGTTATCACTGGTAGACAGTGTTGAAAGCCTGGATCCCCCGGTGGAGTCACCATCTGGGACTGACTGTACATCATTGTCCAATGTGACAGATGAGCGGGAAGATCGCTCTGATGGAGAGCTGGATTGGCCCCTCTCTCTGGTCTTACCAGTGTCCCAAAAGGTCCAGTAGATGTCAGAGGTGCTGTCTTTGTGACCCTGTCTTAGACGTTCTATAATGGAATAAGGCCAATGCAGCCTTACAGTTAGCATTAAGTAAATGAAAACAATGATTACAATGAGGTTAATTAACAATGTTCAGTGGTGGGTATACTTAGAATGTACAAATACTACAATCATGTATTCATTCACTGGTTGAAACTTAGTTAAAACCTTATCTGCTTTAAAGTACCACGAACAACAATAGATTGATGTAATACCATTAAGTTTAAGTACCACAAAATTATAGTAAAAGTACATACACAGTTCTGTAACATTCAAATCTTTTGTTTTTGTCTTAATTAATTTTAGAGCCAACTTTTATCTACCGTCCCAATTTCCAGAATCCTCGGTTTTTCGAAATCCCTGATAATTCACACCAAACTAAACTTCCCCTCATAAGGTCCAGTGTATTGTGTAAATGTGTACGTCTGGTTAAGGGCAGTTGTACTGATCAAGCCCCACTGGTATACAGTACCGTAAAATTCTGAAAATAAGCCCTGGGGCTCATATTTTTCAAAGGCCCTTTTTGAGGGGGTTACACTGTATTTTTGGAGGGGCTTATCTATGGAGGGAAATTTGCGTTTCAAAATTGATTGGGCTATCGTTACAGTGGGAAGGAAATCTACTGTTTTTGCTTTGTTTTACTTTGTATTTGAGGGCAATTTCCAAGTACAAGCCCCTGGGGGGCTTATATAGGGAGAGGCAGTGTAATGGATGGGTTTTTGCATTACAAGTTTACGGGGCTTATATTTGGAAGGGCTTATACATGGAGGGGCTTATTTTCGGAATTGTACGGTAACTTGCTCCTCTCTACTTTACATCATGTTGATGATTGTACGAGAGATTCCTGCATTGTACTCCACCATTTACACTGTACTCACAAAATTTTGTGTATTATGTACCTGAGTAGACCTTAAGATGTTTCAAAGCTGCAATCAACTTCCTACTTTCTTCCTGGCCATCTTCATAGTTCTCAAGCACTGCCCTCACTTTCTCATCAGGTAGGGTCAAAAGCGCTTCCAGTGTACTACATATTTCTTCTAATTTCTGAAGACAAAAATGAGTAAAAATTAAATAATGGGAAAAATTAAAGCCCTGATGATTGCTTCAAAAAATAAAAAAGTGTAGTTATGCAAACAAAAGAAATACAATCAAATGTGTATTTAGCAGTCACCATCGGGATTTGCCAACTGATTCACTAAGTCTAAGGACTGGTATACACAAAATGTATCTGTAATACACATGTACTGCACACCCCAAGTCTGGCCAATTAGAGAAGTGCTGAGCTATACTTTCCCTGTAATTTCTGGAAAATTTAATTCACGCAAGTGAAACAAAAATTGTGGCCTATTTCAGTGATCTGAAACATGAAGAAAGCTTGGTGAGATGAATAAGAAAACTCTCAGGGTGATTCTTCCCCATTTTTAACAACAACCAGAAGAGACGGCAAGTATCTGGGAGAAGCCCTCTCCAAAAGAGGAAGGGAACTAGCAACAAACACCACTTTCACATGGCTTCAACATCAGGCCCTGCTTGTTTAAAGGCTGGATAGCACTATCAGCCAGATAAATCACCATCCATCAGATAAGACAGTGTAAAGAAAACCAAATGCATTATCCACAGATAGAGATTTATCCAACGGATAGTTTTATCCACATTTGAATGGGTGAGAAGACAGTATCCTCACAATATGCCACCTTCAATTTAGCTTGAGAAAACAACTCACATTACGTTATGCCAACAGTGGTTTCCCCGCGAAATGACCTCTGAGAAATGAGCACATAAATCTATCACTGATAACATATAATTACCCAGATCTGGGTAGAGCTCCTGACAGGTTGGAAATTTGCCTTATCCAATCACTCCAGAAGCACCACCAAGATCTGACTAGTGATGCATCATCGGTATGAAATTTCTGCACTAGTTTCTCAGATGTCAATTCATGGGGAAACCACCGGTGGGATTGCAAAGTGTCAGCTTTTTTCTTAGGCTGCCTTTACTGATCTCAACAGAACATGCTGAGCATAATAATTTACTGTACCTTAATAGCTTCTTCATTGATCCCTACGACTTGAAGCCATCGCTCCAGTTCAGGGTACTCTCGTAGCTTCGTACACTGTCTCCAGTCTTCGCCGCACCTTTGCTTAGCTACCAATTGCCTTGAAAACAATTTGACAAGCTTCCCCTTAAATCAATATAAACAAAATGAAAAATTAAGCACTTTTATAATCATACAATGTCACGTAACCACTGGTGACATGCAACAGGACAAGTACAAAGTAACTTTTGAGCACACAAGGACACTAAGTAAAGCATGTACACATGTACAGTCTTCATTTTATCATGACTGGAAATATTGGGTGAATGTCAGCTGTAAAATGTGATCTGCAGCTATAAAAAATCTACATCTAGACAATGCAAGTCAGTGAAGTGAATAAAATGGATGCATGCAGAGAATAAATTGCCTAAAACTGAATTCATGCACACAGAAAAAATTTAATAATAATTAAGCACATGCACGTTTACTATGAAATGCATTTTAGTAATAATTGACATTATTATGTATAAAATAGCTGTTTTATATTAATCTTTTGAATGTATTTCATTGTGCTTTTATGTCAATGGACCAGGTAATTTCTAGTGGATTTATATTAAGGGCAGAGAATGCACTCAAATTCCAGTTTAAAAGCTAACTGATCACAGGAAAAGGCAGTGATTTCATACCTAAGTAATTTTGTGCCTGCTACATTCTATTAAAATGCAAATTTTACTCTGAAAAAATAACTTAATTTAACTCATTGGCACAGTTTCAACGGCACTCAAAAGTCAACTTTATTTTAACACTGGTTTAAATTTTTCCTTTGTTTCAAATGCATTATCACACATTACCAAAGGACAACAACGCACCAAATACCTGGTGGTCAAAATTCTCAGAGAAATTGTCCAAAGACTTTACTGAGTATGCATTATTAATTTGGAAATACCAAGCAATCTATTATTAATTCATTTCTTCTGTAATAAGGTGGCAAGTATGATCGGTTCTTATAAATAAGCACTTAGAACATTTTTCCAAAAAAATTTGTTAAGTTGGTAGAAGGCAGAGTAATTTTGAGTATGACTTTTCTTGGACATAGTTGGTTCCTGATTATGACTTTTCTTTCAAATTTTGCAGTTCATGACATCAATATTTTTGTGACTGCTGGTTACATTTTTTCTCCTCTGTGCCTGTGAGACAGACGACTTATTTTCTTCAGAATGTGGAGAACACAAGTCGAGATACAGTAAGACAGTTGAACCTCTCTACAATGGCCACCTTGGGGACAGAAGAAAGTGGCCATTCTAGAGAGTTGGCCAGTGACCATTAGTCGAGGTTCGCCTGTACAGTGACAAAACTTGCAAACTAAGTCATCTACACAACTATTTAATATACTTTTTTCAATTACACCAAGTTTGTACATCGTGCTTCTGCTATGCCGAACTTTATTCTTTTATTGAGTTCAACAAAAGCATGGGTAGAAGCAGGACGTCTGAATCAAATTTTTAAATTCGGTTCTGCAGATCAATTAAGTTTGACAAGGTATGCTTTTCTACACGACTTTGGCACGGTAGTCATTCAATCAACCTGCGTATGCCACATTGAGCTAAATTAATAAATGTTGGAAATGTGATTTTGGCAATACATACTTTTGTGTTTTATTTACCACTGATTCGATACTCATTGGTGTATGTTCACAATAAAGTTTGAATTTGGTACAACGTCTGACTTGAAGTTGTGCCCCCGTCAAGCTTATGTTGAACCCCATTACAATAATTGCAATTATTGCATTTGGCACCCCAGAAGCATGACGTATGAACAGGGTCTTAGGTTGTTAATTCTAAATTAAGATGTAGAACAGGGAAGCCTGGAGGCGGCTTTCCATCATAAATTTTCTAACTTTCAGGTCTTTTTCAAGAATTTAAGACTCTTCCCAACTACCAAGCATACAGCCAATGCATTTATTTCTTGTTGAAGATGTCTCTTAGGTGAAAGAATTACCCGTTAATGATATTGATTCAAGGTCTGTAAAGGGAAAGTCGGCACGCGAAATGCGAATAATAAAGTACAACTTCGATCTCGAATCTTTACAAAGTGTAAACAAACTATCTGTCAAAGCGAAAAGTATATTTTTAGGACGAAGTTTTATCAATTTTGAGCTTTCGCTTATGGAAAGCTAAGAATATCGTGTGACGATCCCTTGTTGGTTAACGTAAACATCAATAAAATTTTCAGCACTAACGACATTTGTCAATACTCGGTCACGTCGCAACCGCCAGTTAACAGCACAACACTAATAGCTTTTAAAGTGCGTTTTAGAAATGGAAAGAGAGAAAAATTCTAAGTCAAACTCCGCGACAGACAATCAAAAGCAAAAGGATTAGTATCGAAAGTAGCCAAATTTTGCCAATCTTGCATCAATATATTCGATAGGGGGTAGTCGAGTTGACCGCTGAACAAACCCGGAGGACATCAAGCTCCCAACTGTTTCTAAAGAGTTAAAATTGAGAAGTTTAAGCGATACTATTTACCTCAGAGGTGCGAATTTCTTGCTGTATCAAGTCGTTGTTTGTCGGAAACTGTGTTCGTAAGCTGTTCAAACTCGAGGCAGTTGTATCTATCATGCCTTGCACAAGTTGAATTTGCTGGATGGCTTCCGAAACCGCCAGACCATTCGACGACATCTTCACCGTTCTAAGTCTCTTGACAGCCCGCAGCTTATGTTTGCAAATAGGGAACAAATAAAACACGAAATATTAGTAGGTTACACCGACATCTGCGCGGAAATAGAACCATCTTCTGCTTTGGAAAATTAGTTCTTTTCCAACATAGTAATTCTTCATCGAAAATCTGGATTGCGTTCCATCAAAATCGACCAAGGTCAGTATGAGATTGGGCCCTAGACACGTGATATTTACAAAGATGAGGGAGGGGAGGGTGGCCCCTTTTTTCAAAGCTGGTGTAAGACGGAAACTAGAATTAACTTTAATCAAACAGATGCTTACAAACTTTAATTTATTTCAAGGAAAAGCCCTGAATGCGTTTAAAAGTATTTGGGTGGCCAAAATTCGTTGCATGACGATTATACTCTATCTGGCCTTGTGACGGTGAGCTGAGTTCAAGGCCGAGTTCAAGTGACGAGTTCCGACATGCTTTCGAAACATTTTACACAATGAATGTCCGGAGGAGATGGGCTAACAGGTAATGTTGTTATAAATAGACATCACAAATCTAAAATTAAATATACATGGTTAGTAAACATACTTCGTGTGACAATATCACCCGGCCTAAGAGAGCATAGTCCCATTTTCTTACATCAGCATACCAAAGAGTGATGCTATAGCAACCTTCGGCCTTCACTCACGAGACTACGGACAACTTCAAAACAATTTTAGATATAAGGGGTGTGAAAAAAATGAGGGATTTTTCATTTTCAAAAACAGGCGATGGCAAAAACAACACTGAACAATATTCTCGTCAGATTCATTAATTATTCCGACCTGTACTTTCATCACGAGGATCTGGGAATGAGATGGGTCATTTATTCTATGTTTTCTTCGCATTCCTCCACGAGAAACGTGGTCAAAAAATAGCCAGAATAAGTCGCAACCAAATGTTAAATGACATACTTAAACTTAAAGTGCTTCATGATGAATAAAGATTTTATAAAGAAAAATTCCAATTAAGTGATGCTTAACCGCTTGTTTCGACCGCTAGATGTGGATCACTCGTCTTGTAAGAACGCAGACTGCGTAGGTAGCGATATTGTTGGCGCGCACGAACAAAAAACAACTGCCACGAGGGAATGGGGCCGAGAGCACTCTGAAAACTGCCAGTGTGCAGCCTAGTATACGTAAGAATTAATGTGACAGGATGATTTTATGCTATGATCCAAGTTATTTCTTCATTTAATTTTTTTTGGTTTAGGTAATTACACAATTTTCATGTGGTGTGGACGGACGAAGGAAGGAGCTGATTACCGGCTCCTGACAAACGCCGTGAAGGCATCAGGGGCACCCAACGAGAATATAGTTCAAAACCACTTAAACATAGCATTGTTGAACGTAATTTAGTATTTAAACGGTAGAAATAGGCATATTTTTATCCCCTAAAAGTTTTTCATCTGTTCGGATTTCCTAGCTGAAAGGTCTAGTGATCCGAAAATTTTAGGGATCAAAACTTACCTTCTCGAAAATTTCAGCCAGAAAAAAGGCTCCCGAAAATTCTAGGTAACCTTTCTAGGGTAAAAATCTGTTAAAAATGAGCAATTATACCATTTTTTAGATGTTCGAAAATCCTAAGAGAGGCAGGCAAGAAAGAAATTTTACAACAAATGTTTCGAAAATTCTAGATCTCAAATCGTCTTCTGAACAGATACTTTCCGAAAATTGACGTTGGGTGCCCCTGAGGCATGGACATGCCTTATTCCTTGTCATTACGGTTCAGTTCAAAATGGCGATTACGCGAACAAAAACACTCGCGCACCCAACGAAAATGCCTGCAATGGAGGCTAACAGACGTGCTATCACGCAACAACAGGAACCATAATCGATTACGGCTCCTTAACAAGCAAAATGTTGTTGATCGGGATAGGGTGCTCCGCGCTCGCTCACGAGCGGAACTTCCGGCTTTATCAAATGGAGTAGACTAGAAAATGAAATGAGCTATATACCGTTTTTGCGTGCTTTTCTTTAATTGGTTATATTTGAGGCCCTATTTAAAAGCCTTCCCTGTTTTCAATAATCTTGAAACTTCCTGGGTTTATTTGTCGATTGATCTCTGAATTGTCAAGTTTATAAAAAAAATTGTAACAAAAGCAGCTGAATGCAAGTTAATAAAGTTCTTCTTACTCGCGATCGCCCAGAGCAATTCCCCTCATTTTACGTACGCAGTTGTTTTCAATGGAATTAAACCACTATGAGATGGAGCCGCGTTTCCAAAGCTTATCATTTTCTTAAAATATTAGCTAATTGTGTCGATGGCATGCCGTATATTTCACTGTTTTTATGATTCTTAAATCTTCGTTTCAAAATATTTCCAAAACGCTCCCATAGAATTTGTTCAAACTTTGCCATCGCGACTTCGATTGCAATAAAAACCGGATCACAAGAAATTTTCATCTTAATATAATATAGTTGTGGTAACCTTTTCCCTATATCTTTACTCATGCCGACGTAATTAAGACTGAAACTTTGGAGGTATCCTCCCTAAAAAATCCAGTCGAGCCACCTTAAGTTTTCTTTCTTTCTCGGCATGGATGTGTTCACTGCGTATGCATATTATATTTGTATAATTTGAATGTATTATTTGATGTTTCAGTTCCAGCCGCCGGAAACGCTATTAGTTTGATATGCTTGTTTGTCCATTTTATTTGAATTTGTTTAGCTTTTAAAGCGATTAATGGACTGCGGAAAAAGTAATTCTTTTCTGCTTCTATGACAGTTTTCATTTTTTTATCGTACGATCCATAATTGATGAAAATTCGTCGTTTGTCATTTAAGGCCAGTCATATTACTGCTAGTTGGTAACAGCTTGCGTGATATCGAAAAACAGTCAGCAGATGATCATGACATAAGAACTACTGAAAAGATAATCATTATTTGTTGCTATTTCTGCATGCGGTCAGCGTAGACGCAGTGGCGTGCAGTTGACCGTTAAGAAGTGCATTTGAGTGCCCATCACGAGACGAATAAGGGTACTCTTAACAACGGAACTGACATTTCCTGTGTTATACTGGACGAAAACTTTGGCAAGATTTTATTTTTAAACGCAAACAACTGTTGTGAACGGATTCAAAATAAGCCAATATTTCATAGTAAAAACACGAAACTCGAACATTTTCTGAGACACTAACATCGCGTATATGTAAGTTATACGTAAAATACTCCAACTGAAAATAAATGAGCGGGGACAATCGATTCCAACAGAGCAGCTGCCGGTACTGCATCAAGCTTTGGATCGTTAAAACCCTGGCTGAACAATACAATACAACAGCAAAATGCGCACACACACCAACTAAAGTTGGTTATAGGTATTACTAATTTTGTATTATCTAGTGCCTACCTCCGATGTCGGGTACGATAATCGGCGTCTCCTTTTTGCTTCCTCGAGATCGTCCAAAATGCTATCCATACTTCGGTTTACACTCTCAGCCGCTTGAGAGGAGCTGAGTCGATACCTACCCCTTTGCCGGCGACCCGGTACAAGTCGATGAAATACACTGAGAACCTCCATGGTTGAACGTAAGCTCGATCGAACGATCTCGATCTAATTGTTTTCAACACTTAACAGTGTTGTGTTTTAAGGATAGCTCCTTAGTGGTCCTTGCTAATTTCTCTTCACCTTCCCCGTATTGGGATAAATTTACACATCCTTTGCGTCGTGAAAGATGGACCGATCTCTGTTTTTGCTAACGATGATATTAAGGAAAACGTAATGAAAGGTGAGTACAAGTTGACAACTTCTACAGCCCGACTGCATTCATCGCATAAATTTCAGCCACATTCTCAAATATGAGTATGCACTTCTGCCAATCCCGAAACCAACTAGACTTGAGGGGAGTTAAATTGAACTGAAAATGGAGCCTCACGGTATCAATTGATCGATAAACAGCTAACCTAGGTCCTATCGCTGCTGACTTTGAGCAATATATTGCTATTAGTAACATCGACCTAATTTGCACATTGAATTAAGCAACAATCTCGATGGATATAAATACTTTGCGGAAGACAATTGAGTTGGGTCTGCTGGCAGGTGCACGGAAAGCGACAAATAAACAATGGTCGCGGGATAATTTCCATGCACAAATAACTGTTTTATGACAGGAAATATACGGAAAAGTCCGCTTAATTATTTTAAGTTTTAATGTTCAAGATTGTTTCGGCAAATAAATTAGACAAAGCATCATGTAAATGCGATGCAAGAGAGTGCCCTTGCGTAATTATCTAATTTTATGCACGCCCTTGTGTTAAAAGATCAGATCTCATTAACAAATAAGATTCCCTATTACATTCAGTTAGGTAGTAAGGCAAATCTCTAATTAGTGACAAAAACAATACGAAAACAAAAACGCTTAAAATGCGCATGCGCAGAGTTTTTCGCTGATTTTTCCTTTTCGCCGACCGCGACCCCACTATTCTGCCAGGCAGAAGGGAGAAACGGAGGTGAGAATCGATGATAGCCGAAGTGGGCACGTTGGGGACTGACACGAGCTATTGCTTCCCTCGTTTCTTCATGCTCAATTCAGGATAATATCTATTCCGATTTGTTCCCAACGACGTTGATATTCAAGCAAACGTTGTCTTCGTTTCAATTAATGATTTTTCACCGCCTAATGCTAAAAATAAACACGTTTAACAAATTACTAGCTGAAAGGAGTTTGGACAGTCATATACTATGAAAAGGCGCCCTACGTTGGGCTTTAAACAGTGTCAAAAAGCTTTTCATCTGAATGATAACCAGTTAATAATGATTATATCTCAATGTCGGATCCAGGGAAGGGGCCCGGGAGGCCCCGGCCCCCTTATCTCAGGGTCTGGATGGCCCGTCCCCCCCCCCCCCCCCCCTTATGTCAAGGTCTGGATCCGGCATTCAGCGTTGGAGGGAGGAAAGGCGGGAAAAATGACCCGCGAACTATTGGAAGACACTAACGAGAAGAAAGGGACAAGATTAGTGATGCGCACAAAACAGGAGGACACTAGCAGAAAGAGAAGCAGCCTTCTCTATTCTTGCGCAAGTTTTCTCTTTCTCAATGCTGTGCATTTCTACTGAACCGGCTCCTCAAGCTTATCCACTCTGAAATGTTAGCGCGGAAAAGCGCCATATGCCGGTTCATAGGTGGTTTTTTTCCCCTTTAAATACATTAATAAACAACCAAACAAAATGCTGGTTGTCTACGGGAGGACATATCTAATGAGACACATCAGTCTGGTCCGGACTTCGAGAACATGGATGACGCTGTGTCTCTATACCGAAAATTTCAGGGGACACTTTTTCAATAATCGTAATATCTTGGTAATGAAATCTGAAAAAACTCACAACCTCTGAAAACGTAGTAAAAATAATGGAAATCTCTGTATATCTTGAATGAATAGAATAGTTACCCAGAAAACAGTTTTGGCCGTTGTCGAACTTTAGAAATTTCTAGACAATATTTGCTCTTTCGAACAGTTATTTTATAGCAGTCAAAGGCAGTACCATTATTTCTCGGTCATTTTGAGACCCTGAGTATTGGTCCGGCCCCGAGAATCGAACCCACGACCTCCCGCTCTGCAGTCAAGCGCTCCTACCGACTGAGCTAATCCTGCTGCGGTTATTAAGGTTCCAAGACAACTGCTTGACTATGACTGTTGACTAATGGTTAATGGTGGCTTTGAATACCCATAGACCAATCATAACTAACGCCTTTCCACGCAAACGGTCCCACAAATCGTTGCGCCGAAAGTGTGTTCGCATTCGCCTTAAAGATTTCTGAGTGGGGAGTAGCAAATGCCATTCACTTACGAACTAGCCAAATAGGGCACCTAATTATTGTTTTTTTTTAACAGTAGACTACCGTTACAAAATGATAAAACTTATTAGTATTTACCGAAACAGTGAATAGCAATTTTCGCGCGTTTTGATTGGCTCTCGTAACACGGAATAAAACTTAGCGACGAACTTTGGCTTGTCATTGTTTACTGGTAGGTAGAAAATTATTTTCATGCTGCATTTGCAAAAACAATAGTAAAAATGCACTTTACAAAATCCCTGAAATGTTTGTAAATTGTAAACAAAGTTCTTACTGAGTGAGTTGTTTAATTAACAAAAAGTCGCTTATTTAATTTTTTTCCAACTGATCTGGTAAATACTAAAACGACTATCTCCCTCGGGGTCGGTGAACAGCGCTGGATATATACGTCGACGCTTCGCGCCTTGGCATAAACCACCACTATTCACCTCCCCTTTAGGGGATAGTTGTATGTAATTGCCAAATAACACTTACAAGTAGTCCCAGCTAGTCGATGGTTTGTATTGTATGCCAAATAACACCTTAAACACCAAAAAGGCTTCCAAGTTCCCTTAGGGTTGGTTAACTGTTAGAAAAAAGACCCGATTGTGCTTGCTTTCTTTAATAATCATCTTGACAGGACTATTTTACTCAAGGGTATTCACAACCTCTTTCTGACGGTAGCCAGGATTACAGATACCTCAGCGCATCTGAAAGAGGTGGATACAACGAACTGATGTTTGAGTACTCACAGTTCTGTTAGTCTGCGCCACAGACTACACTAAGTTCTGGTTAGGTCTGTCTGCTTAACAGTGCCAAAATCCTTGTTCTAGGCCCCCACCTGTGCATCGGATTTGAGTAAGCGCCATGATTGGTCCGTTGAAAAAAGCTATTGTGGATTTGTCAGTCAGGATGAAAGGAAATTTGATTAACAGTTAACACTGACGTACTTCCGGTAATTCGTTGACTCCACTGGGGGCCCAGAACAAGGATCTTGGCGCTACTTCGCAGACGTTACTAACCTTGGTTAGATTACGTCTGCGACACAGGCTACAGTTTTGTTTGAAAAAAAAAATTACCAAACAGTATTACAGTTATTATGGTTTAAAAATCACGGTAGAAGATAGTTGTAACTTTTGCCTCTTCTTATTCCGGAATACGATCGTTCGAACGCAACCTAATGCTACCTTACCTTGGCTGAAAAGAAAAGCTGTGTTGATGAATTGGTTGGTTTGTCTGATTCTTATGGCATTTTAATTTCACTTTACAGCCTGGTAAATAAGTGCATTTAATTTAATCTAGGCATACAGCGACATGGACATCACCAACGAAAGGAACTGTAGTATACATTCTAGAAAAGGTTTTAGTTCGCAAAAGGTTGTTATAGTCCCGGACGAGGGCACTACCACTACCATTAGAGTGACGGCGAACGGAGCCACTCGTCTTCTACAAGCACAGATCACTGGAACTGTTGTTCTAAGAAATTTTTTAACAGCTCATAGTCAAAAATACTGCTGTCGAACTTGTATTATGCGGCCACCTTTAATATACCACGCGCTCCAATTACTTGACAAAGTGCTGGAAACGTTTGCCTGAACTCTACGGAGTAGTCTTATAAGCGCTTAGAGTTATAGTATATACTAATAAAAGAGGGTTTAGAGTCGTAGCCGGTTCCAAACGTTCAAATAGAAGAGTGCGGCGTTGAGAAGGTGGGTATCCTGCGTAGCAAGCGGTTTCGCGCGAGTTCGTCGAGAAAACTGGAACGAGAGCAAAAAAGGTACGCGGGGAAAACGAAGGGAGAGAGATTAGGGGAGACTGGAGCTTTTCCCTCCCTACTCGTCTCCCCTCGTTTTTTCCCTAGTTTATACTACTGCATGAGAAATTTCTTCAATTTGATTGGCTAAGAGCAGTGGTATTTCAGCTTAATTTGAAATACCTACACGTGAAAATTACAAATCTTTTGAGGGTAGTAGTATAAACAAATAATAGCATGATTTGCACGTGATATTAGGCATAAAATACCACTTGATATTGCAAAATTGTCTCAAATATAACTCGTGCTATTTATGCCTAATATCACTAAAAATCACGCTATTACCTATACCAATTTTTCGCCCACGGTCTACTGTCTGAAAGCCCTGGAACAGGCAATTAGGGTCACGATTACGGCAAACCACAAATGTCAGATTCAAATTGAACAATTCTCAAAATACAGCAGATGAAAACAGCTCAAAACAATTCTTTAAGATAAAACCGGCGTTACTCTGCTGATTTTCGTGTAGTTATAGTGAACAATAGACGAGAACTAAAGGGAAAACTGGGTCACGTGAGAGAAATTCGCGTTTGTCGATGTCGCAGACATGACTCTAATTTTCTCTCTTTGAATATGGTTGATCCGCCTAGATTAGCGAAAGATGCCTACAGATCGTTTTAACAAAGTAGGACTTTATGAAGTGTAGGTTCCTTCGGGTTGTTATCTCTGTTACTCAAAGTCGTGACAAGGCGGCCATGTTTGAGGACAAAACAAGGTTTATTTTCGCAAAATTTGTATGAAAAAAAAAGTTTTGTTCCCAGCGGAGGGAAACGCTTTTGTTTTTGTTCACAAGCATGGCCCCGGCGTGACGTCAGCAATCGTCTGTAAGTAACGGTCACCCCATCCTCGGAGACCAAGGGGCAGATAAAGGGAGCGACGGAAAGTCTAAACGGGCGGAAAAATATGTATGGAACGAAGAAAAGTAAAGAACGGCGAGAAGAGCCCCTGGGGACAATGTCTTACCAGACCAGTTCCAAACGGTCGCCGCCGTTCCGGCTTCTGATTGGTGCAAGAAAAACAAGTTTTCTGGCACCAATCAGAAGCCAGAACGGCGGCGACCGTTTGGAACTGGTCTGGTAAGACATTGTCCCCAGGGGCTCTTCTCGCCGTTCTTTACTTTTCTTCGTTCCATACATGTTTTACCGCCCGTTTAGACTTTTCCTAGTCCCCACTATCTGCCCCTGGGTCTCCGAGGATGCGGTCACCCATGAAGGGATATCACGCCAACTTTGTTCCGTTTGAAAAAGGAGGACTGAATATTCTATGAGGTCTTGTGGTGAAAACTTCGCGGAGTAACGGCGAAACACCTGGCTTCGGTTGTTCAAAGGCTGGATAGTGCTATCCACCGGATAAATCTCTGAATCAGTGGATAGTTCAATTAGTTTCCCCAACTGACTTATTCGCTGCATAGTGATTTATCTGGTGGATATAGATAGCGCTACCGAACGTTTGAACAACCGCGGCCTGGCCTTTTCATTTACATGTGTAGTTAGGTATGTCGGCACTGTAAAGAAGGAAGATTTTCTTATTCAACGAAATATAAACTTGAAGTGGCAGGCTGTATACAGCAGATTAGCTAATTTCCATTCTTGTTCTTTACTTTACTTGTTCAGTCTTCCAAGCGCTTAGAACAGCGATGTTTAAGCGCTATATAAATTCCATTATTATTATTATTTACTTTTAGGGTGGTCATGCGTGCATATTTGACGGACAACGTTTTAATATTAAGTATAGTGCTCCATTCTTTTTTCAGAAATCACATTCTGGGTACTTTTTTTTCTTCCTTAAACTTGATGGTGTTAAAAAAGGGCTCTTCTAGCTTTAAAGGGCGTTTTAAGCCGAAATATTCAAAGGCGATTGGGTTAATTGGTAAACTGGATGTTGTTAGAATGGCCTGCTTTACGCTTTTACGCGTCTATCGCTCGTTCTGGTTGGCCTACGTACTGCAGTGCAGCACCATTCATAACCAGTCTCCTACCATGTCATCAGGAAGTGCTTATCTTTAAAAGAGAGTTTTCTCATGACGTCAAGTCCCCCATATTGGTGTTCCAAAACAACGGAACTGCGGCCAATGTTGGTATCTCAAACCAGTCTTGTGGGAGTTGAACCTTCGAACACGAAAAGAAAATCTGTAAGTCACTCATTGTCGTTGTTGTTGTTGTCGTTGTTGGTATTCGGTAGCAGGCCTAGGTATGAGCGTAACTTGTTCAATGCCGCGAGAATCATGCACAGGAAAAAATAACAGATTCCCATTTTTGGATATTTTAGGGTATTTAAAGAATACCCACAAAAATCCCAAATTTGGAAGAGTGAGACATGTCCCAACCAGGGAACTTGGTTGGGAATTCCCTGGCCGGGACTTGTCTCACTTTGCCAAATTTGGGATTTTTGGGGTATACTTTTAATACCCTAAAATATCCAAAAATGGGAATCTGTTATTTTTTCCTGTGATGCTTTGAAAACACGCCGTTTTGCGCCGTCAAATTTGGAATGCTGGGCCAATACAAGGAAAACTGGTACACGTTCCTAAAAAAGATGTAAAGGAATATGCGTAACCAAAAAGGGCTGCGTGTTCATGTACGCGCGTGTGTGTGAAGATGAAAGTATAATAAGAATGTTGCTATCAAATCTTATCCGCGTGGACTCTGCTTTAAAATTGACGAGGGAGCGCGTCATACGGTATAGAACGTTTTCACTCACGTTACCAGCATTTATGCTATTCATTGGAACAAAAGGAAGCGTTTGCATAAGAAAAGAGTTCAACTCCCACAGGATTGGTTTGGGACAACAACATGGCCGCCGTTTCATTGTATTGGGACACCAATATGGCCGCCGTCACGTCATCTGAAAACGCTCTATAAATTTGCATAGCTGCTGGCCACGTGAGTGGAAAGGCCCTTAATTTGCAATAGAATTCTAGCAGCATTTCAACTTACTTAATAAGGCTCGCTCTTGATTTCTATAGGCTTTAATACTTGACTAAGGGCACAAGGTGCGAGTTTTTATGGAACGGTAAATTTCCCGGCGCCTGTTAAAGTTATCGTGACTGTGCAACGAAATTAAAATTCGAAGCGATAGTAAGTGAAATTTGCAAGTCTGTAATAAAAATTTTCTGCTGTGTTACCGAATTCGTTTTTTAAGATTAAGACAACTTTTTCGTTTACCAGGGCATTGGGAAATACTCAAATGCAATGTGTAAACGCGTGCAAAATTCAAAATACGAATTCGCTGTTTTCTTGAATTTTCGGTAATTTTTATTGTTTTAAGGCGAAAGGTTCAAAAATTGGTTAAAACTTTCTGAAGGCAGGAAGGGGGATGCCAATTTTTTTAGATGCCATTGACATTGAGTGATTGTAACATTATTGATAAACCACTACATAAGTCGGAAGTTCCTTATTTTCTAGTTCAGTGAAGGACGTTTTTATTACAACTGCACTAAGCTGTCTTTTACTTTGTGCAATAACCAGCTCTATCGACATAATCATTATCACCTTTACTTTTATCCTGCTTTTATTAATAACCTCACAGATTGTTTTTATTCTCATTATCATCACCATTATTGTCATCATCAAAATTAATCCACCTTTCTCACTTTCAAAGCTTGTAAAGTTATACTTAAGTCTTCAGCTTCTATGCTCGCAAGATTTAAATTAACTCTCAAAGCTCAGAAGGAATGAAATGATCAGTAATATTTGGTATGTTGGCTCTGCAGCTATGCTGCAACTGATCAGAATGATACACTTGACTTGTAAAAACTCCTTTTCATAGTCCTTACCATTCCCTGGTAATGGAAAATAAACTTGAACCATTAAGGTAAACTTGACCTAATGCATACCAAATTTCAAATTCATTTTTTTCTCTTATCGATGCAGTGGTCTAGCTCTTATTTTGACCTTAATCATTAAAAGTAGTGAATTAACTTCCTTATTATATAAACACCAATGAAATACCAGGTGAGCTTTCGCGCGAAAACTTGTCGATATCTTCACTCGTGAAATTAACATGTTATTTTCACATGTGAAAATATCACCGTTGCTATGGCTAAATAATAAATCGCGCCTTTCGCAGGAAAAAACTGTTTCAGTGAAATGGTTTGGTATTTTATTATTTTTTAACACTCAAAGAGAAATTTCGTATTTCCGGGCGGCCATGTAATATCCTCTATATCTCCTCTTTTGGAGAGATCTTTATTTCACTGAATGTAAAGTATAATGGGCCTTTCTTCGGAGGTAGGCTGATCATGACTTGTAATTCCCTTCTCTTTTCATGCTTAACTGATCAGGTAGTTCCAGTTGTAAGGCTTTTCATCTGCCTTTTCGCCGGCTTTTTTCGTTTGCTCTCTTTTCACTTGGGCATGTTCTTTGCTCGTCTAGGTCCCAAATAGACCTTTTTTACCGATACAGCGGCCATGTTGAATTAATTGGATTTAAGGAGCATTATGGGATGCCTGGGGGAGGGGGGGGGGGGGGGGGGGGGGCATAAGCACGATCCTATATACTTGTATCAGTATTTACTCGCGCTTTTCCGGGCCAATTTTTCTTTAAATTTTCCTAGAAAAAGATTGCAATGTGAAAAAAATATCGTTGTGCCGTGTTTGGATGTAATAATGATCGCCTTTTTGCCGAGAAATATGCATTGAAGTTCTCTTTTTGCCCGAAAGCGCGCGAAAATACTGAGCGAGTGCCTGTACATGTACTGTCGCAATTTGCAATAACCATCGCACTTTGTAATACCTGTCGCAATTTGTCATAAACCGTGTCGCACTTTGTAATACCAGTCGCAATTTGTAATAAACCGTGTCGCACTTTGTAATAAAAAAGCTGTCGCAATTTGCAATAACCATCGCACTTTGTAATACCTGTCGCAATTTGCAATAAACCGTGTCGCACTTTGTAATACCTGTTGCAATTTGTAATAAACCGTGTCGCACTTTGTAATACCTGTCGCAATTTGTAATAAACCGTGTCGCACTTTGTAATAAAAAAGCTGTCGCAATTTGCAATAACCATCGCACTTTGTAATACCTGTCGCAATTTGCAATAAACCGTGTCGCACTTTGTAATACCTGTCGCAATTTGTAATAAACCGTGTCGCACTTTGTAATAAAAAAAGCTGTCGTAATTTGTAATAACTGTCCATCGCACTTTGTAATAAACTAAGCTGTCGCAAATTGTAATAATTCCATCGCACTTTGTAATAATTTTTTGAGAGTGATTCAACTTACTTCGTCAACATTAATATAATGCCAAAATATGAATGGTACTTCGTAAACAAAGACGATGACATCTACAAGCACGTAACTTAAACAATTACTTTTATTATACTACTACATGAGAAATTATTGCAATTTGATTGGCTTAGAGCAGTGGTATTTCAGTTTAATTTGAAATACCTACATGTGAAAATTACAAACCTTTCGTGGGTAGTAGTATAAACAAATAATAGCATGATTTGTACGTGATATTTGGCATAAATATCACTCGTGATATTTCAAAATTGTCTCAAATTTCACTCGCCTAACGGCTCGTGAAATTATGTATAACAATTTTGAAATATCACTGGTGGTATTTATACCAAATATCACTACAAATCATGCTATTACCTATACTAATTTATATCTCCGCTTATTCAATCCATTTATGTAAATAACTTTATTCACGGTCCTAAACATTTTTTTAAAAATTAATGTTGATTAGTTATCTGACGTACGAAATTCTGTATTCTTAAACCTTGCTGTTATACTAGATGGTTTGCATGCAATGGTTACCTGGGGGGCGTACTCCCTTAGGCCAATACGGGGATGTGCCGCTGGACAGAGCGTTGTCAAAGTGGTGTCAGAGTAGAGAATCTAGACACACTAGACACAAACCAGCCATTATTAAAAGGCATTTAATTTCCACAAATCGTAACATCCATCCTTACATCATTCAAACTAAGGACACCAGAAAAGCTTTCCTTTTTAGATCTTATAACAGGTCGACACAACACCGTCCTTGTCTAACGCGCAATCTTAAAAGAAGTAATAGTGGCTTCTAGATTTTGGCCAACTTAATCAGACGAGGCTTGTGAAAATTCAAAATGTAATTTACTGCAAATAAACAAAAACGTCACCAGTGGAAAACCGTCGAACCCAACAGAAAAACAAACACAAAATCCAATAGTCGCTGTTCAATACCTTTGTATGTACCCGTTTTTATAAAACTCACTTGGGCTGATACACTGAGCCGGCTGACTATTTGGTCCGTTCTTCTCTCTTGATTTGGTTCCATATACGGGCACAAGGATTATCATTCCATCTTAAAACAATTTTTTCTATGGAGCCCTCTAAAGCAAATACCGTGGGGATAGTAAAAAATTCTCCTTCCCTGTGTGCAACTCGTAAGACCTTGCAATTCTTCCGAGCGTGTTCAGAATTATTTTTTTCCACAAAGTGGAAAGGATAACAAACCAAACCATCCATTATTACTTGAGTTACACTATCTAAGGATCAAACCAAAGACACAAAGCCAAAAAGGTAAAAAACGATACCCTATTTAAGGTTGGAGAAAAATGCAACTATATTGGGGAATAACTACCCGGAAAGTTTCGATTTACAGGTTGCAAAGTGCACGTAAAATTGTTCATTAAGAAGTTATTTACCACTACAGCATACTTAATTCTCAACTGTGAACTAAAGATTTTGCGGACAATTCTTATGTTATTATGTGATAATTATTTACATAAAATACGTAAATACATTCGTGATACCACCTGCATTACATTCAAATTATTCTTTTATTTGAGGAAAAATGGAAACAAAAGAATATTGGTCTTGCGTGATGATTTTGAAACAGAGAGAAAGGAAAAAAACACGGGATAAATATCAGGTGTATCCTTAAAGTACATAGTCACTCTGTTAACAAGCGAAGGCGCGAAGTTGCAATGGCCGTTTTACAAGTTTGCCTATTGTCGTTATTTGTCGTTTGTACAACAAGCAGTTATATGTTTTCTGACACTATCATCATAAACAATGGAGCCTACAATGTTTCTTACAATTTCAATGAATCAGCAGATACTTTAGAATTTTTAGTGGAAGCAAGCGCCACAGGATGGGTCGGGTTTGGCTTTTCTTTAAATGCAGGCCAAACCGGAATGGTAGGCTATGATGTTGCCGTAGGAGGGGTGTTGAGTAATGGAACTGGTTATCTGCGGGTAAGTGAAGAATTTTGCTCTCTTTAAACTGCTTGCCAAAGTGAAAATGTCTTAGTTTTGACGATTTCCGTCGATTTTCCCATGATGGACGGCATTTAAACTGTGGCGACTTTTGAAAAGTGAGTGAACCGAGAGACTAATATTCAGGTTTTTTTCAGAGTTTTTGGCCATTTGGAGAAAACTGCCCAAATTTACATTTCTTTTTCAACGTGTTGCTTATAAGGTATCTTTCTAAATGAATTGAAAACCTTGAAAAGTCGCCTTTATCGCGGAAAAAAAAAACATACTTTTCATGATTACTTTTTTTCAGTTTTAAAGTGAAATTGCCTGTCATGAAGGAAATGTGTTCATCAACTTCTCGCGGTGGTGCTAACCACAGAGAATATTTTTTGAGGAACTTGTACTTTACCGTTCGATCTCCAACTCACGATAACCATTTTTACAGTTCATATCATAAATTATTCAAAACTGAGCTCACGGCCCGTCGGTGCACGGAAAGTTTCTTTAATACTATTTGCGGTAACCCGGCTCTCAGTCGATAACACACCAATACTCAAACTAAAGAGACATATTTTTGTGAAATGGGAGTGACTAGCTGAGCAACTTGCTTGCTCAGAGAAGAGGTAGCGAGGTCTTCATCACATTTCAGCTTCTTCTCCACTGAAAGTTTTACATACTCTCTCACTGAGGCTCCCCCTCCAATTAACTCAACACTTATCACAACAGTATCGAGTTTATGAAAGGCATATATTTACACTACAATTGAACATGAAGATATACAACAAATAGTTCCAAAATATGAGAACGCAAAAACGACTACACAATCAGGCAAACAATGAAACAAACTTAATAATATACCGCTTTATTTTTTCACTTGCGTGAGAGTCATTATTTCGTGGTTCATTAACCCGAAACACGAAATCAACGAACGTCGTACAAAAATTTCTTCCACTGGAGTGATTTCCATCCTGTTACAGATGACTAATATGAGTACTGAATGCTTTACCACAGCAAGACGGATATTTCACAGTTTCTCAGTGAGCGCGCTTTGAGAAGGTAGATAGCCAACGAGGCTATCTAATAAGCCGAACAGGTGACGGTTTCTTCCCGTAGGGCATGATATTTCGGCTCATAAAACATAGCTGCTCTGAAGTTTTAATATCTCTTGGTTTTTAATAATGCGAAGAACATCATAAATGTGCTTATAAATTTCCATTTTCCAATACACTAGCTCTAAAAAATAACTGAAACCAGTAATTCCGTGCATTATTGTTATCACTCAACTCCCGATGCCCAAAAGCATAACTGTTTATAGGTAACCATGGGAACTACGATTGTTTGCGCCAACTCATCGTGAAATATGCAGCCGGTTAAGACCCTGATTATGAATGCATGGGCTTACGAATTTCCGGACTATAATTAAAATCGCTCGCGAATTTGAGAGTATTATGCCTGGATAACACACAGGTGTTCGTGCTTTTAAAAAAAACTATGGGCCCAAAAATATCATATCACGCATAAAATATGTTAAACCTTGCATTGTCAACCATTTCGGCCTTTTTCCTAGACGCACCACCGAGGGTTTATGGCTTAGTATATGTTAAGCAGACCCGCTGGTTTTTTAGGAAAATGTAAAATTTGGTTTGTTTTTAGGCATTTGGTCGGCTCGTTAGTTCAGCCTTTCAAAGAAAAACAAAATAAATAAAGTATCGCAGTTCTCTTTTGGGACCACGACGCCAATGTCCCAATATCGTGATCGAGACTGTAGAATACTTCAATATCACACAGGTTTTCCTGTTTTTTGTGGCGATTCCGGAAACTTTGAGAAAAAAAAAAAACCAAACAAACAAAACAAACAAAAAAAACAAACAAAAAAAACCAGTACGTTTAAACCTACAAAAAAGGTTACTCAAGTGAAATCCCATAGTGCGACCTCCACGTTAATGAGACTACATTCCTTCTGCTAAATGTGAAAACACTCAGTCCTTTTTCAAAATTTTAAACTCCACTGATCTGTCGGGTCAATATCTCATGCTACTTCATGGGCTATTTATCACCATGTTTAGAGACATACACTACTGCATGTATAAGAATTCGAGAACGGTAATGGTATCCGAGTACCAAACCTTGTACTCGGACATTAAGTGAGTACTGGTTCTCTCTGTGAACACTTTCTTTGTTAGTTCCGAGGCAATCCATTGCTTTGCATACCGGTACCCAAAACTTCCTGCTACGCACACCTCTCAAAATAGCATCACACAGGAAATAGAGGGACGTTACATGTCCCGAGACCATTTTTTGGCAGTATCCAGGTACTGGTACTCGGGCACCTAATGTGAACAGCACCTTCTTGGGTTTGGCAATTAGACCACGGGTTCGAGGCCTCCACCAGTAAATTAGCTAGGACTTTTCGCTTATGGATCTCGTTCAATAGCTTTCAGTGTGCTGTTTTTTTGTAGACGTTGCAGCCCCCTTTAACTAACGCGTTATTAAATTACTGTCTGTCTTTACAGGGTCTCTCATAATCCGCATATTTTTGCCTCCAATTAGGATTATTTCACCGATGGCACTAAACAACCTCCGGAGGATTCTCAACAAGATTGGGTGTTGATCAACTCAAATGAAGAGAGCGGTGTAACAACGTTAAAATTTTACCGCAAGCGAAATACAAGTGACTCAAACGATATTGCTATTGAGGTAAGATTTACTTTGTAAGAAGCAGCAACGGCTAGAACGCCTGAAACACAGGTGCCAAATCCTGGGTGGATACATTCAAACGTTTTATTCGGCAATACCCTTTGGCGTCACTCCTTCCCCCTCCCCCGGATAAATAAATATATAAATGAATAAATAAATAAATAGATAAATAAAGCACTTTGAGTACCAATGTATTTAGCACGAAAGTACTAATTCGGGACACTATTTTTACGTCTCCAACTTGGGGCAGTACCACCATTTAACGTACATGGTCATCCAAGCCATGCAAAGGTCTAGCCGCTTGCAGTGCATGCAAAGGAAGCACCTTCATTTCTCAGTCATTTTAAGACCTTGAGTATTGGTCCCCCCCCCCCCCCCCGAGAATTGACCCGGCGACCTCCCGCTCTGTAGTCAAGCGCTCTACCGACTGAGCTTATCCTGCCGCAGAGAGCGAGAGTGAGTCGATACCTTTCCGGTTTTCGACAGGTTTTTAAAATTATTTCAAATCATGCCCAGCCAATCAGAAATATGCTGAATTTTGTTCTTGCGATGACCAGTTAAGGTAGTAATCGAAAAAGATGACAAATCCCTCTTTGTTTCTTTCAATGCGAAGAAACACGCAGAACAGCTGAGAAAGAAGAAAATATCATTCCTGCTGACCCAGATTATGGACTTAAAGTGTTTACTCTGAGTCATGTTTATTCTGGATTTCAGCAAGGGGTGCAAGTTTACATTGTTTGGGCTTACCACTCGACCGATGATGTGGATCCGGACAGAGGGATGTTTAGTCGACACACGGGTCAAAAAGGAGTGGAAGGTCCTGTGACACTCATCCCAACGAGGAGTAGGGTGATATTATGATACTACACCTTCCTCTTCTCTATACTGAATTCATTGTCAAAATAATCCTCTAAAGCGCTAATTCTATTTTTCAATCTGTCTTTGCAGCAGTGTTTCTCTTATCCTTTGACAATAATCGATTCCTTGTTCTGACAAATGGAAAGCACCCTTAGTAACAAAATTTGTTTAATCAAGTAATATTTGGGACACTGCACTGAAAAATTGACCCAAAACGATAATGGTGATTATATTAATGATGTCGATGATGATGTTGATGCTGATGATGGTGATGATGATGATGTTGATGACGATGTACATGATGGTGATGATTATAATGGTGGTGGTGGTGGTGGTGATGATGATGATGACCTTTATTGACGTGTCGGTACTACACACTTTCGGAGAAAAATCCCACCTGGGACAAAACCCTATGAAGGAGAGGTAATCAAGTCGACTTTAGCGAATTATGACCGCTCAACAAAGGTTCAACCGTAAATCTTCCTTTAATATTTTCCACCTATCAAGTATCATCTCTTCTCTGTATGACAATTTTATTGCACTTTAGTTTTGTTCCGCCGATGCCAAGCATTGCATTAAATTCTGTGTAATAAAACTTTTTTTTTTTTTAAATTCAGGTACGCCCACTAATCCACCGGCCCAACCGACACCAAGTGGGTTCATGAAGTTATTCGATGCGTGACATATAAATATTATTTTCCTTTTCTGTTGATGATAGTGTGGAACCCAGTTCAGAAGTTGGGTTGAGCCATAAAACATTGGTCATGTTAGAGGAGTTGGGTGATATTATGATACTACACCTTTCCTCTTCTCTATACTGATTTCATTGTCACAATAATCCTCTAATACGCTACTTCTATTTTTCCATCTGTCTTTGCAGCAATGTTTCCCTTGTCCTTTGACAATGATCGATTCCTCGTATTTTGGAGATTTGACGATCAAAACGACAATATTTTCATTCACTTAAGAGTAAAGACAACTGGCTGGATCGGATTTGGATTCGCCGAGACAGCACCAAGCAACATGATGAACTACGACGTAATTGTCGGCGGATATAGCAATGGTCAAGGATACTTGAACGTAAGTTTTACTCACACTTCTTCTGATATAGACAAGTATCTAAATCTTTTACATCTACACTTCACTCGTTCACTTTGAGAAAAAATATTATGGAGGCTAAGATTTCTTTTCAAAAACCTTTCCCAACACTCTAGTCTAGCAGTTGAGTGCAAATCTGAGGAGAATTGTGCCTTTTTTATTTTAAGCCACCTTCGCGCCTGTGCGAAGGTGGCACAAAAAAAGGATGCTATAAAGCGGCCTAAAAACAAGGAAATACAAGGTGACAAAGAGTGTTTTTCAGTCAGTGACACGGGCGGTTCGGAAGTGAAAAATTCGAGTACTCCCGACAGGAGTCGAAGCTATGACCTTCTGGTTACTAGTTTAGATACTCTACCACTCATGAGCTACCGGAGATTCGAAGGAGCTAAGACCACTGTACATCAGGAGTCCAACCTACGACCTTCTGGTTACTAGTCTAGTTGCTTTACCACTCATGAGCTACCGGAGATTCGAAGGGGCTAAGACCACTGTAAATCAGGAGTCCAACCTACGACCTTCTGGTTACTAGTCTAGTTGCTTTACCACTCATGAGCTACCGGAGATTCGAAGGGGCTAAGGCCACTATGCATCAGGAGTCCAACCTATGACCTTCTGGTTACTAGTCTAGTTGATGTACCACTCATGAGCTACCGGAGATTCGAAGGAACTATGCATCAGGGCCCAGTTGTTCGAAGGTCGATTAGCGCTTAACCCGGGTTTCTTTTTCTGGCGTCCAAAAGCATTTTCTCTGTTATTTTTTTAGCTTCCAATCATCAACTTGTAGACAAAAAAAGTTAAAACTGAAATGCTTTTTAAGCTTTCAAATCTGAATTCAAATCTCGCACTAACCCTGGGTTATCTTAACCCAGCTTTGAACAACTCGGCCCAGGAGTCCAACCTACGACCTTCTGGTTGCTAGTCTAGATGCTCTACCACTCATGAGCTACCGGAGACTCGAAGGAGCTAAGACCACTGTACATCAGAAGTCCAACCTATGATCTTCTGGTTACTAGTCTAGACGCTCTACCACTCGTGAGCTACTGGAGATTCGTGGGAGCTAAGACCACTGACCGAAAGGCTTGACTGGCAAAAGCTTGACAGTCAGCGTAACTATCACACAGCAGTCATGGTATACAGTCGACTATCTCTTAACGGACACCTCTATCAGACGGACACCTCTGTAAAACGGACACCTAGAGTTGGTCCCTGCCTTTGATTATTCCCTTTATTTGACTCTTTATAAGACGGACACTTAGGGCGTTTTCCATTTGTCAGAACTGACCGGCCAGACCCTTCTCGTAGTAACGAGAATTTCACTTTTGACCAAAATTATCCAACCAGATCAGTTAAATCCTAAATACTATACACGAAAGAGATGGTTTTTCAGCAAAAACTCTAGGGAAAAGCCTATTTTATTGTCAAAATAACAGCTCCAGCGATGATCTGGCCGGTCAGTTCTAACAAATGGAAAGCGCCCTTAGTGCCGGTCCCAAAGGTGTCCGTCTTGGAGAGAGTTGACTGTACAAATCAATAAATGGTTTTTTCTCCAGACTATTTGAGCAATATGTCTACTAATCGTGACAATGTCAGCTTTTTCTCCAAGAGACACTCAGGGAGCAAACTGGCTATTCCTCAGCCCCGTACAAACCACTTTTATCGCTTTGGCTATAAGGGTGGGATGCTGTGAATATATTAGCCCCCCCAATGTAGTTGCGACACGGCAGATACACTGCACAGTTTTTTAAATGGGGGTTGCATTGACCAATTTTTATCTCATAGTTAAGTTTTTGTTTAATAGGCACCGCTCTCACGGAAAGAAGACGTATATACAAACATATTCATTTCTTCTCTATTAATTACAGAGTCATGCACACAAAATACCAATTAGCTTCATAAAGTTATTAATAAGTTATAGTTATATTAATATTTATTTATCTTACTTTTTAAGATGAGATACCGCAGGGAAATAACTAGGTTCTTGTGACAAACGTCCTGCATGCTATGAAATCAAGCTCAATCGATGGAGCATTGCGTCCGGTCATCCCAAAGGTCATAGTTCGATTCACCGTCAAGCCTGAAATTTGTCAGTTTTTCTTTTCAACCGCTTAGGTTGTCCATTCAACTGTGAGAATCATGTTCACTTTCATCTTTGTCGGTAGTTCAAGATATAATTCATTTTGAATCATTATACGTTTCAAGGAAACTGCCCACCTACCCCTCCCCTAAGCCAAAATTTTGCTCTAAGTGAGAAGTAAGTGTTAATGTTGGCTTAGTGGAGGGGTAGGTGGGGAGTTTCCCAGAAACGTATAATCATTTTCACATATTTCAGTTCACCCTGCAAACTGCTAGGAATGGAATGTCGATATGTGCTTATGTCTGTGCGCAATGTGCTAAACTGCTTGCTATAGGTTTGAACCTTAAGATCCCCTTGATCTTGTTAAGAAAAAGAACACAAACAGCGCTGAAAAACATATTCAACTTACTCATTTTTATAAACTTGACGTTTCGTATGCTACTCAACATACATTTTCAAAATTACCGTCACAATTTTGAAAACTATACTTAAATAATAGCGGAAAGGGACTGCGACGGAGATTAAGCACAAAGATTAAAAGTCAATCTTAAAAAGAAACAGCTAATTAACGAAGCATCAGCTTCTCGCTACTGACGTTTACACTGAAAGCTGACTTCAGTTCTTGTATAAGCAATGTTTCTTTGATTTCGCGACGTCCCTAATATCTGAGAGCCAAGGACGGCCTAGTTGAGGCTGAAGAGAAACAATCGTCCAAATAACCAACCTCAAGTCTTAGCCGGAAAAAAGATACACATAACAAAAAACTTGCCTTAGATATATATCTAAGCTAAGGCAACTGTAAATTTTTCAGGATTCCTTTACAAGCGGGCAAACACAGCCACCCCCTGACGCTAGCCAGGATTACCGACTCCTCAATGCATCTGAAGTTGGTGGATACACCGAACTGATGTTTGAAAGACGACGTGATACAGGTGATAACGACAACGATCTCACTTTTATGGTAAGTAGCTCACCTTTTCTGTAGTTATCGTGATTAATAACTTTGGGATGGCAAGACGCGCAGAAAATTATGTCTTTTTTGAAAAAGATTCTGCCCTCTTAGAGCCGGAACGTTTAAAAAAATCAAAGCCTTCCTCCTCTTATTTATCATTTACCGAGGGGAATTTGACGAAAGTAAGAGTAAATGCAAAATCATATTCTCCTGATTCCGGGTTGTTCAAACCTGGGTCAAGATAACCCAGGGTAAGTGCAAAATGTTTTAATTCAAATATGAAAGAGAAAACGGCTAATTCAGTTTAATTCTATTTGTCTACAATTTGATGATTGAATGGTATAAAAACAATAGAGAAAAAAAAACTTTTGAACAAAAGATAAAGAAACCCGGGTTAAAATTGAACCCCGTATTAGCGCTAATGTCGGCCTTCGAACAACTGGACCCCACGATTATCATGATATATCCTGGCCCCTATTCCTGGAAAGCCCCGATTAGTGTTAATCCAGGATTAACCGCTGATCGGAGGATTGTATAATCGGCTTTCCAGGAACTGGGGCCAGGAACCCCTTTTTAACCTCTTTTTAAGAAATTTAAACGTGGATTAAACGCTAATCGAAGGATACTTAAATCGGCTTTCCAGGAACCGGGGCCTGGTCACTAGTGGATAGACACAGTTTTAATTTCCCTGCTCCCATCCCCTCACCCCTTGCAAAAGCGAAAAGAGGAAAACTTTGCTTTAGTCTGCGAGCAAGCTCTCCGGGATCAGCGCTCTGGCGGCGGCACGAAAAAGGAGAGCGCCCCAGAGAGCTTGCTCTCAGGTTAACTTTGCATGGAATTTGCTGCCTCGTCCCCAAGTCTCCCTACTTGTTGCTAGGAGACCAGTGTTTTGTCTATTAGGGGAAAAATGAATTTCCCAAGGTGACACCCTGTGCCGCTCCCTGTTTTCCTTGCCATAGCAAAGCCTGGGGTCGAGTTAGTTTTGAAGAAAATCGTCATGGTAAATTCCTAAAAAGAAACGTAACAACTAAGCAATAACCATAAAGCACATATAAGCCACTGTAAAATTACTAATTTCTGCCCTTATAGTAAGGGTGAAATCTCCAGCTCTTTCTGTTTCTTTCTCGTTATTTATTTCAAACAAGGAACATTCCCGGCGGCTCCCCGGCGTCATAACGAGTTAAATTTCTTACAATCCATTCAGTTTCCAAGCGGTTTCGTTACATGATGAACTCGCGACAACTGTTTGGCTGGAAGTCTTTCTCATTTGCACTAACCCGCCAAGAACGAATAGTAAATGATGCCAAACCAAGACTCTCTTTACTCTGAATAACTTAGCTATTTTTAAATACTTTTGTGTTTAAATTAAATTGCAGCCTGGTGGCCAATTTTATTTCGTTTGGGCCTATCACACCGGAGACGTCACCGATATCAGCAATTTTCAAAAACATTCGAGGTCGGGAGTTAGTCGTGAGAAGTATACCGTGGTTCCAGCTCAGCAACCTATTCCGACAGAGGCTGCTGCATCCTCTCTGCAGTATTCAAGCATTTGTGGACTCTTTTCTCTCTTGGTAGCAATGATAATTGTTTTCTCTCTGAGCAGCTGAGTGGGAAAGAGATCTAAAATAATTCTTAAAAACAAGATCATCTTTTAATCGAGAACAATAAGATAGTCAATACTACACACTTAAGAGACATCAAAATTTGCTACCTCCACTGTGTTGCGTTTGAAGGCTAGCACCTTTACTAATAATTACAATTGGCTGTGTCAGACAAAAAAACTTAACATATCATAAAGATACTACAACTTGTAAGAAAATCGTCACTGTAATTTTCTTTCTAGTTTAACGGTCTTTCATTTCATTACGTTCCTTAGACATGTATAGCATTTCGAAATAGATTGCACATCACTTCTTCACCTATGTCAAAGAATAAACGTATTGTTTTTAAAAGTACTTCACATTCTACTGGGTTGTCCACCTAGTTCCCAGGGTTCTCTCTTACTCGTCCTTGCGAAGGGTGGGACAAGTTAGAGAGAACTCTGGGAACGAGTTTGCAATTGTAATTGCAATTTGTTTACCCACGGAGCACTTCGGAGTTCTTAAGAACTCGCTGAAACGCGTCCGTGTGTTCCAGATTGAATTGGAATATGGAAGTGTTAGTTTTTAAGGAGTGGGGAAAACCGGAGTACCTGGAGAAAAACCTCTTGGAGCAAAGGAGAGAACCAACAACAAACTCAACCTACAAATGATGCCAACGCCAGGATTTGAAAACGGGCCACATTAGCATTTTGTAACCTGCGAAAACAGCCGTCTCTCCTCACTACTGGCCGCTAGGGACGCTTCGCCAGTAGGGACGTTTGCGTTTCAGCGACAGAAATTTGTTTGACTCTTATGCGTCTCCTGGTCGATTACGATAAAGTTTTGTGTTCTTCTGCGAATGAGCACCAGCAAAACTCAAATGCTTCTTCTAAAGAAATGAATATCATCCACGAATATTGACTGTTTTGTAGTAAATTCATCGCGTTAACATTTGACGTTTGTGACCGTTTGCCTGTAATTCATAATTAATAGCTAAAACAATATAACTACTACGTCGACTGATCAGAGCTCCTGACCAGATTCCGGACAGATTTTACGTCATAAGTAGAGAATGGCCCTTATGCATGTTTACGTCAGACGAGCAAATTTCACCACCAAGCCACAATCGTCAAATTGCGAAGTTCTGGATAAATAAATTCCCATTAAGGAAGTAGCGGTGAATAGAATAAACCCAGCACATCAAGTGCAATTGCGAAGAATTTTTCTTTCACACGAGGCACGGTGGTGAAATTTGCTTCTACGACGTAATCACGCATAAGGCAAATTTCTGTCACTGAGCCGCAGACTTCCCTCCTGGCGAGAGACAGCTGTAGTGCCGAGTAATAATAATAATAATAATAAATAATAATAATAATAAATAATAATCTTTATTTCTTAAGATAAAATTACATATCCTAAGTTACAATATAAACTCAAAAAACTATTTACATATCATATCTAAAAATTATTCTGTTACTAAAAACGTTCTTAAACCTGTCAGTGTAGATTCTAGGGACAGAGACTGACGTATTTCTAAGATTGTACCTCGTGTTCTTTTCCTTAGGTAAAAACTGGAAGAACGGACATTCGGGGTCATTCGATCTTTTTTTGTAGAGTGTCTTGTCCGCCTTCTCTAGCAAGTCCCTGATATTTACATTCTTGGACATAAACTTTCTTTTCATACACCGGTCTAAACAATTCTGTATTACAGAAAGGTCGGAATCTGAGACACCATAAACCGGCAGAGCGTAAGAAAAATTTGTAAAACTATTGCGTTAAAAAGGTGATCTACTTCCTCCTGGGACATTCCTTAGGCATCCGAGTAGGCGTAAAGAACCACGCAGACGATTTTGCATGAACAAGCCTAGAAATGCTTTGTTGTTTACCAATTTACCTTCGATCAGTACACAGTCTGGTTTCTTTAAAAATGGTGCATTTTTCGTTTCGTTTTGCTAACGTGCTAAATTATGGGGTACAATTTCCGTATAACCCTAAACATTTATTATGCATGCATGCTTCCACTCTATTTATATCAACTATTTATGTGAAATAGTATGAAATTGCTGCATGCCTAATAAATTATAGAATTTCTTTGGTCTTGTGCAGTGGGCCCCATTTTCGCTAGAAAAACTCTTATCGATGAAAGCTATCCTGCACGAGCCAAACAGGTACCGGTTATAAGTTTCTTCGTATAAAAAGATCATGAAAGCAGCGCGAAAGACGCTGGCGTCCGATATTTTTGTGCCCAATCATAAGCCCCATTTACACTACAGAAAAAAATGGGTCCGGACCCATAAAAAAGTTGGTACGAACAAGTTATTTTTTCCGTGTAAACCTTACGTACCATGTGTTCATGAAATGAATCCGGACTCGCTTTTTTCTGGTTTTGGGGCCATAGGCGGCTATGGCCCCAAAACCGAAAAAAAAAAAAAAACTAGTCCGGACCCTTTTGCTGTTCGAAAGCGCTGTGTAAACGCACCTTCGTTTCGTACCATCTTCTTCATGTGAGCCTGCCTTGCTTTACGGTGGTTTCGCGCATGTGTATCATTGCACTTTTCAATCATAAGCCAAACCTGATTGTTAAACATGTAAACGGACAAAAAAAATTGGTCCGGACCACTTTTTAATGGGTCCGGGCCCGGTTTTTTCTGTATTGTAAATGGGACTATAGGCAAGCATTCGAATGAGTCGTGGAAATGCTTGGTTAAGAGTAGCATCCCAGGAGCTCTCTCGCCCGTTCTTGAAAAGCTTTCGCCGCCGTTTTTCCTGACCGTCCTGAAATTTTATGAATGCTATCATAGAGATATTTATGTATCTCAGTCTTAAGGGTTCTATTTTAGACATGTCTATTTCCCTACAAATTTCACGCGTCAAGTCTGAATGACTAACTTTTTTACTTATGTTATAGTTTACATTTCCAAGATGTTTGCTATGAAGACTCTGCGATTTTTTATGCAACAGAAGGTGTTGATAGCGATTTCACAAAGCTCAAGAGACGTATTGTGTGTCCAATCCACTGCGTTTAGAAACAAGTTAGACCTAACGCTAAAAATGGAAAGAAAAAACCAGTCTGGTCATTAATAGCTTTCAGGTCTTACAGTGTCTTGAATAACTACAACGATAACTGTATCTACGCTCTAAAGCCCTCCTACAGAACAAATCAAGTTGCGCTGTTTCTTGCCTAGTTAGAAACAAGGCGGAGATTCAAAAGATAGAGTGAAAAATATTCATAGTCGTACCCGCTATTGGACAATTGGTGGGAGGTAGATTCGCCTTCTTTATAGTTTTTGAAAAAAAAATGACGAAATAGAAACTTAATTAATTCGAATTACTTCGAAACTAGGGAACGTTTCTTGTCATTGTGGAATTAAGAACTGCATTCATGCAATATGCAGACAAATACTTGATCGCATTGTTTTTCGACTTACAGATGCGTAAGGAAATATTGTATTACTGTACACTGATGCAGGCTCGACAATGAATTTGTTCCATTAAATATCAACTCGTGAAACAGAGTATAGAAATCACAGCAAAGTAAGAGGTTATTTTTTGGCGTAAACAAGCTTCGCGCAATAGGAGATGGGAGAATGAGACTCTTCGTTCCAGTTACACGCTGTGTAGCCATAGCAATCAATCCGCAGAACCAATAAGGAGCAGTATTAACCTGCCATGAAATAAGTACACCTGCCGCTAATGCATGTATCACCTGTTAATTGGTTAGATGGCGTAAAAGAGAGTTCAAAGCTACGTGCAAATTACTGTTTGCTACATTTTAAACGAGTTACGAAGCCAAAGCTAAAAAGGCAGCTCAAATCGCCGAAATGGCGACCGTGAAATCAACTGGGCCGCTTTATCTGAGCCTTGAGGAGTCGATTCCATTTTTGACTATTCTTACAATTATCGGTGTAACCTCTACTACAACTAATTTGCTAATTGTCGGTACAATTTGTAAGAACTCACAGCGAAAGAATTACGACTTGTTCACGTTACATGCCAGTCTGGTGGATTTATTGACGACGTTAGTGGTGATTCCGTTTTGGATTCTTTCCGCGATTCACAGTCAGGTTGATTTCGTGGGGGATATCTACTGCAAAATAAGCGCAACCGTAAGTTTGATGGAGTTAGTGGCACCAGTAGTGTTCCTGACACTTATCGCGGCTAGTAGGCACTGCTCAATTGTTGACAGGAAAGCGTATCCAAGAATCTTCAGCGATTCTAGAACCAGAATGATGATTTTGATTGTATGGCTGTTTGCAGTGACTATTTGTATTCCACCCCATTTCACATGGCCAATTTCGCCAGAAGTCCTGTGTCTTCCCGATTTAATCAGCAATTTGTGGTACACTACAGCGGTACTGGCTTTTTGCCTGCTATTACCACTTAGTGCTGCATTCTACTCTCACGTTTACGACATTTTTCTCTTCCAACCAGAACGCTTTAAGAGGAACGAATCTATGAAAAAGCAATGCGAGAGATTCGCACTCCGAGGAGGCGAGAAAACCACTCAAAAAGCATACTTCTGCATTCTCATAATTCACACCATTTGTTGGGCGCCGTATACGTGCGTGGCAATGGCCCAGGCTCTGAACAGTGGGGTCGTGTTTTATTTAGGTAATATCCCGCTTCACTTTATAGCGATGGTTGTGGGATTAACGGCAACTTCTTTAAAAGGAGTCGTTTCCTGCTTTGAGGTCCCGCATTTAAAAGAAATGATCAAGAGACAATTTGGGTGTTCCGAACGAGAGGAAAATACTTCACGGGAAGTTTAAACAAAACGTTACTCATTTCCTATAGATTTTCAGTTACATTCAGTAACTTCAAATTTAGTACTAAGTATGTTTTCCATGAAATGACACTTCCGGGAAAATTTCTGCCATATTGTGTATACTATATCCTTAATTCTTTTCTGATTTGACCAAAAAATCGTCAACAAGTCAGGATTAACATTAACATATCATATTCACTGTAAAAAATGCCTTAGTTCACAGAGTAAAGGAGCGAATTCCTACTTTAATAGACGTGAACGCTCATAAAACTACGGTTTTAATGACGAAAACGAATGTCACTGTTATTCTGAATTATACAGATTGGAATGATTATTTTTTATTACAGTGAAGCTAATTAATATTGCAACATTTGCGACAAACCCGCAAAGCAGGTATCACAAGGCTATGCTTTAATTACCATCATTTCAGTACGATTAATTTGTTGTTTCATTAACTGAAATGTGGGCTGAACCGATTGAGTTTGCCCAAAGTTAATTAGTTACCCTAGTAAATTGGAGAATTTAACCTTGAATATGACAGTTTAGGAAAGAATTGTCGGTTCTTAAACACATGACAAATTAAGGCTCAGTTCTCCTGAGATTCAATCACTTCCAAGTGAAAAATATAAACTTCGCATAATTTTTGACATGCCAAAAACAAACTACCCACGTATAAATTAATTCCCATATGAAGAGGGAATAGTTTGCTTCTTTTTTTTTTCTTTTTTGATGGGTGAAGAAAACCTGTTTTGACCTGCTTCCAAGCTCTAAACTCTACTTAATATCTAAAAAGTTAGGAAAACATGTACTGAACAAACGTTTAGATATAACAATAAGAAAAATAGCAAGGGATCGGACTTAGAAAAATTATCCAGTGCGACTAAACTAATACCTTATAATTACTTTACAGTACAAAATAAAATGGTCTTAATAAGCGGCTGAAAATAACAATGTTACACAGAAGCATATGAAGCTATAATAAAACAAATGCTTTAATACGTAGGCCACGTTTTGTTCAAGCGGTTTCCATTGTTAAGAAGCAAATTAACATTTTTCAGAGAAAAGTATTGGACCTGAGTATCCAAATTCGCAGGTTAACGCAGAAAGTTTGCCTCGAAACCCTATTGGAACGTCTTTCGTTGCATTCGCTTGCGTATAGCTAGGAAAATCGTCAGCGCGCGCATTGAGGCAGAGGAGTTGCGAATCCGCGTGAAGAATGGTGAAGAGACACTTGGATCGGAGCTCGCATTTAGCGGCTACTTAGCCAAGACTCTCACGGGCGCGGACAAATATATTAAAATTCTAACATGACTCCGAGGCTTGAGGGACAAAATTGCAAAATGTTTCGACTCCACTGTCTCGCAATTCCTAGAAGAGACTTGGGCACAACGAAAACCAAACCAAATATAGAAATATGACCAGAAAGCCGCAGAGTCATGTTAGAATTTTAATATATCAAACCTGGGCTATTCCGCCAGCTACGTGGGCTATCTTTGCATGCATCATCTTTCTCGTCAGCAAATAAATAATGTATACAACTTATGTGTGTGCGTCTTTACCTACGTTTTAACGTCCTGTTGGAGTAGTTTTAACTTGAAACATTAAAATTCAGCAGAGGTAATCCAACGTGAAAATAGATTAGAATACTAGGATAGTTCAAGGACAGCCAGTCAGATGGACTGAGGGTGCCTGGAGGTATTACATAAAACTGTAGCTAACTAGCCTGACTAATAGCAAGTTTTTTTCCACTCTTCAAGCTTTCTTCGAAACAACTACTCAATGTTCAGAGTTACAGCCAATGAAAACTGAAAACTAAGAGATAAACGAGTCTTCGGTTCTTAAATTGTAGTTATAGACCTTCTATCTTAACGTTAATGATAACTTATTTCGCTACCAAAAAATTCGTGTTACTGCATAAGACATTGCCAATCGTGTGTGTAAAATGGTTGGGTTTGATTGCAATATCAAAATGAACACGAACTAGTTACTTTAATAATCCACACATTAGTAAGAACGGTTGCAACTAATAAGACATTTCTGAGTTACCTCATGCCTCTGTTTCAAAGCAAGGCTAAGTGCAAACCTATTGATGTGAACATGATTTTTTAAAAGTAAAATAAAAAATAAAAAAAAAACTCATTTTCATAAGAAAGCTTCTGCACTTAGCCTCGTTTTGAAAGTGTAAGATTTTGGAACTTGGAAATGGCCTATTAAAGAAAACGTATCGTTACAAGGCTCACGGCAGATAATTCACAAACGCCTTTTATAACGTATAAACTCAAATAAGAACTCCTAGCTCTCTACGTGTCATCCGATTGGCTTGCTCAGAGGCGCATGCGGAAGCCCAGGGCGTTAATTAAATTTTAGGGGTCCAAGAGGGGGCGTTTAATAGATAGGAGGCGTTTATTTTGATAACTGTAAACTGAAGCTCAACAAAACTAAAATGAATCGGCGATAATATCAAGAGCGTTAAAAAATGGCAGAATATCCAGTTTATCAATCTATACGTCTAGGCCGTCTAGAAATCCATATCACTCTTTTATCTCGACATCGACGTCGGGGCCATCGTTTTGTAATCGTTAGTCTGACTGTGAACTTAACATTCAACAAGAAACAATACACAAACCCTTGTTAATCAAGCAAGAACCTGAATAAATTAGATGATTTTGCCCATTTTTGCTAATTCCTAGTAGTTTGGAGCAGTTGTCTTTGGGGTGTGTTTTAGAGAGGGGCATCGAATAAAAACTCGAAAATGTAAAGGGGCGTAGTAGATAAGAGGTATTTGTTTGAGACGGGGCGTCTATTACATCATTTACTGTATCTAAGTTGGGGCAGCAAATAACATTGGATTGGAAGGTTTTGCTTCGAGAACCTCTTTTTCCACCCCTTCATGTCTTGTTTCATGAACGAAAAATTGAAGTTCTTTCTGCTGACATACGGTAATAACCAAACGAGACTTGAAGACATTCATTCAGGCCTAGCGGTATGTAGGATGTTAGTCACATGAAACTAGTTTAGTGGCCTTGGCTAGGCTAAACTGGGGCATAAAACAACTTTGTTTTAAGGCCTTTCACGTTTTGTTTAGTGACCGAAAAACTTTAGTTTCTTATTCCTGACATACGGTAAGTAATAACCAAACAAAACTTGGCGACATTCTTTTTATTTCTTATGTCTTTGTTCAGGCAGCGCCTCACCAAGTGGATTTTTCGATAGCGTTCAATCTCGAAAGTAGTGATTATTTGCTCGTCCGCCTTTCGCAGTGCCCAAGTCTTACATGCAAATGTTGCTACTGGAAAAACGCATGCTCTAACGACACTTACTCCTTACTATTATCACCGCCTCGGACTCCACCAATTAATCAAAACCCACCTTAGGGCTTCCGCTAAACCATAATTTGGAAAACTGGAAAACTAATTAAAAATGGTACGACCAACAGAACGAACGACCTGCAAACCTCTGCATCAGTTATTATGCACAGGCAAGTAATGTCAGACGAATACAACAAAAAGCCTGGTTCCCTGGCACCGCTGCAAAGAGCTTGCCTTTTTCCAGTGGGACTTAATTAAGTCTCCTTTGAACAAACTGAGAACGAATTAACGACTGTCGCAAAAGACTTAACTAATACAACATGCACCAAATTACCACAATGAGTTGGCAAATGTAAACAACTTATACCGACTACCTTACTTAGTACTATACAGAAATTGACCAAAAAACGTGCTAACAAGACAACTAGATGGCACTGCCTGAAAAAGACATAAATAACACTCAACGACGCAAAACCAGATGCTAACGGGGTCTGGAATATTTATTCAGGTCGATTAGATGAGACTGAAACACACCAAGTACTTTCCTATTGACTTAAACACCCAGTAACACCTAAACAATTCTTTTAACTTTTAAGTTCAGCATTGAGGCCATTCTGTCTTGTTAAGACGAACTATCGGAATCGTCCAAAGATATAATCAGAATTAGTAGAGTAACTCTACTATACAATCTGCCTCTCTATCATTATGAGGCTCAAATTTTCTGTTATGAACAAAAGAAAATTTGAGCCTTTTAATGCTTAAAGGAGCTGTGTCACGTAATTCAGCCAAATTAGGTAATTACAAAATGCCCCTTAAATTAAGAGAAATGTAAAAATAACCGCTTAAAACATTAAAGGAAGGGTAAAATAATACAACAGATACTAATTCCTAGAGAATTTTTATATCCTCATTATATTTTAGTATCGGCTGTATTAATTTTTTTTCTTATTCCCATGTCATTAGTTAAAGGACACTGAATAAAATTGCACTGACTAGTAGGTGGGGTTGAGAAGGAAGAGTTTTATTTTGGGGGGGAGGGGGTTAGATTTGGAAACCCCTAACTTTAGAAAGTACCTTTATTCAGGACTACACTCAACCTGACAATCATATTACACCTACTTATGATAGGGTTCAACCCATTTACTATATAATTTGATCAATTAATAATGTTGGTTATATAAGACTTTTCATTTGGAATTAATAATTGAGATCCTTAGCTCAATTTGGAAAATGTCTTAAGATTTAGTGTATATTATCATGACGTACATTATGTACTTTCAAAGGAATGGTTAAGTTGTCTTATATAATAAAAAAACAGCATTTCATCCACTAAACATTCTGACAAGAGGAGCCCACAATCCCAATTTCCAGGGTGTTATTATGCATGCAAATAAAACACGTATGTGGCCAACTTCATTTAAACTTCCACTAAGAGTGAATGGAATGCACAAAATGTAATCTGATCGGGCAGGTTTAGACTTCCTATCCCTCGTAATTTGATCATGCGTGTTTTAACCATCTATCTCTTGAAAATAATGCAAAGCACAGCATTGGAGTGAGAACATTTTGGCCATCAATATTGTTCTCACCCCTTCCTGCCCCCCCCCCCCCCCCCCACCCCCCCACTCCCCACTCTGTAACCTTCGGTTATTACCTGAGTTATCAAGGTTAGGTTTTCTGTATTTAACTAAATTGTAAGTGACAATTTTGGTCCAAAAAGATAAATTGCTCAAAAACTGCTGATATTACATGTAGGTTATTACATATGAAAGGGCATACTAAGACAGTGAGCATAAGGTGCGTATATTAGCCAATGACAAAACTCAGTTCAGGCTCAATTTCCCTACCTGAGCAGAACACCTTGCAGGCCATCTTCAGTAGTATTGGACACATTTTTTCAGTCAACCTTTAGAATCCCCTGCACTTCATACTTTATCTGCTACGTACAGAAGAAACAAACAGCTGAAAAAAAAACAAACAAACAAACAAAAAAGAACATATAATACTTCTCTGAAAATGCCTGATTGATAGGGCACGCAAGAGTTTGTCAGAGTGGCCATTTGCTATTACCATTGTCCTTTATATACTATGATACTTTTTTCTTTCTCCATGTTCGTTAATGGCATGCAAGCCTGCAGTCTGGCTGACAGAAATTGAGGTGAGAAAAAGTCCGCATTTTTTATCTTATACACAAAATAGTTCAGATAATGGCTACATTCTCCCAATTGATTCCTTAGCATTTTTATAAACCATATGTCGGGTTTCGTCCAAGAGAAAATCATCAACATACCGATTAAATTCGAAAGGATTCACACAAATAACCTTCAAATTTCCCGCCGGCCACGATGCACTCAAGCTCAAACGCGTGAAGGAGTCTATTCTATTCTGCAGCCACTCCATTTGCAATGAATATAGACATATATCAAGCCACATACCGTCTACATCTTTAAATCTTGTCTTGAGTAGAAAAAGCAGAGGTAGAAATGGTAAAAGCAGGGAGGAAATTTTTAGGAAGAAATATAATACAGTCGAAAGTGCCAGGCGCGCATTTTGTGCCAGGACGCACAGCTCAGCCCTGCATTCATAGCAGTCCACCCCGCTCATTATTCTCTCTCTTTACCGAAAATACACATGGCGCCCAAGGATAAGGGTAAGATTAGGGAATGCTTCTAAGAGATTTTTTATTGAACAGTGTGATATCACCAAACGTTAACACTTAAAAAAGGTTTTTCGATAAATAAAGAATGACTTTCTTGTGTGACTTAGTCAGTAACGTGTTAAAGGCACGCAGTAAAAGCGCGACAATGTTGGTCGTTCTTTTCCACGTGCATGCTTCCTTGGCAATCTGCTGTCTGTAAAACAGTAGCCAGGAACGTTTCCGCTGTGTGTGACGGATTTCTTTCCGTTGATTGAAACATAATTTTCACAACTGTTAACGGTCGAATCAAAGAGGACTTCAACTAGGTTGGTTAGGCCTAAACTTAATACGAAGGTTGTAGTGGTTGAAGTAAAATACCTCTGAGATAATCCCAAGCCCTGATATAAACTGGACGTCGGTATGTAAGCTTACTTAATTTACTTGCCGTTCCCCCAACATCTTGAATTCCCTCCATTCAGCCTCGTTTTACGTCATTTGGATGTTGTTTGGTACAGTAGTGGCACCGATATCATGAAGCTAAGGGCCAAGGGACTGGCAAATTGTTTTGGCTATAAAAAGGTTTTGTTATATCGAGGTTCTTTTGCATACATTTTTCTATTGCTTGGGTAAAAAAAAGTGTTCATTATACCAAGGACTTGGTTATATAGAGGTTTGTTATATCACGGTTCCACTGTAGGACAGTACTCAAGATTTTAAGGATTAGCAATACTAGATAAAAACTGCACAAATTTAGGCCTTTGCCCCCTTCTTCTCTGGTTATCCTGCTTACTTTTGTTAAACTTTTTTACTGGGGTGATGGAAAAACCAAAAAGTGGGTGAGTTTTCTAGAGAAGAAGGTGAGCTGACATAAGGTCAAATTGAATTGATTGTTATTATAATTAATCTTGGTGAAAAAAATGAAAGATTGTAAATTTCAAGCTTGGTGAACAAATGTGAAGATGAAATAATCAGCATGCCACGAGCATGGGACAAAGAATAAATCTGAGTCCCCAACAGGATTCGAACCTATGACCTCCCAAACACCGCGTTGGTGCTCTATCCACTAAGCTATGAGAACTCGTGGAGCATGAGGTTGAAAGTTGTTTTAAGTACCATGATGTGTTTCGTCATTATGGTTTATTGCTCTAATGAATGAATGAATGAATGAACTTTATTTAAGTGTCAGAGTATTTAGCTATGTATTAGCTAATTGTGGACACTAAAAGAACAGGGATGCTACAAGTGATAAAAATCTATTTTAAAATTTATAATCATTTTAAAAACAGAGAAGGTTCATAATTAAAATCTATTCAAGAAAAATTCTTGTTGTTTGTGATACTGGGAATAGCATATTATGTTGAACTAGAGTGGGATTACGTAAATGTAAGTTGCTAAACAAATTGCTGCTACTCAAAGAATCCCTAATCTAGGAATTCTAATAAACCTTGTTTATTTCTTGTCTCTAGGAAAGTCAAAAGCTGGGGCCTCAGGAAAAGCCAGTGAGACTTCTAAAGCCCAAAAGGCCAAGAAGTCTGTCCTGAAGGGTGTTCAGCGTGCACCAAAGAGGAAGGTGCGCACAAATGTTCATTTTTACCGTCCTAAAACTTTGAGCCTTCGAAGAGCTCCCAAGTATCCTAGGCATTCTGCTCCCAGGACCAACAAACTGGATCACTATGCAATTATTAAGCATCCTTTGACAACAGAGTCAGCTATGAAGAAGATTGAAGACAATAACACACTTGTGTTTATTGTTGATGTGAGAGCTAACAAGCCACAGATCAAGGCCTCTGTGAAGAAGTTGTATGATATTGATGCCTCCAAGGTCAACACCCTTATAAGGTACCTAAAATCATGCAACATGTCTTTCTCAATTATTATTTCTCTTATGTTATCAACATTTATGCTATAAACAAATTGTCTTAAGTTCAGTAGTAAAGTTTTTGTTAAGAGCAAGATTTGGTAAAGTTGTTGGAGCATCTGGAGCTTAGCTATCATTGCACGGATAATTTTCTCTAAGAAAGATATTATTACAAATTTTTCTCTTTCTGATTGCTACCTAGCCTACAAAAAAGCACCCTGTCCACCAGTTAACAGAGTCCTTCCTTTAATGTCACACAGGCCTAGCAAGACTCCAAAACCCTTTCACTCCTAACACTACCTTTGTGTGATGTGAGTTGACATTACATGCTCAGTGTTAGATCAGTTTTCCTCAAATTTTGCATTGAAAGAATAGTGAATGATCTGCACATCAAAGACGAAGAGTCTTACCCCCTTCTACACAAGTCTTCTAGTACGACCCTTACAACTCTATGACCTCTTTGACTGAATGATTTTGCACAACAACCAATACATTAAGCCAAGGGGTATACTAAAAAAAAAATATACAAGGCCTCATATATGAAGCCGTTTTTTTGAAAACCAAGTACAGTACCTAACAAAAATTTCAGTTGTTTGAGTGAAAAGACGTCAAAAGGCATGTTTCTTAAGCCCGAGGAGCTCCAAAATCATAGTAACGAAGAGAAAGGAAAGGAGAAAAAGAAAGAGTGAGGAGAAGGAAAGGAGGAGATGAAAAAAAGAGCAATGATTGCACTCTTAGTTTTTATAATAGCTACTTTGGAGATAGTTTTTGGCTGGAAAAAAACTGTTCAATGCAAAAGGTCTCTTGGCGATAATAATATCATAAATCCGGCTAGATATACATAGCCTTATTTTGGACATTTCCTACTTTTTTGTGTAAGGCCAGTATTTTTTAGACCTTTGGAATCTCACACTAATTGGCATTTTTCTGCATTAGACCTGATGGACAGAAGAAAGCTTATGTCAGGCTGGCACCCGATTATGATGCCTTGGATGTTGCAAATAAGGTTTGTGATAAACGTGTATGTAATTCATTCCACACAGTTTTGCCATGTTAAACTGATTTGTCTGTCTTACTTATCATACTTATAGTTTATCACCATGAGTTTTCTAGTGGCATAGAGGCAAAAGGAACTTCAAACAGTATTTTATTTTTGGCCAAAATTCCTTTTATTATCCTTGTGGCTTTTTAAACTAGGGGTCAATCAAATAAAACTTTTACATGTGTAATTTGCAAGTGTAGCCATTGTTTTAGAGTCTAAGAACAATAGCTACGCTTGTAAATTACATGTGTAAAAGTTTTATTAAATTGACCCCAGATCACTGAAGTGTAATGCTCTGTCACTTAATTTTGTTAAGTACATTAGTATAGGTAATAGCATGGTTTGTAGTGATATTTGGCGTAAATACCACGACTGATATTTCAAAATTGTTATATGTTATTTCACGAGCCGTTAGGCAAGTGAAATTTGAGGCAATTTTGAAATATCACAAGTGGTATTTAAGCCAAATATCACGTACAAATCATGCTATTATTTGTTTATACTACTAACCACAAAAGGTTTGAAATTTTCACATGTAGGTATTTCAAATTAAGCTGAAATACCACTGCTCTAAACCAATCAAATTGCAGAAATTTCTCATGTAGTAGTATAAACAGTCAAATAATATTAAAATGATTTAATACCTGTACTTACTCTGTTTATGTTTTTTAATTCGCAGATTGGGATCATCTAAGCTGGCCAAATGAAAATGAAACAATAAAACTTGATTGTTATTTAAGTATTGAAGGTTTTGTGCATTATTAATGATGTTTTAAGCAGACTACCATACAATGATCCACTACAACAACAACAACAATATTTTTACAAGCAAAAGGACAATTAACCTGCAATAAAATTAAATAGCCTAAAGGGTATTGGCTTTGGTAATAACTACCGATAGGAAGCCAAATTACGTGATATAACTACTACAAAAGACACGCATGCAAAATGGATATACATTGAACACAGACACACACAACAAAATACTCGAAACTACAGAAAATTTTTGAAAAAACATCTGCCATCTTTACTATTTGACTGCTGACTGCTAACTTTCCATATGATTATTTATGCATCAGTTTTTTGGGGCTGTTGGAAAGCTTCTGTAAGACACTTGTGGTTGGGGGGGGGGGGGGGGGGGGTTGTTGATATGTTCATGGTAGGCAGAAGTATATAATTTTCCACAACTGCTCTTACCACCCAGTACTTTTAGAACCAGCCTTGAATGTGCTCGAATCATTGCAGGTCCCATTTTACAGATCGTAAAGTTAAAGTGCCCTCATCAAGTAAAATAATGACCTCCTTGTTTCCATCTCCCAAGTATCTAAGCAGTTACTGTAAACTGTCTTTACTCGATCAAAATCATTATACCGGTAATTTAGTTACTGTAAACTGTCCGTATTTGACACTCAGAATTAGCTCTTGTGCAAAAATGGGCACAATCTGTCATCATTGTTGTATTTCAGTTGTGCAATAGTGTATTTTCTGGTGTGGATGATTTTCATAGGGAAAGCGTATTTTTTTGTCACACTCTATGCATTTGGGTGGTTTGCCGGGCAACTGGAACCCTTAGCCTAAATGTGCACGAGGCCATACAGCTTAAAAGCTTCATTTTACAGCCATATTATTATAAACTACTAAGAAACTAAGAGTCCCTATTCTATATCACACTAATTATTTACCACAAACTCCAGTTACTTATCTGTACCGATCAATTTCTTACCAATTTCTGTCATCTATCTCAGGGTTAACTGTCTCAAAACCATCCCAGGATAGCTTAGGTACAAAGGTAAAGGGGTATTTGCCTAGTCCCTAGGGCTCATTACTGCGTGCAGCCTATGCTTTTCAGGTCACGTGGACTGAGCAAGTTTTTGATTGTCCTGGTCATTCATCTTGGGTACATCACCGAAATGCATTGATCAAGAAGGGGTGAGAAGATGCTCTACAGGGACGAGGAAAGAGGGATATGCCCTCTCCTCCATATGAGTATCACTCAAAATGTATCTCTTGGGATCACATCATGTTGCATTAAAACTTAGCTGTATTTAACAAATTTACATTTCAACCGCTCGTAACTGCTTGGGTTGAACCACTTTACCTATAAAACCAGTTGTGATGTCATATTTTAATGGTCCTAACCGGTGGATAATTTTGACACTGAACAAGGCTTAGTGCTTGGCAAGAGATCTTTCCAGGCAGATCCAACAAATGTGATTCAGTTAGCAGGCCAGAGAAAAATGCAGTCATGTCTACTAGCGGAAAATTCTATTAACAAACTTGTTTTACCACCCACTTGTATCCCCTTAAAAAGTACTGATAAAATAATATTATTATTTTACAGTCCTCTAGCCTGCATTGCTCGAGATAAAATCTATTGATATGTTTACTTTAGCAAGCAATGGCACATATTTTCTTGGACATTCTATTGCTCAAGGCTGTGCTCATCGAAAAATTGAGTGGAGCCTTGAGCTGTGAACATATAAAAACTTGGGTGCCATAATACTTCCCCGCTGAATATCCTTATAGATAGGGTCTCTTCTAAAAGGTTCTGACCAATCTACTTTTCAGAAGAGTTACGATATGCGTAGTTCCTTGACGTCATTGAAAGTTCTTTGTATACTGTGGATAGTGTAGTACATACGCTGAACAAAAAGGTCAGACCATGCATGTGTATGGTCACTTTCAAGAGGTTAAAAATATTGGAAAATTATAAAACCAGCACAAAATTTGTTTACAAGAGGTTCTAATAATAGGCCTTTTCTTTGCCAAATTTGGTGCTTTGCGCTGGTGGCTGCACTGACTTGGAGGTTCTACTCTATTCCTTTAAATGAGTAGATGTTGGGACCTGTTTATAGTAGAGATCACCAGTAGTCAGTATGAACAACCACCAACACAAGGTATTTTTGGTTGTTGCTTATCGATGGTTTGATCGTTTGGTATTTTCCATTTTACTGAGATAGGCATGTTGCTAACTAGACAGTATCCCAAAAATATATCCTTCCCTTTAAAAGTCAAGCCTAATGTAAACAGGTGTACTAATGGGCAGTATCAATAACAACACTTATAAAACTGAAGGATTGAAAATGCCATAACATGCTGCCAGTAACATTGTTTATTGAACACTTCCATGCGATTCAAATAACATCTGAAAACACACTGAGAGAGACCATAAAATCTGGAAGGCCAAAACAGTGCTTGGTGTTTTATGAAAGAGGGTGAAGGGCTGAGGCAATTTGCCTTCTACCTAAATTTTTGAAAAAAAGGAAACATTAATAAGACAACCATGCAACCGTCCTGGGTAAGAGAAATTTGAGAGCTGCTTGTCCTTGAACAAGCCTGGACTCAAGGTTTTTCAAACCTGGGGTCAATTTAATAAAATGTTTGCTACTGTAGTTATTGTTTTGAGCCTCCAAAACAATGGGTACACTTGTAAATGTTTTATTAAATTGACCCCTGAGTAAGTATTACCATCTAAAGCAGGTGACTGTTCCAGCCTAAACACCTACCAGGGGGCAAAATAAGGAGAGTGGTGGTTGTCGACCTTTGTTAGAGACATTTGCAAGGGTATGGCTATGCCCACAGTTACCCTTTTTTTCTGCTTGAGTGGGAAAAAGGAAGAGAAGCAAAGATTAAAAAATTAATGTGAAATACTAAGAACCTATAAGAAACTCTGCTGTACAGTAACTTCATCCTGTAACTTAGTCACAAAGCATCTGTAATAATAATATGAAAATTTGATTGGGAACATTATAAATTTGACCTTGGGTCACTTAAACCTCATATTTCGGGGTGTCATTAATGGCTGAAGATTTCCTGGTGATTAGAGACAAGCCCAACATGTTTTAGCAGAACACAAAATTAATCAATGAGGAGTTTATCTTAAACCCTCTTAGGTCAAATCACTGGCTACTTTTCCCAGGTGTTTCTTGGTGTTGTTGAAACTATATTGCTGGTTGGCAGTTATCATGCTGGAATTGTTCATAGTCTTTTCATTCCATCGTGTGCATGCCATTTTGGTGGATGCATCATCTGTAACATCAAGAAACTAAACACCTACCCTCCAGCACCTACTTAAAAATATTAATGATGGCTTTGTCTTTTCCACAAAACCTTGCCAACTAATAAAGGAGCCTGAAAGCCGTTTTTGTCTCGTCAAGCAAAGCTCCTCCCCAACAAAAAAGGAGCCCAATAGTATACCTGCCAACTTTTTCTGAGATATAAGCGTGAGATTTTTATCCTGGGAGTGCTGGGATTTTTGAAGACGACACGATAATTTCCGAAGATTTCCGAAGAAGTCCGAGGTCTTCCAAAGAAGTCCGAAGACTTCCGAAGACTTCCGAAGTCTGCCGATGGCGAAGTTATCGAGTCCCAGTCTTAGGACGCGTATAAACGCGAGCTCACTCCCAGTGCTTTTAACTTCAAAAATCAGAGATCGCTAGGAAGGTATTGTCATTTATTCATTTTACACATGGTTTTCTTTCCTTACATGGGTCTGAGTTAACATATTTTTGGAAATTGTGTCAAGCAAGACGGCAACAACTCACATTTTTCAATCAGGCGTGAGAAATTCGCCCGCAAGCGTGAGCTGGCCTGAGATCGAAGTTTTCAACCCGCAGGCGTGAGACTCACGCCTAAGGTGTGAGAGTTGGCAGGTATACAATAGCACCACATAATAAGGCAACCTTGGATGCTTAAAACGAAGACAAAAAACTTGAAAATTTCAGAAGGTTAATGATAAGGTCATTTTTGGAAATTCCGACTGAACATTCACACAGCACTGACTCACAGGTTTCACCCCACTCAGGGGTGGGAACAGGGTGGTACGTCAGAACTTTGTAAATAACAATTATAAACAAATGTCAAGTAACTTTCTATTTGAAATCATGGCTTACAACCATAAAGTTTAAAGGTGACTGATACTAGACGTGTATTTAATATTCAGTACCTTTGAAAAACGTTCCTCAATAATAATTATTAAGTGTCAGAAATCTTCATTCGAGTTCTCCGATGGCGGCGAACTCATTTTCAAGTTTAAGTTTCTTTTCTTGCCAGTTTTCTATTTCAGCTGTCAGCTCATTTATTCGTCGAAGACCACCATTTGCCTTTCTGTCGATCTCCTCACACTCTTTGACCTTCTTGCTCAACTCATCTTCCAACAATTGCAACTTCTGCTCATAGTCTTGTTCTCTGTCGTTCGCCATGGCGTCTTCCATTTGCATCTTGTGAAGATTCTCTCCAGCGGTCTTTATCATCTTTTCTAGCTCAGGTATTCGATGCAGAGCTGTATCCCTACGAATTTCGGTACGAGAAAGCTCGTTCTCCATAACAGTCAGCTTTCTCTGCGCGTCGTTCAAACGCAACTGAGCGTTTTCGGCGGAAGATTGGGCATCTTGTACTTTAGTTTCGATGGTCCTAAGCTGTTCATCCGTTTCTACTTCAGCATAGCTCAGCTCTTTACCTCTTTCACCTTCAACCTCAGCCTTCTCTTTCAACTCTTTTAGGGTCTTTTCTTTACCTTCTGTTTCAGACAACACCTCCTTAAGTTTTAATTGCAGTAACTGAATTCGTCTCTTGTACCCAGCAGCTTCATTCTCCTTCGCAACGGCCTCCAGTTTCACCTCTTTTAGCTTGAATTTCGCATCTGACTCCCTCTCTTTCGCTTCCTCTGTCTTGTCCTTCACTGCAAGCATTTTCTGTATCACGTTCTCGACTTGCGACATGATTTAGGCTTAGCTATTTCTTCGTCTTTTCGCCAACAAAACAACCGTAATCACACCCTGTTCCTGCCCTGTTCACAGCACCAGACAATGCTCAAAAGAGCATGACCCGCACGGGGAGACCACTGACAACTTGCAGTTTCACACCCCTCCCCTCATTCTTTCCAGATTTTTCCGGAAAAAAATTATATATATAACAATGAATTTGTTTCAAACTCTAACTACTCTAAAGTGATTAAAAATATTATTATTTTTCCTCTTCTTTTTTTGCATAAGAGAAAATCTCAATCGAGTTCCAGGGCCCCACCGCCTCTTAGCTGAAGAGCCTGAGACGAGATAATGATCGTGAAATGTGATTGGCTGAAAATTTTGGAGAGACGAAATTCGAACAGTTCGGTGGAAAGCGACAGATCATTCGGCAGTCACATCTTTTGTGTTCCTACAACTGTTTTCAGTTCACATAATTCCTCCATGAAATCCATGGAAATGTGAAATGCTATTGTATTTTTTTTAACTGTAACGCGGGCAGGAAAGAGAGCTGTTGTAACTTTTGGGTCCGAAACAAACCTTTGTCTTCTTGTAGTAAACAAGGACCCGTACCGGGCTGAGCCTGCCAAGGCAGTACTCTACATAATTATTGGAAAACTGAGCGTCAGAATGGGAAGAAAAAGAAAACGAGGACAGTCAAAGCATGATTGGGGAATTGCAACGTCAAGAAAACAGAAAAAGAAGAGAAAAATTCGAGGAAAGATTTTTAATCGTGGAGTAAAAGCTGAAAAGCAGGGCGCTTATTTGATAAATTCCATGATGGAAAATATTTCTCTGGAAACATCGACCTTGCCCCGTGAAAGACATCAACAAGATTCAACTCCTCCCTGCTGCATCAATATTCCTGCAAAACAAGTTTCGAAGAAACCGAGGCTCTGTGGAGTAAGCAGCTTCTTTATTCGCCTGAAGAGTTTTTCAGGCATTTTTCAGCGTCCAACCCGTTTCAGTTCAGTCCGAAATGTTTTCCTTTTATTGGATTGGTTGAGACAAATCTTTGGGTGTGGATTGCAGACACTAGGAAAGGTTGGTTGAACGTGATCGTCGTCACCATTAATTGTTCTCGTCATGTTCTCCTACAAATATGACGTTAAACAAAAGCATGTATTAAGTTTAGCTGCAGTAGTAAAGATGTCCCTGTTAGCAGGGAGAAAAGAGGCCTCTGCTAGCAGGGAAAGCTGTCTTCTAGCTCCAGGGCCGGGTTGTTCAAAGCGGGGTTAAGATAACCCCGGGTTAGAGCGAACTTTTAATTTAGATATAAAAGCTTGTAAAGCAAATTCAGTTAAAATTCCCTTTGGTCTGCAATCTGGTGATTGGATGCTCCTAAAAGAATAGGAAAAATTATCTGAGAAAATGCCGTTTAAACGAAGGAAATAAAAACCTGGGTTAAAATTCGAACAACAGGGCCCAGCTGTTCGAAGGCCGATTAGTGCTAACCAAGGGTTCAATTTTTTACCCGTGGCCAGTTGTTTGAACACCAGTTAGCGCTAACCCAGGATTAAATGTTAACCTGGGCTTCTTTTTCTTTTCATCAAAAGCATTCTTTCGGATAATTTTCTATATTTTTTTTAGAGTATCCAATCATCAAATTGTAGGCAAAGAGAATTAAACTGAATTTGTTTTGTAAGCTCTCATATCTGAGTTCAAATTTCCCACTAACCTTGGGTTATCTTAACCTGGGGATTTGCCTGGGGGGTGGGGGTGTGGATGTTTTGGAATTAACTGGTACATAACACTAGGCTGACAACCCATTCAATGTCCCCCACTGAGGAATAAAAGGCCAAAAATGAACATTTTAATGATATGCTGTATTGGTCTAACTAACTATCGTGTTGTTTGTTATTGTTTATTGTGCAGATTCTTTTATCGAAAAAGAATATAACCATCAAAGATGGTGGAAATAACTCTCAAGAAGTTATAAAGAGGATAACTCACCTAGAGGAAGAAGTAACTTTTCTCAAATCTGAAATAGCCAAAATTATGGTAGGGTAACCTTTGGTTTTTGACTTAAAGCCTACTACCTGTAATAATGATGACAGTGCTTGTTTAAAATGCAGTCTGATAATGGTGTTTTCCATATTTTTCTTAGAAGACAAGCTGCCCATGTGGAAATAATGCTGTTAAGTGTTCAACAACTAAAGAGGGATACATGGTACATAGTCCTTCCAAAGTGATAGCTCCTCCACCACCCCCTCCTCCTCCTCCTCCTCCTCCTCCTCCTCCTCCTGTTCTGTCCCCACCTGCTCCTCCACTGGCATTTCTCAAGAGAAAACAGGTAATGCAGGTGCATGACTATAACAGTGGTGCAGTAAAACTATGGTGGCCTACCATAAACTGCCGCTTAAAGCCCTTAGCCTGCGAATACAGCCGTTTCTCCTATTGCTCCTTGTCGCTAAGGATGTTTCACCTGGAGGAACGTCTGCAACTGAGCTCTGATTAGTTGACATAGTAGTCATATTGTTTTACCTATTGTTTACAAATGACAGATGAAAGACAAAATGCCACAAAGGTCAAATGTAAATGTGATGAATCTACTACAAAACATTCAATATTCCTAGAATATATTCTTCTTTAGAAGAAGCATCTGAGTTTTGCTGGAACTTGTTTGCAAAAGATCACAAAACTTTTACCATAATCGACCAGGAGAAACATAAAATCAACAAGTTTACATTATTTGGAACCCCATGACTACGGGATTTATTATGTAAACATTGATTTACATTATCAGTATGAAATTTCTGTCCCTGAGTCGCAGACGTTCTTCCTGGCAAGACATCCCTTAGTGGCGAGGTGAGGAGAAACAACTGTATTTGCAGGCTAAAAGCCCTGGGCCGAGTTGTTCGAAGGGCCGATTAGCGCTTAACCCGGGGTTAAAATTAACCTGGGTTTCTTTATCTTGTGTTCAAAAGCATTTTCTCGGATAATTTTTTGTGCTATTTTTAGAGCTTCCAATCATCAACTTGTAGACAAAAAGAATTAAAGCTGAAATGCTTTTTAAGGTTTCAAATCTTAATTCAAATCTTCCAGTAACCCTGGGTTATCTTAACCCAGCTTTGAACAACTCGGCCCTGGGCTTAAACATCTTTGGAAGGGGTTTTGGAAGGGCTTACAAACAGACTGAGGGGTTTATTTCGGAGGGGGGTTTACCCTTATAACAGAATAGTAAAGGCTCTTCAAAACAAGCTATAGCAATGCTGATCAAAATACGTACTTTTGTATTTACTGTTTTTTTTTTTTAAATTAAGCTTCAAAAAATTTAATCAAAGTCATTTCAATACAAGAGGGGGCAAATATAGGAGAGGGGCCTACTGCCGGGCCTACTGCCTATAAGCTTGGGGGACTTAAGAGAAGCAGTGTATGGTAGTCCACTACATGTAATGTATTAAAAAGTAACATCGTAATGATAAATATATTTAATTTTATCTTAAATTTATTGTTTTTTTACAGAGTGGATCAAAGGGTGTGGACTCTAGTGAGACCAAGAAGAAGCCAACAACTGCTTTAGTGACTTTGGAAGATTTGAAAAAAGTCAAGTTGAGAAAAGTTTCACCAAAGAAAAACAGATTAAAGGTCAAAGAAAATATTGAATCCAATACTGAGACTGATGTAGGTTTGAAGATTCAGCCCCAGAAACCAGAACTTAGGGAAAATTAATCAAAGAAAGGATTTACCACAGTGTGTCATCAGCTTGGGGGAGATAAAGAAGGTCACTTTAAAAAAGAGAACGGCAGAAAGTGAAATTGATAAAGTCAAGTTGCGGTAAGCTTCAATATTGTATCTTGATCAGTGACACATACATATATAACAGGGTGTAAAAAAGTTACTGGTACAGCTTGTCCTTTGGGTAAGCCGATGCTAGCATTTACCAGCAATAGTTGCAGTTGTAGTAGCCTTATTACAGTCAAGCCTGGTCAAGCATAATAATAAATATTCAAAAGTGAATCCGTTAGTAGTTGTAGATATTTCAGATTCATCTCACCCACAGTAAATGAAATTTCTGCCAGCTCAGTTTTCTTGAATTTGATGTAAATTTCTTCAGTAAGCAACTTTGTCCCTTCAAAGATTTTTCAGTCGGACAGAATACAGAGAAATTATCATAAAAAATTCACTGCCCATTATGCACGCAAGAATGCAGATTTGAATTTGATATTGGTTCAGGGGCAACTACTAACAGATTTGTTTTTCTCATTTTCTTATTAGGTGATTCATTAACGACACCTAAGGGGTCATGCGCGACCTGGCAGGACTGTAATAAATTTACATGAAGTCTTATAAAACAGATGTGTCTGTCACATGTTAGTGAGAGACATCCAGCTTGAAACTTATGTCTGTTTTTAGGGATTCTCTGAAGAGTTTCCATTTATTTTACAGAACACCTGAGGAAATGATCATTACAAGAAGTAAGCTACGAAAAGTGAACATTACTCGGAGTCCTGGGGGGACTCCTTTGGTTTCTAATAGAAATAAGGAAAATGGAACTGGTCTAACACCAATGATGACAAAAGCACTGCAGAGGAAATTCCAGGTAAATAAGATTCCATTTGAGAATCCATTGATTTATTGGAAATCATCAGGATGCTTCAGAGCTTATTTTATTGAGATGATGCACAAATAGTTTTTAATAGTAATGTTTCTGATTTATAGCAGGCTTATCCTTATGCTTCACCAGATGCACCAACAGCAAGAAGAAGCAAGGTACATACTTGACTGTAATTCAATTCACACATATTTACTAACAATAGCAGTGGCGAATTCAGGGGAGGGCCCCCCTTATTTTTGACCAAATGGAGGCCCGAAGGGCGTGAAAAAATTTTTTGGACACTGCCCACCCCCCCCCCCCCCCCCCCCCCCACTCACCCCCCTCCTTATCTGAAGGTCTGGATCCGCCACTACTACATGTACCTTTAGCTGTGTCTTATTAAAAGTCCAGTAATGTGTTCAATTAAAGTGGAAATGAGATTTTAAGATGCTTATTATGTGTACTGCTAGCTATCATTTATTGTTAATATTCTTTCCATAATATAATTATTTTGTTATTTAGTTTTACTAAATACTTGTATTGGTATTTTGAGCCACAACAATTTGCTGACTGTCCCCTTTGAATTGATCAAGTTCAACCTAATGTGTCTCACTGTTGGGAGTGTTTTTCCTGAAAGCCCCTTGGTAATGCCCCGCCTAAAATACCATAACTGAGAACAAAAGTCTCTCATTAAGGAAGCCTGGGGACCCACTCTCTCCAGTGGATTAACCCATTCACACCTGAACGCCCTTAACCGCTCTTGCAGATCCACTGCCCTTGCACTGCTTTTGACCCCATCAGTTTTATTCATCATAGGGAACTTTGACATGTTGTAGGATAAAGAGATCTTAATTTTGCACCAAAATGATCCTAAAATAGAGAAAAAGAAAACAGGCCAAGAAAAGTGAAAGAAGATAGGGGAGGGGATAGAGAAAGTGAAAGGTACCAATCAGTAGGTTCCATACAGCTAATAATAGTTGTCATGTATAATTAGCAATTATTATTATTATAATTATTAATTGTTGATAAATGAATTTTATTTTTTTTCAGAGTTTTTCTCCAATGGCTGACTTTTCACCAAATACTCCAAGTCCTTTATTAATAAATAAATTTTAATATTTCTATGGAGAAGTCAAGAAGTGATCAAATTCATAATGTTTATTCTCAGTTAAGTAATTAATTTTTAGTTTAATGGCTTTAAAAGTTCACATTTCAGGGTTTTTTATCAGGGTCTAATTTTTCTAGTCTATGTAATATTCTTTTTCAATATTATTCTCTTTCAATCCGAGTATGGTGTACCGTTTCATAAGTATAGACCTATCAGATGACTATATAGCAGAATATTGTATACGTATACCAAACTAATAAATATTTTTCAAGGTCCCAATATTTTTATTGCCCCATGTACCTGTACGCAGTCACATCAAACTGATCCCATGCACTGTACAACTTACTCCCCAAGTTGTACAGTTGCTTGAACTCTCCAACATCATATGTATAAGAATAATTACAATAACAGAAATGAAAAAGTTAAATCAGATTTGAAATTCAAATTTCTTTCATACGCTCATGTTTATAATGCAAATATGAGAACTTTGATGCAATTAAAGCACTGGAGTGCCTAAACAGCCATAAAAGTGGTGCAATGGAAAGCCTGGTTTAATAGCATGGTCCCTGTACTGCCTGATTGGGACTGTCTTGCTATGACTCCTGCTTATCCTGTTCTGAGTCCATTCCCCAAACCTCTAAAAGTGTTGTGTGTCTTTCATTTTTTTGCCTTGGTTGTTTGGGGGGGGGGGGGGGGGGGGGGAGGGGGTCCTTATTTTGTTCTCGCCCGAGGGAAGCTGAAACCGAGCCCAAGATCTAAGATGGCGGCGCTCGCACGTAACTTAAGGATAAATCAGTTTTTGAAACTTTTTCAATCATGTAGCGGTCGACGTCTCGTAACCCAGGCTTCAGAAAAATGCTTTGCAGACATCAAGTGCTCCCCACTGCGAAAAAGAGGTCTATTAAAACTGAAAGGAAGAGATACCGTTAAGTTTTTGCAAGGACTTGTGACCAATGATGTAGAGACGTTCCAACTGGAAGCGGAAAGAAAAGCAATGTATGCTTTTTTCTTAAATTCTAGTGGTCGAACATTGTACGATGTCTTCCTCTACAAACATGGCGTTACCGAGGAATCGCCGGCATTTTTCCTCGAGTGTGATGTGGGTGCAATTTCAGACCTGATGAAGCATTTGAAGATGTTCAAATTACGCTCTAAGGTGGATATTTCTCGTGCGGAAGATTGCGAGCCTTGGGTGATTTTTTCCCCTTCGGGTGCTGTAGATTTGCAACACCCATCAGCTCGTTCAGATATGCTGGTGCTTGAAGAAGACCCCAGGGTAAAACTGCTGGGATTTCGAATGGTGCTGCCAAAGGGTTCTAGCCCCTGCGTGTGTTTTGACGATATGTATGAAACTGGAGATACTTTTGATTATGACGTACATAGAGCCAAGCTTGGAGTTTGTGAAGGGGTGGATGAAATACCACCAGGAAATGCGATGCCTCTGGAGTATAACATAGGATATTTAAATGGAGGTAAGGTGCACACCATGTGTCCAAAGCATTGCATTCCCCCCACCACCCCCTTTAACATACTTGCATCTCCAACTATCCCTGTAGGGGGTAGTCTGGGTATCAGGCCTTCCTTTGGGGTTAGGGTAGGAGATTTGAGCGGGGAGGGGGAAGAGAAAAAGATACTTTGTTTCCCTTTACTCTCTCTCTCCTTTTCACATCTCTGATTGCCCTTTCTCCCAGAAACATCTGATACTCAGGCCATGGATTTTGATCTGACAACCCCTTAAAGTCATTAAATGAAGGTAATTAGAGATAGGGTTGATATTTTCCCCAGGGAAAGGTATTTAGGGGTTTGGATTTGGGACCTAAGTTGAGCCCCAGGAATGGGGGAAGGAGTGTAGGCAAAATCAGGGCACCTGGACATTAATAGGAAAGCCAAAGTGAAATTCCTAAATTGTAGAAGACAGCTGCATTTAAAATTATTGTTTCTAAAGAGGATGGGTCTTTTCATCGGCGTACGGTAAAAATTTTGTTGGGGGGGCTGAACATAATTTGCCCCAATGAAACTTGTTGGTCACAGGTGCACAAGATGATTCTTTCATGACGTCAAGTTTTCTTCCCCATGCCGTGAGAGCACGGGGCGTTCAAAGTAGTGCAAATATTTTCGGTAAATCGAGATGAACATTTCTAAAATACAAAACCATGAAGTGAGAGATAAAACGTACCCATTTGGGCTCTAAAAGAAGTGTGAAGAACGATTACTTCGACACCAGGATGGAGGTAACTTTATATAGAACAGGTAAAATGTCATGGAGACCATTTTGCGGGATGCGGGATGAAGACAAATAAATCAAGATATTAAATAATAAAATATTTTTTACCGTGTCTTTGCCCGAACAGTACATCAGTTTTGCCCGAATAATACTATTTTTTTTCCAACAGGGGGGGGGGGGGGGGGGGGGGGGGCTGCAGCCCCCCCGCCCATACGCTGATGGGTCTTTTTTGTCAATATTTCCTAGGCATAAATTTTACATAAATGTGTAATAGTTTCAAAAGAAACTCTGGTTTTTCATTAGCGGAGGAGGACAATAATAAAACACCAAGTGTTTAAAAAAAGGCTTTTGAATTTTTTGCATTGTCAGCTCAATTGATAAAACCATGTCTCTGTCCTGGGCATTCCCTGTCGCCATCCTGGGGCTTAATATAGACAGGTGCATAAATGAGTGTAAAAAGTCTTTAGTAGGTAGTCTTTTTGGAAGGAGGAAAAAGGACTAATATAATGTATGAGGAACCTTGATCTTAGTTAGGCTGAAGTTTTGTAATGAGATTTAGTTGTATGATGTTAATGAAGCTTATTACCTATAATTCTTGCAGTGTCTTTTCACAAGGGATGCTACTTAGGCCAAGAATTGATCGCAAGAACACACCATACTGGTGTTGTAAGAAAGCGAACAGTACCATTAAAACTAATGGACCCCAAAGCAGAGTCAAGTCATTTTGAGTCAGGTGCTCGGGTAAGCACATCTGAAGGGAAGGCTGCTGGCAAGCTTTGCATGGTTTATGGACAGTACGGGACAGGGCTCATGAGACTGGAGATGTTAAAGAAAGAAGAGAAATTTTATGTTAAGGATAAAGAGGGCATGGATATAGAGCTTGTGGCATCAACTCCTCAGTGGTGGCCATGCAAAAGACATGAAACGTGACATGTACTCTCCACAAGGGACCAATATTACATCACCTGTCAGTGACTGAAGTTCTCTGATATGGAATGGTTGGAAAATTCCCTGGCACTATCAGGGCTGTCACTAAGAGCTGGCATGGGAGCCGGATATTTCCCCTTGCTACTATCAGCATGATGCTTCAGCTACGTGCATGGAAAACAAGATGAAAATGGAACTCAAAAGACCCTCCTCCCTGCTTGCTGATCACATATACTCAGGAACTGTTAGTGACAGTCCTGCACTATTAAAACTCATTACTTATGTCACAATACTGTAGTGTTGAAGGATATGTTGACCACTTAAGGGTTGACAAGACAAACAAACAGTTCCTCAGGACTCAGTAGTAGATGAATTCTCACTTGAAGTGCTCCATTTTTACACAGGGCATTACTCCTTCACATCCATAACTAAAGTTACACCAATTTGAAATTATGTGATAAATTGTATACAGACGATGAGCTATCATCTTTATACTGTCAAATGATTAGTCAATTATTGACTCATTAATTTTACAGTATAAAGATGATGTCTACCTGTCTGTTTTAGTAAAATAATGTGAATGTTCCATTTTTGGACTGCAGATAGAATAGCTTCAGTTGAAGTCATTGTTCTTGTAAGATGGCATCCAAAAAGGTTAAAACAAAACCCTCCAAATCCATAACTGACTGACAGTACTATTTTTGGAAAAAAAGGATGTCAGAGTAGACCAAGACCTGTAAAAATTATTTTTGATGTTGACCCAAAGGAAACTAAAAACTTCTAAGGAAGTCTGTTGATACAATATTTACTCTCTTCTACTCTTCAAAGTAGAGATCAAGCAGCCTTATGTAAAAATTGCCTTTCTAGACTTCAGAACCTTGGTATAACAAAATTCTGAAGTATTGGGAATTATGTTAAGTTTTACAGGGTTACATTGTATTAGGGTCCTGTTCCACACTTTACCTGGTGTCAAGTATATATTTTTATACATTTATCATCATTATTTTTTGCTTTTGCTTATGTCACTTTACTGCTAGTAATACAAAGTCATGAAAATCTCCCCAATTTTGGAAAAAGGAGCCCCACATTGTTTGGGTCCATAATAAATGCATGTCATTTCTGTGGTCCTCATTCTCTAGAGGTCTAAGCTACCAAGCCTAAAGTGTCCCGCCTAGCTTTCGGCCACAGCTGTGGTAGATATTGACCAGTGCACCAATCCCCCTCTCCTCCCTGGCTCTTTTTCTATTTGCCAAAAGAGAAGGAGAATGACAAAGTGACAAATACAATAGCCAAAAATGTTTGCTGCAAATAATTGAGCTCTCCTTTATGGCAGCAAGCTAGATACCTAGCTGCTCTAGCTAACGGTTGAGATTGTAGGTAGATCAGACAGAAATATAGTTATAGTCATTTGGGCTTACATGCCTGAATACCCTTAAGAAAAAAAATAAAATGACCTGATTCACCTATAATAGTGAATGGCCAGTAAAATTATTCAAAGATGAAAAGCTTTCTAAAAATGAACACCAAATATCATTGACTATCACGCCATCTTTACAGCCCCCTTGTTGTTTATCTCAATGACTTTCAATGCTCTGAGAACCTGAAAAATAAAACCAGCAGAGATAAAAAATAATGCTATGATCATTATTTTTCATTACATGTACATCCAGGCCAAAAGGCCTTTGACGACATAATTGTTAATCTCATTGTTAAAAAGGTTTGTCACAAATAGTTGAATTTTGCTGCATGCCAAGCCCATTTTGGCCACAGTGTTAAATTATCTTTAATGATTTTGAAACTCTGATTTTCCCATAGTAAAGGTTAAGGGTTTAAACTTTTTTGACACAATGTGCTTTCTAATAATTCATATCTCACTGAGGAAGAATTCACCTATATGGCCGGGTGATCAGAGTGCTCAGTGGACTTGCAATATGGTAGTCTGGCACTGACCACTAGCTGGATAATTTTTACTCCTGGTCGCCCTAGCCAAATGGTTTGCTAATGTCTAGCTACACTACTAGCAGTGGTTTCTCCAGGCCAGACTTAGCATTCAGCCAAGGGAAACCACTGCTTGAAGGGTAACCTCTAACTGCCAGGTGTGTTTCTTATAACCTTCTGGCCCCAGTTGTTCAAAAGGTGGATAGCGCTATCTGACGGATAAATCTCTATCCAATGGATAAGGTAGCGGATAAGTAATTGGTTCCCCAAATACTTATCTGCTGGATAGTGATTTATCTGCTGGGTAGCACTATCCAGTGTTTGAACAACTGGGGCCTGATCTCAACTTACTCATTGTAGAAGGGCCACATGAAAAATACTGGGTCACACATAATACACTTGTTAATTAAATAAATACATATTAGAGTAAGAAGAGACGACCATTTTAACAAAACCAAGTGCGCATGAATACAACCAGTATTCACACAGTCATATTTGGTATAAAATTTATACCCATGACAGGCATAGCATGCAATTCCTACTGATCAGTATCATAGCTGAATAAAAATAGGCAAAAAAGTATCATTCTCAAATTGATTCTCACATGATGATAAAATAAAGAATATAATGTTACAAAATGATAAGCTTTGACGCACACTGTATCGTTTGTTTGCAAAAGATATAAAAATGTGCTGTAAATTAAATCTCCAAATACTCACCCCAGGGAAGGGATTGGAAGGAGGAGGAATGGGTCTCAAAGACCAAAAAGATGGTAATTTCTAGAGGGTTAGAGGGTCATGCGAAGGTATCAGTGGTTATTTTCTGGAACTTCGCATTAATTTCTATTCATTCAGCCAGCCAGGCAGAAAAAGATTTACCTTTAATTTTGCTTCTCCAGTTGCACCAGTTACCTTGAGCCCCATTTTTGTCATTTCTTTAGGAGTGAGACTAGAGCTAATTATTCAAAAATGGAGAAAAATATCGGTCAATTTGTTTGGTGAGAAATATAAATATATTAATTTTAAATAATAATAATACTATATTCAGTACTGTAGCTTGGAAATCAGTGGGTGTAATGATGTTACATGTTCATCTCAAAATTATTCATATTAGTAACAGTGCTGTGTTGACCAAAACACACACAAGCAATACATCTGTACCTGTTTTTGTTTTTCTTGAAATGTTGAAAAAGCACCTCGTAAACCTAAAATAGTAAAATTGCAAATGTCTATAAGTACATGGCAGAATAATCAACCCCTGATTTAATGTATTTATAGCACGGATATTTCAAATGAGAATTTAAAGGTGTCCTGTTTCAAGCAAAGTTAACGTTACATTTAAATAGAGTATCACTAATTTATTGGAGTTATAACTATAGTATAACTCAACTTAGTGTTTCCACTTTAATTCCATATCATTACTTTTCTACTATTATTTTACAAATGAATATTTTATTTTGCAACCAATAAAATTACCAACATGTACCTTATTGGTACTTAACTTTGTGGGTCTTTAATTTTGCGTTTTTCGTGATCGTAAAAAAAATTGCAAAATTAAAGACTGACAAATAAGAATCCCTGTGAAATTTAAACACACGAATTTTAATACCCATATAAAATTCAATCACAGAAAAAAAATGATCTACATGTAATACCAACACCATGATAATTATGTACCAACAACTTGACAAATTATTTACTGATTTCCCTGGCAAGATTCATTCTGTATCTTCTGTTGTGAAATAACATTACTTTATAAACTAAGATTTCACATGAAACTATAGAATCTAGCTATAATCTTCATGTTCCAGTTTATCTAAAAGCTCAGACTTTTCAAAAAATAAAATGAAGTTGAGAACGCTTTAAACACAAAAATAAAACCCCGCAAAATACTGCCTCGCCAAAATCCAAAATTAAGTACCAATAAGATATTCCAATTTGGCATATATGAAACCATTCATCAGCCAGATACCTATACCTTGTTGATATCTGCCAGTTTCGCTCGGCCTCGCACAAGGTCTGACACTGACAGAAATTCTTTTTCATCTATTGCAATAAATTCCTTTCTTCCCCTTGAAACAATTTCTGAAACAACATGATTCCTGTATATTAATAAAGTTATGAAGTGTTAAGATTTTAAAAACTGATAGATGCATCAATATTATTGTATTTTACATTATTTTGTATCTCTTGCATGTACATGGTTTTGTATAAAAACTGCAGTACCTAGTTGCGGTTGTCTTCCTCTAGTTTGATCAACGGATGTATTGTTCTCTTTGTCTTCATCATCTACACTCTGTTCTGAACTTGTTGTGTCTATTTAAACAAGATGAAATCTTAAATTGATCAAAGACAAATGGCAAAGACTACAAGACCTAGTACATATCAGTTTGATTTCTGCATTTACCGGTACATACCTATTCTTAAACGTGTTTCTAGTGCTCGCAAAAACTGCTCATCAGCGTTTGAATCTTTAACCTGATAAGGCAAAAGAGTAACAAAGAGTTAAAATACCATTTTCTAGAAAATGAAATTTAAAGTACTGTACTAGTTACAATAATATTGAGTCACTGTGTTACAGTCTGTTTCTTTGTTATGAAATAATTTTGTATTAATGAACTTTTAAAAATCTTTTATAATAGATGACATGTTAGATTAAGTAAACCTACTGAGAGTCCAGCACACTTTTGCAATTGACGTAAAAGATCCTGGCAAGCCAGCATTTGATCCGTAAGAACATCTTTGATTTCCTATTAAAATATTCAAAATATAATAATAATATAATGTTATTATTACAAGCACACACTTAACCCAAAATTTACAAGATGAGTGTAACTATTTGGTGTCATTGACACTAAAAATAAAAATGTAAATTAATTTTTATAAACAAAATGTGAAACTTTAACAAACTTAGAATTATTTCAAAAAAGAAACGTACCATTTTATTGCTACAAAATAATTACCCCAAATAAAAATATTATTAACAGAGGGCACTATATACCGGGCTATAAAATTATTAATATGTTACCCAGCTGTTATTGCCTTTGAATGTACAGAAGTGGTCAACTCGTTTTACTAAACTTTGCCAGGTGACACGTCCACTGTACTAACAATCAAGAGACTTATGAAAGAAGTTATATTTCTTTCATGATTTTCTTTTGATTGACATATGACATACATGGAGTGAAGTCGCCCACCTTTGCCCTATTTTTCAAAAGAGCTTATACTAATTCTATTAGGATTATTTCAGTCAAATGCACCCTGTATTCAAAGACTGTACCTCCTGTTTAGAGCAAATGCAGGATGCTTCTTCAGAAAGGCTCTTAAATCGTTGTTTGGCTTGATTTATCCTCTTCAACAGTTTGATGGGATTCAGCTGAATAATAAATTAAAAACGTTAAATTTTAATACTTTTAAAGGAAATGAATCAGTTGTTTGCTGCAACCAATACTGCCCAAAGTATCGACTGAAGTAGATTACAAAATATTTTGATATAAATGTGTCATCATATTCATCAAATCAATTAGATTATGATATCTGTGAAAGGGATAGTACTTTACGATGAGGCTTCAATAACTTTTAAATGGATTAATCTCATAAGGTTAGAACAGCTTGATTCTCAGAAGATTTAAGGCACAAGGAAGTGTGATCCAGGTACCCCAGTTTATCTGAGAACTACCGGTAGGCTAGTCCTTGGGCTTTAATTTAACCCCAGATTTTCTGTGCATGAAAAACTGCAGCCCAGCCTTAGTTCTGTGGGCAGTATAGAATTCAGATCATTTGCTACAATAGGTATAAGGTGACAGACATACAATCCACACAGTACAGGATCTTTCATCAGACTGACATTTTCCCTGTACTGTTTGATTGTTATTAGTGTGCTTGTTTTTTATTGTTGTTGTTTTTTTTTCTGTTTGACTGCACATTTTTTTCTAAGTTTATTTTGCAAAAATGTATGTTACATTTAAATACACTTGACATCCTCAACTACACAAATGCAGGGCCTAGAATACTGGCCGGTCAATTGACAATGTCAAGCCAGAGTGGGGTCTTGACAGGCCAAAAGCTCCACTCGCTGGTCACATGGACAGATGATGCAGACTATTATTCTTAAGCAAATACCCAAATCTGTAAATCTTAGATATTT